>CM035844.1:241562029-242772723 GCA_020510985.1 Pholidichthys leucotaenia
GTTCGCCAACCTGGAAAGGTTGGGCATAATTCGCCGCTCGAAGAGCCCTTGGGCCTCCCCGCTGCATATGGTTCCTAAGGCTGATGGCTCGTGGAGGCCTTGTGGTGATTACCGCAGGTTAAGCAATGCCACAGTGCAGGACCGCTACCCAATTCCGCACATCCAGGATTTTTCAATGCATTTAGCGAAGGCGCGCATTTTTTCTAAAATAGACCTGGTCTGCGGTTATCATCAGGTCCCGGTCCGACCAGAGGACATTCCCAAAACAGCGGTAATAACCCTGTTCGGACTTTTTGAATTTTTACGCATGCCTTTTGGCCTTAAAGGCGCCATGCAAACCTTCCAACGAATGATGGATGCCGTGTTGTGCGACCCCCCTTTTGTTTTTGTCTACTTGGACGACATTTTAGTCGCCAGTGCCTCTGAGGAGGAACACGAAAAACACCTCACGACGGTTTTTCAGAGGTTGGGAGCGCACAGGTTGATAATTAACCCGGCCAAGTGCCATTTTGGCGTAGCGCAAATCGATTTTTTAGGACACCGCGTCTCCCCAGAGGGAGCAGTCCCTCTACCGGCCAAAGTACGCGCAGTGGCAGAGTTTCCCCAGCCACAAACGGTCAAAGCGTTCCAAGAATTTTTAGGAATGGTAGATTTTTATAACCGTTTCATACCCCACGCAGCGCAGCTCATGCAACCGTTATACGCCGCGCTTAAAAAGCAGAAGCCCTCCAATGTGATCGAGTGGTCCCCGGAGCGGGAGCGCGCGTTCACGGAGGTTAAAAAAGCACTTGCAGACGCAGCACTGCTGGCTCACCCAGACCCGTCAGCCTGCATAGCGCTAACCACCGACGCGTCAGATGTGGCCATAGGGGCCGTTGTAGAGCAGCAGGTCGCCGGGATTTGGCAGCCGCTCGCTTTTTTCAGCAGATCCTTGCGCGATGCTGAGCGGAAATACAGCGCGTTTGACAGGGAGCTGCTAGCGCTCCACCTGGCCATTCGCCATTTCCAGTTCTGGCTGGAAGGGCGGCGTTTCACCGCGTTTGTCGACCACAAACCGCTCACTTTTGCAATGTCCAAAATTTCAGAACCGTGGTCAGGACGGCAGCAGAGACAGCTGGCCGCAATTTCGGAATTTACCACTGATATTCAGCACGTAGCCGGTAAGCTCAATGTAGTAGCGGACTGTCTCTCACGCGCGGTAACAGCGCCTGTCCGCGCGGATGCGGATTGTACTACCGCAGCCGCGGGGCAGAGTAACAGCGCGGACGCGCACGCGGCCCCTGTTCACGTGGGGATAGATTATGCAGCCATGGCGGCGGAGCAGAGCGGAGATGCAGACGTGCGCGTGCTCCTGTCTGGACCAACAGGGTTAAGGCTGGAGAGCAGGAGTTTACAAACCGGTTCGCCTCCCCAATCCGCGACGTATCCACCGGGCGGCTGTGCCCGGTGGTACCGGCCACGTGGCGCCGTCGCGTTTTTGACGTGGTGCACTCCCTGGCGCACCCGGGAGTACGCGCTTCGGTGAAAATGGTAGCGGAGAAGTTTGTTTGGCCGAGCCTGCGCAAGCACGTGAAAGAGTGGGCGAAAGCCTGCATGGCTTGCCAGCGGGCCAAAGTCCACAGGCACACGAAGGCCCCCTTAGAACCGTTCCACATTCCGGCTAAGAGGTTCGATCATGTGCACGTAGACCTAGTGGGCCCCCTACCGCCGTGACAAGGGTTCACACATCTCTTGACAATGGTGGACCGAACCACACGTTGGCCGGAAGTGGTCCCGTTAACATCGACCACAGCGGCAGAGGTGGTTCGCGTTTTTTTAACAGCCTGGGTAGCGCGGTTCGGGGTTCCGTCGGATATTACGTCCGATAGGGGACCTCAATTTGTGTCAGAACTGTGGTCAGCAATGGCCAGCAGCTTAGGAGTGGCAGTCCACCGCACTACCGCTTATCACCCCCAGGCCAACGGTTTATGCGAGGGTTTTCACAGGTCTTTGAAGGCAGCCCTCAGAGCGTCGCTCACGGATGCATATTGGGTAAACAAACTACCATGAGTTTTATTGGGGTTGCGTTCGGCGCCCAAAGAGGACTTAGATGCCTCACCCGCAGAATTAGTTTTTGCACAACCTCTCGGGCTGCCCGGCGAGTTCCTACCAGCCCATGCGGCACCAGGGCGCTCCCCGGCGCGGAGACCTCTGATTGGCACGGGAGCAGAAATGCTCCCGGGCCCCGCTCATCACACTTTTCCGTGTGTTTTTGTTCCCAAAGCTTTACAAAACGCTGAATTTGTTTTTGTCAGGCACGACGCTCAGCGACACAGTCTCCGCCCACCATATGATGGTCCATTTCGAGTGCTGGAAACCGGGGATAAATATTTTGTGCTAGATTTGGGGGTCAGGAAAGAAACAATCAGTATTGATAGATTAAAGCCTGCCTTTGTGTTGCATGACAAATCTGTACGACCGGCGAGGGTGCCTCGACGCGGCAGACCCCCCAGGGAACGGCCCCTGGAGCCCCCGCAGGGGACAGATAACCTTTCTCCCCCTCATTCCACAGATTCGCCGCAGGACGGCACAACACAGACTGTGAAACCTGCGTACAGCAGGTTCGGGAGGAGGTTGAAGCCTAGACTACGTGCAGAGTGATGTGTGTTTTGATCAAACTGTGTAGGTTGTGCTGTAGATTCTGCAGGTGGGGGGTGACATATGCTGTATTGCCATTAGGATACTGTTATTGTCTGTCCATTCTTTGGCGTTTGGGGGGGGGGGGTGATGTAGCGCCCATAATTGTAACCTTATGTAGCTCATATATTTGACTGCATAGGCTCAAACACAGAAAGACTTTAAGCTTGCAGTGTGTATTGACATCACGCCTCAGATGGACAATGGGTCTGGACCACCTGCGGACTTGGAAGGAAGACAGAGGATCGGGGGTGAGATCCTGAAAGGGTTGTCTGACCCCCTGGGGTCAGACTGAAGAGCAAAGAGGACTCTGAAGTGATTAATTGTAAATAGAAGGATTTGACTTGAGTGTGTGATTCTGTCTTTGAGGTGCTGGTATAAATGTGTGGGGGTTTACTGCTGCTCTCCCTCTTTTTTCCTGACTGAGAGAGAGAGCTGAGGACGGGAAATGCAATAAACCAATACTGAGAAATAATCCAGTCTCATCATTTCGTGATCCCCACAATGGTACCCTTAACTTAATATTTTGTTGCACAACCTTTGAGGCAATCACTGCAATCAAATGATTTCTGTAACTGTCAATGAGACTTCTGCACCTCTCAGCAGGTATTTTGGCCCACTCCTCATGAGCAAACTGCTCCAGTTGTCTCAGGTTTGAAGGGTGCCTTCTCCAGACGGCATGTTTCAGCTCCTTCCACAGATGTTCAATAGGATTTAGATCAGGGCTCATAGAAGGCCACTTTAGAATAGTCCAATGTTTGGTTCTTAGCCATTCTTGGGTGTTTTTAGCTGTGTGTTTTGGGTCATTATCCTGTTGCAAGACCCATGACCTGCGACTGAGACCAAGCTGTCTGACACTGGGGAGCACATTTCTCTCTAGAATACCTTGATAATCTTGAGATTTCATTGTACCCTGCACAGATTCAAGACACCCTGTGCCAGATGCAGTAAAGCAGCCCCAGAACATAACAGAACCTCCTCCATGTTTCACAGTAGGGACAGTGTTCTTTTCTTGGTATGCTTCATTTTTGCGTCTGTAAATATAGAGCTGATGTGCCTTGCCAAAAAGTTCCAGTTTTGTCTCGTCTGTCCATAGGACATTCTCCCAGAAGCTTTGTGGCTTGTCAACATGCAGTTTGGCAAGTTCCAGTCTGGCTTTTTTATGATTTGTTTTCAACAGTGGTGTCCTCCTTGGTCGTCTCCCATGAAGTCCACTTTGGCTCAAACGACGACGGATGGTGCGATCTGACACTGATGTACCTTGACCTTGGAGTTCACCTTGAATGTGTTTAGAGGTTGTTCTGGGCTCTTTTGTTACCATTTGTATTATCCGTCTCTTCCATTTTTTCATCAAGTTTCCTCCTGCGGCCACGTCCAGGAAGGTTGGCTACAGTCCCGTGGATCTTAAATTTCTGAATAATATGTGCAACTGTAGTCACAGGAACATCAAGCTGCTTGGAGATGGTCTTATAGCCTTTACCTTTAACATGCTTGTCTATAATTTTCTTTCTAATATCCTGAGACAACTCTCTCCTTTGCTTCCTCTGGTCCATGACTGATTACAAGTTTGTAGACACCTGTGATGTTAATTAGAGGACACATCTTGGTTGAACATGTCCCTATGGTCACATTATTTTCAATCTTTTCTTGGGGTACCATCATTTTTGTCCAGGCCTGGTTCATGAGTTTGTTTTTTAAAATAATTCTGTTGAACCACATTTCAAAAGCATTGTCTGATTTTCATTGGTTAATTTTCATAGAATTTTTATTTATTACCACTTTTGTCAGATTCAAGTTATTTCTGTGACCATTGTGGGTTTTTCTTTCATTAACAGAGGGGTACCAACAATTTTGTCCATGTGGTGACAAAAAATATTGAACTTTTTCATGATATTCTAATTTTTTGAGATGTACCTGCATGACCACCAAGACCGTCATTTCTCCAAGATTCTGTTTGGATGATGAACATGATTGTACTTCTGGGTTTTCATCATGAGTCAGGGAATGAATAAAGGAGTTCATTTTAGACATTTTATTCAAGTCAACTTTATTGTCAGTTCTGCCATTTGTGCAGCAGATACAGAGAATTGAAATGTTCATCTGAGACCCACGGTGCAGCAGCGAAACACGAAGTACGAAATACAAAGTATAACGTCTAACACCAAGCATGAAACATCAGTGCAAAGAAAACCAACCCCCAACCAGAAGCTAACTGAAAATACTAAGGGTGTGCAAAATAACTAAATATGCTAAAAGTGAAGACTGCATGTAGTGACTTAAGGCACATGGCGCAGTGGTTTAGCACTGTGGCAGCACAGTTTTACCCTCGGCCGGGGGACCACGGGGATCATGAGATCGTGGGTTCGATCCCAGCCCCCGACCAACAGTGAGCTGTGTGGAGTTTGCATGTTCTCCCCGTGTTGCGCGGGTTTACTCCGGGATTTCTCCGGTTTCCTCCCGCATACCAAAACATGTAGGTTTAGGGCGCTCGCGCACGCAGCGACCAGCAGCCGGTGGCTTGTCACCAGACTGCAAACCATGTCTACCTACGGGTACAAATAAGTAACAAAAAAAAAAAAAAAAATATCAGGGCACATATTGGCCTTTTCCACCAAGACGGTTCCACTGCTTAACTGGAGCCAGAGCCTGACTTGGCACCAGTTCTTTGGTTTTCCACCAGCTAAAGCACCAATCCCAGGCTCTCAAAAATGGGGCTAGCCTGGCCCCAACTGGTAGCTGGGCCAGCGCTAAGAACCAGTTGACGTTGTTGTTGTTGTCAAAACATTACTGACCGCCATGTTGCATTCCAAACAGCAGAGCAAGCGATGGATTCCAAAACCAAACCGATTTGGAGTGAAGCGGAGACGCATTTCCTGGCTCCATGGACATGAGCAGAAGTACAAGCTAAGCTGGAGGGGGCCACTCATCTGATGAACTGTTTTTGGGGATAGGCCAGCCAGCCGGACCATCATCACTGCCATGGATGAGTCCGTACAACAAACTGCTCAAAACGCTACTGGTAAGTGTATTGTCTTTAAAATGACAAAAGTTAACAAATATATATATCTGCGTATGTAATGACCAAAGTGCGGATAGATATAGTATGTTAAAATACTATAGATTTTTGATTTATTTTTTTTTTTTGATTTTCTAATTTTCCGTTAGCTATGCTACCAAGCTAACAGTGCCTTTACTATGACCAGATGTTTCTTTATATATATATCTGCTTGTATTGATATGTAACAGTCAAAGTGCGGATATTTTTTACTCACCCTTGTGCCTATAGTATTTTTGGTTAGCTATGCTAACAAGCTAACAGTGCTTTTACCACAACCAAACGCTTCTCCTCGCCATAACGAAATGTGCGTTTGAGAAACTAGAACAAAAAATCTTAGCGTGTTACAGACTACTTTGTTCGATATCCAGTGCAAAATACACTTTGTTTTGTATCAATACTGTTTATTGTTGTCTCAAATGACGTTAGTGACGTCACCATATATCTTGAAATGCTCATTTGAGAGAAAACGAGAACAAAAATCTTAGCATCTTACAGAATACTTTTTTATTAAAGATATCCAGTGCAAAATGCACTTTTTGTGATATCAATATTGTGTATGAATGGGTGCCTTGCGTTGTGTTATGGGAGATTTTTCTCCCAAAGACACTAGTAACGTCGTCTTTTTTACTATTTTGGTAATATTTCCACAGTCATGGGCCATTTTTAAAAAAAATTTCACTCGTGTTTAATTCCGTGTTGTATAACCGTGTTTTATCTAATCCTTCTCTTACTTTATTGCGCAGTAGCCTGGTGGAGCTCCTACAGTTTCTCTGTACTGTACAACTGTACAGTGACAGTAAGTTCTATTTACTTTCTATTTACTTTCAGTTCTATTCCTATTCTTCTATTCCATAATCAGACCTGTAAGCTTTGCTAACATTGATATTGAATAAAATTACCTTCTATGTCTGCACATTTAATGGAAGGCTTAAGTTGGACACTGCACAAACTAAAACACTTTTTTTTTGTATTTACAGATTTATCACAGCTGGATGATGAGGGAGAAGCAGCCAGACCTGTGGTGTCCAGTTCACCTTCACCAGCACCAAGCTTGTCCTCCTCCTGCTCTTCCTCCTCTCCTCATCAGACCAGATTAGGTAATATATGTTCAGATCATGACTCATTCACACAAAGGAGGGAGTGAATTAAACCAGTTATACACTTGAATTGAATGTTGTGATGCCACTAACAGTAAATGGATGTTGAATAGACACATTCAATCTTGGATTGACAATTCCTGTGTTTTTCAGTGTGTGGTTATTTTATGTTACTTAATTTTGTACCTTAAAACAGGGAACAGAAGTGGGACACAAACATGGACCTCCTTCTTGACTACGGTCAGAGGAGAGACGGCAGGAGCAGAGCAGGAGGGAGGAGCAGCTGACCTCCGCTTTGCTGCAAAGCATCCAGAAGATGGAGGACAGGACCAACACCCTTGCTGGACTGATGGGACACGTCTGTGCTTGAGGGACTGCAGACAAAGTAACTATCACAGCATTGATATTTTTGGCTGTGTGTACATAATATTTCATATGTAGCAGTCTGAAGTTTTTGAACATTTTGTAAATAAAAGCTTTCTTTCCTTAAGTGTTTTTTTGCTTCCACATTAAGTAATTATCCTCACACCAAACATGCATGAAATGTAAAGCTATTTAGGACAAACAATGCAAATCACTATAACATTGTAGTGGTGGGAAGTGAAAGCACAAGTACTGAATTACTGCACTTAAGTTCATTTTTTAGCTATTGGACAATATATCAAGTATTTGTGGACTTTACTCATATTTTTGACAACTTTTTCACATTTTCTAAAGAACAAGCAGCAACAAACTTTAAATCTATGCACTTTTTCTGTGGAAAATGTTCCAAGTTGCCAGCTTCAAAAATGATAATGAGTTTATATTCTTTTGACAACGTCCCACATGACATTCTGTCAGCTCTGGACAAGATCATTTCTGGGGAAAGAATTTTTAACTTTTACACTGTCTCTTGTTACCCCTACATGAATAAAAACTGGAATCAGTACTTTAACCAGAATAGATTACATACAAGTACAGAAGGGTATACCTTTAACAACTCTGTAAATGTGCCTCTAAAGCATATAAATACACCATAAATACTTCAAAACAGAGTACACTGAGGATCGATTGTCAGCTGAATGTTTTATTCATTAATGATTTTGAACTACTTCACATACGTTACATTTTGTAAATGACATGGCAGGCATTAAACGGGTCACTGCTCCCCACTGTTAAAATCCTCCATTAAAGCCTCCCTAATGTCCTTCTACTCTGGCCTGGTCAGTAGTGGTTGAACTGGAGGCTGACTGTGATCAGGTGTGTCTGGGAGTCCAAACTTGTCACCATGTTCCTCACAAATATTATCAAGTATGCAGCAGGTGAGCACCATTTTCCTGCTCCGCTCCAGTCTGCAGTCATTCCTTGTCAGGACAGACCTCCATCGTCCTTTCAAGCTGCCGAAAGCAATTTCCACAACTGAACGTGCACGGCTCATCCGGTAGTTACAGTTACGTTGTTCAGGGGTAAGTCTGCCTGTGTCCAAAAAGGGTTTCATCAGCCACTTCTGCATGGGGTCGGCTGGGTGATGAAATCCGGTGTCGTGCCAAAAAGTGATCACCATCTACAGGAGCCAGGAGTGCCCGCTTGTTAAAGGTGGACTGGGTGGTCTCAGTCCACCTGCAATGTGTCTAAAATGTTTTGAGGTTTTATCACATCTGAAATATGATAGTGTTGGCCAAAGTGTTGCAGTGTGGAAAACGTATAGAATTTATGTGATTGCAACTGATTGCAATATTTATGTGCAAAAACATCATTGTTTGGAGGTACATAGAATATATATTGATACAGTACATTTATCCATCCAGTAAATCCATGCATTTTTCCATGTAACCTTGTCACTGCATTATTTTAATTGCTTTTAATCCTAGATCAAGTTTGTCTCAGGTTCAAAATACATCATAAGTGTTAAATATATCTTGTTATACCTAACTAAGTACTGTTTATTGGCTGAAATATATACTTAACAGCTAATATAACCCCATAACAACAATATGGCCCCTGGTGATCATTTTTTCGGCAGCTGATCACTTTTTGGCATGATATAACAGGCGACCTCCGTCTTGTAATGCACCGTAACACGACCCATTACAGAACTGACATAAATATTCCATTTAAAAGTGTAGTCATTGCTGGCTAGTTGAGCTACAGACTTGATCTAACAACAGCTGATAACTGAAGTATTGATAATTACCGTCTCCTTAAATGCAGCTGCCGTTCTCTGCGATTAAGAATAAAACTGTTTTTAGATGGTAATACAGGTTTGGAATAATAAAAACAGCGCTCCCAAAGAGACAACAAACTCCTCCATGTTGACAAGTTTGTGCTGCTTCTTCTTCTCCTCTTTTTACTTCTTCTGTGGTGTTCTGCGGGGTTGCATAAAGGCACTTCACACTACATAATGACGTAGCTCTGATGTAATCCCCGACTAGCTCCATATTGGTGGAAAACCAACTGGTTCTTACGAGGCACTACAGTTGAACTGGTTAAGCACTGGCACCAGCCCCAGAACCAAACTAGCACTGGTTCTTATTTTGGTGGAAATGAGGCAGTAGAGGGTTAAAGTGGCATGTAGTGCAAAGAGAGCAGTCCACTGGTGCATGAAGTGACTAGTGCAGCCCTCAGATTAGTGTGTGTGTGTGTGTGTGTTGGAGTGAGCAGTTCCTGGATGATGGGGATGGGCCATACCACCATTTTTTTCTTTCAATTCAATACCATTAATTTATGGGACTTTTTCTTTGATACCGATACTTTTTGCCCCTTAAAGGAAACTCACATGATTGCAGTTTCATTAACAACTTTATTGCAAGGGAAATATGAATAAAACTCATGAACATAAATACTTGAAAGAAATGCTTATAAAATGAAAATAAAATAGAACAGTGAGCAAAGTAAATAAAAATAAAATGAAGTATAATTCAATTATAATAAAAACAATTAAGACAAAACGAATGCAAAATTGATTCCATTTCTTAATTTGGTGAAGATTCTCAGTCATCCAGGCAGGTCAGTCTGCTGTAAGAAAGCTCAGTCAAGTTAACTGGATTGAAGTATTTTTTTACTTCTGAAATGTTTCACCATTCATCCAAATTCCATGGTAATACCAAGCAGCATTTTTGCAATGCATTTTTTTCGCAATGCAGTATTTTGATTTTTATTTCATTATTTATTTTGGGGCGGCAGAGGCTCAGGAGGTAGAGCAGGTCATCCAATAACCACATGGTTGGTGGTTCGAATCCCGCTCTCCCCGGATATCCTGCCGTTGTGTCCCTGGGCAAGACACTTCACTCCTAATTGCTCCTGGTGGGTCTGGAAGCGCCATGTTAGGCAGCATGCCGCCATCAGTGTGTGAATGGGTGTGTGAATGGGTGGATAGCAGGATCTGTAAAGCGCTTTGGTCATCAAGAGATGAGAATAAAAGCGCTATATAAGTGAAAGCCATTTACCATTTTATTTTTACACTATTATATTACAAACTTAAACAGTGCTTATTTTGTTTATTTTTCAAAATTGTGCTGCTTGGTATCACCATAGATTTGGGTGAATGGTGTAACATTTCTGAAGTAATACTTCTGCCACCCACAGCGCTGCTGAGCTCACTCTGCTCTGCACCGGAGTCAGTCGTGACTGATTGCTTAACTGGAGGCTACCAGTGCGCAATGAGTCTTCAGTTCTGATATCTCATAGGCTGCCATAATCATGTGACACGGCAGACCATCTTAAACGTGCCTGGGCTGGTTTTTCACCAGTTTTCACACATAAATGTAAAGGCTTAAGACTCTCAGAAGTGAAAACACGTTGCATGTTTTGTATTAACATGGTGGGATAGCGATATTTTAAAAAGTATCAACTCCGAAGTATCGACCAGCTGGTATCGAAGTATCGATACACCCATCCCTACTGGATGACAGAGTGCAGTTTTTGAAGCTCCTGAAATCAGTGTGGGAGTGAACAGTACCTGGGGATGGTAGAGTTCAGTTGTTGGGGAGTAGGGGGGTGTCAAAGTCCAGGATTTGTGTGTGTGTTGGGGGGAGGGGGCAGAGCAAAGAGAGAGAGTTTAACTTCCTGACAGTCTGGTGGATGAAGCTGTCCTTGAGTCTGCTGGTCCTGGCTCAGAGACTTTGCAGTCTGTTCCCTGACGGCAGCAGACTGAAGAAGCTGTTTATGATGGGTGGGTGGGATCACCTGCAGTGCGGAGGGCTTTGCAGGTGAGGCAGGTGCTGTAGATGGCCTCAAGGGAGGGGAGAGAGGCACTCACAATCTTCTCAGCTGTTCTTACTATGCGCTGGAGGGTCTTGCAGCAAGACATGGTGCAGGCGCCCTTACCACACGGTGATGCAGCTGGTCAGGATGCTCTGGATGGTGCCTCTGTAGAAGGTACACATGATGGGGCCCGGGGCTTTGGCTCTTCTCAGTTTGCGGAGGAAGTAGAGACAGTGTTGGTGGTCCAGGAGAGGTCCCCTGTAATGGGCACACCCAGGAACTTGGTGCTGCTCATCCTCTCCACAGCAGCACCATTGATGGTCAGGGCAGCATGCTGGGTGTGTGCTCTTCTGAAGTCCACAACAATCTCCTTCATCTTCTCCACGTTCAGAGAGAGATTCTTGTCTCCGCACCATATGGCCAGGCGGCTCACCTCACTCCTGTAGTTTGCCACATCTCAGTTGTTGAGACCCACCACAGTTGTGTTGTCCGCAAACTTTATGAAGAGGTTGGAGCTGTGTGTCGGTGTGCAGACATGGGTCAGCAGAGTGAAGAGGAGGGTGGTCAGCACACATCCTTGGGATACCCCTGTGTTCAGAGTGATAGTGCTGGATGTGTTACTTCCAACCCGTACTGCCTGCGGTCTCCCCGTCAGGAAGTCCAGCAGCCAGTTACACAGTGAAGTGGAGCCCCAGCTGGTCCAGTTTGTGAATGAGCTGTTGGGGGATGATTGTGTTGACTGCTGAACTGAAGTCTATGAACAGCATTCTGATATAGGAGTCCTTTGTGTCCAGTTGTGTGAGGGCTGAGTGGAGGGCAGTAGAGATGGCATCATCAGTCGAACAACTGGACCGGTATGCAAATTGGAACGGGTCCGGGGAAGGGGACAGGGCAGGCCTGATGTGCTGCAGGACCACCCGCTCGAAGCACTTCATGATGATGGGAGTGAGTGCAACCAGATGGTAGTCATTGTAGCAGGACGGAGACGACTTCTTGGGGACTGGAATGATGGTGGTGGCTTTGAAGCACGTGGGGACAACAGCCTGTCACTTTCAGAGAGATGCTGAAGACTACTAACAGCACTTATTTTTTTCATGTCCACCATCTCTGCTTCCTGTTGAGGTTCTAGTGCATATTTTACCTCATCTGCTGTTCAAGCCTGCACACCTGTGAAAATCATGTTGTCAGTCCCTGCTTTAATATAACATTTTATAAGCAGTTTCCAGAGCTAAATAAAATTACCCATGAAACACACATTTGAAACTGAAGGTTGTATGAATATAATATAACTGAAGGTTATATATCAGTTTATCACAGACAGCATAATGCCTAATGTCAATTAAACAATTAATTAAACAATTAATAAAATATCTTACATCTGAAGGCCAAGAACCTCCTACAAGGTCCAATCGTCACTTCCTTGTGGTAACGTATCATCACTTCCTGTTTTGCTGTCTGTCTGTGTGGTTTGCTCTCCTCACTCTCTTGAGCTTTTGGGTTAGCCACTAGCGATGGCTACTAGCTCTCCTTCCTCTCCTCCTCTGGTGTGCTCTCTCTGTCAGATGTTTAGCTACACCTCTGCCTCTTTTAGTGATAACGGTAAATGTAATAAATGTTGTCTTTTTGAGGTGCTCGAGGCGAGGTTGTCTGATTTGGGATCCCGGCTCCGCTGCATTGAAACACCGTCAGCGACACACCCGCTGAGGAAAAAACTCTGATCATTGGCGACTCTGTAGTCAGAAACGTGAACCTAGAGACTCCAGCAGCCATAGTCAAATGCATTCTTGGGGCCAGAGCAGGCGACATCGAGTCAAATTTGAAAATGCTGGCTAAAAGTAACTGTAAATACTCCACAATTGTTATTCACGCTGGCATTAATGACATCCGTCTCCGGCAGTCGGAAGTCACGAAACTTAATGTAGAATCGGTGTGTGACTTTGCAAAAACGATGTCTGCCACTGTAGTATTCCTCTGGGCCCCTCCCCAGTCTGACCAGTGATGACATGTTTAGCCGCTAGTCATCCTTGAACCGCTGGCTGTCTGTGTGGTGTCCTGCAAATGACGTGGGCTACATTGACAATTGGAGCTCATTTTGGGGAAAACCTGGTCTTATGAGACGAGACAGCATTCATCCCACTTTGGATGGTGCTTCTCATTTATCTAACAATCTGGCATCATTTTTATCCAAATTTCCAAAACCTTGACTACTCAGAGTTGGGACCAGGAAGCAGAGTCGCAGTCTTACACGCCTCTCTGCAGCTCCTCTTCATCCCGCCACCCCTCAACTTAGCCCCTGTCTTCCCCATCAGAGAATCATTGTCTGCTCCCTCCAAAGTAAATAAAAATATAATATATAAGCATCCCAAAGTGATTAAGCAAAAAATTGGTAAAACTCAAATTAAACATGAAGCCTCTAAATTGAATGATTTGGCCTCTGTTCCTCCTCATAATTTAAAAATTAAATGTGGTTTATTAAATATTAGGTCTCTAACTCCCAAGTCTTTGTTAGTCCATGATCTGTTAATTGATCATCAGATTGATTTAATATCCCTTACAGAGACTTGGTTAGGGCAAGAGGATTATGTTGGTTTAAATGAATCAACTCCCTCTGGTTATTTAAACTGTCAAAATCCCAGAAGTTCTGGTCATGGAGGAGGAGTAGCAACAATTTACCATTCCAAATTACTAGTTAATGTAAAGCAAAAAACATGTTATAATTCCTTTGAGGGCCTGGTCCTCAGTATTGGGCACTTTAGCAATTTTAGGTTAAACCCAATTTTATTTGCCATAGTTTATCGTCCCCCATCAACCTACTCAGAATTTTTATCCGAATTTGCTGATTTCTTAGCTGATTTAGTGCTGAAATCCGATAGAATAACTATAGTAGGGGACTTTAGTATACATGTGGATGTAGATAGTGACTGCCTTAATGTGGCATTTAATTCAATATTAGACTCGATTGGGTTTTCTCAGAAAGTAGGAAATTCTACTCATTATCTCCACCATACATTGGACCTTGTTCTGACATATGGCATAGAAATAGAAAATCTTGTAGTGCCTCCTCATAACCCTGTACTGTCAGACCGTTGTCTGTTAACCTTTGATTTTACCATTTCTGACTATTTGGCTCCTAAAGAAAAATATTATTACAGTAGATGCCTCTCAGATGATGCTGTTACCAAATTTATGCAGATTGTTTCCTCTATGCCATGTGTCAACACAACGGAAATAAGCTATAGACAGCTTGCTCCTTCTGTAATTGATAACATGGTGGATAGTGTTACAGCTTCTCTGCATCAGACTCTAGACTTGGTGGCCCCCTTAAAAAAGAAAAAGTCTAATCAGAGATTTCTAACTCCTTGGTTCAACACAGAAACTCGTAACTTAAAACAGAAGACTCGTCAATTAGAAAGAAAATGGCGCTCCACTAATTTAGATGAAATCTATTTAGCTTGGAGAAATCATTGTTTAATTTATAAAAAATCTCTTAGAAAAGCTAGAACGAGTTATTATTCTGCATTAATAGAAGAGAACAAGAATAATCCCAGGTTTCTTTTCAGCACTGTAGCCAAGTTGACAAAGAGTCAGGACTCTGTCAATCCTAGCATTCCCTTAGAGCTTACTAATCAGGACTTTATGAACTTTTTCAATAATAAAATTTCATCCATCAGAGATAAAATCAATCAGATTCTTCCCACAGTTAACTTAAATACTGTAACTACTACAACTCCTTCAATTGATGTCTGTCTTGATGAGTTTACTCCAATCAACCTTTGTGAGTTAGACAAAATAGTTTCCTCATCCAAACCTTCAACTTGTCTTTTAGACCCTATTCCTACCAGGTTATTTAAAGAGGTCTTCCCACTTATTGGTAGCTTTATTCTTCTTCATATAATCAATTCTTCATTAACTTTAGGCCATGTACCGCAGGCTTTTAAAATGGCTGTAATTAAACCCTTACTCAAAAAGCCAATGCTAGATCCAGGAGCTTTAGCTAACTATAGGTCAATCTCTAATCTCCCTTTCATTTCAAAAATCTTAGAAAGAGTTGTTGCTACACAATTATTTGACCACCTGCAGGGAAATGGTTTACTTGAAGAGTTTCAATCTGGGTTTAGAATCCATCATAGTACTGAAGCAGCCTTAGCGAAGGTCACTAACGACCTCCTCATCGCATCTGATAATGGACTGGTTTCTGTACTTGTCCTTTTAGACCTTAGTGCAGCTTTTGATACTGTCGATCATAATATTCTACTTGATAGACTAGAACACTATGTTGGACTTAATGGAACATCGTTGCAGTGGTTCAGATCTTATTTATCTGATAGGTTCCAGTTTGTTCATGTAAATAATGAGTTTTCTTTCAACTCAAAGCTTAATCATGGAGTTCCACAGGGATCTGTGCTAGGCCCTACTCTTTTTGTTTATATATGCTTCCGTTAGGCAACATTATTAGAAAGCACTGTATACATTTTCATTGTTATGCAGATGACACACAATTATACCTGTCAATGAAGCCAGATGATAGTAATCAATTAGCCAAGCTAGAAGCCTGTCTTAAGGAAATCAAAGCTTGGATGACTTGTAATTTCCTGCTATTAAATTCAGATAAGACTGAAGTCATTCTTGTTGGTCCAAAAAAACCTTAGAAATACCTTCCCAAATCAAACTTTCAGTTTGGATGCGGTTACTCTTTCTCTTAATAGCTCTGTGAGGAACCTTGGAATTATTTTTGGTCAAGATCTGTCCTTCAATTCACATATTAAATTTGTTTCTAAGACTGCTTTCTATCATTTGCATAATATTGCCAAGATTAGGAGTATCTTGTCTCAGAGTGATGCTGAGAAACTGATCCACGCTTTTGTTAGCTCGAGATTAGATTATTGTAATTCTTTATTATCAGGCTGTCCTAAAACATCTTTAAAAAGTCTTCAGCTGATCCAAAATGCTGCAGCAAGAGTTTTAACAGGTACTAGAAAGAGAGATCATATCTCTCCGGTTCTGGCCTCCCTTCATTGGCTTCCCATAGAGTTTAGAATTAAAGTTTAAAATCCTTCTTCTTACTTACAAAGCTCTAAACAATCAGGCTCCTTTTTATTTAAAAGATCTGATACTACCGTATTATCCTAACAGAGCACTACGCTCCCAAAATGCTGGATTACTTGTAATACCTAGAATCTCCAAAAATACAATGGGAGGCAGAGCCTTCAGTTATCAAGCTCCTCTCCTGTGGAACCAGCTGCCAATCTGGATTCGGGAGTCAGACTCGATCTCTGTTTTTAAGAATAGGGCTAAAACCTACCTTTTTGATATAGCCTACAATTAGGGAGGGATCATGTGTTTCTGAACCCTCCCTTAGTTATGCTGCTAATAGGTTTAGTCAGCCGGGGGACCTCCAATAATGCACTGGGCCTCACTTCTTTCTTCACTCTCAATGAAATATTTTTTTTTTTTTGCTGGTCATTAACATTTGTTTGTTCTCTCCTATAGATTGAGTCGCCATCGTGCTGTTTGCTCTCTACATGTCTGTTCTTTTCATCTTCTCTGTCCCCTCACCCTCCAGCCAGTCACAGCAGATGACTGCCCCTCCCTGAGCCTAGTTCTGCTGGAGGTTTCTTCCTGTTAAAAGGGAGTTTTTCCTCTCCATCGTCGCCAAGTGCTTGCTCACAGGGGATCGCCTGATTGCTGGGGTCTTTCTGCAACTGTGGGGGTTCCCCCTACAGTTGATAGTGCTATGAGATGACTGTTGTTGTGAAATGGCGCTATATAAATAAAGTTGAATTGAATTGAATTACTAATATGTTCCAACCCACAAACTAACAATAGGTGGAAGTTTTCTATAATTGCATTTGTTAACAATATAATTCAGAAAGGTAAACCTTCATATTCAGTATTCACTGCACTTAGTGATATTTCAAGCCGTTTGATTTAATTTTGATGATTGTGGTTGTAGGTTTTTATTTATTAAATTACAAATTGGGATATTCTAATTAACCCAGACGCACTAATGTTCAGAATGAGGGCTAATATTAACAAAGATGAAAAAGAGATTGTGACTCCTGTAATTCAGTCATTTACTGCATTCACCAACACATTAGCCATGACTTAAACAGCTCAGCCCTCAGCAACCAAAGAGCTTATTGTCAAACAGGTAAGCTAACATAAATAGCACGTACTAACAGTATTGCCATTTTTCGAAAGCTTGAAACAGTTGGCCATTGAAAATAAGTGGCGCTAACTTTCTTTACTCACTAATAAGGGTGCGTTCACACCTAAATTTGTATAATTTGGTCTGAATCAGCTGACAAATTTGTTACTTTATATCATTTTCTCAGAATCAGATTTATTGCCATTGTTCATGTAGTACACAAACTAGGAATTTGTTTCGGTGCAATGCTGCAACATTAAACATGATAAAATAAAAGAAGTAAAAAAACTATACAAGCAGTAAAGTGTAGAATAAGAGTGGGTAATACTAGTCAAAGCAGTTTTTAAATATATTAGCGAGCAGCAGATATTGTGGAGTACCACATAGTGCAGTCGGTAATGCAAAAAGAAAACAGTGATGATTGACATGAGTCTGGTTGAGCTGCTGTACATAGTGCACGAGAGACAATAAGTCACTTAGTGTTCAGCAGTCTGATGGCAGAGGGGAAGAAGCTGTTCATGTGATGGGAGGTTTTAGTCTGAATGGACCGAAGTCTTCTACCTGAGGGGAGGGGGGCAAACAGTACGTGACCAGGGTGTGAAGGATCGGCTATGATCCGGCCTGCACGCCTCCGGGTTCTGGAGATGTACAGGTCCTGGAGAGATGGGAGCTTGCAGCCGATCACCTTCTCAGCAGCGCGCACGACGTGCTGCAGCCTTAGTCTGTCCCTGGCAGTGGCTCCTGCGTACCACACGGTTATGGAGGTGGAGAGGATGGACTCGATGATGGCCGTGTAGAACTGCACTAACATCTTGGTGGGTAGCTTAAGCTTCCTCAGCTGCCGCAGGAAGAACATCCTCTGCTGAGCCTTTTTGATGAGGGAGCTGATGGTCGGCTCCCATTTGAGGTCCCGGGTGATGGTGGTGCCCAGGAAGCGGACTGAACTCCTTGGTTCAGTCCCCTTTCACACAGGCAGAAATTCAAGCAGACCAAACTGCATCACCTTAAATCCCGTAAAACTTTCGTCAGAACGTTCTCTGTTCTTATTGGTCAGTTTTTTGCCGCACAGGAAAGGTAAATACAGGAAGTAGGATGACTACTATGTACTTATGAATTTCTGGGGAGAAAATGATTCAGATTGTAGCGTAATCTACGGGGGTTTTCCATCACCCTGGTTATTGTTTATTACATATGTGCAAAAACCACTTTCCCCAGTGTTGTCAGCACCTGCACTGGGAAGGGCAGCGCACGGCTTCTCGCCGTGTCGTGCTTTAAGCGCGGCCGTAGCTCTGAGCGCAGTTCCACAGGGACTGCCCATGGAAACCTAAACTCGCTGACAAGCCAGTCATTATCCTGAGCCAGAAAATCTTCTGTCTCTAAATACCCGTTTTCTTCTCACTGCGCGATTTGCAATATCCTCTAATAATGCTAACGCCATTGTTGTGAGAGGTATTTTCTGTACTTCTTTGTGCTTGCTTTTATATCCACTCATCTAATTGTGCACACTTGGATGTTTGTTCATCATGTGTCTCTGGTGTGTACAATCATTTTCACGTTATTGTCAGTCTCCCAACATCGCCTCTGTCACCAACGGACCAATAACAGTAGAAACGTACGTACGCCAGCCATGAAGTTGTTGTGGGGCTGCGCATATTTCCACAGTCATTTCATTTCTGATACATCTGAAATTTTCTGTGGAAAAGGATGCATGCCATGTTTTCATGCGTACTGTAAGTACCCTTTGTACATGAGGCCCCTGGAGCTTTGCATGCATTGATCCTGCCAAGGGATCTCACGCTATCCGGGGATGGTGTAATTACATGGTCGCCAGGAGGAGGTGGTGACTTCTGTGCAGGGGTACTGTTGAGTGTCTCGAAGTGAGCAAAGAAGTTGTTCAGCTCGTTCAGCAGAGAGGTGGAGCTGTTGCAGGTCTGTGGTGTGGGTTTGTAGATCGTGATGGGCTTTATCCCCGCCACAGACTCTTGAGTGTCTCTGCTGTCACTGAAACAGTGGACTATCCTCCTAGAGTACTGCCTTTTGGTCTTTCTGATGCCTCGGGACAGAGTGTCCCAAGCTGTCGTCTGGCCCACCTCACCCCAGCTCTGAAGGCAGTGTTATAAGCTTTCAGGAGCTTGTAGACCTCCCCTGTGAGCCATGGTTTCTAATTGGTCCGAACAGTGATGGTCTTGGTATCCATGGCATCCATGACATTATGTTTCTTTAAAATGAGAAAACACACAAACACAAGGTAAATGGCTTTATAAAATGTCTGAAATTAAGTACTTATTAACTTCTACCCACCTTATAGTATTGGTATAGTTTGCTTGGACTTTACCCAATTTTAGTAGTTTCAGCATCAGTTTCCACATTTGTTTCCTTTGCTTGTGTCAGATCAGGAATTTGACCATTATCAACAGGAGGTGATTTATTTATTTTACGCAATGGCTGTGGATGCAGAAGAGTATCCATAGAATTCTTGCTACAGATATGGCTTCAATCTATTAATGCATATCTTAAAAGCAGCAGTCTACAGGTACAGAAATCTAAGGCATTTATTTGTTCAAAATGTTTAATTAATATTTATTTAATACCTTTCTAACCTTACCCACTCCCAAATCCTAAGGCTAACCTCTTAATTTTAAGGAAGTGTCTATTGATACAGTGGATATAAAAAGTCTACACACCCCTGTTCAAATGCCAGGCTTTTGTGATGTAAAAAAATGAGACCAAGATAAATCATTTCAAAACTTTTTCCACCATTAGTGTGGCCTATAACCTGTACAGTCAATTGAAAAACAAACTGAAATCTTTTAAGGGGATACATAAAAAAAGTTTTTTTTTTTAAAAAACTTACAATAACCTGGTTGTATGAATATTCACACCCTGAAACTAATACTTTGTTGCAGCACCTTTGGCTTTTATTACAGCACTCAGTCTTTTTGGTAGGAGTCTATCAGTGTGGCACATCTTGATGTGGCAATATTTGCTCACTCTTCTTTGCAAAAATGCTCCAAATCTGTCAGATTGCGAGGGCATCTCCTGTGCACAGCCCTCTTCAGATCACCCCACAGATGCTTGATCAGATTCACGTCTGGACTCTGGCTGGGCCATTCCAAAACCTTAATCTTCTTCTGGTGAAGTCATTCTTTTGTTGATTTGGATGTGTGCTTTGGATCATTGTCATTCTGAAAGATGAAGTTCCTCTTCATCTTCAGCTTTCCAGCAGAAGCCTGAAGGTTTTGTGCCAACACTGACTGGCATTTGGAACGGGTCATAATTCCCTCTACCTTGAATAAGTTCCAGCTGAAGAAAACAGCCCCAAAGCATGATGCTGCCATCACCATGCTTCACTGTAGGTATGGTGTTCTTTTGGTAATGAACAGTGTTGTGTTTGCGCCAAATATACCTTTTGGAGTTATGGCCAAAAAGTTCAACCTTGGTTTCATCGGACCATAACACATTTTCCTACATGCGTTTGGTAGATTTCAAATATGTTTTTGCAAAATGTAACTGGGCTTGGATGTTTTTCTTTGTAAGATAAGGTTTCCGTCTTGCCACCCTACCCCATAGCCCAGACATATGAAGAAGACAGGAGATTGTTGTCACATGTACTAAAGAGCCAGTACTTGCCAGAAATTACTGCAGCTCCTTCAGTGTTGCTGTCGGCCTCTTGGTAGTCTCCCTAATCAGTTTTCTTCTTGTTTTTTCATCAATTTTGGAGGGACGTCCACTTCTTGGTAATGTCACTGTTGTGCCATTTTTTCTCCACTCAATGATGACTGTCTTGACTGTGTTCCATGGTATATTTAATGCCTTGAAAATTCTTTTGTACCCTTATCCTGACTGATACCTTTGAACAATGAGATCCCTCTGATGCTTTGGAAGCTCTCTGCAGACCATGGCTTGTGCTGCAAGATGTGACTACAGAAATGTCAGGAAAAACCTACTAGCACAGCTGAACTTTATTTGAGGTTAATCAGAGGCACTTTAAATGGTGGCAGGTGTATGCTGACTCCCATTGAACATGAGTTTGAATTATGGATGCAAGTTATCAATTAATTCCATCCATCTTCTTCTGCTTAATCCTTTATTTGGGTCATGGGGGGGGGGGGGGGGGGGCTGGACCAACCCAGAGTAACAGACAACCATTCACTCTCACATTCATACCTAAGGACAATTTAGAATCCCCAGTTTGATGCCAATTAACCTTACTTGCATTGATCATTGATTCACCTTATCGATCGATTAACGATTAATTGTTAAGCGGCGTTTTTCCTGAGAATCTGAATTTCCCTCGGTACAATACGGTATAGCTTTAACATATAAAAAGTTGCTGTTTTTTAATATACTGAATAAAACATGAACATCATATTCCTCGACTTATTGTACCATTTGCATTTTTTTTGTGAACAATGGCATTTTTGTAGTTTAATACATTTTGTACTGCATAGTGTGTACTGTGTGCTGGTACATCTCAGTAAATTACAAATGTCATTTTTTATTTATTTTAAAACTATAACCAGTGTCATAAATTTATCTTTTTTTTTTTCTTCCACAATATCTTTATTGAACCTTTTTTTTTTTTTTAACAAACATGATACAAACAATCAAACACTAACACTAAAGTACTACAAAAAAAAAAAAAATGCACTAAAAACACCAACAACCACCAACAAAATCAAGTCTTCAACAATGCTCCTCTGTTTAGTCTAGACAATCCAATACATAAGTATACATATTATGTTCACCAGTTTGGAATTTACAAGGTCCACACACATCATTCACCTTCTTCTTCAAGAGTTATGTTTAAATTTTTTACATAATCAATAAAAGGTCTCCATATATTCTCAAACACAATTTCCTTTGATTTTAGTATATATGTTATTCTTTCTAATGGAAGGTTTGTTAACATCTGTCTTAACCACTGAGTCACATCTGGTCTATGAGTCTTTTTCCATAATAGTGCAATACATTTTTTGGCATTAAGCAAACTGAGGTCTATGAATGTTCTTTCACTTTTATTAAAATTATGCTTTTCTGGGTACAGACCCAACAAAAACAGTTTAGGATTCAATATGATTTGTTTTGAGATTATTTTTTCAATTGTTACCCTCACCTCTTCCCAAAACATTCTTATTAATCTACATTCCCATAAACAATGAAATAGGGTTCCTTTACTTTCCATGCATTTTGTGCATGTATCTGGTATATTTTTGTTATATCTATTTAACTCCTCCGGTGTAACATACATCCGCATTAACCATTTGAAATGTATCAATTTAAGGCGTGCATTTATTGATTTGGTTTGAGCTTCTGTACAAGCCAATTCCCATTGTTCCTCTGAAATTTCAATTTGCAGATCTTCTTTCCAGTAGTTTAATCTTTTCAGTGAATTTTCACTTGAAGATCGTGTCAATGAGTTATAAAACTCTGAAATAATACCCTTTCTTTTACT
Source organism: Pholidichthys leucotaenia (assembly GCA_020510985.1). Taxonomy (NCBI): domain Eukaryota; kingdom Metazoa; phylum Chordata; class Actinopteri; order Cichliformes; family Pholidichthyidae; genus Pholidichthys; species Pholidichthys leucotaenia. The sequence goes on from CM035844.1 coordinate 241,584,646, forward strand.
ATCTTTCATCATCATTTTTTCCAAGGCTGAATAAATAGGTCGAGTGAGAGCTTTATTTTGATTTGATCGAATAAAGTTTCTAAGTTGAAGATATTTAAAAAAATGTGTTCTATTGAGATTAAATTTGATCCTCAGCTCTTCAAAAGACATTATGTTGTCTGCACCTGGCAAATATAAATCCTGAATCTTTTGTATCCCTTTTAAATTCCATACTTTAAATACAGCGTCCGCTCTCCCTGGTTTAAAATATTGATTACCCCATATTGGACTAAATTGTGACAATAACTGTGGTTCTTTTTAAATAGTTTTTAGCTTCACACCATATTTTGATCATATGCTTTACAAATGGATTTTTAACTTGTTTTTGTAATTTTTTTGCCGAATCTGAGTATATGAATATGGGAAGAGGTAAAGGTAAATTGTATGATTCCATTTCAGTCCAGTGAGGGAGATCATTTGATGAAAAATAATATGTCATAGACCTCAGTTGTGCCGACCAATAATACAACATAAAATTTGGACATTTCAGACCTCCACGATCAAATGGTAAATATAATAAAGACAAACGTAATCTAGCCCTCCTGTTGTTCCATATAAATTCCACTAACTTTTTTTTTATTCTTGAGAATAGATCTAAAGGTGGTGATAAGGGAATGTATTGAAATAAATAAAGTATTTTAGGTAAAATATTACTTTTAAGTATATTGATTCTCCCGATCATCGACATTGGTAGTGACATCCATCTCTGAGTTAACTCACTGATATCTGACATTAAGGCTTCATAGTTGACACTGGCGACTGATTCTAGCTTAGGCATAATTTGGATTCCTAAATATTTAAACTGATTTACAACATTGAATTGATTTACCTCAGGGGCTGAGTAATTTCTCTGGGTCTCATTTAGCATTAATATTGAAGATTTAGTTTATTTATTTATATCCTGATATTTCCCCAAAATTCTTTATTAAATTCAACAAGGTTGGAATTGATTTTTTTAGATTCGACATAAACAAAATTATATCATCGGCGTACAGGGAGATTTTATGTTCTGTTGGTCCAACTTTAATTCCATATATTTGTGAATGTAAACGTATCGCTATCGCTAAAGGTTCAATTGCCATAGTAAACAGTAAAGGTGAAAGTGGACAGCCTTGTCGACATCCTCTATTGATTTTTATTGGTTTTGAAATATTGTTATTTGTTAGGATTTCTGCTGTAGCATTATTGTATATTATTTGAACCCATTTTATGAAATTATTTCCAAGTCCAAACCTTTGTAGGACTTCAAAAAGAAAGGGCCATTCAACTCTATCAAAGGCCTTTTCGGCGTCCAATGATAGGAGAGCTGTATCCGGTGCTTCTTTATTAAAATAAATAATATTAAATAGTCTTCTTACATTATGGAAGCCTTGTCTACCCTTTATAAAGCCATTCTGATCTCGATTAATAATATTTGGTAAAATTTCTTGTATTCGTCTTGCTAAAATTTTACAGATTATCTTAAGGTCGGCGTTTAATAGGCTTATTGGTCTCATATTTTCACATTTATTAGAGGGCTTACCTGGTTTTGGCAGCAGTATAATTAAGGCATTATTTATGTATGATGGTAAATTATTATTTTGAAATGCTTCTAAAACCATTTCCAAAAAGGTTTTATTAATTTATTCTTAAATTTTTTTATAAAGGTCAACTGGAAGACCATCTGGTCCTGCACTTTTCCTGATTTCATATTATCAATGGCTAGCCCAACTTCTTCTTGACTAATTTTAGACTCCAATATCTCCCTGTTTTCATTTGGAATACACGGTATAGATAGTTCGTTCAAAAACCCATTAGTTTTGTTAAATCAGGTTCATTTTTGGTATCATATAATTTTTCATAGTAATCTCTAAAGGCTCTATTAATTTCTAAAGGATCTATAACTACCTGTCCCTTACTTATAATACTGGTAATTGGTGTTTTTAATTTCCAATTGTTTAATCTGCCATGCTAATAATTTTCCTGATTTTTCACCTTGTTCATAAAAAGATTGTTTCAATCTTAGAAGACTCGAGGCAGCTCTATTCGCTGATTTTTTGTCGTATTCAGCTCTCAAAATCAGTAATTCATTCTCCAACCTTGGGTCACTTCCTGCATACACTTTTTCCTGAAGATTTTTTATTTTATGTTCCAATTTAGCTCTCTCCTCTCGAGTCTTCTTAGATTTTGATCCTGTATAACTAATAATATGTCCCCTAATAAAAGCTTTGAAAGCCTCCCACTTTACACATGCTGATGTTTGTGTAGTATTGATGTCAAAGAACTCGTCTATCTGTTTTTCTATATACTTGACAAATTCCTCATCCTGAAGCCATTTATGCTGAAATTGCCATCTACCTGATTCCTTTGTCAATTTTTTATCTACATATATTAGACAACAGGGTGCATGATCAGAGATCACGATGTTATCATAAAAGCAGTTTTGAATCTTGGACCTTAATTCTGTGGAAATCAAAAAATAATCAATACGTGAGAATGTCTTGTAGGTACTGGAATAACAAGAATAGGCTTTAACTTGTGGTTTCATTTCTCTCCATATATCTAACAATCTCAATTCTTTCATAAAATGATTAATAGTCATCCTACATCCAATGTGCGTACAATCCAGTCCTGTTGATCTATCCACACCTGGATTCAATGTACAATTAAAATCCCCTGCTATTATATGTTGCCCTGTAAGTGATGATAAGATGAGAAATAAATTAGCAAAGAACTTCTGATCATCTATATTGGGGACCATATAAGTTCACAAGATTTATATTTTCTAATAGCAAAGAACCTTGAATGATTACATATCTTCCAAATTTGTCTCCAATTACATTTTTCACTTGAAAAGGAACTGATTTATGTATGAGAGTCATAACTCCCCTGGCTCGGGATGAAAATGAAGAGGTGAATACACTTCCCTGCCATCTACTCCTAATTCTTTTAACATCCTCCTCTATCAGATGAGTTTCTTGTAAAAACACAATTCTTGAACCCATGTCCTTTATTTTATTCATAACTTGTTTAAGTTTTTTTAAATTTTGTAGACCTCTGCAATTCCATGAAGTTAAATTAAGATTAACACTTTGGTCCATGATCAATAGAGAGTTTGGGATTACCTTGCAGTGTAAACATGCTCATACAGAGAAGCAAAAACATGAGTGGTTGAACATTCATCCTACAAACTACACACAAACAAATTTCCCCTTCCCACACTTGTGGCAAACCCCCCAAAATCAAAAGAAAAATTCTGTCTCCCGATATAGCCATCGACCGTTCCACACCCACGGGGAACAGCCTAAGCCACTCCTTCTTCATCCTCCCAATCACCCTAACTCTACTGCTTTTAATGACGTAACATTAACTCTCCTCTGTAGTTTTCCAACTTAACTCCAAAATTTTTAACAACTTTGTACATCATAGTTTTTTTGTTTTTTTTTTTGTTTTGTTTTTGTTTTGTTTTTTTAATATATAATACAATCTATATTTTGTAAACTTGCTGTTTACTTCAAGTCAGTCAGATGCCTGTGCAAATGCTTAATTATTCTACCTTATATTTTGTTCATGCTTAGCTCCCACCAGTCTCTTCTTCTTCTTTGATCTTCTTGATGAACTCCTGCGCCTCCTCTGGGGTCTTGAAGATGTGGGTTCTGCCCTCATACGTGGTCAGCAGTCTCGCAGGATAGATTACACCATGACGAATCCCAAGGTTGCGCAGCTCCTTACGTACGGGATCAAACTGCTTCCTCAATTGTTGGATTCCTGTGGCCAAATCTGGGTAGAACCGCACCTGCTGGTCCTGGTGTTTAATCTCTCCTTTAGCACGTGCAGCGTTGAAGATCTTCATCCTGTCTCTGTTGCTAAGAAACTTCATAATTAAGGTCCTCGGCGGTCCCTTATCTCTCCGTGGGCCAATGCGATGTGCTTTTTCCAGAACCACTGCTGATTGCAACTCCTCGCTGCCCAGCACCTCCGGAATCCACTTTTCCAGAAAGGAACATACGTCCCGACCTTCTGATTCCTCTGGAAGACCCACCAGCCTCAAATTATTCTGTCTCGACCGAGATTCCAAATCCAAAATATTATCTTCCAGAGATTTATTTTTTTTTTTCCAAAGTGCGCACCTTTAATTGAAGACGGGTGACGTCATCTTCAGCACTAGCGAGACGGAGCTCCATCTGCGCCGTTCGTTCTACACAGTCACCCAATTCCTTTCTTATTCCTTCCAACGCTGTCATAATCCCATCAAATCTAGAGGAAAAGTCCGCTCTCATTGAACTCATGGCAGCCATCAGCGCATCTGCGCCATTCCCCGCAGAAATCGCACCGCCGCCAGCCTCCTCCGCCATATATGGAGCCTTGTTTGCTGCGTCACAGACCTGAAAGTCCGTTAATTTGGACTGTTTCGGCGGCTCGCTTTTTCCTTTTCCTGGTTTTCCAGCCTTAGGCTTCGCCGACATATCCTCGCTCAAATGCTGGGATACGTTCTGTCCCAAATGAGAGAGTTATTTGCCGATTTTTTTCTCCAGGAGCAGAGCAGAGCGAGACACGTCCGTCCTACGTGGCAGCCATAACCGGAAGTCCAAATTTATCTTTTTAGTTATATTTTTAAAAAAAACAAAAAACTTTCACGTTATAATTTACTGAGATGCACTAGTAGACTGTTTTTACAGGAAAATAAATTGTGAGCAGCTTCATCTGTTACATGTTGAGCATTATCACAGTACCCCAGAAATCCAGACAAACCCAGAACGATTTGGGCTCCCTCTATTGTCTGTTACCTCAGTGGGAACTTGAGTCCAGTCTGCTGGCAGTGGGGATAGGTTTTTGCACTCGTGTAGTCTTTTTCCTCGCTGCAGTCCATTTGTCCATTCTGTTGATTTGAAGTAGGCGGGTGGACATTGGAACGTACCATTGGACCTTGTTGTGACCCTCCAACGTAACCCGGAAGGGTGAGTTTTTTCACTCTGCGCAGTGCGCATGCGCTCTGGGGCTTAGGGTCTTCTTCTGCTTTTTCAGTTGAAATGCAGCAGTGGGTGGCCGCGTGCGCCCCCACCTTGATGGCGACGCCACTACATTTCATAGAATAAGCTCCCATTGAAAAGCACTGCTGAGTTATCAATTAATTGACAGCTAATTTAATTTAGTCGACTAAATTCTTATCGGCAATTAATCGAAAGTCAATTAATCATTAACATCCCTAGTTTGAATGGGATTGGTTAATTCTGAACACAGCCACATCCCCAGTTATAACAGGGTGTGCATATTTATGCAACCAGGTTATTGTAAGTTTTTTTTTTATTTTTCCTCTTAAAAGATTTCAATTGGTTTTTCAATTGGGTTGTACAGGTTATAGGTCGGGCAGCGCACTGATGGAGTGGTTAGCACTGCGGCAGCACAGCAACTCACCCTTGGCCGGGGGATCCTGGGTTTGATCCCAGCCTCCGACCAACAGTGATCCGTGTGGAGTTTGCATGTTCTCCCCGTGTCTGCGTGGGTTTACTCTGGGATTTCTCCGGTTTCCTCCCACATGCCAAAAACATGCAAGTTAGGTTAATTGGCATCAAACTGGGGATTCTAAATTGTCCTTAGGTATGACTGAGAGAGTGAATGGTTGTCTGTCTCTCTGTGTTGGCCCTGTGATGGACTGGCAGTCTGTCCAGGGTGTACCCTGCCTCTCGCCCAAAGATGCTGGGATAGGCTCCAGCTCCCCCGTGACCTGAAAAGGATTAAGCGGAAGAAGATGGATGGATGGATGGAAGGTTATAGGTCACATTGATGGTGGAAAGAGTTTTGAAATGATTTACTGTATGTTGGTCTCATTTTTTTACATCACAAAAACCTGGCATTTGAACAGTGGTGTGTAGACTTTATATAGCCACCGTACGTAAGCCATAGCCCGATGCACTTTATCTATTGCTATGGAAGAGTTGATCAATCTGAGAAAACTTTTTCAGATCAACTCCATGCCAGCTGCAGCTGTGGGCTAGGTAAATAGTACGGTGGTCCTGTGATCAGAAGGTTGCTGGGTCACGATCTGCTTTCAGCGCCTTGCCCACACCATTTTACTTGATATGAGATCGATTTTAGAATTAAAATTAAGAGGTTAGCTTTAGGATTTGGGAGTAGGTAAGGTTTTGTTGAGCTGTCTTTCACAGCCAATGTAGAACTTTAGCCTCTTTTCCACTAGCCCAGCACACCTCGGTACGGCTCGATTCACTTCAGTACGGCTCGGCATGCTTCTGTTTCCATTAGCACGGTGTTTGGCATGGGTGTTGTGCTGGGGTGGGTGGGTTTATAACAGCGAGGCGGTGCCACACTCCCGTGACGTACGCACGCAACCCAAGCAAAACATTTTTTTTTCCAAAACTTTATTGAGAAGACCCAAGCAAAACATAACACATAGCTGTACAAGGCCACTCCTCGGTCTGTGGCTTTTTTCACCGTAAACGCCAAAAAGGACCGCCAGACAAGGGTACAGGCAGCGAGATGAAATATGAATGAATATTTCAATTTAATACTATCCCACTTGTACTTACAAAAACGTGTGAATATTCATAAAAAGCACACACATGAAAGGTAGCACCACAAGCAGTGGGTCACAGCGGTTTTAGGCTACAGCAACACAATTGTGTATCCTTTGCCAATCTGTCTGCTGTTATTTAATGTTTAACAGTTAAGGGACGGATGATTATATGCTCCAAAACTGGAGAAACTCTCTGATAAAAAAGCTGCAACAACACAAGTCACTTTTGTTTTGAATTAACTGCCAAATGACCTAGAAATAATGAGCTGAAACTTGTTTTTATTCGTATTAAATAATGAGACAGTGGCACACTGGCCAACACCAATTTGTATTATTTTTTACATCCTAGGGCATTTTGGATGTACTGAATAAAAAAAATTCATGTTTTTCACCTTCAGGTCAACGTTTGGAACAACAGTATTATTATTTTCCGTTTAGATGATGCTACACTCCTTCTAAAGTATTGTAATTCTCTGAATTTGGAATGCCGATAGAACATTCAATTTACATATACTTACTTTTTGACTTGTAAGCTTGATCAGTCTCTCCTGCTGCATTTTAAAGTCCAACTGTGCAACTTCTTATGTTAACATAAAAAAATTTACCCAAAGTTTAGAACTGTATCATGTGTTGCTAATTTTTTATGATATTTCAATAAAAAGAACAGAAAGCTTACAAAAACATTTGTTTTTTGGTCTAGTTAAAAATTACATTACCTTTACAATGGTTGACCCCTGACAGGATGATCAGCATCATTTTCATCAGACTAGGCAATGGAATTTCTATGCAATTATACTGTTTTATAATTCAGTGTTATAACAGACAAAACACACTTTCCAAAACAATTCCATTTTATTATATACAAAATATTAAAATTAAAAAAAAACTTTGCAACACAACATGAAGGTTAATCGACATTTTATACACGCCGACCACTGAGTGCCTCTCCCAGCTTCCCAAACTGGGTCAGGAAGGCTCGGTTGAATGAAGCCGTCTCTGCCAGGTCCAGGGATACCCTCGCGTTTTCTGCAACCTCATTTAAATGTTGCAAATATTTATCATTGAATACATTTTGCGCCTGGTGGCGGGACAGATTCACATTGGAGAATCCGGGCGGGCTGGCGCTGCGGACGCGTGGATTCTACAAGGAAAATGCACACAATAAAATACAGCATGAAAGTGCAAGATATACAGAAAAGACAATAGTTTTTAACAAGATTACATAAGCTTATTTCAGCGTATTGTTCACATGAATAATTAAAAGAAAAGCGAGTCCGCAGTGTGCTGCGATAAAGCAGCGGTCATCATCCACAAATGAACAGCTTTTTTATTGCATAAATAAACTGAGCGTCTTACCGAATATATTTGGGAAAAAACGCACAATAAAAAAAAATTAAAACTCACCGTTAAAGGACTCCGATGTCGAGACCTCCCGGTATATTTTTTTCATTCCGGGTGGCTCCGTCTAACTCGCGCTGGATACGTTCGTCTGACAATGCAGTGAGCAGACACTGCACCTCCTTATTGGTCCATGGAACACCCTTATTACGCGAAGCCATTTTTGATAGAGAATAAATGAAAATAGCACAGCAATACACTGAAAATAAACCGCCAACAGTGGTTGCGTGCTGAGTAATGGCGGTCGTCTAGATTCTTTTTTTTTTTTTTTTTTTTTCAAAAACTTTATTGAGAAGGTCATGAAGATTCGGTAGAAGAGGAGGAGGAGAGGGGCGGTTACAACCTGACCAATCAGCGGCGACCAGTCTGTTAACGTCACAACACGGCCCAGCTCAGCACTGCTGTACCCTGCCCTTCAGCGGGGCTGAGAATCGCGGCTGTTAAACCGTGTTGGGGCTTGTGGAAAAGCGTACAAAGCGTGCTGAGCCGTCCCGTGTCGCGCTAAAGCGTGCTAGTGGAAAAGGCCCTATAGAGACCAGATGTGACGGAGCCAGAACACGGAAATCCAATCCAATCCACCTTTATTTATAAAGCACTTGCTAACGTAAAGTGCTGGACATAAAAACAGTAAAATGCAACTAAAAATACAATACAGTACAAATAAGTAGTAATCATAGAATAAAAACAACAAAGACAAATAAAATCAATGTCTCAAACTGGGTCAAAAGGCAAAGTGTGAGTGAAAATGGGTTTTAAGATAAGTTTTAAAACTGGACAGTGAAGGGGCCTGTCTGATGGACAAAGGCAGATTGTTCCACAGTTTAAGGGCAGCAACAGAAAAAGCTCTGTCCCCTCTGAGCTTCCTCTTCGATTTTGGTATCTCCAGGAGCAGCGGATCAGCTGACCTGAGAGATCGAGCAGGAGAGTAAGGATGAAGGAGCTCAGAGAGGTAAGGTAGGGCAAGGCCATTTAATGATTTAAAAACAAATAAAAGAATTTTGAAAATGAATCCTATTCCTTGCACAAAGACAGAAGTCTTTGTGCAAGTGATCTATTGTGATTTGATTAATTGTGCAGCCCTTAGTTATTATTAAATACATTGTTGAAGGTGAAACATTTTAATTTCTGCAGTAATTATTCATTTGTTTAAACAAGTCCTGCTAAGTTTGTACAGTGCATCCGGAAAGTATTCACTTCACTTTTTCAACATTTTATGTTACAGCCTTATTCCAATAGGGATTAAATTCATTTTTTCGCTCAAAATTCTACACACAATACCCCATAATGGCAATGTGAAATTTTTTTGTGATTTTTGCAAATTTAATAAAAATTAAAAAAAACTAAGAAATCACATGTACGTAAGTATTCACAGCCTTTGCCATGAAGCTCAAAATTGAGCTCAGGTACATCCTGTTTCCACTGATCATCCTTGAGATGTTTCTACAGCTTAATTGGAGTCCACCTGTGGTAAATTCAGTTGACTGGACATGATTTGGAAAGGCACATCTGTCTATATAAGGTCCACAGTTGACGGTGCATATCAGAGCACAAACCAAGCATGAAGTCAAAGGAATTATCTGTGGACCTCTGAGACAGGATTGTCTGGAGGCACAAATCTGGGGAAGGGTACAGAAAAATTTCTCCTGCTTTGAAGGTCCCAATGAGCACAGTGGCCTCCATCATCTGTAAATAGAGGAAGTTCAGAACCGCCAGGACTCTTCCTAGAGCTGGCCAGCCGTCTAAACTGAGCAATCGGGGGAGAAAGGCCTTAGAGAGGTGACCAAGAACCCGATGGCCACTCTGTCAGAGCTCCAGCGTTCCTCTGTGGAGAGAGGAGAACCTTCCAGAAGGACAACCTTCTCTGCAGCAATCCACCAATCAGGCTGGTATGGTAGTGGCCAGACGGAAGCCACTCCTTAGTAGGTGTGCACATGGCAGCCCACCTGGAGTTTGTGAAAAGGCACCTGAAGGACTCTCAGACCATGAAAAACAAAATTCTCTGATCTGAGGAGACAAAGATTGAACTCTTTGGCGTGAATGCCAGGCGTCATGTCTGGAAGAAACCAGGCACCGCTCATAACCACGCCAATGGTGGTGACAGCATCATGCTGTGGGGATGTTTTTCAGTGGCAGGAACTGGGAGACTAGTCAGGATAGAGGAAAAGATGAATGCAGCAATGTACAGAGACATCCTGGATGAAAACCTGCTCCGGAGCGCTCTTGACCTCAGACTGGGGTGATGGTTCATCTTTCAGCAGGACAACGACCCTAAGCACACAGCCAAGATATCGAAGGAGTGGCTTCAGGACAACTCTGTGAATGTCCTTGGGTGGCCCAGCCAGAGCCCAGACTTGAATCCAATTGAACATTTCTGGAGAGATCTGAAAATGGCTGTGCACCGACGCTTCCCATCCAACCTGATGGAGCTTGAGAGGTGCTGCAAAGAGGAATGAGCCAAACTGCCCAAAGATAGGTGTGCCAAGCTTGTGGCATCATATTCAAAAAGACTTGAGGCTGTAATTGCTGCCAAAGGTGCATCAGCAAAGTATTGAGCAAAGGCTGTGGATACTTATGTACATGTGATTTCTTAGTTTTTCTTTTTAATAAATTGGCAAAAATCTAAAAAACAAAACAACTTTTTTCACATTGTCATTATGGAGTATTGTGTGTAGAATTTTGAGGGAAAAAATGAATTTTAATCCCTTTTGGAATAAGCCTGTAACATAAAATTTGGAATGAAACGCTGTGAAGACTTTCCGGATGCACTGTATATATATATATATATATATATATATATATATATATATATATATATATATATATATATATACAATGAGGCATGAGCCTGGCTGGACGGTGTATATTCATCATGAAATCAGTTTGGCTTTCTGTGAATTCTAATGAAGTCTGTACTTTCATTGAACAGAGCAGACAGCATCAGGACCTGGCCTCATGAAAATCTATTTTATTTCACAGCTGATTGACCTCAGAGTCTGACGGAGGAAGCTTTTTGGCCAAAATGGATTCTGCACAGGTGAGAATGATGGGGCGTGGGTGTGTTTTTGTTGTTGTTTCAGAAAACAGTTTCAGCAAAGCTCAAAATTCGAAGTGGGCAATATGGCCAAAACATGATAAAACAGGGCCGTGTCTTGGTTTTGGGGGGCCCTATGCAAGCAAATAAATAAAAATGAATATTATGGAGAAAAGTTATCCTTAGACAACCAATCCACTAATTTTTTTTAAAATATACATCATGCATATGCGAACAATAGCCACTTTAGGTGTCAACTAGGAACAATTGACAGCAATCTCGAAACGAGTTCCCTCAATAGGCCAATCAAATTGGTTCGCTGCTGCTCAGAAATTATTAAATTAAAAAACGTATTAACTAATCAAGCATTCAAAATATTAAAAGAAAAATGAATTAATCAGTGAATACAGTGCAAACGGAAAGTATTCACAGTGCTTCACTTTTTCCATATTTTATGTTGCAGCCTTATTCCAAAAGTGAGTAAATTCATTTTTCCCTCAAAATTCTACACACAATACCCCATAATGACAATGGGAGAAAAGTTTTTTTTACAGATTTTTTTCAAATTTATTAAAAATAAAAAACTAAGACGAAGACTGTCCAGCGGCTCAGGAGGGGGAGCAGCTCCCTGTCCACACTGTGTATGGTGCGGATAGAGCACTGTTGACTTTGACCGGGGATATCGTCGGGCAGTGGGAGGAATACTTTGAGGATCTCCTCAATCCCACAGACACACCTTCCACAGAGGAAGTGGGGCTTGTCGACGAGGGGGACGACTCGCCTATCACAGGGGCTGAGGTCGCCCAGGTGGTTAAAAATGTCATTGGTGGCCGGGCCCTGGGGGTGGACGAGATTTGCCCTGAGTACCTCAAGGCCCTGGATGTTGTAGGGCTGTCATGGTTGACACGCCTCTGCAACATTGCGTGGAAGTCCGGGGCAGTGCCTTTGGCATGGCAAACCGGGGTGGTGGTTCCTCTCATCAAAAAAGGGGACCGGAGGGTGTGCTCCAACTTTAGAGGGATCACACTCCTCAGTTTCCCTGGGAAGGTCTATGCCAAGGTACTGGAGAGGAGAGTCCAGCCGTTGGTCGAACCTCAGATTCAGGAGGAGCAATGTGGTTTTCGTCCTGGCCGTGGCACATCGGACCAGCTCTTTACCCTCTCAAGAATCCTCGAGGGTTCGTGGGAGTTTGGCCAACAAATTTACATGTGTTTTGTGGACTTGGAAAAGGCATTTGACCTCGTCCCTCGTGGTTTTTTTGTGGGGGGGGGGGTGCTTCAGGAGTATGGGGTATCGGGCTTGTTGTTACAAGCTATTCGGTCTCTGTACAACCATTGTGAGAGCTTGGTTCGTATTGCCAACACTCGGTCAGACTCATTCCCAGTGAGAGTTGGACTCTGCCAGGGCTGCCCTTTGTCACCAATCCTGTTCATAATTTTTATGGACAAGATTTCTAGGTGCAGCCAGGGAACAGAGGGTGTCATGCTTGGTGACCACAGGATCTCATCTCTGTTGTTTGCAGATGATGTTGTCCTGCTGGCTTCATCCAGCAATGACCTACAGTTCTTACTGGGACGGTTAGCTGCTGAGTGTGAACCGGCTAGGATGAGAATCAGTACCTCCAAGTCCGAGTCCATGGTCCTCAGCCGGAAAAAGGTGGGTTGTCCTCTCTGGGTTGCAGACAGGCTCCTGCCCCAAGTGGAGGACTTTAAATATCTTGGGGTCTTATTCACGAGTGAGGGGAGAATGGAGCGAGACATTGACAGGCAGATTGGAGCAGCATCTGCAGTGATGCAGACGTTGTACCAGTCTGTTGTGGAGAAGAGGGAGCTAAGCTCTAAGGCAAAGCTGTCAATTTACCAGTCAATCGACGTTTCTGCCCTCACCTATGGTCATGAGCTTTGGGTAATGACCGAAAGAACGAGATCGCGGATACAAGCAGCTTCATAGGATCACTGGACTCAACCTCAGAGATAGGGTGAGGAGCTCAGTCATCGGGGAGAGGCTCAGAGTAGAAGTGCTGCTCCTCCACATTGAAAGGAGCCAGTTGAGGTGGTATGGGCATCTAATCAGGATGCCTCCTTGACGCCTCCCACTTGAGGTGTTTTGGGCACATCCCACTGGGAAGAGACCCCGGGGCAGACCCAGGACTCACTGGAGAGACTATGTTTCCCAGCTGGTCTGGGAACACCTTGGTATCCTCTCTGAAGAGCTGGAGCAGGTGGCTGGGGAGAGGGAAGTCTGGGCTTCTCTGCTTGAACTGCTGCCTCCGCGACCCGGACCTCCGGAAAAGCAGTAGAAGATGGATGGATGGATGGAAAAAACTAAGAAATCACATGTACGTAAATATTCACAGCCTTTGCCATGAAGCTCAAAATTGAGCTCAAGTGCATCCTGTTCCCACTGATCATCCTTGAGATGTTTCTACAGCTTAATTGGAGTCCACCTGTGGTAAATTCAGTTGATTGGACATGATTTGGAAAGGCACACACCTGTTTATATAAGGTCCCACAGTTGACAGTACATGTCAGAGCACAAACCAAGCATGAAGTCCAAGGAATTGTCTGGAGACCTCCGAGACAGGATTGTCTGGAGGCACAAATCTGGGAAAGGGTACAAAAAAATTTCTCCTGCTTTGAAGGTCCCAATGAGCACAGTGGCCTCCATCATCTGTAAATGGAAGAAGTTCGGAACCACCAGGACTCTTCCTAGAGCTGGTCGCCCGTCTAAACTGAGCAATCGGGGGAGAAGGGCCTTAGTCAGGGAGGTGACCAAGAATCCGAAGGTCACTCTGTCAGAGCTCCAGCATTGCTCTGTGAAGACAGGAGGACCTTAGAGAAGGACAACCGTCTCTGCAGCAATCCACCAATCAGGCCTGTGTGGTAGAGTGGCCAGACGGACGTCACTCCTTAGTAAAAGGCAACCTCATATTCTAACCTCATATTTTAGTTGAAAGGCTCCTGCAACAATTTGATTTAAGCAATAATCTGGTGGGTTGGATTCTGGATTTCTTAACCAACAGGACGCAGAGAGTAAGGGTCAATGGCACATTGTCTGACCTAAAGTGCTCTTCTACTGGCTCTCCTCAGGGGTGTGTGTTGTCACCACTACTCTTCATCCTGTACACAAACATGTGTCGGAGCAGACATGACAACAGACACATTATAAAGTATGCTGATGACTCAGTCATTGTCAGTCTCCTCCAGGATGGTGAGAGTGGCCACAGCCCAGTAGTTGATGACTTTGTTCACTGGTGTGAGGATTCCTACCTGCAGCTGAATACAACAAAAACGAAAGATATGACTATTATTGACTTTAGGAGGAAAACTCCCAGGCACAAAGTCACCATACTAAAAGGCCAGACCACCGAATGTGTACAATTGTACAAATATCTTGGGACGATTATTGATAGTGGATTGAACTTTGAGGTGAACTGTGAAAGGGTGTGCAAAAAGGGTCAGCAAAATTTGCATTGTTTGAGGAAACTTGCACGCTTTCAAATTGACCGAACCATAATGACTATGTTTTATCGGGCTTTTATTGAATCTGTTTTATCCTTTTCTTTAATGCCATGGTTTGGTCAGATAAAACTGAAACAGAGGAAATCCTAGGATCAGGTAGTCAGATGGTCCAGTCGTTTGCTTGGTGAGTCACAGCTGAGCCTGACATCCCTGTACACCAGACAAGTACAGAGGATGGCTGACTCGATTTTAAGTGATGACTCCCACCCTTTGCACTGCAACTTTCAGCTTCTTCCCTCCAGACGGAGGTTTGCTGTCCCAAAAAGTAGAACCCAGCGCTACAAAAACAGCTTTGTCCCTGCTGCTGTCAAAGAGTTGAACAAGCTATAAAAATTATATTGTACATATTTTATATTTACCTATTTTGTAAGATGTGTGCCTGTGTTTGTGTCTATGTTGAATGTAATTAGTGGCTTGTAAATATGGATATCACCAACTGCAAAACAAATCCACCTACGGGTACAAATAAAGTAACCTGAACCTGAACCTGAAGGCACATGACAGCCCGCCTGGCGTTTGCCAAAAGGCATCTGAAGGACTCTCAGACCATGAGAAACAAAATTCTCATGTCTGTTAAGACAAAGATTGAACTCTTTGGCGTGAATGCCAGGCGTCGTGTTTGGAAGAAACCAGGCACCGTTCATAACCATGCCAATGGTAGTGGCAGCATCATGCTGTGGGGATGTTTTTCAGAGGCAGGAACTGGGAGACTAGTCAGGATTGAGGGAAAGATGAATGCAGCAATGTACAGAGACATCCTGGATGAAAACTTGCTTCGGAGCGCTCTTGACCTCAGACTGAGGTGACAGTTCATCTTTCAGCAGGACAACGACCCTAAGCACACAGCCAAGATGAGTGGCTTCAGGACAACTCTGTGAATGTCCTTGAGTGGCCCAGCCAGAGCCCAAACTTGAATCCAATTGAACGTTTCTGGAGAAATCTGAAAATGGCTGTGCACCGACGCTTCCCATCCAACCTGATGGAGCTTGAGAGGTGCTGCAAAGAGGAATGGGCCATCATATTCAAAAAAACTTGAGGCTGTAATTGCTGCAAAAGGGGCATCAACAAAGTATTGAGCAAAGGCTGTGAATACTTATGTACATATAATTTTTTAGTTTTTTATTTTTAATAAATTTGCAAAAATCTAAAAAAAAAAAAAACATGTTTCACATTGTCATTATGGGGTATTGTGTGTAGAATTTTGAGGAAAAAATGAATTTAATCCCTTTTGGAATAAGGCTGTAACATAACAAAATGTGAAAAAAATGACGCGCTCTGAATACTTTCCGGATGCACTGTAACTCAATTTGCAGGGCACTGTGCCGCGTGTCCACCCTTGAACTCTTTATGAAAGCCCATAGTGTGTTCTTTAACATGCGCTGGGTGTGGCTCTCCAGTACATGGGACCTCCATTTAATGTCCTGTCCCAGGGGCAGTTTTGAAATTACGTGGAACCAAAGTCCATGGAACACACACAAGTGAATGTATGAAATCGACCAGTCAGTCATCAGAGGCAGGCAGCATGCACACCTAGTAACCTATGACTTAAACCAACAATGACACCAGGTCTGACTGCACTGTTCTCTGGCAGTTTAAGGAACGAGTCCAGCCAGCTCATATATCACAAGTGCTCTAGTAAGCCTGGTGGCACAAATACACCTTCAAGTACCCCCTGAAATGAAACCTGCCCCTCGCCAAATACAGGAGACCTTGCCAAAAGTGTTTCATGTTGCAGTTATGACCAGTAAGGTGTAGCATCATGTGGAGCCACCATTAATATGTATATGATTATTAAAAATTAATAACTGGAATTGTTAATTATTAATAATTCTTGCATTACCTCATTTGTAACAATAGGTGGAGTGCCACTCACGGTTTTAAGAGTTGCAAGAACCTCTGTTCAGAAACAATTTAACTTCGGAATCTGGCAATTAATAAGTTAATCATTAATTAATGATTTAATTAACAATATTTGATCACTCTCATATTTGAGGTGTCATTTCTTGACACTGTGCTGTTCTGAAATCAGAGAATACGCCGATGAAGAGGTGAGTAAATTTATTACAGGAAAACCCAAAATGACAATTGACATCTGTATAGCTTGTAAAATGGGAAGATGACCAAAAATAGCTGGAACAGTGGTAATTTTGAATATATGAAGAAATGACAATATTTACAAATTTACAGGTCTTGCATATGTGGAATAATGATGAAGTGTGATCGTGTGTTTGAATAGGGAATTGGTGAAGTGGGAATAGTAGCAAAAATTAACACAAAGTTAATGAAAAGGAATTTGGAAAAATGTGACAAGGGAAAATCAAATTAACTTCATCTTATGCTCAAAAACAGGCGATAGTTACAGAAAAAGGTTATGGCTTTCCTTGGAGCTAATGCTGTTAACTGCCTTACCTTCTTGGTGTGGCTTGGTTCCCAAGAAGCTTGGAACAGGACAGAATGGTTGAGCCCCAGGAGGGGTCACAGGCATGGGAGAAATGGCTCTGGGTAGCCCAGCTTTGGTCCAACCTGGGCTGGAGATGAGCCTTGGCAGCAGTAGTCCTCCTGGGAGTTCTGTGCCCCGGGGTCTTGGCCAGGAAATCCTCGGTGAGATAGGGGCCAGTTCGGGCCCGAAGTGTGCATCTGCTGGAGGCAGCTGTGGAACAATGCGTTTCTCCTCTAGGACAGCACTTGGCAGTCAGGCTACAGCCAGTAGGAAGCCTTAAATATAGGTTTACAGTGGTGTGAAAGAGTGTTTGCCCCCTTCCTGATTTCTCATTTTTTTGTATTTTTGTCAGACTTAAATCTTTCAGATCATCAAATAAATTTAAATATTAGACAAAGATAACACATTTAAACACAAAATGCAGTTTTTAAATGAAGGTGTTTATTATTAAGGGAAAAAACCCAAACCTACATGGCCCTCTGTGGAAAAAGTGATTGCCCCCTAAACCTAATAACTGGTTGGGCCACCCTAAGCTGCAACAACTGCAATCAAGCATTTGCGATAACTGGCAATGAGTCTTTTACAGCGCTGTGGAGGAATTTTGACCCACTCATCTTTGCAGAATTATTGTAATTCAGCCACACTGGAGGGTTTTCAAGCATGAACCGCCTTTTTAAGGTCATGCCACAGCATCTCAATCGGATTCAGGTCAGGACTTGGACTAGGCCACTCCAAAGTTTTCATTTTGTTTTTCTTAAGCCATTCAGAGGTGGACTTGCTGGTGTGTTAAGAATCATTGTCCTGCTGCTGAACCCAAGTGCGCTTCAGCTTGAGGTCACAAACAGATGGCCGGACATTCTCCTTCAGGATATTTTGGTAGACAGCAGAATTCATGGTTCCATTTACCACAGCAAGTCTTCTAGGTCTTGAAGCAGCAAAGCAGCCCCAGCCCATCACACTACCACCACCATATTTTACTGTTGGTATGATGTTCCTTTCTGAAATGCTGTGTTACTTTTACACCAGATGTAATGGGACACACACCTTCCAGAAAGTTCAACTTTTGTCTCATCATTCCACAGAGTATTTTCCCAAAAGTCTTGGGGATCATCAAGATATTTTCTGGCAAAACTGAGACGAGCCTTTATGTTCTTTTAGCTCAGCAGTGATTTTTGTTTTGGAACTCTGCCATGCAGGCCATTTTTGCCCAGTCTCTTTCTTACGGTGGAGTCATGAACACTGTCCTTAACTGAGGCAGGTGAGGCCTGCAGTTTTTTGGGTGTTGTTGTGGGGTCTTTTGTGACCTCTTGGATGAGTCGTTGCTGCACTCTTGGAGTAATTTTGGTCGGCCGGCCACTCCTGGGAAGGTTCACCACTGTTTCATGTTTTCGCCATTTGTGAATAATGGCTCTCACTGTGGTTCGCTGGAGTCCCAAAGCTTTAGAAATGGCTTTATAACCTTTTCCAGACTGATAGATCTCAATTACTTTGTTTCTCATTTGTTCCTAAATTTCTTTAGATAGCAGCATGAAGTCTAGCCTTTGAGGATCTTTTGGTCTACTTCACTTTATCAGGCAAGTCCTATTTGAGTGATTTCTTGATTGAGAACAGGTGTGGCCGTAATCAGGCCAGGGTGTGGCTAGAGAAATTGAACTCAGCTTTCCAAAGATGTGATAAACAACACTAAATTTATGTTTTAACGGGGGGGGGGTGTGTCACTTTTTCACCCAGGGCCATGTAGATTTGGATTTTTTTGACCCTTAATAACAAACACCGTCATTTAAAAACTGCATTTTGTGTTTACTTGTGTTATCTTTGTCTAATATTTAAATTTGTTTGATGATCTGAAACATTTAAGTGTGACAAACAAAAAATGAGAAATCAGGAAGGGGCAAACACTTTTTCACATCACTGTAAGCTCTAAAAAGTGTGATCACCCTTGCTTTGCAGTGGGTGGAGGAGGTCAGATGAGACCGGGTGGTGGTGTGCAGAGGCTCACTTGCAGCATTAAAAACCATACAGACACTAAAATCTACAAGGGAAGAATTGGTGACTGAGCTATATCACAGTTTATTTAGGGTACACAGGGGTGGTGGAGAAGTTCAGTTTTGTTGGGTTCCTGCACATGAAGGGTTGAAAGGGAATGACTGTGCAGACAAATTAGCAACAAGCGCTCTTGGAAAAGAGATAACTATACCATTGTCTCTTGGAAAAGGTGAAGGGAAAGCAGTCATCAAGAAAAAAGGAACTGAGCTATGGCAAAAGAGATGGGATGAAGCTCATAAAGGTAGATCGTATTACAAAATACAAAAATCTATTGCAGTAAAGAATTTTATAACAACCAAAAGGAGTGAAGACATCATTATGGCAAGACTCAGACTGGATCACACGGGTTTAAACAGCACTTTATTCACCATGGGGAAAAGCGAAAGTGACAAATGTAGAGAATGTGGAGTAAAAGAAAATGTCGAGCACATCTTATTACACTGTCAAAAATATGGAAATGAAAGACAGATAATGGAAGTTTGAGAGGTCGGTAGGGAATGGGATTTAACTGGGATTCTGGGAACAAATGGAGATGGAGAGGCAATAAGAATCACAAGAAGGGCTCTTTTCTCTTTTTTAAATAACACGGGATTAAGTCATAGAATTTAGGGGTCGGGCTCAGATGACATAATGTTACACACTCTTGTACAGTAGGTGGCGGTATGCACCTTTCAGTTGTTTGCTATCCACTAGTAACCGAGAGAAGAAGAAGACTTACAGAAAAATTAAGATTAAAGAAGAAAATCATTGCTTGGTTGGCTTTAGAAAAGATAAAAATTCAAGATTACTTCCACTAGTCATGAATTCCTAGAAAAGAGGTTGAAGTTTAAAGGCCAAATGTCACGTAATTTTTTTTTCTAAATGACAACGAATTTAGATAAAATACACATAGCTTAAACCAAATATTCATACCGGAGACCATATCACCCACCTGTATTTACATAATTGCACAAAATACACCAGGTGAAGGCCCCACCTTGCTTGCTGGCTTGTGACAGCCAGTCCAGACCATGCCCATGTTTTTGACATCACCAGTTGTACCCTGGCTGCCCTGCCTATCCACATCCACACTTATCAACATTGGACAATCATGACGGAAAGTGACAGCGATTGTGAACAAATTAGTTTAGTTTTGCCTTTTTTTTTTTTGTCTTTTTTTTTTGTCAGTGGTTCAGACAGTGACAGAGGCATTGAACCTTACAGGTTCGAGCCGTCCGAGACGGAATCAGATGCTTTGTCTGATGACAACAGTTCCAACGATGACCAGAGAGCAGAACCAGTGGAAAATGTCATTGAACTGGACATTAATCGCCTCCAGAATTGCGAAGCCGAAGGGGGTCTGTCGAGGGCGCCCCATAAATATTGATTTTTCGGAAGCCATTATTATTACAGTGGAGGAGAGCCGCTGCTGTCAAGAAATTGACCAGATCAATATGAAAATGGAGGCGCATACCTGTCAAGTGAGACGTTTTTGCCGTATTTTGGTGCCAAGCGCGGCTGTGGGGGACGGTGGAGTGGTTTGGGACACTTTTCTGGGAAATGTTTTAAATGTAGTTCGTGTTGTTATTGTCAAATATTTTAAGGAAAATACGGGGAAAATGCAATTTTAGCAAAAACGGGCGTATTGCCATTTCTGTACGCCCAAAAGAAAAATATACGGGAAAAAAAATTGAGTGTGTTGCGGAGCACGTCCTGTGTGTGATCCCCCACAGCTGGTGCTGGCAGATGGCTCAGCCTGAGCTATTATCACTACATTGAGAAGTGTGGAGTCAATCATTAGTCAGATTGTCGGGGCGGGCTGATCGCTCAGCGTGAGCTATTCTCACTACAATGAGAAGTCATTAGGACAATGGTTTAACACGTTCAGCTGTGCAGCGGTTGCGGAACAGAGAGAGATCGCCTGACAAATACAGAATTCTGCTTTTTTTTTTTATTTTGCGCCGGACGCTGAGTTGTGTTATTATTGTCAAATATCCATGAATCCTTAAAATATTTGACAATAACAACACGAGTTGCATTTCCCAGAGAGGTGTCCCTTGTTGCTCCGCCGTCCCTTCTAGCCGCTTTTTACGGTGTTGAAGTACGGCGAAAACGTCTCACTTGACAGGTATGAAAACATTTCCCAGAGAAGTGTCCCTTATTACCCAGCTGTCCCTGATAGTCCCGTTTTAAGGTATGGGTGAAATATCCAATTTTTTTCTTTCTTGTTGCTCACTTCAACCTTCCAGTCTCCATATAAACAATCAATTGAAATACCCCAAGCATCAAACTAGGGTACAGTCGATTTCGTCACTTCCGCCTTCTTCCCCAGGCGATTCCAGGGGCCGTGTCAGGCCAAGCGCGGCAGTTTTAAATTAACGAATATTCCGTTGTTACTGAAGCATATGCACCAAGACCCGAACGGATCGGTTCCCTTTTATATCTAGTTTCAAGATATTTAAAGTACCCTGTTACGTGACATTTGGCCTTTAAAGAAAAATCAACAAGGTATCAAAGTTTTAGGTGGTTAAAAGCATATGACAACAGATAATGCAGCAACATTGTAACCACATTCAGGAGGCTCTTTAGGAATTCTACTGTTCTTCAGGAGTTTTGGCTGGGGCAGCTGCAGTCGTAGCATATTTACCAACCTTCAGCTCCTCCGAGGATGCAGTCTGCGGTATCCTGTGGCTGCAGTGGTGGGGTTTCATGCCCCGTGTAGGCAGATCAATGCACGATTGCATTCAAAGTGTCGGAATATTTTCTGGTCTTCTGTTTCTCCCGGGTCTGACTGTTGTGGTCCTTAATCTTTATAGTCACGTTTGAGTTTTGTAATCTTCTTCCTCACTGCTTCACATTGTGAAAAATCCTCGCTAACTGCAAGCTTATTTTTTGAAAATTATTACGCTCCATTGCGAGCCCTCGAATTCTCGCAGATCTCTGTGGCATACAAGGCCAGAAGAGCTTTGACCTCCTCATTGGTCCATTTGTCAGTGTTTTGTTCATATTAAAACCTCTATGTCTGTTAGTGATTACAGGAAAAAAACACAGCAAGGTTTCTTTTTAAACATGGCAGCAGCATGTGAAGCAGAAGCCTCTGGTAGTGGGCGTAGCTTACGAGTTCTGCTAATTAGCAAACACGTATGTCATATGAGTTCCTATGGAGCCAGGAAAGACCCTGCCTTGGAGTTGGAGCTAAAATGGTTCTAGGAATTGAGGTCCATGGTTCCTAGTTCCTATGCTGTCCGAACACAAGAAAACTGACCTAGGTCATGAGAAGGTTATAGGAACTGCAAAAGGTTCCTATCATACGAAAGCGCCTCGTGTCTCAGTGGGGAGTCTTTTGTTTTTTGCTCCTCTGGCTTCTCGCGCTGAGGTGTGAGCCCTTTGTGTGTGGAGAGTGAGAACAGGGAGAGGTGCAGCATGTACTGAGTTCCGGGTGAGAAGATGAGACTCTTGGCAGCGGTTAAAACAGTCATATAAGTTCATACATGCAGCAAATCCAATTTCGGCATTCAATCCAGCTTGAGTCCGCTACAAAGGAAACAGTGTCAATGAGCTATTAAGTAGCTGTGAACATGGTATTTGAAAGACTGGACACCATTATCATTGATGATACCTACAACTGTATCTGGAAGGTTGTTCCACATTCTTACTGCACAGTGACGGAAGCTGCTATCCAGTGTGGTTGTTCTTGCTTTAGGCTTAGCCAAGGCTTACCAGGTATGTATGCATTGGCTCTAGTAGTTCTCCGAGACATGTACTTATCTGGTAGTAATGCCTGAAGGTCTGTTGGACAGTGAGTGGTATGCATTTTGTCGAGCTCTGTAGCTGCAGCAACTTCCTGTCTATGCTGGAGAGTAGTGATGGCCAGTTCCTTGCAAGCACTGGCTTTGTCTACTCCAGTGATTCTTAGGGCTTTTCGCTGAATCAAGTCAAGTTGACCGATGACAGATGGAGAGGCACTCATCCATGACAAGTGAGCTTATTCCATCACACGTCTGATCCGAGCTTTGTATATGGTTGGCCTTCCTACCACATCAAGTTTGCTGGCAACTTTCCTCAGTGCACCTAGTCTTTGTCCTGCTCTTCTTGATGTGCAGTCATTTGAAAAAAATTAGGACACCCTGTATAAGCCTGTGCATTTTTTAACATATTTGAACATATGAATATTTGTGTTGCGCCGTCAACTTCCGGCGCCACACAAGTCGGCTGCCTTTTGCAAGCAGCGGCTCAATTCTGAGTTTCTTTCTTGTTTTTATTTACTATCTGTCTTTTTCTGGCCACAACTTTCTGATCCTGCAACCCTGTATCCACCACAGACACACAGATTGCTGCACTAGTGCTGATATTAGTCATCTTTTGGCTCATATTGCAAATGTCTCCCTGACCCGGCAAATGGAGGAGCCCTTGTTTACAGTAGGAATCAGCTGTTAGCATTAAACCGCCCCACGGTGAAACTCGACATACCAAGAGAAATCAGGCAAAAATGGCCTGCCTGTCGAGCTGGAGTAAGGTGACGTGCAAGGAAAACAAGGTACAGACCTGTCCTTCCATCCGTGATTATGGGAAATGTGCAATCGCTACTTAACTAGACAGATGAACTGGTAGCTATGTCCTGGTATGAGAGTGTCTTCAGAGAGATTAGCATCATGTTGTTAACTGAGACGTGGCTAAAAGAACTAGCAACAGATGCTAACATCGAACTGGAGGGTTTCCACAATATACGGGCAGATCGGACACCAGACAGCAGCAAGAGCAGAGGTGGAGCGCTGATAATGTATGTGAACAACAGATGGTGTAATCCTGGGCGCATCATGATTAAAGAACAACACTGCAACAAGGACATTGAGTTGCCAGCTGTTAGCATGCGGCCGGTTTATCTCCTAAGGGAGTACTCGTATGTCATCTGCATTATTATTTATGTAAATCTGTCCACGAGGGCTGTGGCAGCGTGTGATGTCATCCACTCAGTCACTAGCAGACTGCAAACACAGCACCCAAAGGCTCTCCTCCTCATCTCGGGTGATTTTAACCAGACTTCACTGTCGGGAGATTGGATCACAGCCTTGTTCACCTCTTACCTGTGTACAGACCCCTAGTACACAGACAACCTCCTGTTACCTGCACAGTGAAAGTATGGCCTGAGGAGGCAATGGACGCTCTAAAGGACTGTTTTGAATCGACTGTATGAGGGCAGCTCTCTGATCCAGGTGGTGAGGACATCGACAGCCTCACACACACCATCACAGACTACATCAACTTCTGTGTGGACAACACCGTGCTCACCAAGACCATACGGTGTTTTTCAAATAACAAACCCTGGGTCAACCCTGAGATAAAGTCTCTACTGAAAGAAAAGAAAAGGATCTTCAGATCAAGAAACAAGGAGGTGCTGAAGTCTGTACAGAGGGAGCTAAGGAGGAAGATTAGAGAGGTTAAAGACAGCTACAGGGAGAAAATGGAGGACAAGCTGCAACAGACTGACATCAGTGGGTTCTGGAGAAGCCTCAAAACTATCTCTGGGTTCCAGAATACCTCCTCCCAGGCCACGGGGGGCAGGGAGTGGGTGAACAACCTGAACCTGTTTTTTTTTTTTTAAGAGGTTTGACCAACCGCCCTCTTCTCCGCCTGCCCACCAACCGCCACTGCCCCCACCGCCTCCACCGTTATCTAGACCTGCTGTCCATGGCCTCCCCCCAACACCCCCCACTCCCAGCACACAGCCCCCCTGCTCCAACCTGACCCTCACTAAGACCCAGGTGAGGGCGGAGCTGAGGAAGATCAAGGTGAGAAGGCCTCGGGTCCGGACTGCATCAGCTTGAAGCTCCTCAAGTCCTGCGCAGACCAGCTTTGTGGGATTATGGATCACATCTTCAATGTGAGTGTGACTCTGGGGAGGGTACCACAGCTGTGGAAAACATCCTGTATGGTACCCGTACCAAAGACCCCCCACCCCAAGGACCTGAACAGCTACAGACCAGTGCCCCCCACATCACACCTGTTGAAGACCCTGGAGAGGCTGCTCCTTGGCCACCTCCACCGCCTAGTGAGGCCAGCGATGGATCCACTCCAGTTCACCTACCAGCATGGCATTGGGGTGGAGGATGCAGTGATCTTCCTCCTACACCGTTCCCTGTCCCACTTGGAGAAGCCTGGGAGCACTGTGGGGATCATGTTCTTTGATATCTCCAGTGCTTTCAACACCATCCAACTGGTGATCCTGAGGGACAAGCTACTGTGCACAGGGGTGGACCAGCACCTGTCATCGTGGATCCTGGACTACCTCACAAACCGACCACAGTTTGTGAGAACCCAGGACTGTGTCTGACACTATCATCTGCGGTACGGGGGGCCCCCAGGGAACAGCTCTGGCTCCCTTCCTTTTCACCCTTTATACTGTGGACTTCTCACACATCACACCACACTGCCACCTACAGAAGTTTTCTGACGACTCTGCAATCATCTGCCTCATCTCTGATGGAGATGATGCGGAGTACAGAGGACTTATCCAGGACCTCGTTGACTGGTGCCATTGGAACTGCCTCCAGATCAATGTGAGGAAAACTAAAACTGGTGGTGGACTGCCAAAGGCGAGGACAACCCACCACAGCACCAGTAAACATCCAGGGAACAGACATTGAGATGGTGACATCCTACAAGTACCTGGGTGTTCACCTGAATAATAACCTGGACTGGTCACACAACACCAACGTGCTCTACAAGAAGGGACAGCACAGACTATTCCTCCTGAGGCAGCTCAGGTCTTTTTGAGTGCAAGGGGCACTCCTGAAGACCTTTTATGATTGGGTGGTGGCATCAGCCATCACATTTGGGGGCGTCTGCTAGGGCAATGGCATCACGGCAGTCGACAGGAAGAGGCTTAACAGTCTGATCAAAAAAGCTAACTCTGTCCTGGGGCGGCGCCTCGACCCAGTGGAGGAGATAGGAGAGAGGAGGATGGTGGCTAAGCTGTCATCTCTGCTGGAATTCAAGTCCCACCCCATGCAGACACACTGAACGCACTGAGGAGCTCATTTAGCAGTAGGCTGTACCATCCTAGGTGTGCGACCGAGAGGTTCCACAGGTCCTTCCTACCTACAGCTGTCAGACTTTATAACCTAACCAGGGCTACTCGTAGAGGTTGCATTGAATGTACAAAACATAGCAACATTGCACAGTAAGTGTTCCCCTCCATTGTACAACTAGGTAATATCAATCATTACTGAGCGTGACAACACGGCTGACTCAAATACGAAATATACTGTATGGGTACATATTCATATCTTGTGGGGTAACTTAATAGACCATTATGCTGTCTATACCATCTAGCTGCAATGCCCCCGCACTGTGTATATATCTGTATACATATGCATATTCATTTGTTCTTATTATCCTATCTTTTTATTATTGCTCTGAGTGTTGCTATCCCTGTGCTGCTGCAATCCTGGAATTTCCCCGTTGTTTGACTAATAAAGGTGTATCTTAATATCGATGTTAAAAATACTGGGAGTTTCATGTGATACAACTAAACAATTAAAACTGAATTGAAGACTTTTTTCAAATTTTCTGTAAAATGTAATTCTAAGCAAATAGTGAGTAATAAATTAGGGCACCCCTCATCTTTTTTAGGACACCCCCACATTAATTCCCTCTTACAATGGCTAAAATAAATGTTAAAAAATGCAAATAAAAATAAAAACAAGGTTAGACATAAATGTGTGAACATTTCTTAATAAAGAACTGAATATTTAAAGGGGTGTCCAAATTTTTTCACATGATTGTATTGGAGATCCTTTGTCGATAGAAATTTGTTGTCAACTATGATGCCAAGGACACTGAGCTCCTTCTCTGCTGGTAGTTTGGTATTTCCAAAATGTAGATCAAGAGAGGTAGGTTTCCTCTTTCCAGATATTACCAAGGCTTTGCATTTTGAAGGTTCAAAGGTGACTTTCCATTTAGCTACCCACAATCTCATCTGTTCATGGTCTCTGTTTAAGCTAGCTTCTACGCTGGCACTCTGGCTTGCAAATTGGATTGATGAAAATAACTTAGTCATCTGCATAGAGCTACAGCTGATTTTCATAAGTTATCATATAAAATGTATAAAAGCCCAGAGAACAGGTGAAGGATATAAATCTATGTAGGATATTAATCTATGTTAGACATAAATGAGGAGCATTTTGATTAAACACAAAATAAGTTTGAAAAGTAGCTTTTTCCAAATGAATGTAAATTGTAGTCTCTGATTTATTAAATAAAATATAAGGAACTAAAGCTGTGTGATCACTGTTTAAAATTAACCCAATGACTGCCACAGGTGCTCCGTTGCGCCGTAAGCCCCTAGTGATCAAGATTTTTTTCAAGAAAATATTCAGTTCAGATGTCATTGATTTCAAAGGCTATAACTTGAAAATGGTAAGAGATAATGGCTTGCTGTCAATTAGAAAGATGTAGAATATGATCCAAAGTTTGAGATGGGAGTAAATTTATGCATCTAATTTGCAAAATGCGATGCAGCCATAACAAATTACATAACTTTTGGTCAAAAATGGACTTTTGGACATATTTACACAAAGGATGGCTTTGTTTTCTTGTCACCGGTTTGGTTTTGGTTGTTTTTTTTTATCATCTTCTCTTCAAAGTATATGAATCCAGAACATTAGTAGAATGTCAACAAAGAAATTCTTCAGACTTACCGCTGGCCAGGCGGCTCTGGCTGCATCCATTTTCGTCCATCTTGGTTGTTATTTTGCCTTCTGTCGGTCATTTGCTCTTTCTCTCCCACATCCAGAAACTCTTATGATTATCCCACCTCAATTTCGCTTTTATTCCACCACAATTTATCTTATATGATGACATGGAACCGGCGTGATTGTTGTCTAGTCACATGGCGCTGGGGTGGCAGCAGGTGAACATCAACCAGCTTTGCCCACCCTCTGTTATAACAAAATGTAAACATTTACCTTCATAAGCTAAATAATTCTTTTTAGAATCATAGTTGGCAAATTTGGGAGCAAATGGCTCCTCCGTCTGCAATCAAGTACGTCCACAGTGATCGGTAATGTCCACATTTGTTTGTCTAAAAATTTCTTCTTCTCTGGTGTCCAGAAGGATGCTTCTATGTCCGCCATAAGTCCTCCAAGGCAAGAGCAGTAAGTTACACGTCTGCCACCTTGTGAGGTGGAATCCTTTGTACAGCTTAAATCAACTGGGGAGTTTTTGGTCACGTCATTTTACATCACATGACAGGTGCAGCGCTGCGCCTGTGGCAGTGGGGGCGCTATCTGTCCATGAAACCTTTCCACAATAAGGGTTAAGAGATGGATTTTTTTTTTTCAGATTTGGAAAAAAATGTATATGAATGTGCTGATAATTAAACTATACAAAAACTTAGTCAGATATTCAATTATATCCTTTTTTAGCACAAAACAGTTTGTACTGTGATCATATACTTACCATATCGATAAAATTCTAACAATACCCATCCCTGTTACACATGTTATGACACTAACATGCTAAAAATACAGTGGGAAAGATAAGTTATGCATCTATTAAAAATATGTTATAATTGGAAGCCATCCTCACAGAGCTTCTCACATGGCTATGGATGTCGTCATCAAACTTGATCTTAAAAGCACATTAAAGAATTTCTTTGCTCATTCTTGTTTTGTTACTAATTTTCTCTGTCTCTGTATGTTTCTCCATAGGAAGAAATGGGTAACAGTGAGCCAGATTCGCAGCGTTATCAGAAGGCTCACAAATCAGCAGCCACCAGCAAAAAACTACACACATGTGATGAGTGTGGAAAAACTTTTATTCGGAGTGGTTGCTTCAAAAGACATCAGCTCATCCATAGTGGAATTAAAATGTTTACATGTGACTTGTGTGGAAAGTCATTCACCAGGAAGGGCCACCTTAAATCACATGAGGTGACCCACACTGGAGAGAAACGGTACAGCTGCGACGTGTGTGGGAAGTCTTTTACTCGGATGGAAAACTTAAGATGGCATCAACTCCTCCACAGTGAACACAAGCCTTACCAGTGTGATGGGTGTGGGAAGAACTTCCCCACAACACAACATCTAAAGGCCCACTATGTCATCCACACTGGAGTCAAACCATATAGATGTGACCAGTGTGGGAAGGCTTTTTTTACTTCAAGTGACCTAAAAAGACATCAGAACATTCACATTGGTAAACCATACAAGTGTGATCAGTGTGGAAAATCTTTTCATTCCATTAGTGATGTGAGCATGCATGCACAGGTCCACAGTGGAAGTAATCTGTTCAAATGTGAATTATGTGGAAAATCCCTCGCCCGACTGGATAACTTGAGGAAACATTACCTAATCCACACTGGAGTTAAAATGTTTGTTTGTGACCTGTGTGGGAAGATCTTTTCTCGAATGAGTAACTTAAAATCTCATCAGCTCAGCCATAATGAAGATAAACAGTACTTATGTGATCAGTGCGGCAAAGTTTTTATGTGTAAGAGAAACTTGATTATCCATAAACGTACCCACCTGAATTTTAAGTATTACTGTGACTGTTGTGGAAAAATGTTTAGCCAGAAAAGAACCCTGAAAATGCACCAGCGTAGGCACACTAGAGAGGATGTGCACTGCTGTGATCAGTGTGGCAGACCATTTGCAGAATACTCGCACCTAAAAGCCCACAAATTAACCCACACTCGGGAGAAACCACACACCTGTGATGAATGTGGAAAAGCCTACAGCCGCATTGGGGACCTTATTATCCACAGACGAAACCATACAGGGGAGAGACCATATAAATGTGACCAGTGTGAAAAGGCTTTTAAATCATCATATGTCTTAAAAAAACACCTGAAGAGCCACATCAGAAGGAAACTACGAAGAAAGAAACACCAAGAAATCGCAGTAAAGGTTAGAAATACTCTGAAACGCTTGTCTCTGATTTTATCTCATCAACTCTGAGTAATTAACTGTAAATGTAGTTGACTGGATCAAAACTTTCATTTCATAAATGTTGAATTTCTTAATCAGATTTTACCTAGTATGCTTTTCGTATTCAACACTTAAATTCTTAATTAGTTAATTCTTTTTTTGAAGTGTACATATCCTGCTGCTTATCTAGCTTAAACAGATATTACAAGACATTAAGAGTGCAAGACAATCAGGAAAGATGCATGACGCTGTGGAGAGATGCATGACACTGTGATCGCGAGGCATTCCAAGACTGTTGCGCAATAATCCAAACGGCGACTCGCGTCAACCAAGCATAGACCAACTTTCCTACAGGTAGTGTTTCTTTTTCTTTTTAATTAATCCGCTAACTGACTATTTGTTCCTGTCTATTTTTTGTATATTATCTTGCCATCCTCTCGACGGAGCTGGAGGAACTTGAGAATTACATAGACGAGTGTTATTATCACTGCTGTGTAATGGAGACGAACATGTCTCCCGGTCTTCCTTCTTCCTCCTTGCCTAAACGGCCCAGACCCGCAGATTCTCTGAAAATTACACCCGAAAAATCACAGGAGGGTTCTGAGGTTAATGACATCATTTTTTCTATAGAGAATAAACTTACCAGCATGGATGGTAGGCTGGCGTTAGTAGAGCTGCTCCATAAAGAGTTCCTGAGTGTACAAGAGAGTCTGGAATACAGCCAGCCACAGCTCGTCTCTGTCGTAGAGGAAAACAATAGCTTGAAAAAGTCAGTAAACACGCTAACCATGTAGCTTGGCATTGTTGAAAGAGAGAACCGAAAAATGAAGGAAACAGTTCTCAATTTGCAGTCATGCAGCATGAGAAATAACCTTTTTTTTCTGGAATTGCTGAAAAAATAATGAAAATCCAGAACAGCGGATCTGTGAATTTATGTCCACGCAGCTGAAATTGTCCTCTGAAGATACAAAAGCAATCACTTTCTACCGAGTTCACCACATTGGGCAAAAAAAAAAAAAAAATAAACGTCCCAGACCTGTAGTTGCCAAGTTTGAACCTTTCAAGCAAAAAGTTTTTGTACAGAGGCAGGGCAGGCAGCTTAAAAACACCAATTATGGTCTAAATGATCAGTTTCCACAGGAAATCATGGAAAGATGGAGGAGGCTTTTTCCCATTAGAAAACAAAAAAAATCCAAGAAGGTAAACAAGCTATTGTCTGTGGATAGATTGTTTATAGATGGCAAGCTGTTTATGGATGAAACCATAACCCCCTGTTATTCTAGAACTTCCTTTGTTCCTTTAGGTACATGTGGAAAAACACTGCGATTGTGCACAGGTCTCTTATTTGATCTCGGTTAACCCCTTGCACTCTGGTCAATTTCCCTAAAAACACCTAAAAATAATGTACCCAAAGTAAATCAAAAGCTGTTCTTCAACCCTTTGCAGCATCTTCATGGGGTTGGTCTCATTTAAAAGAAAACACTTTGAAATTTTTGGCAAAACAGTCATAATCTCTCTAAGTGCTCCTGCCACTGAGTAACAGTAATCTAAACATACTGAACTTGAAGAAAATAAATTTCGCCTGGGTGTTTTTTGATACAAATGCTTGCAAATAACACACAGCTGTCAGATCTGGGCTGGAAAATGCAACAGAAATGTAGAACCAAGTGTTATTCAGCTGAGGTCAAAATTTTGTAACAATACCACAAAAAATGAATATATTACACAGCTTTCTTCACAGGTTGTTCCCAGGCGTTTTTGAACTGTGCCAAATTGTGCCAAATGGCACAGTTTGGAAAAACGTCTGTAACTTTTGAATGATTCAATATAGAAGCTTGATGTTGGGCTCTAATGAAAGGTGACACTCAGGGCTGTGTGTGTGTGGGGGGGTTGTTTATTCATTCATGAATGAATGAATGAACAAACAAGCCCCCACATACAAAGAAGCATGCCACGTAAAAAATGTGTGGCTTTTTTTTTACAAGAAAAAATAACCTACAGTGCACTAAAAATTATACAAAAATATCTGTAATGTAGAAGATAACAACTCCCCACCCCCATCCCCCGCTACAGAGGACGGACATCGCCCATCGCTACATGACGGACCGCGGTGACGGTGCGCCGCGGTCTACTACGCACAGTTGTACTAAAATATCTGCAATATATCTGCAATCCGCTACAGAAGAGTAGCGGGGGGGGGGGTGTTCACGGTCCGGACGCAGCGCACGGACTGGACATGGTCCATGCGCCGTCCGGACTGGACCGGTGCGGTCCGGGTCCGTCATGTTGCGATGACGCAAAGTTGTAATTTACCGATCGGTCAAAAGTCATTTTGATTACAATTTTCAGGGATAAAGAATAATTTAGCTTATAACACTTACCTGTCCACAACAGCAGTGTCGCTGCAAACTTCTCTTCCTCATTGTCAGACGAACATGACGCTGGTCCGCTTGTTACGGACTCGTGGTTCTGGTCACGTGACCCGGTCAAACCATAATTCCATTATTGCGGTTTTGCGCTTCCATGATTGCGGTTTTGGCGAACGATTTTTCAAAACAAATAAGAACAGTAGTAAGAAAAAAAGACTGGCGAACGCTTGTGTGTCACCCAGCGGCTTACACAAAATAGATTTTACGCACGGGACGCACGCTTTCAGTTGTGGAACTTCTCTGCTTCAATTGGCTTGCTGCATTCGCAGCCGTTGGTAGGCGGGTCCTTCTTGCTAGGTTTTCAGTCATTGGTTCTTCAGGGTTTCAGAAACCCAATTCAAGGCTCTTATTAGTCGAATGAGAGGTCAATCAAATCTAAACCAATCAAAGCACTCCTTTGGCTTTCTGTTCGCGGCTGTGTCTGCAGCTTTATTTTTTTCAGTGCGCCCTAGGACGCAGAGACGTGACCGCCCGCGGTATACCGGAGTGCAAGAGGTTAAAGTTGTTAACATTTGTCTGTTTTTTTTGGGTTTTTTTTTTTGTTTTTTGCTAAGGTTATTGTTTGTCTATTGTTGCTAATTTTGGTGAAGCTGTTCAGTTGTTGTTATATGTTATCTATATTCTTTCAGCATTTACTAACCTTTGTGTCTGTTTTCTCTCATACATCTGGTTTATAGGAAATAACCTTAAAGGCCAAATGTCACGTAATTTTTTTTTCCAAATGCCAATGAATTTTGATAAAATACACATAGCTTAAACCAAATATTCATACCGGAGACCATATCACCCACCCGTATTTACATAATTGCACAAAATACACCAGGCGAAGGCCCCCCTAGCGGCTGTCAGTGTGTGACAGCCAATCCAGACCGCGGCCATGTTGTTGACGTCACAAATTTCACCCTGGCTGCCCTGCCTATCCACATTCACACTTATCAACATTGGACAATCATGATGGAAAGTGACGGCGATTGTGAACAAATTAGTTTTGTCCTCTGGTGAATCGGACTTGGAATTCAGGGAAGACGACACCCCAGATACTGATGACAGTGGTTCAGACAGTGACAGAGGCATAGAACCTTACAGGTTCGAGCCGTCCGAGACGGAATCAGATGCTTTGTCTGATGACAACAGTTCCGACGATGACCAGAGAGCAGAACCAGTGGAAAATGTCATTGAATTGGACATTAATCGCCTCCAGAATGTTGAATGGTAAGCCAAAAGAAATCTGTGATGTTTAAATTAATTATAACCACCGGCAAAATTGGGAAGCCGAAGGGGGTCTGTCGAGGGCGCCCCATAAATATCGATTTTTCGGAAGCCATTATTATGACGATACAGTGGGGCGCTAGCTTACAGTAGAACCCTTTCTTTCCTCATTCAGTTGTAGCAACAAAATCAAGGATGAAATGGAAGTAAATGTGGAAAATGACTTGTATTAAAATCCCCAGGATCGTGTGTATAGGGCCATAACCCTGGGTAATAAGGGACACTTTTCTGCGTCCTGCTCAAAATAAAAAAAGCAGAATTACACTTAAAACACATACCTGTCAAGGCATACCTCATGCCTCCCTTATTGGGGGGCTTTCATACCTGTACTGAGTACTTCAAAACTGTATTTATCGGCAGATCAAAGAAAACTGACCTCCCCCCCCCTCAAAAAAAAACCAAAACTGCAACATGACCTATTTCAAACATATTTATTCAAATGTACACTTTTATGGACACAATCTTGAGCCACAACTTTTTGGTAATGTGAAAATAATAAGCCAAGTAGCACAAAAAAAAAATAAAATAAAAATACAAAAATATTTTTCAAATTTACATTAGCACAAGGTAGATTGCTCAATTTGAAAGTACACAATAAGAATTATTCTGAATATAGTTCTTGTCAGCTAGATACTGTATATACACTTGGAATTAAAGAGTTTTTATTTGT
Source organism: Pholidichthys leucotaenia (assembly GCA_020510985.1). Taxonomy (NCBI): domain Eukaryota; kingdom Metazoa; phylum Chordata; class Actinopteri; order Cichliformes; family Pholidichthyidae; genus Pholidichthys; species Pholidichthys leucotaenia. The sequence goes on from CM035844.1 coordinate 241,618,907, forward strand.
CAGCTTTGTTACACTAATGCACTTGGATGAACTTGAAACAAGAAAATGTTCACTGATGCTGCTTGTTATAGTTCCAAGTAGCAGCCTTTGCTGACTCTAGCACAGGGGTGTCAAACTCATTCCATGGAGGGCCAAGACCCTGCATGTTTTACTTCCACCTAGTGTCTTCAGCAGGTGTTTTCACTGATCAGCAATCAGTGGGAAGAAATTCAATGAAATCACCTGTTGAAGACACTGGGTGGAGGTAAAACCTGCAGGGTCTTGGCCCTCCATGGAATGAGTTTGACACCTGTGCTCTAGCATTTCTGAAGTGGCAGATCAGATCAGGTGGCAGATCAGAAGTGATCTGCCACCAATGGGGGTAGATTGTGCCCTGCCACAAAAAAATGACAAACCATCACTTCTGCTAGTGATGCATTGGATTTGGAAGGCGATTCCTCTCTCTTCCGGAGCCGCAAGACAGTAGAAAGTGTGAGGCCATCAGCCTACTTCTCACTGAAGTGATAATAGCTCAAGCTGAGCGCTCTGCCCGCCCCGGCCATCAGCCTAATGATTGAGTCCACACTTGTCACTGTTGTGATAATAGCTCATGCTGAGCGCTCTGCCAGCCCCCCTAGCTGTGGGGGTCACACACACGACGTGTTCCTCAACACACTCACTAATTTTTTTTCCCATATATTTTTCTTTTGGGCGTACAGAAATGGCAATACGCCCGTATTTGCTAAAATTGCATTTTCCCCGTATATTAAAATACGGCGAAAACGTATCACTTGACAGGTATGAAAACATTTCCCAGAAAAGTGTCCCTTATTACCCAGCTGTCCCTTATAGCCCCGTTTTACGGTATGGGTGAAATATCCAATTTTTTCTTTCTTGTTGCTCACTTCAATCTTCCAGTCTCCATATAAACAATCAATCGGGATACCCCAAGCATCAAACTAGGGTACAATCTGTTTCGTCACTTCCGCCTTCTTCCCCAGGCGATTCCGGGAGCCCTGAGTGGTAACGTCAGGCCAAGCGCGGCAGTTTTAAATTAACGAATGTTCCGGCGTTACTGAAGCATACGCACCGAGACCCGAACGGATCGGTTCCCTTTTATATCTAGTTTCAAGACATTTTAAGGACCCTGTTACGTGACATTTGGCCTTTAAGTACATGCACCCCATTTTCTTGCAAATGCAGGAAAATGGAACAGAGACATCATGTGCGCACACCCAAGCACACATACATAGGTATATATTTTATGCACAACACACATAGACTCACATACACACGTGGACAAAATTGTTGGTACCCCTCTGTTAATGAAAGAAAAACCCACAATGGTCACAGAAATAACTTGAATCTGACAAAAGTGGTAATAAATAAAAATTCGATGAAAATTAACCAATGAAAGTCAGACAGTGCTTTTGAATTGTGGTTCAACAGAATTATTTTTAAAAAACAAACTCATGAAACAGGCTTGGACAAAAATGATGGTACCCTTAACTAAATATTTTGTTGCACAACCTTTTGAGGCAATCACTGCAATCAAACGATTTCTGTAACTGTCATTGAGACTTCTGCACCTCTCAGCAGGTATTTTGGCCCACTCCTCATGAGCAAACTGCTCCAGTTGTCTCAGGTTTGAAGGGTGCCTTCTCCAGACGGCATGTTTCAGCTCCTTCCACAAATGTTCAATAGGATTTAGATCAGGGCTCATAGAAGGCCACTTTAGAATAGTCCAATGTTTCACTCTTAGTCATTCTTGTGTGTTTTTAGCTGTGTGTTTTGGGTCATTATCCTGTTGCAAGACCCATGACCTGCAACTGAGACCAAGCTGTCTGACACTGGGCAGCACATTTTTCTCTAGAATACCTTGATAGTCTTGAGATTTCATTGTACCCTGCACAGATTCAAGACACCCTGTGCCAGATGCAACAAAGCAGCCCCAGAACATAACAGAACCTCCTCCATGTTTCACAGTAGGGACAGTGTTCTTTTCTTGGTATGCTTCATTTTTGCGTCTGTGAACACAGAGCTGATGTGCCTTGCCAAAAAGTTCCAGTTTTGTCTCGTCTGTCCATAGGACATTCTCCCAGAAGCTTTGTGGCTTGTCAACATGCAGTTTGGCACATTCCAGTCTGGCTTTTTTATGATTTGTTTTCAACAGTGGTGTCCTCCTTGGTCATTTCCTATGAAGTCCACTTTGGCTCAAACAGCGACGGATGGTGCGATCTGACACTGATGTACCTTAACCTTGGAGTTCACCTTGAATGTGTTTAGAGGTTGTTCTGGGCTCTTTTGTTACCATTCGTATTATCCATCTCCTCCTGCGGCCATGTCCAGGGAGGTTGGCTACATTCCCATGGATCTTAAATTTCTGAATAATATGTGCAACTGTAGTCACAGGAACATCAAGCGGCTTGGAGATGGTTTTATAGCCTTTATCTTTAACATGCTTGTCTATAATTTTCTTTCTATTCTCCTGAGACAACTCTCTCCTTTGCTTCCTCTGGTCCATGTTTAGTGTGGTACACACTATGTCACCAAACAGCACAGTGACTACTTGTCACCCTTTAAATAGGCCGACTGACTGATTACAAGTTTGTAGACACCTGTGATGTTAATTAGAGGTCTTGGTTGTTGGTTGACATGGTCCTCTTGGTTGACATGTTCAACCAAGAGGACAATTTGGTTGAACATGTCCCTATGGTCACATTATTTTCAATCTTTTCTTGGGGTACCATCATTTTTGTCCAGGCCTGTTTCATGAGTTTGTTTTTTAAAGTAATTCTGTTGAACCACAATTCAAAAGCATTGTCTGATTTTCATTGGTTAATTTTCATAGAATTTTTATTTATTACCACTTTTGTCAGATTCAAGTTATTTCTGTGACCATTGTGGGTTTTTCTTTCATTAACAGAGGGGTACCAACAATTTTGTCCACGGCTGTACATACATACATAAGATAAGATAAGCCTTTATTAGTCCCACAATGGGGAAATTCCAGGATTGCAACAGCACAGGGATAGCAACACTCAGAGCAACAATCAGAAGGCAAGAAAAAAACAAGAACAGCTAGTATACATATGTACATATTACCATAAATATATATATATATATATATGTACAGTATATATATATATATATATATAGATATATAGATATATATAGATATATAGACACACAGTGCGGAGCATTGTGGTTGGTGAATGTGCAGCAGAAAGTTTAAGCTCTCTCTCCCTCCGCGGGTGCGGCGGACCAGCTGGATGTCTTTGGGTATGATGGTGGTGACCCTCTTGGCGTGGATGGCACACAGGTTGGTGTCCTCAAAGAGATCCACCAGGTAGGCCTCGCTGGCCTCCTGCAGAGCCATGACGGCGGAGCTCTGGAAGCGCAGGTCGGTCTTGAAGTCCTGAGCGATCTCCCTCACCAGGCGCTGGAAGGGCAGCCCACAGATGAGCAGCTCCGTGGACCTCCGGCAGCGACGGATCTCTCTCAGAGCCACGGCACCGGGCCTGTAACGGTGAGGCCTCCTCACTCTGCCGCCGGCCGGAGCGCCTTTTCGAGCAGCCTTGGTGGCCAGCTGCTTCCTGGGGGCTTTTTCTCCAGTAGATTTACGGGCGGTCTGCTTGGTTCTTGCCATCGCTCTTTATTATTCTGTCTTATATTTCCCGCACGCCGCCCAAACTCCAGCCCGGCACCCGCGTCGCTCCCGCTTCAGCTCTCCCGGTATGTCGAGCCTCTCCGTTAGCACCGGGTGGCGGCCGAGTGCTAGCTAGCTCCTCCCCGCTGCATCGTCTCCCGCTGTAAACAGAGGCTCCGTCCGCCGACTCAGGAGATCCCCAGGCGCGATCTGTGTGTCCGTGATACACATAGAGTGAAAGGTGTGCCGGATCAGAAAGCCATCACCGGATCAGAAAGAAGAAGGAAGATAAAAAGACTCAGAATTGAGCCGCTGTTGCAAAAGGCAGCCAACTCGTGTGGCGCCGGAACTGGAAGGATTACATTTCGGACATATAATCACAGAGGCACACTGAGTTAGCCTTTAACACAAAACCAGTTAATGAAAATATGTCCACATTAAAAATTAGTCACGTGGAACATAGATGGAATTGGTACCAGGGAGAAGAGGCTAAAAGTTTTTAATCAACTGAAGGATCTGCAGGCAGACTTTGTCTTATTACTAACTACCTACTACTAACTAACCTGCACTTATATAGCGCTTTTCTAGTCACAAAGACCACTCAAAGCGCTTTCATTAATACTAACCCTCTATTCTAAGGGCCTATAGGAAACAGATATCTAGGGACAATTTAGAACAGCCAATTAACCTAACATGCATGTTTTTGGCATGTGGGAGGAAACCGGAGAAATCCCGGAGTAAACCCACGCAACACGGGGAGAACATGCAAACTCCACACAGATCACTGTTGGTCGGGGGCTGGGATCGAACCCACGATCCCACGATCCCCACAATCCCCCGGCCAAGGGTAAACTGTGCTGCCGCAGTGCTAACCACTGCGCCACAGGAAACATATGTTTCTAAGTCGTCTGTAGATGCTCTCACCTCCCCGGAATTTCATCCACGTGTACTTAGCCGGCTTTAATTCCAAACAAAGGGGGGTAGCTATATTGGTAAACAGAAGAATACACTTTGTTGTGAACAATAACATAGCAGATCCAGAAGGTAGATGTATAATATTAAAAAAGTTAAAAATTTGGATCTAGGTATTGCAAGTGTTTATGGCCCAAATGTTGACGGCCCATCCTATTTTCACACTTTCTTCACCTCTTTTTGAGCACTTGGACACCACACTCATAATAGGAAGAGACTTCAACCTGGTATTAACCCAATAACTGCCACAGGCGCTCCGTTGCACCATAAGCCCCTAGTGGTCAAGGTTTTTTTTCAAGAAAATATTCAGTTCAGATGTCAGAGATTTCCAAGGCTATAACTTGAAAGTGGTAAGAGATAATGGCTTACTGTCAATTAGAAAGATGTAGAATATGATCTAAAGTTTGAGATAGGAGTAAATTTACACATCCAATTTGCATAATGCCACGGCAGCCATATCGAATTACATAACTTTCGGTCAAAAGTGGACTTTGAACATATTTACACAAAGAATGGTTTTGTTTTTGTCACCATTTTTTGTTTTGGTCTTTTTGTTTTCTTCAAAGTATATGAACCAGAAAATCAGTTACAATGTAAACAAACAAATTCGTCACTTACCGTTGACTGGGTGGCTCGCTCGCTTTGTCCTTTTGAGGCATCCTGGTTGTTATGTTCTCTTCTGTCAGTCATTGTATTTTTCCCCTTCACATCCAAAAACTGTTTTGATTATTCCGCCTCAATTTCACTTTTATCCCACCGCTATTTGTCATATATGACGACATGGAACCGGCGCAATTGTTCTACCCAGTCACATGGCGATGGCGTCGATAGCAGGTGAACATCAACCAGCTTCGCCCACCCTCTGTTATAACAAAATGTAGATATTTACCTTCATAAGCTAAATAATCTCTTTTCACAATCATAGTTGGCAAATTCGGGAGCAGATGCTTCCTCAGTCTTGCTATCGAGTAAGATCTAGATTTGTTTACAAATTCTTCTTCTCTGGTGAGGTTTCAGGATGGTTCTACATCTGCCATAAGTCCTCCAAGGCAAGAGCAGTAAGTTATACGTGTCTGCCACCTTGTGAGGTGGAATCCTTTGTACAATTTAAATCAACTGGGGAGTTTTTGGCCATGTCATATAACATTGCATGACGGGTGCAGCGCTGCGCCTGTAGCAGTGGAGGCACTATCTGTCCATGAAATCTTGCCACAATAAGGGTTAAACCCTGCAATCGACAGGCTCAGTACATCAGGGAAGTATCAAAAATGACCGGCTACTGACACTCAAACAGTACATGAATGATTTTGGTCTTTGCGATGGATGACGTTCTCTTCACCCAGCTCAAAGGGAATGCACCATCAGTTTATAGTTCATATTCACGAATAGACTTCTTAGCCAGTAACTCTATTGTGAGGGACATCACAGACACTGAAATTTGCTCAAATCAAGTTATCAGTGATCAACATCCAGTATCTCGTACACTAGTAAATGGGAAAGCTAGGAGCTGGAAATTTAATACATCACTACTAAAAGACAAAGACTTTATTAATTATTTTAATAAAGAGTGGAAATCATATCTTGAATATAATGATTTACCAGGAATATCCCAGCGTGCTCTTTGGGAAGCAGCAAAAGCAGCCATGCGAGGTAAAATAATCTCTTACTGCTTGTATAAGAATAAGAAAGGAAAAGCACTGGTGTTGGAGTTAGAACAGGAAATTAAATCACTGGAGACAACCTGTGTCATTTCTCCACAGGAACAGACACTTAACAATCTGAGAAAATTAAAGCTGGAATTAAAAGAAATTACAAACAAAAGAACACAGTTTTTAATACAAAGACTATGCCTGGAGAAGTTTGAACACAGTAATAAATCAAGGAGATATCTTTCTAACCAGCTTAGATTGAATAAAGAAGAAAAAACTATCCACTCTATTAAGGATGTGACTGGAAATATTACCCATGAGCCTGAAGAAATAATGACTCCTTTAGAAAGTTTTATGAAAACCTCTACTCATCTCAGATTAACTTATCTGACTCAGAGATAAATAAATTTCTGGACAATGTACCCTGCCTCTCTCCCAAAGATGCTGGGATAGGCTCCAGCCCTCCCCGCAACCCGAAAAGGATTAAGTGGAAGAAGATGAATGAATGAATGTTAACTTACCACGATTAAATAGTGAACAGATTGCACCTCTGGATGCACCTTTTCTGGTGTCCGAACTCCAGGAGGCACTTACAGTGGCGTGAAAAAGTGCCCCCTTCCTGATTTCTCATTGTTTTTTTGTACATTTGTCACACTTAAATGTTTCAGATCATCAAATTTAAATATTAGACAAAGATAACACAAGTAAACACAAAATGCAGTTTTTAAATGAAGTTGTTTATTATTAAGGGTAAAAAAAAAAATTCAAACCTACATGGCCCTGTGTGAAAAAGTGATTGTCCCCCCAGTTAAAACACAAATTAACTGTGGTTTAGCACATCTTTGGAAAGCTGAGTTCAATTTCTCGAGTCACACCCAGGCCTGATTACTGCCACACCTGTTCTCAATCAAGAAATCGCTTAAATAGGACCTGCCTGACAAAGGGAAGTAAACCAAAAGATCCTCAAAAGTTAGACATCATCCAAAGAAATTCAGGAACAAATGAGAAACAAAGTAATTGAGCTCTGTCAGTCTGGAAAAGGTTATATAGCCATTTCTAAAGCTTTGGGACTCCAGCGAACCACAGTGAGAGCCATTATGGTGAAAGCATGAAACAATTCAATTCAATTCAACTTTATTTATATAGCGCCATTTCACAACAACAGTCATCTCATAGCACTATCAACTGTAGGGGGAACCCCCACAGTTGCAGAAAGACCCCAGCAATCAGGCGATCCCCTGTGAGCAAGCACTTGGCGACGGTGGAGAGGAAAAACTCCCTTTTAACAGGAAGAAACCTCCAGCAGAACTAGGCTCAGGGAGGGGCAGTCATCTGCTGTGACTGGCTGGGGGGTGAGGGGACAGAGAAGAGGAAAAGAACAGACATGTAGAGAGCAAACAGCACGATGGGGACTCAATCTATGGGAGAGAACAAACAAATGTTAATGACCAGCAAAAAAAAAAAAATTTCATTGAGAGTGAGGAAAGAAGTGAGGCCCAGTGTATTATTGGAGGTCCCCCGGCTGACTAAACCTATTAGCAGCATAACTAAGGGAGGGTTCAGAAACACATGATCCCTCCCTAATTGTAGGCTATATCAAAAAGGTAGGTTTTAGCCCTATTCTTAAAAACAGAGATCGAGTCTGACTCCCGAATCCAGATTGGCAGCTGGTTCCACAGGAGAGGAGCTTGATAACTGAAGGCTCTGCCTCCCATTGTATTTTTGGAGATTCTAGGTATTACAAGTAATCCAGCATTTTGGGAGCGTAGTGCTCTGTTAGGATAATACGGTAGTATCAGATCTTTTAAATAAAAAGGAGCCTGATTGTTTAGAGCTTTATAAGTAAGAAGAAGGATTTTAAACTTTAATTCTAAACTCTATGGGAAGCCAATGAAGGGAGGCCAGAACCGGAGAGATATGATCTCTCTTTCTAGTACCTGTTAAAACTCAGCATTTTGGATCAGCTGAAGACTTTTTAAAGATGTTTTAGGACAGCCTGATAATAAAGAATTACAATAATCTAATCTCGAGCTAACAAAAGCGTGTATCAGTTTCTCAGCATCACTCTGAGACAAGATACTCCTAATCTTGGCAATATTATGCAAATGATAGAAAGCAGTCTTAGAAACAAATTTAATATGTGAATTGAAGGACAGATCTTGATCAAAAATAATTCCAAGGTTCCTCACAGAGCTATTAAGAGAAAGAGTAACCGCATCCAAACTGAAAGTTTGATTTGGGAAGGTATTTCTAAGGTTTTTTTGGACCAACAAGAATGACTTCAGTCTTATCTGAATTTAATAGCAGGAAATTACAAGTCATCCAAGCTTTGATTTCCTTAAGACAGGCTTCTAGCTTGGCTAATTGATTACTATCATCTGGCTTCATTGACAGGTATAATTGTGTGTCATCTGCATAACAATGAAAATGTATACAGTGCTTTCTAATAATGTTGCCTAACGGAAGCATATATAAACTAAAAAGAGTAGGGCCTAGCACAGATCCCTGTGGAACTCCATGATTAAGCTTTGAGTTGAAAGAAAACTCATTATTTACATGAACAAACTGGAACCTATCAGATAAATAAGATCTGAACCACTGCAACGATGTTCCATTAAGTCCAACATAGTGTTCTAATCTATCAAGTAGAATATTATGATCGATAGTATCAAAAGCTGCACTAAGGTCTAAAAGGACAAGTACAGAAACCAGTCCATTATCAGATGCGATGAGGAGGTCGTTAGTGACCTTCGCTAAGGCTGTTTCAGTACTATGATGGATTCTAAACCCAGATTGAAACTCTTCAAGTAAACCATTTCCCTGCAGGTGGTCAAATAATTGCGTAGCAACAACTCTTTCTAAGATTTTTGAAATGAAAGGGAGATTAGAGATTGGTCTATAGTTAGCTAAAGCTCCTGGATCTAGCGTTGGCTTTTTGAGTAAGGGCAGTGGTGAACAGTAAACTGGTAAACAGTGATGAACCTTCCCAGGAGTGGCCGTCCGACCAAAATTACCCCAAGAGCACAGCAACGACTCATCCAAGAGGTTACAAAAGACCCCACAACAACATCCAAAGATCCACAGGCCTCACTTGCCTCAGTTAAGGTCAGTGTTCATGACTGCACCATAAGAAAGAGACTGGGCAAAAATGGCCTGCATGGCAGAGTTCCAAGACAAAAATCACTGCTGAGTTAAAAGAACATAAAGGCTCATCTCGGTTTTGCCAGAAGACATCTTGATTATCCCCAAGACGTTTGTCAAAATACTCTGTGGACTGATGAGACAGAAGTTGAACTTTTTGGAAGGTGTGTGTCCCATTACATCTGGCATAAAAGTAACACAGCATTTCAGAAAAGGAACATCATCCCAACAGTAAAATATGGTGATGAGAGTGTGAAGGTCTGGAGCTGTTTTGCTGCTTCAGGACCTGGAAGACTTGCTGTGGTAAATGGAACCATGAATTCTACTGTCTGCCAAAAAATCCTGAAGGATAATGTCCAGCCATCTGTTCGTGACCTCAAGCTGAAGCGCACTTGTGTTCTGCAGCAGGACAATGATCCAAAACACACCAGCAAGTTCACCTCTGAATGGCTTAAGAAAAACAACATGACGACTTTGGAGTGGCCTAGTCAAAGCCCTGACCTGAATCCGATTGAGATGTTGTGGCATGACCTTAAAAAGGTGGTTCATGCTCGAAAACCCTCCAATGTGGCTGAATTACAACAATTTTGCAAAGATGAATGGACCAAAATTCCTCCACAGTGCTGTAAAAGACTCATTGCCAGTTATTGCAAACACTTGATTGCAGTTGTTGCTGCTAAGGGTGGCCCATCCAGTTATTAAGTTTAGGGGGCAGTCACTTTTTCACACAGGGCCATGTAGGTTTGAATTTTTTTTCCCCTTAATAATCAACACCTTCATTTAAAAACTGCATTTTGTGTTTACTTGTGTTATCTTTGTCTAATATTTAAATTTGTTTGATCTGAAACATTTAAGTGTGACAAACATACAAAAAAATGAGAAATCAGGAAGGGGGCAAGCACTTTTTCACTCCACTGTAAGCACATCCCAAACAATAAAGCTCCAGGACCAGATGTTTTCCAGTAGAATTTTAAAAAGAATTTGGCCTGTGATGGTACCCACTTTCTTTAAAGTGGTGATGCAAATTAAAGATAATGTAATCCCTGAAAATATGAACTTGGCTAGTATTATCTTGCTCCTTAAACCTGGAAAAGAACCTACGCTTCCATCCAACAACTGTCCCATCTCACTTACGAATTTCAGTCTTAAAATAATTTGCAAAGCTCTCACCAAAAGACTGGAAAGGATAATTCCATTTATTATACACCCAGATCAAACAGGCTTCATCAAGGGTAGGCACTCGGCTAATAATGCACACAGGCTATTTAATTTTATAGACCACTGTAAGATTAATATCTTAGAAACTACAATTTTGTCCCTGGATGCAGAGAAAGCCTTTGACCGTGTTAATTGGAAATTTCTTTTTATGGTGCCATGGGGCGGCAGTGGCTCATGAGGTAGAGTGGGTCGTCTAATAACCATATGGTTGGGGGTTCAAATCCCGCTCTCCTCAGATATCTTGCCATTGTGTCCCTGGGCAAGACACTTCACCCACCTTGCTCCTGGTGGGTCAGGACAGCACCATGTATGGCAGCTATGCCGCCATCAGTGTATGAATGTGTGTGTGAATGGGTGGATAGCAGGATCTGTAAAGCTCTTTGGCCATCTAGAGATGAGAATAAAAGCGCTATATAATAAGTGAATGCCATTTACCATTTTAGACAAGTTTGGGTTTGGTTCATCTTTCATGAACTGGATTAAAACACTATTTAGCTGTCCAACTACATCTGTGTGTGTGTGTGTGTACGTGCAGGTGTGTGTGAGTGGGTGCGTGTGTGTGTGGGAGCAGATGTTGGTGCGCGTGTGTGTGTTGTGTGTGGGCATGTGGAGCTGTAGATGGCCATATGTGATGGTGAGTGAGTGGGTGCGGGTGTGGATGTGGGTGCATGTGTGTTGTGTGTGGGCATGTGTGGTGGTGTGTGTGTGTGCACATGAGGGTGTGTGTATGGTGCGGATACCAATGGGTGGATGTGCGGGGGTGGAGAATGTGTGTGTGTGTGGGGGCACCTCGTTGGGTGGCGGGGGTGGAGCGGACCATCTAGTGGCTTGGGAGTTAGTGATTCAGAGCCTGCTTGTCCCGGCTGCCCTGACGTTGTGTTACGAGGCGAGGAACTTTGTCGTATTGCCCCTGGTGTCTTTGGTGCCGGGTGTGTGGGGGTGGTCGGGGGGGCAATGGCACGGGTTGGCGGCCGTGTTGCCGCCGGGCTGCTCCAGGGTGGCTAAGGCTGCGGGGCGGCTTGCCTCTGTCGATGTGTGTCTGGGGTGGGTGGTTGGTGGGCTTACGGTGGGCGCTCAGGGGTGTCGCTTGGCATGTGGGGCGCTGTGGGGGTCCGGCCCATTGCTCACTATTGTAAATATCGTCGTTGTGCATGTTCGTGTGTGCAAGATGAGTGGGAATAGGTGTGTCTGCTCCATTATATTTGTGGTGCTGGGAGCGTGACACTGGTGGGTCCCGGGCTACTCGGCCTGGCTGCCCTCACCCTGAGTTGGGATTTGGGGGCAGTGAGTGGTCTCCTGAACCAGTCTGCAAGCTGGCTTCTGGGGGGAAAACAGGTTCCCTTTTGAGCCGCCTCCCTCTCAGTCTTATCCCCCCCCACCCCCGATTCTGGGTGGAACATACATCTTCTTGGATATACTTAGGGTTTTGGGGTGGGGGTGGGGGGTGCCGCACTGTGTCGGTGAAGGGGATCCTCTGCCGTGCAGTGGTCCAACCCTCACCTCAATTTTAATTGCATTTTAGACATTGAAGGCTTGGAGGGATGGGGGCCCCGGTGCCTACCGCAGTGGCTAGTGGTGCTCCAGCCACCACCACCCCAATTTTAACTACACTATGGTAGTTCACACACCCGCACACCATCACATCATACGACTGACACACACCTGTCATGATTTGTGCAAGGGGGAGAGGGCTGGAGGGGTCCTGTCCTCCCCACCCCTGTCGCCCTCCTGCCCGAGGCCTGGGGGTCCAGCGGGGGGCCTGGGACCTGGCATGTTGTCAGATTGCCTGGGTGCTGCCAAATGAATGGATATGAGCAAGGGAGAGTGAGAGGGATTGAACAAGAGAGTAAGCGAGAGTGAGGGAGTGATGAGTGAAGGTGGTGATGGTGGGTCAGATTTGTGTGGCGCTTTGCGTGTCGGGTGGCATCTCGAGGCACCTGCGGTGGTCTGCTGATCAGTCGCTTGGGTGAATGCTGGGGGAGGGGGTCTGCTTCTGTAGCCGTGGCTGCCCTGGGGTGGGTCGGTGGGGGGGTGGCTGCAGGCCTACGCTGATGGTCTCCCCGGCCACTGCCAGTCACTGGTGCGCGTTCAGGCTCACTGCATCTTCATCGCAGTCACCCTAAGTAATAAGGGTGAATGAGGGAGGGTGAGTGTGTGGGGGAGAACATGAATGGATATGAGTAGGTCGGAGTGTGAGTGAGAGTGCTTGTATGGGTGAACACGAGTGAGAGTGGGTGACCATGAGGGTGAGTGGGAGCAAGATTGAGTGGGTTCAGGAGTGAGAGAGAATGGGTGGATCAGGGAGTGCGAGTGCGGGACTGTGTGGGGGAGCGGGGGAGCAAGAGTGATTGAGTGCATGTGGGTGCGTATGAGAACATGTGGGTATGAATGTGTGGGAATGGGTGCGTCTGCCAGTCGGAAGTGCTGGGCTGAGGGGTTAGTGCCTCTTGGCTACGTGGGCTCCCCTGTACGGGGGGTGGGGGCTTCTTTGGGCATGGGGGTCCCTGGGGTGTGCGGCATTGGTGCTGGGGGGAAGGGTGCCAGGGGGGCTTGTGCTGGGGGTGTGGGCTGGTCTCTGGCCAGGGGGGTGGGGGCACTGGGCTCCTGGAACCTGGGGCCCAGGGGCTGGCATTGGCCCCGCTGGGGGGGGTGGACATTTGGCGGGCTTAGGGGTGTGGGCCCACCGCGCCAGCCGCCTGGCAGCCTGGCCTCCCTCAGTTGTCCATCCTGGGGCGGATGCCTGGCTTTCCTTGGGCTTGTTGACCTCGGGCATTTGTGCCCTGTGAGGGTTGGTGGTGTTGCCTTGTCTGCTCATGGTTTCGGGGGGGGGGTGCTGTGACCTGCCACCTTCTTCATATGTTTCCTGACAAACCACACACATGCACACACTTATTTTTCATGCACTTTCATATACACGCACACGCAGAAATGTCTCCCTTTTAACAGGTGCGGATACCAGACTCGTGTTGAGGCCTCTTCGGTGGAAGAAGCGGTCTGTCTTCCGTTTGTTGTAGTTGTTGGTTTGTTTGTCTTTTTTGTCTGTTCTTCTCCCTTTTCTTTTCCCCTCCTCACACTTCCTTTCCCCATTCCCCATCCTATTAGGTTCTTCATGGGTAAAATAATTGAAATAAAGTATTAAAAGTTATTACAGGAGGAGTTTGCATCAATAAACAGTACGTAGATAGGCACTGTATAAAGCTCCTTTTGGCAAAGTAAATCTGTTTTGGGACAATAAGGGTTGCGAATTTCTGTTCTGCTCACCTAGCTGCCTGACAGGACAAGGAAAAAAAAAAAAGAGTCCAAGAGTTTCCTCCTTCTCAGAGCATAATCAAATAAAGATTTTCTAAATAGCAAAATTAAATTGAAGAAAGGTTTTGGTTAAGCAAAAACTAAACATCTCTTTTGTCTGTTTTTTTTTTTCAAATTTATATAAATATAAAAACACTAAACCTCATGACTGTGCAGCTGCTATGTAAGAAATGCTTATTGAAGGCGGTAGTAGGTCACAAAACAGTCACATCTAACTAAAAAGTAAAACCGCTCAAGGAATCCCTTACTTAGACTCCTCTTTGTTTTCAGACAGAAAAGCTGACAGAAGAGCCTAAGAAGCGTCGACGGGAGTCCTGTGCCAGTGCTAAACCATACCATTGTGAAGTGTGTGGGAGAAATTTCAGCTACCAAAGAACCCTTCAGAGGCACCGACGTATGCACACTGGACACAAACTGAAATACTGCACAGTATGTGGAAGAGGTTTCCCCTCACCAAGTTCATTGAAACGCCATGAAGTCATTCATAGCGTGGCTATACAGTATTACTGTGACCAGTGTGAGATGTCATTCTCCACTGTGGATGAGCTCAAACAACATGAACTTCTCCACATTACTGAAACTATTAAAACAGAGGTTCTTGAAGAAAATTATGATGAAATTATAATCACAAAAATTTAATTACATAATTGTCAAAGGGCAGATTTATACCAGTTTGTATCAAAGTTGCATGAATTTTTTTCAGTGTTTACTAATTTAAGTATTGATATTGATAAAAGTTGTATGATTCTGATTAGGGATGTCCCGATCCAATGTCAAGTATTGGATCAGGAGCCTGATGAAGGCATTTGTGACTGGATCAATATTGTGGTCTTTGAGTTCATCTCCCCTGAAGTCTGTTGTTTTCCATCAGCCACAGTTGTTTTCTATTAACCTTGGCAGCACATGGCAGCTGTACAACAACAGGAAAGGTGCTGCCAACATGTCTTCTGTGTGGAATAGATTGAAAGGTTTTTATTTGTCAATACTTCTATATGTACAGGACATACAGGAGAATTGAAATGCTGTTTCTCTTCGTTTTGTGTGCAATATATAAGGAATAAGGATGAAAAATAACAACAGCAGTCTATGTACAGTAATGCCGCCTACCCCATTGTGCAAATAAAGATAAAACCCAGCAATTGTATATACAGAAAAAGTAGAGCCGTAATACCTGTAATTGCAAGTTCAATGCGGTAGTGTAGGTGCAGACAGTGACACACTGGACTGCACATGATCAATATTCCAGTAACAGACAGACAGCAGTAGGTATGGCATTTATATAAATGGTTGCAGTAAGGTGCAGAGACATACAGCAGCAGATGTATTACTGTTGGTGTGCCAGGTTTTTCTGTGCAAACAGCTGAGGTAATTATTGTGTGGGTGAGTATGAGTGGACAGAGTTCCGGGTCCTCATAGCCTGATGAACAAAGCTGTTTAGCGGTCTTGTGGAGCGGGCCGGAGGCTCTGGTACCTTTTCGCCAAGGGCAGGGGGCTGAAGAGGTAGTGTGAGGGGTGGGAGGTGTCGCCTGCAATGTTGATGCCTCTGCGGGTGGGGTAGACGTCTGGGAAAGGGGGGGGCAGAGGGGCACCGATGATCTTGTTGAGTGCTTTCACTGTGCGTTGTAGTGTCTTCAGGCAGGAGGCGGTGCAGCTTCCGTACCACACCGTGATGCAGCTGGTGAGGATGCTCTCAAAGGTACCCTGGTAGAATGAGCAAATGATGGGAGGTGGGACTCGTGCTCTCCTCAGTTTGCGGAGGAAATAGAGGCGAGTTTGAACATTATTGACCAGTGGTGTGATGTTGTTGGACCAGGAGAGGTCCTCAGAGATGTGCACCCCCAGGAACTTGGCGCTGCTCAGCCTCTCCACAGCTGTGCCATCGATGATCAGAGGGGGGTGCTGTGTGTGTCCCCTCCTGAAGTCAACCACAATCTCCTTGGTTTTTCCCACGGTCAGGAAAAGATTATTGTCTTTACACCACTGGTCCAGTTTGCTCACCTCATTTCTGTAGTTGGCCTCTTCATTCTGGTGATGAGGCCCACCACCATTGTGTCATCCACAAATTTGATGATGTGGTCGATGCTGTAGGCTGGTACGCTGTCATGGGTCAGCAGGGTGAAGAGCAGTCGGCTGAGCACGCACCCTTGTGGGACCCCTCTGCTCATTGTGATGATCTTGGCGGTGTTGCTGCCGACCTGCACGTTCTGTAGCCTCAATGTGAGAAAGTCCAGTACCCAGTTACAGAGAGGGGTTTTGAGTCCCAAGTGTCTGAGTTTCTGTATTAGGTGCTGTGGGATGATTGTGTTGAATGCTGAACTGAAGTCCAAGAACAGCATCCGCACAATGGAGTTCTTTGAGTCCAAGTGAGTGAGGGCTGGATGGAGGGCATCTTCTGTGGATCTGTTTTACCTGTATGCGAACTGAGATGGGTCATGGGAGGGAGGGAGGGAGGGAGGGAGGGGGGGAGGGTGGACTTGATGCTCTGCATGACCAGCCACTTGAAGCACTTCATTATGATGGTCAGTGCTATGAGCCAGTAATCGCTGTAGCTGGATGGGATGGGCTTCTTTGGGAGTGGTATTCTGGTAACAGTTTTGAAATGTGGGGACAACAGCTTGACGCAGGGAGATGCTGAAGATGTCAGCCAGGACATTCTTGAGCTCCTCCGCACAGTCCAGATCGCGAACTGGTATGTTGTCTGGTCCAGCTGCCTTGCGTGGGTTGATCCTGGAGAGGGTCCTCTTCATGCTGACTGATCCAGACTTACAGCCTGCTCGTCTGGAGGAGGAGTGGTCTTCTGTGCTGATGTGCTGTTTTGTGCTTCAAAGCGGCTGAAGAAGTCATTTAGGTTGTTAAGCAGTGTTATGTTACTTGCACAGGTCTGAGGTGAAAGTTTGTAGTTGGTGAGGGTCTGTATGCCACGCCAGAGAGAACGTGCATCTCTGGTGTTGCTGACGTGGCCGGATATTTTCTTACTGTACTGTCGTTTTGTCTCCTTGATGCCTCGGGACAGGTTGGCCCTAGCTGGTGTTAGTCCTGCAGTGTCACCGGACCTGAAGACTGCATCCCGAGCCCTGAGGAGCCCATGAACCTCTGCTGTCATCCATGACTTCTGGTTAGCACGAACAGTGACAGGTTTGCAGTGAGTGACATCATCAGTGCATTTAGCTGTGTATGCTACAACAGTCTCAGTGTACTCCTCTAGGTTTGTGTGTCCATTGTGAGTGGCTGCATGCTTGAAAGTGTCCCAGTCTGTAGTGCTGAAGCAGTCTTTCAGAACATCCGAGGCCCCCTCTGGCCACACATGTATCTGCTTTTTTGTTGATCTGATGGCTTTCCCTCTGGGTCTGTATGCCGGCCTGAGCAAGATGTTGATGTGATCAGAGAGACCAGGGTGGGGAAGGGGGAGGTTCTGTATGGTCTCTTGCAAGTTGTGAACACCAGGTCCAGCAAGCTGTCTCCTCTTGTTGGAAATTCCACATGTTGGTGTAGTTTTGGTCGGAGGGCCTTTGAATCTACATGGTTAAAGTCTCCTGCTGTGATGAGGAATCCATCTGGATGCACCGTTTGTGTCTCACTGATGGCCTGAAAGAGTTCATTTAGTGCCTCTCTTCTCTCACCAATGGCGGTGGGCGGGACATACACAGTGACTAGCAGGATAGATGTAATTTCCCTTGGTAAGTAGAAGGTTTGGCACTTGATGATTATTAAGTCCACCAACGGAGAACAGTGTTTGTGCACAACAGTCACATCTCGGCACCAAGCATCATTGATGTAAACACACACACCTCCACCTCGGGTTTTCCCTCCATCTGTGAACACCTGATCAATACGATAGCATGTTAGCCCCGCTAACTGAATAGCAGAGTCCGGGGTATTGTTATTTAGCCATGTTTCTGTAAAGATTAAAACACAGCAGTTTGCGCAGAGTATTCTCAATAATCAAGAGAATACTCTTGAGTATTGAGTATTTTAGTAAATTTAATGTACTTAATGCTGTATAGTTTGCAAGAATGTATTGTTGTGCAAATGGAAACATCGGACTGTGATTCGGTATTGGCTGATCCTCAATCTTAAGTGACTCTGAGTGGACTGGGGAAAAAAATCTTGATCGGGACATCCCTAATTCTTATGATCAATGTGATTATGATGAGCAGCCGTTCTCAAGATGACAGTAAGTGTGAACAGACAGGAACTTGAATTTCTCCATTCATAGACTACCAGAAATTGTAATTTACTGCAGCCTCTTCTTAAGGTCCTCACTTGATGTTCATTATGTTTTCTTGTACTTCACTTAATCAGGCTCCTCAATTTTTTCTTTATTTTTGCAATACTCACACCCAAATCTGCAGAAAGGAATTGCAGAAAAACTCTGGTAGAGTGTTGCTACTGTATTGCACAAATTATTAGCTAAAATTCTGACAACTACCTTTGACTTTAGGTTCATGGCTGAAACCTGGTATTTTCTTTGTATGATGAAAGTTTATGATGAAATATCTCATGAAATGTGAACAAAAAACTGAGAAAATATATTCCATTTACATAGAATGTGTTTCAGCTTCATATGAAATCTTGAATTCCCTCCACTAAACAACTGCTGACCACAGGAATAAGGTGTAAATGAATGTATATTTCTGTTGGATTTTAGGCATTTCATTGTTACAGCTGAAACTGAATTCATTATTACTGTATAAAGTGGTGTGAAAAAGTGTTTGCCCCTTCCTGATTTCTCATTTTTTGTATGTCACACTTAAATGTTTCAGATCATCAAACAAATTTAAATATTAGACAAAGATAACACAAGTAAACACAAAATGCAGTTTTTAAATGAAGGTGTTTATTATTAAGGGGAAAAAAAATCCAGACCTACATGGCCCTGTGTGGAAAAAGTGATTGCCCCCTAAACTTAATAACTGGTTGGGCCACCCTTAGCAACAACAACTGCAATAAAGCGTTTGCGATAACTGGCAATGAGTCTTTTACAGCGCTGTGGAGGAATTTTGGCCCTCTCGTCTTTGCAGAATTGTTGTAATTCAGCCACATTGGAGGGTTTTCGAGCATGAACCGCCTTTTTAAGGTCATGCCACAGCATCTCAATCAGATTCAGGTCAGGACTTTGACTAGGACACTCTTCGTTTTGTTTTTGTTAAGCCATTCAGAGGTGGACTTGCTGGTGTGTTTTGGATCATTGTCCTGCTGCAGAACCCACGTGTGCTTCAGCTTGAGGTCATGAACAGATGGCCGGACATTCTCCTTCAGGATATTTTGGTAGACAGCAGAATTCATGGTTCCATTTACCACAGCAAGTCTTCCAGGTCCTGAAGCAGCAAAACAGCCCCAGACCATCACACTACCACCACCATATTTTACTGTTGGTATGATGTTCCTTTTCTGAAATGCTGTGTTACTTTTACACCAGATGTAATGGGACACACACCTTCCAAAAAGTTCAACTTTTGTCTCGTCAGTCCACAGAGTATTTTCCCACAAGTCTTGGGGATTATCAAGATGTTTTCTGGCAAAACTGAGGTGAGCTTTTAATGTTCTTTTAGCTCAGCAGTGGTTTTTGTTTTAGAACTCTGCCATGCAAGCCATTTTTGCCCAGTCTCTTTCTTATGGTGCAGTCATGAACACTGACCTTAACTGAGGCAAGTGAGGCCTGCAGTTCTTTGGATGTTGTTGTGGGGTCTTTTGTGACCTCTTGGATGAGTCGTTGCTGCACTTTTGGGGTAATTTTGGTCGGCCGGCCACTCCTGAGAAGGTTCACCACTGTTCCATGTTTTCGCCATTTGTGAATAATGGCTCTCACTGTGGTTCGCTGGAGTCCCAAAGCTTTAGAAATGGCTTTATAACCTTTTCCAGACTGATAGATCTCAATTACTTTGTTTCTCATTTGTTCCTAAATTTCTTTAGATAGCAGCATGAAGTCTAGCCTTTGAGGATCTTTTGGTCTACTTCACTTTATTAGGCAGGTCCTATTTGAGTGATTTCTTGATTGAGAACAGGTGTGGCCGTAATCAGGCCAGGGTATGGCTAGAGAAATTGAACTCAGCTTTCCAAAGATGTGATAAACAACACTTAATTTATGTTTTAACGGGGGGGGGGGGGTCACTTTTTCACCCAGGGCCATGTAGGTTTGGATTTTTTTGACCCTTAATAACAAACACCGTTATTTCAAAACTGCATTTTGTGTTTACTTGTGTTATCTTTGTCTCATATTTAAATTTGTTTGATGATCTGAAACATTTAAGTGTGACAAACATCCAAAAAAATGAGAAGTCAGGAAGGGGGCAAACACTTTTTCACCCCACTGTATCTGTTCAAGTAATGGAGTACAGTGATCCCTCGCTACTTCGCGCTTCACATTTCGCGCCCTCAGTGCATCGCGGATTTTTCAAAAATATTCATCAAAAATTCAAAATTTTGAAATAATGGGCGGGCGCTAGCAGAAGGCAGGGAGACTACATTAGACCATCAGGTATCAACACGGAGAGCCGCACAGCTCAAAAAATCCACCTCTCTGTTCGCTGTTCTCGTGTTGGCTCGGCTCGGAAATCTCGCAAGCTGATTGGCCGAGACGTTTCACCGCGCAAGCTGATTGGCCGAGACGTTTCACCCACCTCCTCTCCCTGCCGAGCTCCCATGAAGGGAAGGAAGACCGCATTCATTGCTCTTTATCGCTCGTGTTACGTAGTCTCGCCGCGTGGAACTTTTTGCTGTTCTCTTGTGCCATTTTGTGCGAAATAGTCTTCCCATCGAGCCACTACGCCGCCTCCTGCAGCTTCTCCAGCTGCCCTCGACGATCCTGCGCCTCTAGCACCTGACGATGAGGCGTCACCTGAGGAGCAGTAAAGCTCTCATTAACCTGTGAAGTAAATCATCTTCATCTTGAGTTACGTATCTTGTTATAAGAATAAAAGAGTTCTAAAAACATATTTATGTACACTTTATTTACATCTACGTATGTATGTACACGTACACACACACACACACACACATATCATATGAGAGAGAGAGAGTGAGAGAATGAACGTATGTATTATTTATGGATGACGTCATTAGGGGTGACGCTACTTCGCGGTTTTTCACTTTTCGCGGTCGGTTCTGGAACCCATTAACCACGATAAGTGAGGGATCACTGTACTCTGGTAAATTTCTGTTATTAAAGTGTTGGATAATGAGTTATTGAATACTTTAATACTAATTAATTTAACAATAAGGTTTGTTGTTTGAAATTCTGTAACCGTGAGAAAGCTCGTACATAGTGTACCAACAGAGTTTAACGCTGCACGGTGGCGCAGTGGTTAGCACTGCGGCAGCACAGTTTACCCTTGGCCGGGGGATTGTGGGGATCGTGGGATCGTGGGTTCGATCCCAGCCCCCGACCAACAGTGATCTGTGTGGAGTTTGCATGTTCTCCCCGTGTTGTGTGGGTTTACTCCGGGATTTCTCCGGTTTCCTCCCACATGCCAAAAACATGCATGTTAGGTTAATTGGCTGTTCTAAATTGTCCCTAGATATCTGTTTCCTATAGGCCCTTAGAATAGAGGGTTAGTATTAATGAAAGCGCTTTGAGTGGTCTTTGTGACTAGAAAAGCGCTATATAAGTGCAGGTTAGTTAGTTAGTTAGCTAAGCTAGCTATGGATCATGTTGGAGATTGTTCTATATTATTGCTCAGGTTCAGGACCTCATCTTTTTTTTTTTTTGTTGTTGTTACTTGTTTGTACCCGTAGGTAGATTTGGTTTGCAGTCTGGTGACAAGCCACCGGCTGCCGGTCGCTGCGTGTGCGAGCGCCCTAAACCTACATGTTTTTGGTATGTGGGAGGAAACCGGAGAAATCCCGGAGTAAACCCACGCAACACGGGGAGAACATGCAAACTCCACACAGCTCACTGTTGGTCGGGGGCTGGGATCGAACCCACGATCTCATGATCCCCGCGATCCCCCGGCCGAGGGTAAAACTGTGCTGCCACAGTGCTAAACCACTGCGCCACCGTGCAGCCCATCTTTCTAGCTACTGTCCATTTTTTTAGATGTGATGAAGTGGAGTGGCCTTTATTGTGGTTTGTGGTAAAGTATATATTTGTTGATACTTCTTTTATTGCCATTGTCAAAGTTCTATATAAAAACCTGACAGCAGTGTTTTTTTTATCATTTTTATTTCATGTGATATGGACAGACAAATGTGTTGGACAAACCACATACTTTGCTTAAGTGTTTGAGCAATACATGCTAATTCACAACACGAGTCCATAGGAGGCTTTTTAAAAAGAATAAAAGACAGGAGAAAACAGAGAACAGAAAAAGTTAACAATAAACGGAGGACTAAGATGTTAATACAAAAATGCAACAGAAAAAATAGTTCTTTATGTGTGCATATATCCATATACAAAAACAAACCTGCATGCATTCATATACACACACAAAGAAGAGAAAAAGAGAAAATAATAATGCCATCATGTCATGGTGACTCAGTTTTTAGCCCTATCATGTACATACTGCTGATTTATACTCAACCATTTTTTAGTTCTTTTTTAAAAACCTTAACATCAGACTGCTGTTTCAGTTCAGCTGACAAAGAGTTCCCAAGTCTTGCCCCTTGAGCAGAGAAACAGCTCTGTCCAGAAGAGGTCTCACTGGGATGACACAGGCTGTGTCTCAGTTCAGGTCCTGCAGCCTCGTAGACCGCGGTCCTGGAGGCCAGAGCACTCAAAGGTCGGTAGGCTGCATCTGAAGGCTGGTTTACCTTTTACCTGAGAGTCTTCACCAGACACAGATGACCATGACAGATAAAATTAGACTTTAACTCATGTTAAAGTCAGCAGGTAAAATTAAGGTAAATTAAAGCCACAAAATACATCGATCAATTTTTATTACTTTAAATATGTACAGTATAGCAGTTCTAAATATATTCTTAATTACATGATTGGTGGAAAATATCACAGAGTACTGTTATCATTTCTGACCATGATGTAGCTCAGTAATCAGCTGTTCTGCCTTGTATCAGCCCTGACATTTAGTTCTAATGTTCTGCAGCAGACCACAGTCCTGGACTGCAGGATGATGAGCCTCAATGTTCAGCAGCAGCAGAACAGATTCATCTTCACCTTCATCCCAGTTTGACCATCTCAGTAAATTAGAAAATCAGGATTTGTTGTTTAATTTTAAAACTATAATCATCATCAGTATTAAATCAGGTTTAAAATGATTCACTCTGTGTGGAATAAATAGATAAGATAAATTATTATTATTATCGCCTTTCACCCGAAACGGGTATATCCACAGTTCCTTCCTTACTTCTCTCCGCTCTGCGTCGAGCCCGTCTTTTCTCGTGAGCTATCACTCTCTTTGTATTATGCGCCCTGCAAACTTTCCTCGTGAGGTTCTTCCATTCCGCTTTATCATGTACTACCAATTGCCATTGATCTAAAACATCGGCACATTTCAATGCATTTTTGCATGTGTCCTTAAAACGGAGTTTGGGTCGACCTACGTTGCGAGAACCATGAGCCAGCTCACAATACAGGTGTTCCTTCACCGGCCTATCATCATTCATTCGACAGACATGACCTAACCAGCGCAGGCGGCTCATTACAAGCTTGATCTCGATGTCTTCGACGTGTGCCCGCCGCAGCACCTCCTCATTACTGATGAAATCGTCCCACTTGATGTTTAGTATCAGGCGAAGGTGATGCTGTTGGATTATGCGAAGCTGCCTGACTTTGTGCTGGTATAGGGTCCAGGTTTCGCTGCCATACATCAGGAGGGGCATAAGGCACTGATTGTAAACTGCGACTTTGGTAGAGACTGTGAGGTCATGCGAATCAAACACCCTCTTGCGCAGACGGCCAAAAGCACACGATGCTGCTTGAATGCGAGATGCAAGTTCTTCCTTCATAGAGCAGTCACTGCTGACATAACTGCCGAGATACTTGAAGCGAGTAACGTTGGCCAATTTGATGTCGTCAATAAAGAACTCAGCTGTATTGCCAATACACATGGTCTCCGTTTTGACTGTGTTGATGCAGAGATCCATTCTCTTAGCGACGTCATTGTAGGAGGATAGTAACGTCTGCAGGCCCTCTGGTGTATCACTGAAGATCGCAATATCATCAGCATACTGAGCTTCTCTAATATAATCTGTGAGGACTCTGGATTTCGCTTTTAATCTGCGGAGGTCAAAAAGATCGCCATCGTAACGCAGTCTGATCTGTACGCTGCAGGTGTGCTTGATTTCTTTGAAAGTGAGCCAAAGTAGGACTGCTGCGTACATGCAAAAGAGTGTTGGAGCTAGCTACCCCACAGTTTCAATGGATATAAGATAAGATGAGCCTTTATTAGTCCCACGATGGGGAAATTCCAGGATTGCAACAGCACAGGGATAGCAACACTCAGAGCAATAATTTAGAAGATAAGAAAATAAGAGCAGTGAATAGACATACGCACACATAAATATACAGTATATATAAGCACACACAGTGCGGAGCATTGTAACTAGATGGACTAAACAGCATAACCGTCTATTTAGTTACCCTTCATGGTATGAATATGTACCCATACATATTGTCACCCTCCGTACCGACCGATACTGTCCTAGTTGTATACTGGAGGGGACCATTGTGTAAGTCTGTTGCGTCTTTTGCATTCAATACTATTAGGTCATCACGTTTTTTTGCGATCTCTGCAAGCAGCCCAGTTTAGGTTGTACAGTCTGGCAGCCGTAGGTAGGAAGGGCCTGCGAAACCTCTCAGTCATGCATCTAGGATGATGTAGTCTACTACTAAATGAGCTCCTCAGTGCGTTCAGTATGTCCTGCATAGGGTGGGACTCGGACTACAGCAGAGATGACAGTTTGGCCACCATCCTTCTCTCTTCTGAAGAGAAGGATGATGGCCAAAATTCTCTCTTTTGAATTGAATTGAATTGAATTGAATTGAATTCTATCTCCTCCACTGGGTCAGGGTACTGCCCCAGGACAGAGCTAGCTTTCTTGTTTAGTTTGTTCAGTCTCTTCCTATCGGCTGCTGTAATGCTGTTGCCCCAGCAGACCACTCCAAAAGTGATGGCTGATGCCACCACCGTGTCATAGAATGTCTTCAAGAGCACCCCTTGTACACCAAAAGACCTGAGCCTCCTCAGTAGGAACAGCCTGCGCTGTCCCTTCTTGTAGAGTGCATTGGTATTGTGTGACCAGTCTAGTTTATTGTTCAGATGAACACCCAGGTACTTGTAGGATGTCACCATCACAATGTCTGTTCCCTGTATGTTTACTGGTGTTGTGAGGGGTTGTCCTTGCCTGCAGCAGTCCACCACCAGCTCCTTAGTTTTCCTTGCGTTGATCTGGAGGCAGTTCCGATGGCACCAGTCCACGAAGTCCTGGATAAGTCCTCTGTACTCAGCTTCATCTCCATTGGAGATGAGGCTGATGATCGCAGAGTCGTCAGAGGGCTTCTGTAGATGGCAATGTGTTGTGTTGAGTGAGAAGTCCGCAGTATAAAGGGTGAACAGGAAGGGAGCCAAAACCATTCCCTGGGGGGGCCCCGTGCTGCCGATGATCATGTCAGACACACAATCCCGGGTTCTGACAAACTGTGGCCAGTTAGTGAGGTAGTCCAGGATCCATGATGACAGGTGCTGGTCCACCCCTGCGCACAGCAGCTTGTCCCTCAGGATCATCGGTTGGATGGTGTTGAAAGCACTGGAGAAGTCAAAGAACATGATCCTCACCGCATTCCCGGGCTTCTTCAGGTGGGACAGGGAACGGTGAAGGAGGAAGATCACTGCATCCTCCACCCCAATACCATGCTGGTAGGCGAACTGGAGTGGATCCATCGCTGGTCCCACCAGGGGGCGGAGGTGAGCAAGGAGCAGTCTCTCCAGGGTCTTCATCATGTGAGACGTCAGGGCCACTGGTCTGTAGCTGTTCAGGTCTTTGGGGTGGGAAGTCTTTGGTACAGGTACCACACAAGATGTTTTCCACAACTGTGGTACCCTCCCCAGCTTCAGGCTCAGGTTGAAGATGTGCTGCACAATCCCACACAGCTGGTCTGCGTAGGACTTGAGGAGCTTTGCGCTGATGCCGTCCGGTCCCGACGCCTTCCTTGCCTTGATCTTCCTCAGGTCCGTCCTCACCTGGGTCTTAATGAGGGTCATGTTGGGGGGCTATGTGTTGGGAGTGGGGGGGTGTTGGTGGAGTGGGGCGTGGACAGCAGGTCTCGATGACTGTAGAGGCAGCAGTGGTTTGGTGTGCAGTCGGGGGGGAGGGCGGTTGGTCAAACCTATTAAAAAACAGGTTCAGATTGTCCGCCCACTCCCTGCCCCCCGTGGCCTGGGAGGAGGTATTCTGGAGCCCAGAGGTGGTTTTAAGGTTTCTCCAGACCCCGCCGATGTCTCTCTGTTGCAGCTTGTCCTCCATCTTCTTCCTGAAGCTGTCCTTGCCTTCTCTGATCTTCCTCCTCAGCTCCCTCTGTACGGACTTCAGCATCTCCCTGTTCCCCGACCTGAAGCTCCTCTTCTTCTCTCTCAGAAGTGTTTTTATCTCAGGGTTGATCCCAGGGTTTGTTGTTCGAGCAACACCGTATGGTCTTGGTGGGTACGGTGTTGTCCACACAGAAGTTGATGTAGTCCATGATGGTGTGAGTGAGGCCATCGATGTCCTCACCATGTGGATCGCAGAGCTGCTCCCAGGCAGTGGTTTCAAGACAGTCCTTTAAAGCGTCCATTGCCTCCTCAGACCATATCTTCACTGTGCGCATGACCGGAGGTTGTCTGTGTACTAGGGGTTTGTACACCGGCAGGAGATGAACCAAGTTGTGATCCGATCTCCCAAGTGGGGGGAGTGGTGATGAGGTGTACGCCTCGTTAGTATTAACATAGAATAAGTCCAGTGTTTTATTGTCTCTAATGTGGCACGTGACATACTGGGTGAACATGGGGAGAATGGGGGACAGTGAAATATGGTTGAAATCACCTGAGATGAGGAGAAGAGCATCTGGGTGTTCTATCAGCAGCCTGCCAGTAAATGAGTGGATGGCGTCACGCGCTGTCCCAGCATTCGCCGTCGGATTTGCATAAATAACAATGCAGATCACGTGTGAGTATTCCCTCGGGAGATAGGTAGGCACGCATGCTAACAGCTAGCAACTCAGTGTCTTTGCTGCAGTGATGTTGTTTAACCGTGATGTGTCCCGGTCTGCACCAGCTGTTATTGACATACATTATCACTCCTCCGCCCCTTGCCTTCCCACTGTCTGGTGTCCGGTCTGCCCATATTGCGTGGAAAGTGGCTTATCCAGGACTTCGTGGACTGGTGCCATCGGAACTGCCTCCGGATCAACGCAAGGAAAACTAAGGAGCTGGTGGTGGACTGCCGCAGACATGGGCAACCCCTCACAGCACCAGTAAATATACAGGGAACAGACATCGAGATGGTGACATCCTATAAGTACCTGGGTGTTCATCTGAACAATAAACTAGACTGGTCACACAATACTGACGCACTCTACAAGAAGGGACAGCGCAGGCTGTTCCTGCTGAGGAGACTCAGGTCTTTTGGTGTACACGGGGCACTGCTGAAGACATTCTATGACACGGTGGTGGCATCAGCCATCACTTTTGGAGTGGTCTGCTGGGGCAGTGGCATTACTGCAGCCGATAGGAAGAGACTGAACAAACTGATCAAGAAAGCTAGCTCTGTCCTGGGGCAGCGCCTTGATCCGGTGGAGGAGATAGGAGAGAGAACTGTCATCTCTGCTGGAGTCCGAGTTCCACCCTATGCAGGACATACTGAATGCACCGAGGAGCTCATTTAGCAGCAGACTACATCATCCCAGGTGCACAACCGAGAGGTTTCGCAGGTCCTTCCTACCAACGGCTGTCAGACTGTACAACCTAAGCAGGGCTGCTCGCAGAGATAGCAAAAAGACGTAACAAACTAATAGTTTTTTGAATGCAAAAGATGCAATAGACTTACACAATGGTCCCCTCCGGCATACAACTAGGAAAATACCAGTCGCTATGGAGGGTGAGAATATGTATGGGTACATAATCATACCATGTAGGATAACTAAGTAGACGGTTATGCTGTTTCATCCCATCTAGCAACAATGCTCTGCACTGTGTGTGTTTATATATTTACATATTTATTCCATCTAGCTACAATGCTCCGTACTGGGTGTGTTTATATTTATATATCTATATATTTATTCCATCTAGCTACAATGCTCCGCACTGTGTGTTTATATATCTACATATTATTCCATCTAGCTACATTGCTCCGCACTGTGTGTGTTTATATATTTACATATTTATTCCACCTAGCTGCAATGCTCCGTACTGTGGGTGTTTATATATTTACATATTTATTCCATCTAGCTACAATGCTCCGCACTGTGTGTTTATATATTCATATATTTATTCCATCCAGCTACAATGCTCTGCACTGTGTGTCTGTGTGTGTGTGTATATATATATATATTTTACAGTAATATGTACATATGTATATTAGCTGCTCTTGCTTGCTTGTTTTTTTTCTTGCCTTCTGATTGTTGCTCTGAGTGTTGCTATCCCTGTGCTGTTGCAATCCTGGAATTTCCCCGTTGTGGGACTAATAAAGGCTTATCTTATCTTAAACCCTCCAGTTCGATGTTAGCATCTGTTGCTAGTTCTGTTAGCCACGTCTCAGTAAACAACATCAAGCTAATCTCTCTGAAGACGCTCTCGTAGCGGGAGATAGCCGCTAGCTCGTCAGTCTTATTGAGTAGCGATCGTACATTCCCCATAATAACGGATGGAAGGACGGGTCTGCACCTTGTATTTCTCAACCGCCGTCTTGCTCCAGCATGGCATCCATGTCATTTTTGTCTTATTTCACCCGGTATGTTGAGGTCTTGCGCTAGCATCTTGGTCCGGTTAAGTGCTAACAGCTGGTCTCTGCTGTAACGTATCCTGCTAAAAACAGTGGCTCCGTCTCACGGCTCAGGAGACATTTGGGCGATCCGTGTGTCCATCCAATGTATAAGGTATTGCTGGATCAGAAAGATTAGCAAGAGAAGCCAGATAGTAAATAGAAATAGGAAGAAATTGATCCGCTGTTGCAAAAAGGCAGCCTACTCGTGTGGCGCTGGAAGTACTTTTTTATGAAAGGCTCTTTTAGAATTACCTTGCAAAAAAATCATCTTTTTCAAAAAACTACTTCACTGAAATGCAGTTTTTCTAACTATTAACAGTAAACATGCAATATTTTTATTTAGCTTGTTTCAGTTTGCAAAGTAAACTGCTAAAAAATCACAATCACTAAAACAATTCATCAAATCTCTTTTATTGTGGTTATTTCAGTCAAATCTCAGTTTTATAAATCTTGAGTCCAGCCCGTTCTCTCCACAGTTGACCCTCGGTTCCTGCAGGTTCTCCACTGTGGACCTCAGAAAGAAACCAGAAAAAAGAAAAAACCAGAGAAATCTGATTATCACTGCAGATGTGATGGACATTTTTAAGATCAGCATAATCAAATTATTACAGATGTCCTGTCCCTCCTCAGCTTCATTATCTACTCTGTTTTCTCTAAAAAATAACTAGGTTTAGCTGCTTCTTCTTTTTTTTTTTTTTAACAGCACCACGTAAGCAAATAAATAACATCAACTTCCTGATGTCTCTACAGGACTTTAAAAGTTACCATAAAGCAAGTTCTTTCAACCACGTCATCCTGTATTTTTATATTACTACATTAGTTAATAAATTGACATTCATGGACAAAAGGTTTGACTTCAGAAAAAATAACAGTTCAACATGTTTAATTTATACATTAAGTGAAGCAGACAGCACATCAGAAAAAATAATGTCACCTAACATGAGCTGAAATAATCAGATGTTGCTGTTTTCTGGATGATTGGTGTTTTTACGTTCAAACCGCTGTAGAATTCAAGCAACAAACTGACTTTGAACTGTTTTTGACCTCGTTCTGCTTCTGCCTGAGCTGAGAAAAGAAAGAAGCCAGACTGTTGAATGCTGGGAGTGTTAAGGCCACAACGATCCTCTCATGTTTCTTTGGTTTATGGGGTTTTGAAGGCTGCATTTGTCAGCTGCATGTGAAGGAGCCATGGAATGGGACAGCCTTGGACGCAGCACACTGACGTATCTGGAATAGAAATGAGCACTTGGAGGATGCAGAACCTGAACTGAGACACAGCCACAGTCTGCCCGGGCAGAGCCCCGTGTAGTGGTTCTTCCAGAGCTCTATCATCTCTAAATGATGTCACCAAACAGTGGTGGTACCTGGTTGTTTAAACACTTAAAAAAAAACAATAAGCGACTTTCGCATTACGAGTGCACATGTGCGGACTATGTGAGTTCAAAGTTCACAACTACCAAACATTATGGTAGCCGCCTTGCTTTTGTATAGAGACAGTACTGTCACACCTGAACAACTGCCATTTAAAGTCTGCTTTAAGCTTTAAATCTCCGTTATGCCAAGTGCACATTGTGCCATAGTGAAGTGTGGGAACGGCATGTATCATCTAGAATGGTGGCAAAAACAAACTTGCAGCATACATGCGTGTAACTTCGGGATCAGCGTGTGTACATGTCTGCCGCTATTCATGTTATATACATTCCCCACGGAACTGAAGGATTCGGATGGACATAATTGTTGGATTAAAGCAGTAAGTCTATATTATAACATAATTAGTGTTGTGTATTGTTCAAGTTTTAGCCTAATTGACACGAGTCTAAACCCTGAAGTAGTAGGTACAGACAGGCAGGCCTGGATCTAGGATATAGTTCTTTGTATACTGGTAGTGAAGCTTGATCTACACACACATGTAATTAAGGCCATTGATAAGTAGGCTGTATGGCGCATATTTAAGGCGCATATATTGTATTCATATCCCCCACATTCACCTAGTAGGAATGACGGTGCATATTCCAGAAGCTTCACGTCTTAAGGACCAAAGAGGACCTGACCCTGTGAGGACCTACGGGAGGTGTGAAGTTGGCCTTGCAGGAGATGTGAAGCTGGAGAGAATGCCCCAGCAGGAGCCCCAGACGCTAGAAGGTCAGAGGACAATGGAGACGCCAAGGAGCCTCGGGCGCTGGATGTTTACCTAAGACTGTGGGTTGGGGGGGTGTGATTTGATGTGGTGGGTTTTGTGTCTGGTGAGACTATAAGAGCTGTGTTGGATGATTGCTCTGCCTCTTTTCCTGAGATCCTGTTCTTGTTAGAGGATGTGACCTTGCAATAAACCAACCCTGAGAAATAAACTCAGTCTCGTTTGTGAAAGTCATCCTCTACACTGGTGACCTACGACAAACCATGGCCAGTGGCGACGGTTTTTCCGCACCGGACTCTTCAGGGGCCAACCGGGTTAACGCAGCTAGCACACTACAGCTGCCCGATTTCTGGCAACATAACCTGCGCTCCTGGTTTACCACTGTGGAGGCGCAGTTCCACCTTCGGGGAATCTCAGCGGACGCAACGAGGTTCTACCATGTCGTCGCGAAGCTGGACAGCCTCACAGTGCAGCGGGTGGAGAGCCTGACCAACCACCCGCCCCAAGACGACAAGTATGGCGCACTGAAAGCCGCCCTCATTCGAGCCTTCACTCCCTCGCTGGGAGAGCGAGCAGAGAAGCTCCTGGCGCTGACAGAAGGGGAAGCGGACAGGCCGGCAGATCTGATGGCGAAGATGATGAGCCTGAGAGGCGAAGATGACGACAGCTTTATCTTCGCCCACCTCTTTCTCAGAACGCTACCGCCAGCAGTGAGAGTCACCCTGGCCAGCTCACAGCTACTCAACAACTGTGACTACCACGAGCTGGGCCAGGAGGCGCAGCGGCTCGTCGACGCCCATAGACGGCACGCAGCCACGACGGCAGCAGCAGAGCTGAACGCACCCCCGCGAGACGAGGGGAGACCAGAGGCTGCAGCATCGGACCCACTGACGTCAGCAGCGGCAGAGGCCCGGAGAAGCGGAGCTGACAACACCCTCTGTTTCTACCATCGACGCTTCGCCGAGAGAGCGCGCAGATGCATCCCAACGTGCCGATACAAACGCCAGGGAAACGCCAAGACCGAGAGCCGGTAGCAGCTGCGACTCTCGGCGCGAAGAACAAGCTGCTTTTCATGACAGACGCAAATTCAGGGAAGGAATTCCTGGTGGACACAGGCTCCCAGCTAAGTTTTGTCAAGCCTTCCTACGCGGACCTGCTGACGCCTGCCAGCGGACCCCTGGTGTTAGCGGCAAATGGCTCCACGATCAAAACGTATGGGGAGAAGACGCTCCTCCTATCCCTCCACGGCCGCACCTTCGAGTGGACCTTCGTTGTAGCTGCAGTTAACAACAACATGCTAGGTGCTGACTTTTTATGCTCAAACAGTTTATTGGTTGATCTTACTAATAGACGTATTGTAAATGCACTGTCTTTCCACTCTATCTCCTGTACAGCTCGGGTGGCCCTGCCTTCTGCACATCCCAATGTCACAGCTGCGGGTGGTAAGTTTCATGCACTACTCAATCAGTTTCCAGCACTCACGGCCCCAACATTTTCAGCGTCGGTTGCCAAACACGGGGTCGAGCATTTCATAACTACCTCTGGCCCCCCTGTTTTTGCAAAAGCTCGGCGCTTGGACCCAGCTAAACTGGCCATCGCGCGCGAGGAATTCGCCAACTTGGAAAAACTGGAAATTGTTAGATGCTCTAACAGCCCTTGGTCGTCACCCCTGCATATGGTCCCCAAGGCTGACGGCTCGTGGCGCCCTTGCGGTGATTTCCGCAGATTAAATAATGCTTCAGCACACGACCGCTACCCGATTCCGCACATCCAGGATTTTTCGGCACATTTGGCGGGGGCGCGCATCTTTTCCAAAATAGATTTGGTACGCGGTTATCACCAAGTCCCAGTCCGCGCGCAAGACATACCCAAAACGGCAGTTATAACCCCTTTCGGGCTTTTCGAGTTTTTGCGCATGCCTTTCGGCCACAAAGGCGCCGCTCAGATGTTCCAACGCATGATGGATGCAGTATTGCGCGGCCTCCCTTTCGTGTTCGCCTATTTGGATGATAGTTTGGTAGCCAGTGCATCCGAAGTCGAACACGAACGCCACCTCACAGCCGTTTTTCAGAGGCTGACAGAACATGGGCTGATAATTAACCCAGCGAAATGCCAATTCGGGGTAGCGCAAATCGATTTTTTGGGGCACCGCGTGTCTCCAGAAGGCGCGGTCCCGCTGCCTGATAAAGTGTGCGCGATAACGGATTTCCCCCAACCGCAGACAGTTAAAGCACTGCAAGAATTTTTGGGGATGGTCAATTTTTATAACCGTTTCCTCCCCAACGCGGCACAGCTCATGCACCCATTGTACGCGGCACTAAAGAAGCAAAAACCTGCAACTAAAGTCGAGGGGTCCCCGGACCGGGAGCGCGCTTTCTCCCAGGTCAAATCGGCCCTCGTGAACGCTGCATTATTGGCACACCCGGTGCCAGCAGCTCGCATGGCGCTAACCACGGACGCTTCCGACGTGGCAGTGGGGGCGGTTGTCGAGCAACTGGTAGCAGGGAGCTGGCAACCACTTGCGTTTTTCAGCAAAACATTGCGCGATAACGAGCGTAAATACAGCGCGTTTGATAGGGAGCTTTTAGCCCTGCATTTGGCCATCCGCCACTTCCAGTTCTGGTTGGAAGGGCGCCGTTTCACCGCATTTGTAGACCACAAACCATTAACATTTGCAATGGCTAAAATTTCAGAGCCTTGGTCGGGCCGACAACAAAGACAGCTGGCCGCGATTTCGGAGTTTACCACCGACATTCAACACGTGGCGGGCAAACACAATGTAGTGGCAGATTGTCTCTCGTGTGCAGTTCCAATGCCAGGCCCCCAGGGGGCAGGCTCGGCGGCTGTAGACACGGGCCAGGCTCGCGGCGCAGAAGCGCTCGCAGCCCCGGTCTGCGTTGGGTTAGATTATGCAGCCATGGCCGCCGAGCAGGTTAATGATGCGGATGTGCGCGCGCTCCAGTCCGGGCCAACAGGGCTAAGGCTGGAGCACAGGGTGCATCAAAGAGGTATGCCCTCTCTAATCTGCGATATCTCCACGGGGCGCCCCCGCCCCGTGGTCCCAGCTGCGTGGCATCGCCGCGTTTTTGACTTAATACATTCGCTGGCACATTCGGGCGTTCGCGCATCGATCAAAATGGTGGGAGAGAAATTTGTTTGGCCGGGGCTGCGTAAACAGGTCAAAGAATGGGCCGCAGCCTGCGCAGCGTGTCAAAGAGCAAAGGTACACAAGCACACGCGGGCCCCTCTAAAACCTTTTCACATCCCAGCCAAACGCTTCGACCACGTGCATATCGACTTGGTGGGACCCCTCCCGCTGTCACAGGGGTTCACACACCTTCTAACTATGGTGGATCGCACTACGCGCTGGCCAGAGGCGGTCCCCCTGGCGTCAACCACAGCAGCAGACGTTGCGCACGCTTTTTTAACGGCTTGGGTCGCGCCCTTTGGAGTCCCGTTGGACATAACGTCTGACAGAGGACCCCAATTTGTTTCCGAGCTCTGGTCATCCATGGCACTCAGCCTGGGGGTGAAGATTCATCGCACAACTGCATATAACCCCCAGGCCAACGGTTTGTGCGAACGCTTTCACCGGTCATTGAAAGCAGCCCTCAGAGCGGCTCTCACAGACACAAATTGGGTTGATAAACTTCCATGGGTTTTATTAGGGTTGCGTTCAGCACCTAAGGAAGATTTGCAAGCCTCTCCGGCCGAGCTAGTCTTCGCCCAACCTCTCCGGTTACCGGGAGAATTCCTTTCTGAGAACCCCGCACCAGATCGCCCCCCCCCCCCCCGCTCAGCTGCTGCAGAGCGACGCAGGATCAAACACCCTCCCCGGCCCAATTCATCACAGTTTCCCACGCGTTTTCGTGCCTAAAGCCTTAAAGAATGCAGAATTCGTCTTTGTTAGACATGACGCACAGAGGTTAGGTTTAAGACCACCTTATGATGGACCGTTCAGAGTGTTAGAAACCGGGGAAAAGCATTTTTTACTCGATTTGGGAGACGGGAGGGAATTAGTCTGCATTAACAGACTCAAACCCGCTTTTGTGTTAGCTGATGAACAAGTGCAGTTGGCCAGGGCCCCCCGGGGAGACACTCTGCTAAGCTTTCACAAGGATGTGCTAACGACTCTAATTCACAGATGTAAGAAGCGGCTACTGGAAGGTCGAAACCGGCTTACAGCAGATATGGCAGGCGATTGAAGCCCAAGCAGCCCGAAGTGTGATGTGTTGTGCCTTTTTTTTTTTTTTTTTGCTGTTCTGTGTATTATGTTATGATGCTATGCATATTGGGGTGCACTTTGTCCTTATTTAGACGTTTGGGGGGGTTATATGGCGCATATTTAAGGCGCATATATTGTATTCATATCCCCCGCATTCACCTAGTAGGAATGACGGTGCATATTCCAGAAGCTTCACGTCTTAAGGACCAAAGAGGACCTGACCCCGTGAGGACCTACGGGAGGTGTGAAGGTGGCCTTGCAGGAGATGTGAAGCTGGAGAGAATGCCCCAGCAGGAGCCCCAGACGCTAGAGGGTCAGAGGACAATGGAGACGCCAAGGAGCCTCGGGCGCTGGATGTTTACCTAAGACTGTGGGTTGGGGGTGTATGATTTGATGTGGGGGGGTTTGTGTCTGGTGAGACTATAAGAGCTGTGTTGGATGATTGCTCTGCCTCTTTTCCTGAGATCCTGTTCTTGTTAGAGGATGTGACCTTGCAATAAATCAACCCTGAGAAATAAACTCGGTCTCGTTTGTGAAAGTCATCCTCTACAGCTGGTATAAAATAAAACTGTAAATCATTGAAAACGTGTGGTACTTAAACTATAGTAGTATCGACCTATAGATCTAAGTAAGCAGGCTATGCCTTGTAGTGAAATTTACTCAAAATGACAAAACCAAAGTTGAGCTGTCAAACCACTCGCTTACCTTCTTTGTAGTCATTTCGGAGTCTCGCAAGTAAGGGTGCTTGGTCCTTTGACAACAAAAAATCTGCTATGTCAGCATGCATACAGGGGGGCCATTTTGGCCAATTTCTGCAACGTGGCTACGAATGCAAATGCAACTAGTTCATCCTTGCATTTGCGGGTACAACTGGGAAGACCCCTACGCATATAATATGCTCGTAGATCAGCAACTTTCCATAAATTAAATGTATCGATAGAGCATGTATGGTAGCCACGTTCCCATGATGCTTTGCACAAGCCAAGATGTGAAAGTCGCTTATTGAAGGACAGAAATTTATGAAATTATCAAAGGTTAAAAGATTATGTCTTTGGATAACTAGTGCAGTGCCCGTAGAAAGAGAGTAGTCTGGTTTATACTGTTCATATTTAGTTATTAAATATGTTGTGCACATGTATTCCTCCTGCAGGTGGTGAGCCCACTGGAGGGGGGGTCCGGCGCTATGTGGATTAGGTGGCGGTCAAAGGCGGAGACCTTGGCGGACTGATCCCAAGCTTTCTAAGCTGGCTTTTGGTACGTGGAATGTCACCTCTCTGGTGGGGAAGGAGCCTGAGCTGGTGTACGAGGTTGAGAGATACCGGCTAGATATAGTCAGCCTCACCTCAACACACAGCTCCGGTTCCAGAACCAGTCTCCTGGAGAGGGGCTGGAGCTTGGCCTACTCTGGAGTTACCCCAGGCGAGAGGCGACAAGCAGGGGTGGGTGTTCTTGTATCCCCCACCTTGCTGCCTCTATATTGGAGTTTTCCCCAGTGGATGAAAGGGTTGCTTCCCTGCGCCTTCGGGTTAGGAAACGGGTCCTGACCAAATGATGTTTCAGAGTGCCCACCCTTTTTGGAGTCTCTGACTGGGGTGCTGGAGGGTGCTCCTCTTGGAGACTCCATTGTTCTACTGGGAGACTTCAGTGCACACATGGGCAATGACAGTGAAACCTGGAGGGGGGTGATTGGGAGGAACAGCCTGCCCGATCTGAACCCGAGTGGTGTTCGGTTATTGGACTTCTATGCTAACCACAGTTTGTCCATAACAAACACCATGTTCAAGCATAAGGGTGTTCATATGTGCACCTGGCACCAGGACACCCTAGGTCGCAGGTCGATGATCGATTTTGTTATCGTGTCATCAGACCTGCGACCGTATGTCTTGGACACTTGGGTAAAGAGAGGTGCAAAGCTGTCAACTGATCACCACCTGGTGGTGAGTTGGATCCGATGGCAGGGGAGGAAGCCATTCAGACCTGGTAGACCCAAACGCATAGTGAGGGTGTGCTGGGAACGTCTGGCTGAGGCCCCTGTCCGGGGGATCTTCAACTCCCACCTCCAGAAGAACTTCAACCACATTCCGAGGGAGTCTGGAGACATGGAGTCTGAATGGGCCATGTTCTCCACCTCTGTTGTTGAAGCGGTGGCCCAGAGCTGCAGCCGCAAGGTGGTCGGTGCATCTCGTGGTGGCAACCCCCGAACCAAGTGGTGGACACCAGTGGTGAGGGGGCGCATTAAGCCGAAGAAGCAGTCCTATCAGGCTTGGCTGGCTTGTGGGACTCCCAAAGCAGCTGAGGTGTACCAGCAGGCCAAGCAGAGTGCAGCTCGGGTGGTTGCTGAAGCAAAAACCCAGGTATGGGAGGAGTTCTGTGAGGCCATGGAGCAAGACTTTCGGTCAGCCTCGAAGAGATTCTGGCAAACTGTCCGGCGGCTCAGGAGGGGGAAGCAGCTCCCTGTCCACACTGTGTATGGTGCGGATGGGGCGCTGTTGACTTTGACTGGGGATATCGTCGGGTGGTGGAAGGAATACTTTGAGGATCTCCTCAATCCCACTGATACGCCTTCCACAGAGGAAGCAGGACTTGTGGACGAGGGGGACGACTCGCCTATCACAGGGGCTGAGGTCGCCAAAGTGGTTAAAAATCTCTTTGGTGGCCAGGCCCTGGAGGTGGACGAGATTCGCCCTGAGTACCTCAAGGCCCTGGATGTTGTAGGGCTGTCATGGTTAACACACCTCTGCAACATTGCGTGGAGGTTGGGGGGAGTGCCTTTGGCATGGCAAACTGGGGTGGTGGTTCCTCTCTTCAAAAAAGGGGACCGGAGGGTGTGCTCCAATTTTAGAGGGATCACACTCCTCAGCCTCCCTGGGAAGGTCTATGCCAAGGTACTCAGGGATGGCAATTTCCCACCAATCCGTGGATTTCTGCCGATTTATTTTCAAATTGATCATTTCTGTGAATCGTCTAAATCCGTTGAGAAAATTTTAGGGGGGGTAAGGTACCTTATTGTTACCGATTTTAGCGAAAATCAACACGATTACATAAGCGCTCGGCGATTCCCCGGGTCAAGTCTCCCGCGATAACCCGGATGTACTCAAGCTACTGCTGTATTGTAAACAGCCCTGCGATTGGATAGTTGTAAACGATTGGACCAATCAAATGGCTCGTTGTATGCTTTGTCAAAAATTCATGGCGGCTTGTTCTCAGGGATGTGATTTTTCCGGTAATTCGCCGAATTCCGCTTTATTTTATCTTCCAGGAAGATAAAGTACGTTAAGTACGTTAGCGGCTTGTGGTCCACGAACGCAGTCGAGGTGCGCCCTTTCAGGCAGAACTGGAAGTGGCGTATGGCCAGGTGGAGAGCCATTAACTCTCTGTTGAACACGCTGTATTTACGCTCACTGTCGTGCAAAGACCTGCTAAAAAAAAAAGGTGAGCGGCTGCTAATGTTGCTCCCCTGGGTAGCGGCCCAGGAGGAGGCAACGTGCATGTGGAAGTTAACTCTCCAACCTGTGATAGAGAATCGGCAGAACACGTTTCGTTATTTTCACACAAAGGAGTTTATTCTTCGTTCAAGTCATTCACATGACCAACATCAACTGACTAGTATTTACTATCAAAGTCCATAGTTTCTCTCTTATTATCTGATCACATCACCATTAAACAAAACACAATCATGTCCATTTATCACAATTTCTGATTTGACATTAACTGTATACTTAACATTCTTAACAAATTACCCTAACATGAAATGAATTATTGGTTTTATCTCCTTCCCATGTATATAGCTTTTAACTTGTTCAAATATTTATATTTTAAACAATAACCCATGAACTTACATTTACATTAATCATTTTAAGCACTGTCATAAATGTACAGCATGTGGTGTTATTCTTAACAATTCACTGACCTGGCCACTGTGTACCTAACACACTTACAGTAGTATTCCTGGTATTCGGTAATACACCCGAAATATGCACACTTGGTGACAAATCAAACCAGTAAATGTCGTACTGTATGAAAACCGTTTCATAACTGTCTTTAAATAAAGTAAGAAAATGGTTCCTAACATGTGGACGGATTTCACTGTTGTGGCACGTCCCATACACTCGATCATTAACATTAGCAGGTTAGCTTATACAACAACACATCAACTTTAACAGAAATACCCTTACAAACCCACTTTTCGCCTCACACTTATCACAATATAATCTCGGACATCCTAGGACTCTTACAGTTTATATTGCACTCTTGAATTATTAGTATTTACCAACCTGTGATAGAGAATCGGCAGAACACGTTTCGTTATTTTCACACAAAGGAGTTTATTCTTCGTCCTCCGGTGCGTGAGTCTACTCTCTATCACTGTGCGACATGTGCCATCTATTGGTTGGCGTACGGAACTGCACTGAACTCACATGAGTTATAATGGAACCAGGTGGATTACAAATGCATTGTAGAAAAATAAAACAATTAAAGAATAAAATTGTAGGGGTGCCTGTTTTTTTTTTTAAATTTTCTTATCCAAATGTCTTTTTAGCACCTCTTACATAACTATTAACTATTTCCAACCCTCTACACTAAGAACCGGCAGCGCATTGCTCCACGACGGCCGCTATGCCCATGTCCGAGGCGTCGGTGGTGAGCGCTGTTTTAACCTCAGAACGCCTGCTGCCGCTCAGGTGTCCAGTCCACTCTGTCTGCCGGTTTCCGTTTCTTTTGTGCAGCGTACAACGGCTGTATGAGCTGGGCTGCGCGGGGGAGGAAACGGTTATAAAAGTTAACCATCCCCAAAAACTCTTGCAGCGCCCTGACATTGATGTTGAGGAGAAAAAAATAGCAAAATAATTTAGTTAGGTTACTTTTATGATTCCAAACAGTTTGAAATTGACAGTGTACAGTGGACATTGACTCATAACTTTTGAATATTTCTAAGACTTGGCTGCATCAGTGATTGTGCAAAATGAACTGCTCAAGACTCAGTGGAGATTGAAACTGGTGATCTGAAATGAATGCTGAAATTATAAAAAGTAATGGTATGATGGAATTTTATTTCTATTATGGAATAGATAAAATTAACTGATTTTGATTTGATCAAGTGTTAAAGCATGTGATGGATAATGCTTGTTGGAATATTTTAGGAATGCTATCTTCTTGGAACATAAGTCAATATTATACAGTAATAAGTGGCATTCAGCTGTTTGTTTTATGTCATTTAAGCACAGTTCTGGTACTTAAAAAATCATAAAAACCCAGGAGCTTCGGGGGGCTTCGTCCCCCTTACCCCCCCACCCCCACCGGGGCTCTGCCCCGGACCCCGCTGGGGGACTTTGTCCCCCAGACACCCTGCTAAGTTTTCAGATAATTTCCCCAACCCCAAATCACATCTCTGGTTCATGTTAGAATTCTGAGCTTTCAGTATTGTTTTCAGCGGAATTATGAGATTTTTATCGAAGGATCAGGAGTCATCGGTGCTAGAAATAGACAAAAGTGTCAAAAATAAGTTCCGATGGAATTGGCTTGAGAGAAAAGTGACAGTAAAGGTGAAAATTGGCTCAAAGTTCGACGAGGTAAAAGAAACACTCGGACAGTTTCTGAAGAAACCAGAAAAGGAGATGAAGTTCAAAGTTCAGAGACTGACACAGCTTGCTGCCAAAAGGAAGAAAGTTTCACATTAGAAGTGACTTGGTGACCAGTGTAAATAGTGTAATAAACTCTTATAG
This sequence comes from Pholidichthys leucotaenia, assembly GCA_020510985.1. NCBI lineage: Eukaryota > Metazoa > Chordata > Actinopteri > Cichliformes > Pholidichthyidae > Pholidichthys > Pholidichthys leucotaenia. Next base: position 241,659,819 of record CM035844.1, read on the forward strand.
AACTGTTAAATATGTTGGACTAAAGACAGTGAGACAACATTGAAGAAAAAGTAAGTTAACTTTTCATTAAATTTAATGATTTATCTAAGTCTAGTATTTCATTTTTTTTTTTATCATTTTTTTCAGTCTAAATTACTTCTGTTTTACTGAAAACCTCCCAACTTCAGGGGGGCTGCGCCCCCCGGCCCCCCCATAAGTCAATCAACCAAATTAGATTTCAGCTGAAATCAGAATTTCCTGTTGCCATCCCTGGGTACTGGAGAGGACAGTCTGGCCATTGGTCAAACCTCGGATTCAGGAGGAGCAATGTGGTTTTCGTTCTCGCCGTGGCACATCGGACCAGCTCTTTACCCTCTCGAGAATCCTCGAGGGTTCGTGGGAGTTTGCGCAACCAGTTTACATGTGTTTTGTGGACTTGGAGAAGGCATTTGACCACGTCCCTCGTGGGTTTTATGGGGGGGTGGTTCGGGAGTATGGAATATCAGGCTTGTTGTTAAAAGCTATTCGGTCTCTGTATGACCATTGTGAGAGTTTGGTTCATATTGCCAACACTCGGTTGGACTCATTCCCAGTGAGAGTTGGACTCCACCAGGGCTGCCCTTTGTCACCGATCCTGTTCATAATTTTTATGGACAGGATTTCTAGGTCCAGCCAGGGAAAGGAGGGTGTCATGCTTGGTGACCACAGGATCTCATCTCTGTTGTTTGTAGATGATGTTGTCCTGTTGGCTTCATCCAGCATTGACCTATAGTTCTTGCTGGGACGGTTTGCCGCTGAGTGTGAAGCAGCTGGGATGAGAATCAGCACCTCCAAGTCCGAGTCCATGGTCCTCAGCCGGAAAAAGGTGGATTTTCCTCTCTGGGTTGGGGACAGGCTCCTGCCCCAAGTGGAGGAGTTTAAGTATCTTGGGGTCTTATTCACGAGTGAGGGGAGAATGGAGTGAGAGATTGACAGACAGATCGGAGCACCATCTGCAGTGATGCAGACGTTGTACCGGTCTGTTGTGGTGAAGAGGGAGCTAAGCTCTAAGGCAAAGCTGTCGATTTACCAGTCAGTCTATGTTTCTACCCTCACCTATGGTCACGAGCTTTGGGTAATGACCGAAAGAATGAGATCGTGGATACAAGCGACTGAAATGAGCTTTCTCTGTAGGATCGCTGGACTCACCCTCAGAGACAGAGTGAGGAGCTCAGTCATCCGTTAGAGGCTCAGAGTAGAACCGCTGCTCCTCCACATTGAAAAGGAGTCAGTTGAGGTGGTATGGGCATCTGATTAGGATGCCTCCTGGACGCCTCCCACTTGAGGTGTTTCGGGCACCTCCCACTGGGAGGAGACCCCGGGGCAGACCCAGGACTCGGTGGAGAGACTATGTCTCCCAGCTGGTCTGGGAACGCCTTGGTATCCTCTGTGAAGAGCTGGAGCAGGTGGCTGGGGAGAGGGAAGTCTGGGCTTCTCTGCTTGAACTGCTGCCTCCACGACCCGGACCTCCAGAAAAGCGGTAGAAGATGGATAGATGGACATGTATTCCTTGGGAATGTTTTTCTGGCTAACCATGTTTTCTTGTTTTAAGCCCTGTGATGATGTATTCTCAAAATGTTTATCTTATTTCCTATTTTAGCACAGCTGAAAGGTTCCACTCTCTCTCTCGGTCTGCATGCTTAAAAACTTCTCAAGCATTCCTCCTGGTTTAGGCCTCAGCTTCATCCTTTCCAGTTCTGCCGTTGTCCTCTTTAACTCAGCTGTGGCCTTTGGTAGGACGAGATCATTTGCTTGTAGGATTCGGCTTCAGCTCCCTAACTCAGCAAAGACATCGACCATAAAGTGGCTGAAGGTGCAGAAATTTACAGTCTCCATCTCACCCTTGATCTAAAATAATTTAAGAGATTCCAGCACTTTTCATTTCTTGAAACAACTTGGTTACGATTGAGCAACAAAAAGGAGCATGTCTGTTTAACTTTTTATTTATTCAGCACAGCTAAAATACATGAAGATGTACAGTGGGGAAAAAAATGTTTAGTCAGCCACCAATTGTGCAAGTTCTCCCACTTAAAGGATGAGAGAGGTCTCCAATTTTCATCATAGGTATACCTCAACTATGAGAGACAAAATGAGAAAAAAAATCCAGAAAATCACATTGTCTGATTTTTAAATAATTTATTTGCAAATTATGGTGGAAAATAAGTATTTGGTCACCTACAAGCAAGCAAGATTTCTGGCTCTCACAGACCTGTAACTTCTTCTTCAAGAGGCTCCTCTGTCCTCCACGCGTTACCTGTATTAATGGTACCTGTTTGAACTCTTTATCAGTATAAAAGACACCTGTCCACAACCTCAAACAGTCAGACTCCAAACTCCACTATGGCCAAGACCAAAGAGCTGTCAAAGGACACCAGAAACACAATTGTAGACCTGCACCAGGCTGGGAAGACTGAATCTGCAATAGGTAAGCAGCTTGGTGTGAAGAAATCAACTGTGGGAGCAATTATTAGAAAATGGAAGACATACAAGACCACTGATAATCTCCCTCGATCTGGGGCTCCACGCAAGATCTCACCCCGTGGGGTCAAAATGATCACGAGAACAGTGAGCAAAAATCCCAGAACCACATGGGGGGACCTAGTGAATGACCTGCAGAGAGCTGGGACCAAAGTAACAAAGGCTACCATCAGTAACACACTACGCCGCCAGGGACTCAAATCCTGCAGTGCCAGACGTGTCCCCCTGCTTAAGCCAGTACATGTCCAGGCCCGTCTGAAGTTTGCTAGAGAGCATTTGGATGATCCAGAAGAGGACTGGGAGAATGTCATATGGTTAGATGAAACCAAAATAGAACTTTTTGGTAAAAGCTCAACTTGTCGTGTTTGGAGGAGAAAGAACACCATACCTACTGTGAAGCATGGGGGTGGAAACATCATGCTTTGGGGCAGTTTTTCTGCAAAGGGACCAGGACGACTGATCCGTGTAAAGGAAAGAATGAATGGGGCCATATATCGTGAGATTTTGAGTGAAAACCTCCTTCCATCAGCAAGGGCATTGAAGATGAAACGTGGCTGGGTCTTTCAGCATGACAATGATCCCAAACACACCGCCCGGGCAACGAAGGAGTGGCTTCATAAGAAGCATTTCAAGGTCCTGGAGTGGCCTAGCCAATCTCCAGATCTCAACCCCATAGAAAATCTTTGGAGGGAGTTGAAAGTCCATGTTGCCCAGCGACAGCCCCAAAACATCACTGTTCTAGAGGAGATCTGCATGGAGGAATGGGCCAAAATACCAGCAACAGTGTGTGAAAACCTTGTGAAGACTTACAGAAAACGTTTGACCTCTGTCATTGCCAACAAAGGGTATATAACAAAGTATTGAGATGAACTTTTGTTATTGACCAGATACTTATTTTCCACCATAATTTGCAAATAAATTCTTTAAAAATCAGACAATGTGATTTTCTGGATTTTTTTTTTCTCATTTTGTCTCTCATAGTTGAGGTATACCTATGATGAAAATTGGAGACCTCTCTCATCTTTTAAGTGTCAGAACTTGCACAATTGGTGGCTGACTAAATACTTTTTTACCCCACTGTACATAAAAATCACACCCGCCTTATTGACAGTCCGCTTTAACCTATTCAACCTTACTTCCTCATAGACATCAAATACTGCCTTTCGTATCAGTTCTTCGCAGTGTTACAGAGATATAAATAACATTCATTTGAAATGTTTGTAGGTAGTCTAGTAGTACAGATAAGTGTATTGGCAAATCGGACCCAGGTGCTAGTAAGAAAATAAATGTCCAGAAAAATGAAAAACAGCCATAAATACTTCTCCAAACAAAATGACTCAAAAAAGCGTGGTGGGGGTGTTTAGAGCTCTGATATTATTTGTGTTATTGGTTTCTATCTTGTCTCAAATTTTTCTAGTTTCACTTGTAGTTTTGCTGTTATTTTTTCCACAGTAAAGACCTTTTTTTTTTTAACCCCCATCTTGCCATTATGGTGGGGGAGATGTGGTTTCAGCCAAGATGTTGTAATCATTTTTCTTGCTATCAGGAGCAGGACTCCCAGTAGGTACAGTGGATATAAAAAGTCTACACACCCCTGTTCAAATGCCAGGTTTTTGTGATGTAAAAAAAAAAATGAGACCAAGATAAATAACTTCAAAACTTTTTCCACCATTAATGTGACCTATAACCTGTACAACCCAATTGAAAAACAAACTGAAATCTTTGAAGGGGAAAAATAAAAACTTACAATAATCTGGTTGCATAAATATCCACATACTTAAACTAATAGTTTGTTGCAGCATCTTTGGCTTTTATTACAGCACTCAGTGTTTTTGAGTAGGAGTCCATCAGTGTGGCACATCTTGATGTGACAATATTTGCCCACTCTTCTTTGCAAAAACGCTCCAAATCTGTCAGATTGTGAAGGCATCTCCTGTACACAGTCCTCTTCAGATCACCCCACAGATGTTTGATCGGATTCAGGTCTGGAGACTTGCTGGGCCATTCCAAAACCTTAATCTTCTTCTGGTGAAGCCATTCTTTTGTTGATTTGGATGTGTGCTTTGGGTCATTGTTGTGCTGAAAGATGAGGTTCCTCTTCATCTTCAGCTTTCTAGCAGAAGCCTGAAGGCTTTGTACCAACACTGACTGGTATTTGGAACTGATCATAATTCCCTCCACCTTGACTAACGCCCCAGTTCCAGCTGAAGAAAAACAGCCCCAAAGCATGATGCTGCCATCACTATGCTTCATTGTAGGTATAGTGGTCTTTTGGTGATGAGCAGTGTTGTGTCTGCACCACATATACCTTTTGGAATTATGTCCAAAAAGTTCAACCTTGGTTTCATCAGACCATAACACATTTTCTCCCATGCATTTGGGAGATTTCAAATGTGTTTTTGCAAAATGTAGCCGGGCTTGGATGTTTTTCTTTGTAAGATAAGGCTTCCGTCCTGCCACCCTAGATGGGAGATTGTTGTCACATGCACTAAACAGCCAGTACTTATCAGAAATTCCTGCGGCTGCTTCAATGTTACTAGCAGCCCCTTGACAGCCTCCCTGACCAGTTTTCTTCTCGTCTTTTCATCAGTTTTAGAGGGTAATGTCACTGTTGTGGCATATTTTCTCCACTTGATGATGACTGTCTTCACTGTGTTCCATGGTAGATTTTATGCCTTTGAAATTCTTTTGTACCCTTCTCCTGACTGATACCTTTAGACAATGAGATCCCTCTGATGCTTTGGAAGCCCTCTGCGGACCATGGCTTGTGCTGTAAGATGTGACTACAAAAATGTCAGGAAAAGCCTACTACAACAGCTGAACTTTATTTGGGGTTAATCAGAGGCACTTTAAATGGTGGCAGGTGTGTGCTGACTGCCATTTAACATGAGTTTGAATGTGATTGGTTAATGCTGAACACAGCCACACACTGAATAAAAAAGTCTGTTGGATTTACATGAAAATAATATGAACATTGCACATATTAAAGTTATGTTTACTCAAAATGATATATTTATGCTCTTCACAGTAAATTATTGTATGTTAAACCAACATGACTTTTTTATATTAATTTAATGCTTTTCTTATATGTTAAGTGTGTTCAGTTGTTTTATGTTAAAGAAACGTGATATTTTAATGTTAAGTTAGTGTTTGTCTTTCATGTGAAAGAAACAATTTTTTAATGTTAATTTAGTACTTTTTTAATGTTAATTATATTAAATTATCACTTGCACCAACATAACTTTAAGTCAGCCTTGTTGTTCATCCGTCGTTCTCGATGATGACCAAGGACATCACAGGCAAGAGGACTGGGTGCGGTGTGTCCAGCTGTGGCTGATCAGTCCGATGTGGACACAGAAGGCTCTGCCGCAGGTCGGACACAGGTGGTCTGTGCAGGCAGAAGATACAGGGGTGGCTCTGGACTTGGGAAGCTCATGTTTTCTCTGGGCCTTGGCAATCCTGTTGAGCTCAAAGGAGCCAGCACCTTTGCTGGTACGGCTGCGCCAGTCTGGTCGGGTCAAGCGCTAAGGTCTTCCAGGTGTCAGGACTGATGTCAAAACTCTTCAGGGAGGCCTTAAGAGTGTCTTTGTAGTGCTTCTTCTGACTACCTTGTGAGCGCTTGCCCTCTGCTAGTTCGCCATAGAACAGTCTCTTTGGCAGGCATGAGTCAGGCATATGAATAAGGTGGCCAGCCCACCTAATCTGGGCTCTCGTGAACAGGGTGTGGATGCTAGGCAGCTCAGCTCGGGAGAGGACCTCTGTGTCAAGAATTTTGTCCTGCCAGGTGATCTTCAGGAGCTTTCTGAGGCAGTTCAGGTGGAAGCGGTTTAGTTTTCTGGCATGGCGCTCGCAGACTGTCCAGGTCTTGCAGGCGTACACTATGGAAGGCAGGACAACTGCCTTGTACACCTTCAGTTGTGTGGTGAGCCTGATGCCTCTCTTTTCCCACACTGTTGTACGTAGCTGTCCGAATGCTGAGCTTGCCTTGGCAATGCGCGAATCGACCTCATCGTTGATGTTGACAGACCTGGAGAGTGTGCTGCCAAGGTACGTGAACTTGTTGACAGCCTTGAGGGTCTCCCCGTTGACAGTGATGGTTGGTTCCACGTAAGTCTTCTGCATTGCGGATTGGTGCAAGACCTTGGTTTTCTTCGTACTGATTTTGAGCCCAAAGTTGCCACAAGCAGTAGACAAGTGTCATGCACTGAGTCCCCTTCCACCTTGGTTTTGGCTTGGAGCCTCCGCAGGTTGAAGAGCCTGCCGTCCATCCTGTACCTGATCCTGATGGCACTTTCTTCATCGTTGCAGAAGGCATCAGACAGCATGGCTGTGAACATCATGCTGAAAAGTGTGGGCGCGAATACACAGCCCTGCTTGACCCCGTTGGTGACTGGGAAAGCGTCGGAGGAGTCTCCATCATCCAGTACTTGAGCAAGCATGCCGTCGTGGAACTGGTGCACCATGCTGATGAACTTGTCCGGGCAGCCGAATTTTGCCATGATCTTCCATAGCTCCTCACGACTGACAGTATCAAAAGCCTTGGTCAGATCTACAAATGTTGTGTTGAGGTCCCTGTTCTGCTCTTGACATTTCTCCTGAGGTTGGCGTGCGGCGAAGATTATATCAGCAGTCCCACGACCCTCTCTGAAGCCACACTGGCTCTCCAGCAGGTGACCGCCTTCCATGTGCTGAATGAGGCGGTTGAGAAGGACTCTTGCGAGGATCTTTCCAGCGATGGCGAGTAGAGAGATCCCATGGTGGTTGTCGCAGGACTGCCTGTTTCCTTTTCTCTTGTAGATATGGACAATGGAGGTGTCCTTGAGCTCCTGGGGGATAACTTCCTGCTGCCACATGGTCTGAAAGAGCTTGTTGAGTTTCTGTATTAGAACTGGTCCTCCTGCCTTGTAGATTTCAGCTGGGATGGAGTCAGAGCCTGGTGCTTTGCCGTTCAAAAGGAGTTTGATCGCTTTTTGAACTTCTGATTCTGTTGGAGGTTCTGCCAGAGACGTGTTCACCTCTACTTGGGGCATGCGAGTGATGGCTTCTGCATTGATGGACGAAGGTCTGTTCAGGACGCTGCTGAATTGTTCTGCCCATCTTTCCAGGATTGCGTTCTTGTCGGTGAAGAGAGTGGACCCGTCAGCACTGAGCAGTGGTGATGTTCCAGAAGACTGAGGCCCGTAGATGGTCTGAAGGGCATTGTAGAAGCATTTGGATTTGTTGCTGTCAGCATACTGCTGTATTTCATCTGCCTTTTTGCTGAGTCAGAAGTCCTGCATCTCTCTGAGCTTTGCCTGCACCTTTCCTTTGATGGAGTTGAAGGTTGCCCTCTTAGAGGCAGATCTGCTGTCTTGCTGGTACACTCTGGGCTTCACGCTTCTCATCAAGCAGCTTTTGGATGTCCTCATCATTTTTATCGAACCAGTCTTGGTGTTTGTGTGTGTTCTGGCCCAGATGAGTGAGTAAGGTGTCATACACCACGTCTCTGAAAGCTGCCCAGTCTTCTTCTGCTCCGTATGCCCTGAGGTTGCATTGATTAAGCTTGCTGTCCAGGTCCTCACTGAGGTTCTGTTGCACAGAGTGCTGCTCCAGCTTTCTGACATTGGATCACTTGTTTGCCTTTTTCCCCTGTGGACGCCGTTTGGGTTGGATGTGCATGTTAAGCTTTGAGAGAATGAGTCTGTGATCCGTCCAGCAGTCTGCGCCACACATTGCCTTTGTCACTCTAACGTCCTGCCTGTCTCTCCTTCTCACAATGATGTAATTGATCAGATGCCAATGCTTGCTGTGTGGATGCATCCATGAGCTCTTGTTGCGATTTGGCAAACGGTAGACGGTATTAGTGATCAGAAGGTCATGAGAGGCGCACGTCTTCAACAGGAGAAGACTGTTGCTGTTGCACTTACCAACCTCATTTCTCCCAAGGACTCCCTCCCATGTCTGGTAGTCTGTACCAACTCTGGCGTTAAAGTCTCCAAGAACAATGAATTTGTCCTCCTTCAGTATGCCTTCAATGAGAGTCTCTAAGTCCTCGTAAAACTTGTCTTTGATCTCATCTGGGTTCGTCATGGTGGGGGCATATGCACTGATGAAATGTGGTATGGTGTTTTCCTCGGAGAGGGAGCCGCAGGCGGTTGTTGGTTCCTTTGGGGAGGCTGATAAGCTTGCTGATCAGATTGGATCTGATTGCAAAACCCACTCCTGCTTTACGACGTTCTTCACTGCCTCGGCCGCTCCAGAAAAAGGTATAGCCGGCTTTGACTTCTGTCAGCTGACCTTCATCTGTAAACCTGGTCTCGCTCAGAGCTGTGATATGGATGTTGTACCTATTGAGTTCTCTTGCATCAAGTGCTGTCTGTCTCTCAGGTCTGTCCCGTTTGGAGCTGTCCATGAGCGTTTGCACATTCCAAGTGCCAAGGGTGAGTGATGTCACCTTAGTTGATTTCTTCTGAGAATTTTGACCACTAGGGTGGGATTCCCGCCAGCCGCGGCTTGCTGGCCAGGGTGTAGCGAAGCAGGCTATGTTTAGGGCACTTTTTCTAGCCCCTTCCTCAGGCCATGGAGGTGAGCAGAGTAAATCCTAAAGAGGGCTGCCGAACTCCACTGCTGCTTTGGTCAAGTAGAGAACGACCCTGTGCCTTGGGCCGCCTGTGTGTGGGATTGTGGCTACAGCTTCCAGTGTATCCACACCTACTGCTTCGTCACTTGCCCATCGCCATAGGACTTGGAGGGAGGGTGGGAGGAGGCGGGGGGTGATGTCTTGACTTGCACGTGAATTTGATTTAAGTGAGGGAGAGTTGCACAGAATCGTCAGCCTCACTCTCTTGTCCCTGCCTATCTGGATCCATTGGCAAGATGTAGTCCAGATGGCTGAAGATAGGTTAGGATGCAGTGGATGGCCAGTAGTGTCCTACATGTCTCACTGTGCCCTAGTTGCACTCCGCAACGCTTTGCTGGGTCTGCCTTCCTGCCCGTTGAACCAATCTGGTGGTTTCCTCTGCGCAGTCTGCCGGGTCCAGTCTACGCATGTGTAGGTAGACGAGCCCTACGTCACTGAGGGTTTCAAACCCATCGGCTACCCTCACCTGGTTTCACCCGCCAGTCGAAGCAGTTTTATGATTGGTTATATGATGATGATAATATGATGGGGAAACACATTTGAATACATAAACACAAAGCAACACCAGTTCTGTAAAAAAACATCCATTCATCATCATTATGTTGTTGTGGAGGCAGAAATGCCAAAACTGAGACAAATAAAACCTCAAATGTCTCTGGGAAATAAAAGTTTATTTATGGAGTGTTGCTGTTCTTGTTCTTTGAGTCTTGACAGCAGCTGTACACATTCAGGCTACACAGTAACATCTACAGCAGTGTGGACATTGCCACCTACACATGTAAACCAGACACTATTGACTTACTTTTGTAGGATGATTTGTAATTTCAGAAATATATGTGTACATCCCTGATCCAGCCTAACATTTACTAAAAATTTTTAAAAAGCATGCATGACAATAAAAGTAACAAACACATCTTCACTTAATCACAAAACCTGTATTTAGGGAAACAATACTGTACAACCATTGAACTGCATTTTTGTGATTAGAACATCAGCCAAAAATTCCTGTGTGCATAAAAATACACATGAAAACATTTGGGAAAAGCACCATCTAAAACAGTAAGCATTAAGTGTCAGTCTCAAAGATTTTAGGGCTAGTGGATTTAGTGACACCTACAGCAGTTACTCAGCAACTTTAATGTTATTTTTCTAAATCAATCACAGCAACTAAAGAAGGCAGTAGATTGAGAGGCAGGAAGTTTTGCATTGTGTGTTCAAATATGCCAACTGTAACCTTATTACATATTTTTTAAGGTACATCACCATATACACCAGTTTTCTTCCATCCATCTTCTACTGCTTTTCTGGAGGTCTGGGTCGTGGAGGCAGCAGTTCAAGCAGAGAAGCCCAGACTTACCTCTCCCCAGCCACCTGTTCCAGCTCTTCAGAGAGGATATTAAGGCATTTCCAGACCAGCTGGAAGACATAGTCTCTCCACCGAGTCCTGGGTGTGCCCCGGGGTCTCCTCCCAGTGGGACGTGCCCGAAACACCTCAAGTGGGAGGCGTCCAGGAGGTATCCTAATCAGATGCCCATACCACCTCAAATGGCTCCTTTCAATGTGGAGGAGCAGCAGTTCTACTCTCCCGGATGACTGAGCTCCTCACCCTATCTCTGAGAGTGAGTCCAGCAATCCTACAGAGAAAATTCATATAATTTAAATTGGGAACTGTTCAAATGTGATTCCTGAAAATTTGGAAGTAACATAGTTAAAATTAAAAGGCAAGAAGAGCAGTCAGTCTTTACTAACATTTCTCTGCTTTGTCAAAGTCTGCCTGCTGACTTAACAGAGGAGAATAAGCTGGAGCTGAGGAACCTGCAGGAAAGACTGGATGATAGATCCAAAAGGAAACCAGAAGGCACTTTTGTTAGGTCCTGCAAACGCTAGTTAGAAGAAGGGGAACAAAATTCATCTTACTTTTTCAAATTGGAAAAATACCATGCAAAAGTCCAGGAGGCATCCTGATCAGATGCCCATACCACTTCAACTGGCTCCTTTCAATGTGGAGGAGCAGCGGTTCTACTCTGAGCCTCTTCCGGATGACTGAGCACCTCACCTTATCTCTGGGGGTGAGTCCAGCAATCCTACGAAGAAAGCACATTTCAGCCACTTGTCTCTGCAATCTCGTTCTTTTGGTCACTACCCAAAGCTCATGACCATAGGTGAGGGTAGTATCGTAGATTGACAGGTAAATCGACAGCTTTGCCTTAGAGCTTAACTCCCTCTTCACCACAACAGACTGGTACAACGTCCGCATTACTGCAGATGCTGCTCTGATCCGTCTGTCAATCTCTCACTCTATTCTCCCCTCACTCGTGAATAAGACCCCAAGATATTTAAACTCCTCCACTTGGGGCAGGAGCTTGTCCCCAACCCGGAGAGAACAATCCACCTTTTTCCGGCTGAAGACCATGGACTCGGATTTGGAGGTGCGTATTCTCATCCCAGCCAGTTCACACTTAGCGGCAAACCGTCCCAGTAAGACATGCAAGTCATTGCTGGATGAAGCCAACAGGACAACATCATCTGCACACAACAGAAATGAGATCCTGTGGTCACCAAGCATGACATCCTCCATTCCCTGGCTGCACCGAGAAATCCTGTCCATAAAAATTATGAACATCATCGGTGACAAAGGGCAGCCCTGGCGAAGTCCAACTCTCACTGGGAATGAGTCCGACCGAGTGTTGGCAATTCGAACCAAACTCTCACAATGGTCGTACAGAGACCGAATAGCTTGTAACAACAAGCCCGATACCCCATACTCCCGAAGCACCCCCCACAAAAACTACGAGGGACGCGGTCAAATGCCTTCTCCAAGTCCACAAAACACATGTAAACTGGTTGGGCAAACTCCCATGAACCCTCGAGAATTCTCAAGAGGGTAAAGAGCTGGTCCGATGTGCCACGGCCAGGACGAAAACCACACTGCTCCTCATGAATCCGAGGTTCGACCAACGGCCGGACTCTCCTCTCCAGTACTTTGGCATAGACCTTCCCAGGGAGGCTGAGGAGTGTGATCCCTCTAAAGTTGGAGCACACCCTCCGGTCCCCTTTTTTGAAGAGAGGAACCACCACCCCAGTTTGCCATGCCAAAGGCACTGCCCCCAACCTCCACGCAATGTTGCAGAGGTGTGTCAACCATGACAGCCCTACAACATCCAGGGCCTTGAGGTACTCAGGGCGAATCTCGTCCACCCCCGGGGCCCGGCCACCAAGGAGATTTTTAACCACCTTGGCGACCTCAGCCCCTGTAATAGGCGAGTCATCCCCCTCGTCCACAAGCCTTGCTTCCTCTGTGGAAGGCATACCAGTGGGATTGAGGAGATCCTCGAAGTATTCCTTCCACCACCCGACGATATCCCCAGTCGAAGTCAACAGCGCCCAATCTGCACCATACACAGTGTGGACAGGGAGCTGCTTTCCTCTCCTGAGCCGCCGGACAGTTTGCCAGAATCTCTTCGAGGCTGACTGAAAGTCTTGTTCCCTGGCCTCACCAAACTACAGTGATCCCTCACTTATGGCGGTTAATGGGTTCCAGAACCGACCGCGAAAAGTGAAAAACCGCGAAGTAGCGTCACCCCTAATGACGTCACCCATAAATACCACATACGTTCATTCTCTCACTCTCTCTCATATGATACGTGTGTGTGTGTGTGTGTAAGTGTACATACATACGTAGATGTAAATAAAGTGTACATAAATATGTTTTTAGAACTCTTTTATTTTTATAACAAGATACGTAACTCAAGATGAAGATGATTTACTGCACAGGTTAATGAGAGCTTTACTGCTCCTCAGGTGATGCCTCATCGTCAGGTGCTAGAGGCGCAGGATTGTCGAGGGCAGCTGCAGGAGGCGGCGTAGTGGCTCGACGGGAAGACTATTTCACACAAAAAGGGACAAGAGAACAGCGAAAAGTTCCACGCGGCGAGACTAGCGATAAAGAACAATGAATGTGGTCTTCCTTCGGTGGGTATGGGCGCTCTGCAGGGAGAGAAGCTGGGTAAAACGTCTCGGCCAATCAGCTTGCGAGGTAAAACGTCTCAGCCAATCAGCTTGCGAGATTCCCGAGCAGTGAAGAGGTGGGCGGAGAGGAGTGGAGCGGTGGTCAGAGAGGTGGATTTTGAGTTGTGCGGCTCTCCGTGTTGATACCTGATGTTCTAATGTAGTCTCCCTGCCTTCTGCTAGCGCCCGCCCATTTTTTCTCAATTTTGAATTTTTGATGAATATTTCTGAAAAATCCGCGATGCACTGAGGGCGCGAAAGGTGAAGCGCGAAGTAGCGAGGGATCACTGTACTCGCATACCCGGGTTTTTGCTTCAGCAACCACCCGAGCTGCACTCTGCTTGGCCTGCTGGTACACCTCAGCTGCTTCGGGAGTCCCCACAAGCCAACCAAGCTCGATAGGACTCCTTCTTCAGCTTAATGGCCCCCCCTCACCACTGGTGTCCACACTTGGTTTGGGGATTTCCACCACGAGATGCCCGACGACCTTGCGGCCACAGCTCTTGGCAACTGCTTCAACAATGGAGGTGGAGAACATGCCCCATTCAGATCATGTCTCCAGACTCCCTCAGAATGTGATTGAAGTTCTTCCAGAGGTGGGAGTTGAAGACCTCATGGACAGGGGCCTCAGCCAGACGTTCCCAGCACACCCTCACTATACGTTTGGGTCTACCAGGTCTGAGTGGCATCCTCCTCTGCCATCATCTCCAACTCACCACCAGGTGGTGATCAGTTGACAGCTCTGCACCTCTCTTTACCCGAGTGTCCAAGACATACAGTGGCAGGTCTGATGACACAATAACAAAATCGATCATCGACATGCAACCTAGGGTGTCCTGGTGCCAGGTGAACATGTGGACATCCTTATGCTGGAACATGGTGTTTGTTATGGACAAACTGTGGTTAGCACAGAAGTCCAATAACTGAACACCACTCGTGTTCAGATCGGGCAGGCTGTTCCTCCTAATCACCCCCCTCCAGGTTTCACTGTCGTTGCCCATGTGTGCATTGAAGTTCCCCAGTAGGACAATGGAGTCTCCAAGAAGAGCACTCTCTAGCACCCCAATCAGAGATTCCAAAAAGGGTGGGTATTCTGAACCATCATTTGGTGCATACGCACAAATGATGGTCAGGACCTGTTTCCCAACCGAAGGCACAGGGAAACAACCCTTTCGTCCACCAAGGAAAACTCCAATATAGAGGCAGCAAGGTGGGGGATACAAGACTACCCACCCCTGCTTGTCGCCTCTTGCCCAGGGCAACTCCAGAGGAGGTCAAGCTCCAGCCCTTCTCCAGGAGACTGGTTCCAGAACCGCAGCTGTGTGTTGAGATAAGGCTGAATATATCTAGCCGGTATCTCGCAACCTCATGCACCAGCTCAGGCTCCTTCCCCACCAGAGAGGTGCCATCTCCTCATGGATCGTCACCTTATTGTGGTGGGGGGTTTGCATGCCCTAGTGATCCAAGGAGCTATGTTGTCCAGGGCGATTTGCCTCTGGTAGGGTCACCCAAGTCAAACTGGTCCTGGGTTGAAGGGCCAGACTAAGAACGATCCAACAGATTCTCATGATGAATACTAGAACAAGGATTCAGTGTACCCCTTCTGGTATGGGGTTACCGGGACCCCACCCTTGAGCCAGGCCTGGGGGAGGGGCTCGATGGCTAGCATCTGGTGCCCAGGTTTCCGCCCATGGGACCTGGCTGGGCTCAGCCCGAGGGAGTTACATGGGTCCATCCTCCAGTGGGCTCACCACCTGCAGGAGGGACCATGGTGGTCCGGTGCTATTTGGACCAGGTGACGGTCAAAGGCGGAGACCTTGATGGTCTGATCCCAAGCTTCCTTCCAGTTTTCTTTCATAATGCAAATATGTAAATACTTTCATGAGTGGGCCATAAGCTCAGTCATTCAATTTTTTAAAAACTAAAACACTTTGAGATTATCACTTCAAGACAATATGCTATCAAGTCAGTGCATAATAAACCTCCATATCTGCTGGAACCTTCTGCAACACTCCCAGTCCTTAAAACATCTGCTTTTATGACAACATCCCCCCATAAATGACAGCAAATACAAATAGTACTTATGTACTTCCCATCATAACTGGAGAGCAAATGTCTCTTCTTATGTCTTTCAATAAGTAGGAGGTAGAATTGGTCAAATGTTATGATCCAAAGCAATTAAACTGGACTGAATACAATCAACAAGATTTACTGTAATTTGAAAACGTGCTTGTTATTAAAAACTGCAGTGTTGAATATATGTAAATAAATTTTAAAAAGTAAATAAATGCTCTTGAAGTGTTCACAATAAAGAAAATCAAACCCTACGAGGGAGGAGAATTTGTTCAAGTTTCATAAAAAGGTGCATAAAAACTGCACTTGGATGGAAGTGTAATGTATACAATGTAGCATCATCTGGCTTTGGCTAAATCTATAAAATTATCCTCCATGTTAAATATATTGTTTCACCCAAGAAAGTCTGATCTCAGGACTGTTTCTTCACCCCAGAACCACTGTGGAAAACAACATTCCTTTGTTAAGCAAGCCATAAGGAATGCTTTTAACGGATTAAGTTACATCATAAATAACAAACTTCCTTCCTCACAAGGCAGTTTTATTGGTTTACAACTCTTTTGACATCCTCCAGGCCTGGAACTACACTTCATAAAGTCTCTAGGATTACACTGGTCAACACCAAATTTATTGTCTAAGATTTTTTTTTAGCTGATTTAGGACCATTTTGATGTGCTGAATCCAAAAATCACATTGGTTTTGCTCAATCAGGTCAACTTTTTGAACTATGGCCACATGTTTTTTACGTTTTTGTTTAATGTATGGGTGTTTTTGCTTTATATGATGCAAAATTCTTTTTTATTTCTTGAAATTCTCTGAATTTTGAACACTGATGACGTAACATTCA
The DNA here is from genome assembly GCA_020510985.1 of Pholidichthys leucotaenia. Classification (NCBI taxonomy): domain Eukaryota; kingdom Metazoa; phylum Chordata; class Actinopteri; order Cichliformes; family Pholidichthyidae; genus Pholidichthys; species Pholidichthys leucotaenia. The sequence continues at coordinate 241,675,862 of CM035844.1, forward strand.
ATTTACATGTACAAGAATACCCACCCCTGCTTGTCGCCTCAATATGTACTATTCAGTTTACAGTGCAACTGTACAACTGCTTACAACTTAGCATAAAAACCTGACCTGATCGAGAGAAACAGATGTCATTTTCGGGTTCAGCGGTGCAAAATTGTCTTAAATCAGTTGAAAAAACACAGACAACTTACAAAAAAATTATTTTTGTTATGTTGTGTTATTCACCGCTTGACATTACCCCCTGGTGGACTTCTCTAGAATAGACGTTCACTTCTGACTGTACTCTAATGAACTGAAATTAATGACTGAAATGACTACCTTTTTACCAAACTCAATTCTCAGATTATCCTCTTTTTCAGGACACCATGGAAAAGCAAATGGGACTCAGATGTACCATTCTATGTTGGACAATAATTTGGGTTTGAAAGACTTCATTAATCTTGATTTTAAATGTGTGCATGAATGTTTTTAATGCTTAAATATATCTTGTTTTAATGCCCATTTGTCATGAACCGAGCCGGTTTGCTCTTCAGGCTCGGTTCTGACCGTTCTGTGTCTCAGGTTATCTGTGTATTTATGCATTGTGTTATCTTTTGAGTTTCTTGTAGTTTCTATTTTCCCTTGTTTATTTCCGTAGCTGTAGCCACTGCATTCTGGCCGGCAGCTGTGAGGCAGCCTCCTTTGGCCTACACTCGTGTGGGCGCTGTCTGACACTTGCCGGTCTGACCACGCCCCCTCTCTTATGACAGCCAGCTGATTCCACTCTGGTAATTGCCTTTTCCGCGCTTCGTCCAGGTGCACCCAATCTTCCTTGCCAGCAATGCTTGTACTTAAGCAACTCTTTGCCAGCCAAGCATTGCTGGACTATTGTATTGTCATCTGTTTCTGTGTTGCCACTGTACACTGTGGTCTGCCTGCTTTGCATCCCATAATGTAAGCCAGTAAGTGTACCCTGTTGTCTTTTGTATTATCTTACGCCTTTTTTGTGCCACTGTACACTGTGGTCTGCCCGCTTCATGTCCTACCATGTAAGCCAGTAGTGTACCCTGTTTTCCATTTTTTGTATGTCTGCACTTTTGGGATCTGTGCCTTCTTTCCTAAAAAAATGTGTTTGTGATGTAAACCTGCGTGTAAATCCGTCTTCCTTCTACTCCTCTGTGCGCTGCGTAAAAGCGCACAGGGAGATCGTGACACCTATTAATGATATACGGACCAGTATAAAGTGCATGAATCACTGACTTAGCTTAGCTTATGATTATATATACATAAAGTAGAATTGTGAAATTGTTTTAAGATGTGTTTCTCATGTTCTGGAAAGCCTCCATTCATCTGAGTGGCTCAGTCAATCACCAGCCAGCTTCTGTGGGACAAAAGCTTTTCTTCATCTTATTCGTCAGTTACAAACAAAGGACTGGTTTCTGATTGGACTAAAGTTCATAAACCCGCCCATAACAGGAAACAGTTGGTTATCGGTTGTGTCAATCAGAGCTTCAGCGCGAAACTTGCTCAGTCTTTAGCAGGTAGATGCCCTCGTTCAGTTCAGTATTACAGAGAACATGAAGTGTTGTGTTTGTGTAAACGTCTGTGTATTTTAATGTTTTTCTTTTAAAATGTCTGGGAATTAATTCTTCCTTCTGAAGCTCAACCCTCAGTAAGACTTCATGTTTCACAGGCGTTTTCTTTTTTTCTCCTTTTAAATGTTTTTCTTAAATCCACCGTGTGTTTTGGGATTTTTCAAAAGAGACTGACCAATTGCTTGTTTCCTCACAATTGAAGCTAGTTCACCCATGTACCACGACGCCAAAAGGAACCTGGATTTCGTGGTTTGGTTAATTTTAATTTTTCCTCTTCCATTCTGTGGCTGGATCAGACTGGCCTGTTCCATTTAAGAGGACCCTTGAGCTAAGCCGCTTCATCAAAAGTAGACCCTTTTGTGTTGTCCTGCCTGGATACTATCTCCTGCGGCCAACGAAGAAGAAGACGCAGCCTCACGTCGCCTGACCTAAGCTCCAACTGTTTGTCGTGGTCAAACCTCAGCTTTTGTGACCGCTGGACTTGGAAGATATATCTGCTGGCAGATATATGCCGTTATCACCTGAAATAAACCTTCATCCGGCGTCAGCGGCTGAGGAAGGAGTCATCGAAAACACCCAGATTCACGTGAGCCCTCTTTTGAATGAATGAATGAATGAATGAATGAATTTATTTCGGATAATACAGTACAGGTTAAAAGAAACTGTATAATATAACAACAAGGTCAAATTAGACAAAGACTCCTTCTACTAAACAATTCCACGTGAGTTATCCGAAATGGGTGATGGCTGAAGCCGCAGCTTATATTGTCCACCCATATTCCATCCAAGAATTCAAAAGAAAAAAGAGTAAACAAGACAAGAGTGATTACAATTTAGAACAAAGCTAAGACAAAGTGTGACTGAGAGAAAAAAAAAGAAAACTAAGCTAAGCTAAGTTAAGCGGTTACTATTCAAGACAAATCTAAGACAGAATGTCACAGAGAGAAAAAACAAAAAAAACAAAAAAACTAAGCTACAACACAACACAGGCTGGATATGTCAATCCTTATGTGAGTTTACATGTCGTCTTGTAAATATGTTTGGAGTGTTTCTTCCTTTAGTTTTTGTTTAAATTGTCCAAGCGTTGTACATGATTTTAATTCAGGTCCATAATCGTTCCATAATCTGACTCCTTGCACTGAAATACAGTGTTGCTTGGTGGTTGTTCTCACTGTAGGCTTTTGAAATATACATGTTCCTCTGAAGTGATATCGTTTCTCCCTTGTTTGGAACAACTTTTGGATATTTGCGGGCAGTGATAAATTCTTCACTTTGAACATTATTATTGCGGTTTTAAAGTCAACCAGATCTTTCAACTTGAGAGTTTTTTGTTTAAGAAAAAGTGGGTTTGTTGGTTCCCTGTAAGCTGCTTTGTTTATTATTCTAATAGCTCTCTTTTGAAGCATAAAGAGTGGATATATGTTTGTTTTGTATGTATTTCCCCATACTTCATTACAATATGTCATGTATGGGAGTATTAATGAATGATACAAGGTGTATAGTGTGGGTTGATTCAGCAAATATTTCACTCTGTGTAATATTGCAATTGATTTGGAAACTTTACCTTTAATATAATTAATATGTGACTTCCAACACAGTTTGTTATCAATTATTACTCCAAGGAATTTAGTTTCAGATACCCTTTCAATCTCTACACCATTTACACTGAGTTTGGGTACTGGATTGTTGTGATGGTTGTTAAAGACTATAAATTTTGTCTTACTTAAATTGAGCGTTAATTTGTTTGAATCAAACCACAGTTTAAGCTTTCCTAATTCCTTCCCGAGTGTATCCAGAAGTTGTTCCAAATTGTTTCCACTGCATAGCAGATTAGTGTCATCGGCAAACAATATTAAGTCCATTTTTTCTGAAACTTTACATATATCGTTTATATACATATTGAATAATAATGGTCCCAAAACTGAACCCTGTGGGACTCCACAGGTGACCTTCAGCAACTCTGAGTTTTTGTTGCTAACACATACATACTGATATCTATTCTTTAAGTAACTACTTAACCAGGACAGTGCTACCCCTCTAATACCAGAATTTTGTAGTTTCTTTAATAATAAATTATGATCTACTGTATCAAATGCTTTTTTAAGATCTAGGAATATTCCAACTGAATACTCTTTATTTTCAATGGCTGTTGATATTTTTTCTGTAAATTCCATTAGGGCATATGCAGTTGTCCTCTTGTGTCTGAACCCATATTGCTGCTCACATAATAAATCATTCTTCAGTATGAAGTTGTCAATTCTCTCATAGAATATTTTTTCAAGTATCTTGGAAAATTGCGGTAATAGTGAAATTGGTCTGTAGTTTGAGAGTTCCCCTCTGTCGCCCGTCTTGTATATCGGAATTACTTTAGCTATTTTCATTGCATTGGGAAATATACCTGATTGGAGAGACAGGTTGCAGATATACGTCGGTGGTTTTACTATGCATTCGATAACAGTTTTGACTAGTAGCATGTCAATACCATCACAGTCAGTAGATGTTTTACTTCTGAACGATTTAACAATTTCAATGACCTCTCTTTCGTCTGTGTTCTTTATGAAGATGGAGTCTTTTACAGCAGTGTTATTGCATATTGAATCACCTGTTGGCACCGTAGTGGGTATTTCTCGGGCCAGTTTAGGTCCAATGTTAACAAAAAAATTATTAAATTCATCTGCAGGTGAAGCAATATTCACACTCTGAGTCGTTTTATTATTTTTTGAAATATTAGTTGGGTAGCTTGTATTTCTGCTTTTATTTCCAAGGATACTGTTGAGTATTGTCCATGTATTTTTAATATTGTCTCTGTTTTTCTCCAGTTCTTTACTGTAATAGTCTCTTTTACTACATCTTATTATATATGTTAACTTATTTTTGTATGTTTTATACCGCTGCTCTGCTTCTTTTGTTCTTTTCTTTAGGAAAGCTTTATATAATAAATTTTTCTTCTTCCCCTTTTGTTTCATCTGCTGATCAATGGTTTCTAACGTGATGTCTGCAGCCTTAAAAGTATGCCTTAATTCGGTTCATGTTTAAATTTAGCCCATTCTGATCAGAGCTACAGAATTAAAGAGAATTGATCTTTCGCCTTTTCATTAAAATTCCATTTTAATTCCTTAGAATAATTCAGAATTTTTCATATTATTAGTTATAATTTTCTGCCTAAATTTGTGTCCATTCATTCATTCATCTTCTCCCGTTTAATCCTTTTTGGGTTGCAGGGGGGCTGGAGCCTATCGCAGCATCTTTGGGCGAGAGGCAGGGTCCACCCTGGACAGATCACCAGTCCATCGCAGGGCCAACACAGAGAGACAGACAGTGCCGGAGTGGTTAGCACTGCGGCAGCACAGCAACTCACCCTTGGCCGGGGGATCCTGGGTTCGATTCCAGCCCCCGACCAACAGTGATCTGTGTGGAGTTTGCATGTTCTCCCCGTGTCTGCATGGGTTTACTCCGGGATTTCTCCAGTTTCCTCCCACATGCCAAAAACATGCAAGTTAGGTTAATAGCGCCGATCGAGGACTACGTCATCAGTTTTCGCGCTGGTAGTCACGTGGTACACAGCACTACGCAAGGTCGGACAAACCAAACCCTGTCCTACCGGTGGAGCAATGGCGAGTGATACTGCATTCCCACTTGTAAAACTGTTAGAAAGCGAAGTCCCAGGGGCTGCCTTTGTTTACAGTGACATTTCTCAACATTCTGTGGTCCAACCAATATGGCGGATGATAAAATAAAGGCGACGTGAGGGTTTTAAGTAGGTTTATTAAATCATACCGCCATCATAGGAACTCCGCTCCAGCCCATGTGTGAGCAGACTGGAGCGGGGTCCTCAGGCTCTCAGCAGAGAGACACAGGATGTGTGTGTCAGCAGCAGTTTAGCAGTTTAGCAGCAGCAAGGCATTGAAATGGCATCTATAGTCAACCTGTTTCTTTGACCTCTGAAATTTTATACAATCCACAAATCATTAAAATCCACATACCTGACTGGCATTGTAGTTTGCAGGAATAGGGTCAGGATGAGTTTCAGTTGGGCCATTGCCTCCAACAAAATGCTTTGTGCAGATGTAAGTCCATTTTTTCACTTTTTCAACAGTAAACCCCTCACGGCTGCAAGCTCTGACCCATTTTTGACATTTCTCAAAGTTTTGTTTAGGTTTGGGGAATGGTATCCATCCCACATTTTTCATGTGCTCACGGTCGCTGTATATGCTATCACTGTTGCAAAGACCATAGCAGCAGTGTCTAGTCGCACCTGTCTTCTTCATAGACCCTTCAGTCTCACTTGACACCATTTGCATAGCCATTGTGAAGTTAATTCCCCTCAGGCACACCTGCCTTGCTCCATTCACGCGATGCAGTGGCCCAGAAAGTTTGTCCTACTTCAGCCAAGTAAACACACGTATGCGCAGTAGTGAAAGCTATTTTTAGCGCTTTGGCTAGCTCCTCGATCGGCGCTATTGACATCAAACTGGGGATTCTAAATTTGTGTCCAATTTATTCATATTTTCATCACAGTGAGTTCAGTTACATTTCCACCATGGTTCTTCAAACATGATGACATTCTGTCACTCAGTTACAAGTTTAATGTGATGGTTTAATGTTGATCATGTCACTTTGCTCGCAAGTTATTTGAATGTAAGGTCATTTAATCATAACTTCATTAATAGATTGTTAAATTTTAATGAGAGAAGTCGGGAATTTATTCCTTATTTGTGCCTTGGTTCTAAGTCCCCAATATCGAATTCATGAATATTTTGAGACTGATTGAAAATTAAGGTATAAAGGTCGAGTATTAATACATTGTTCACCAAGAAAGAGGTTAGCTGGTGCCCCCAACGAGTTATATATATTGCTTTTCTGGTGTGTGTGGTTGAACTGGGAGGCAAATTCCCATTCCCACATACACTTTCAAGTCTAAATTAAATAAACTTTATACCTGATCATAATTATAAATTAAATAAGGCTACAACAAAATCAAAAATTAACTGGCTACCATCTAGTCAATGATTCACTCCAAAACATGTCCGTTCACTGATAAAGTGTATTTTTAAGGACTTGGGCTTTCTTGGACAGCTCAGTGGAGCAGTGGTTAGCACTGTGGCAGCACATCAGAAGGTCACGGGATTGATCCCACCCCTGACCATCAGTGACCCTTCTGTGTTTGCATGTACTCCGGTTTCCTCCTACAGACCAAAAACATACAGGTTAGGTTAATTGGCATCAACTGGGGATAAAATGTCCTTAGGTATGAATGTGAGAGTGAATGGTTGTCTGTCTCTCTGTGTTGGCCCTGTGATGGACTGGCGATCCGTCCAGGGTGGACCCTGCCTCTCGCCCAAATTATACTGGGATAAGCTCCAGACCCCCCGCAACCCAAACACGATTAAGTGGTAGAAGATGGATGGATGGGCTTTCTTGGTGACAGTATTGCCTTCCAGCTCTATGACCACCCTCTGAAGCACTTTGAAGGTGTACTTGAGTTCAAGAGGGTCGTTTATGTTCAAAGTGTACATTAGGCCAAACAACATGGCAGGAGCAAATGCATCTTTATCCAACTCCTTCAACATGATCTGGCCCACGAAGACGATCCCAGTGTCGTATGGTTCATCTCTGGCATCTCTTAGTTGGAGTACGTATATCCCCACTGTGGTCTCCTCCATGGAACTTTTGATGAACCCTTCATCCGGTGCCTGAAGAACGTACATTGACAAAATGAAACAAAGTGAGATCACTCAAACACTAAAATCTCCAGACAACTAAGCCTGTGACTTCTAAAAACAACTGGTTGCACCAGAGCTTATTGAATCATGTCATAGTAAAGGGATGGTTTCTTATGTGATTATAGTCCTTTTTATGTCTGTAATTAATCTGGATCAATTTGTAGGAATTTCTTTTCACTTTGACATTATGCAGTATTTTTATGTTGATCAGTGACAAAGTTTGATAAATAGTGAGCCTGTGGTGACCCACCACAATCTACATGGACATTCAATCCTCACACTCAGCTAGCCGGCAGGAAGCAGAGGACAAATTGCATACGGACAGAGAGCCCCTAGGAGACAATCAGAACAATGGAGTACTGTTATACATCCCCGGATTAAGGAGGGGACGTCCTGGCGCCAGTTGGTCACGCGAATGATATGTATTGACTGATATGTACAGTATATCAATATGCAAATGTACCATGCATTCTTTCTGTTGGTATAACATGTATAAAACAGCTTGCTATACATGCCTCAACGGCACAGCACACACAGCACAACACAGTTCACAGCACTACAAGTGTGTTTCATGATGATGGAGGAATTAAAACTCTGAAACCTTCCAGCTCATTGCATCTCGCCTGAACATATTTTTCCTCCACAAGCCCATGTTTTAAACATGAAAACTGCTGTCCTACAAACAACACTACACCACACCCCCCCCCCCATGAAAAAAGGTCCAAAACACTCATACAATCAAGACCCTCCCAAATTTGGAACCCGAATCATGCACTAGACTGAAACATAAATATATCAGAGTCTACCACAGTCATACAAAACAACTAAACTAGGGGGAAACAGGTGGACTACTGTTTCACCCCCACACAGCTAGATGGCTTATTCTGCCATCTCTGCTAGAATATAGTCCAACAAATAAAACTGCCATGTTCCTAATATAAAACATAAAACAATCCCAATATTCTAATGAACATATATACAAACAGGTTATACTGTACCTCCATACACAAACCCTGTAAACAACATGAATAAAACCATTTCAACACCATGCATAATTATTTAAACCTGGGCAATTTACACACCAACAACGTATATCAAACACATTGCCCCCAATTACCAGTCAGTCATGGTGGAGAGCCCATCCCCAAAAGACCCGCCACGCGGGTCCCGACCAGAGCATCTTCTTCTCTTGATGTCCAGAGATGACCCACATCAACGCCAAGACACCTATCCCTCTTTATTGGCACGCCGCAGCTTGTTGGGGTGTCTCCATGTGCCATCAGACATTTGTAGGCAGCCGTTCTCAAGAACAGCCACCACCTGCAACCGCCCCTGGTCTTCCTGTCGTTGTCGCTTTCTGTGAACCCCTCTCGACCGGGCCTCCTTTCTGGGCCGGACCACATCAGTGACCCGCGTAGGAGCCCAACTCGGCTTTCAGGGTTCCTGAGTGGCACATCGTCTCACTGTGCCAACTGGTCCTGCCCCACTCGCTTTCATTTCAGATGCTGGTGAAGCCGTTGTGACCCCCTGCTTCTCGGTACCTCCCAGCCAAACTCCAGAGGCAGGTTGGGCCAGCCACTCGGCTCCACCCGCTGTCACGAGCGTCCAACCGCGCCGCCCAGTTCCCTCAGCTAGGGCAACTTCAGCTCTGGCGCCGGAACTCTGCCGCGATAGCCCTGGGTGGGGTTGGTCCTGCTCATCTCCCAGAATATGAGGCCAAGTTTTGTCCCATGTTGTGTCGTCCATCACTCGTGGAACCGGCCGGTCCCACAAACCAAAGCCCAACCACTTCTCTCCACTACCACTGGTGATTGTGAAGCCAAGTCTGTAGAAAAGGTTGCAGCCCATTACATTCGCTCCGCTGGCGGTCACCAGAAACTGCAGAGTGGCTACCTCCGCTGCCTTGTATTTAGCCGTCAGCTCCAACAAACCCACAATGGGCAGACTATCCCCACCATATCCACAAAATGGCATTGAAAGACCTCTCACTTGGTGATATGAAAAAACTCCTCACAGTAGGCCAGTTCAGCACTGACTTCGCCGCACCTGTGTCCACCAGTAACGGCACCTCCTCACCATCCAACTTCACCATACAGTATGTACGGCCATCTGTGCTTGGGGAGACGGTGTGAATCACCGTAGGAGTTGGCGCAGGGGTATCCACTTTGTGTCGTCGTTCCTCTCGCTTGAACCTATTACAGGCCCTGGCCAAATGATGCAGGTATCCGCACTTGCCAGAGCGTTTACCTCTCGCCGGACACTCTCTAGCCTTATATCGGTGCTTAGTGGACCCCCAACCCGAACATCTGGGTGATCCCGGGGCGGACCTCATCTTCACAGCTGCAGCGCATTCCCCTTGTTCACTGTCTTGTTGTGCACCAGTAACTGATACATTCATACTGCACTCATACTGATATCACATGACTGACATACACACACTGGTCTCTCACCTTTGCTCTGTAATGTGTAGATCTGTATCTTGTCTGCTAATTGTGCAATTAGAGGTTTTTTTTCTATGTGATCACAATCTTGCTCACTCGAGCACTATTCTGATAACTTTGTTTTTTCTCTCTGCCCAATGTGTCACCCCCTCCCCCTCCCCCTCTTTACCCCCCACTGTATGAGGCGCCTTGTATGGCTGCCGCGTCATTAGGGAGCGCTTAGAAACGAGCGCACCTTAGTGATAAGTAAAATTCCTGGTATGTTGTAAGCATACTTGGCAATAAAGTTGATTCTGATTCTTTGCTGTCTGGATCCACAGCCTGTGCCATCGATTGTGAGTCATAGTGGTGCAGCGTAGCTGTTTCACCGAGGTCGTGTGTTAACTTGTCTGCTTCTTCACACTGTTGAGCTATTTCCACAGCCGTGGCTACGGTTAATTTGCCGGAGTGTGTTAACAGTTTCGACTGTGCTGACGAGCACAGTGTGTGCTCTGCCAGCTGGTCGTGGACCATTTCTTCCTCCAAATAACCAAATTGGCACCCTCCAGCCAGCTGCCGCAGGTCTGCAACATAGTGCTGCACCAACTCGCCGATCCGCTGGTGGTGCTGCCAAAACTGGATCCTCCTGACAATGTTTGCAGGCGTGCAAAAATATCACGCCATTAGCTCAACCACGTCCTCAAAGCTATCGCTAGCTCCCAAAGTAGCAAGGATACACTGTCCTTCCATACCTAAATTGTGGACCAGAACTGCCCGTGCGTTTGTCAGTTCACCGAGGTTTAGCACCACCAAGTAGTTTTTAAAAGCGGCGAACCATCTCACCCAAAGCACTGGAGGCTGTCCCGGAAACTCCAAAAACGGCCGAAGTGAAAACTCGCCAGTATCCATAACTTTATCCTCGTCGCCAATTGTTATGTCTGTAAAAGGTGGAACAATGATGAGGTGAGTGATGAACTACACAGGACTTTATTAAGGACTCACAGTATATATGGAGATGATCCCATCAGGCTGAGAGGTGGTCGAAAGAGACCGCCTCTCCACCACACAGCCCTCTTATACTTTGGGTGACGTCACCGTCTGTGTAACACCATAACATGTCCTACTAACAACACTACACTCCCCAAAAATAGACTTACTTCAGCCATGGGTTCCACGATGCTCTCTAGACACCTGCCTATTTGTCGTCTGTTTTTAAACAGCTTGATCAGTTTCTGGGACTACACTGCAGGGGCATTGTGGCGGTGCACTTGAATTCAGCAATTATCTGAAAATGAGAATGATTACAGACATTAGCATGCTATATGGCAGCAATTTGGAAAGAAAAAAAAAACAAAAATGCCAAGTTACCATGACAACAGTGGGCTTAAGTTAATTTCAAAGACTTGTACAGTAGCAGAACTGCACAAGTGCCTTGCCATTATTATTTATTATTACTTTATTTTTCCATTGCTCTTATGTTATGATTATACTTAAAATACAATTTATCCTCTGAAAATATTGTACACCTGCAACTTGCTGCTTTTCAGTCACTGTACAAGTACCAGTTGATTACTGCTTGCTTCTGACAATTTTTTTTTAAATGATTTGCCTTTTTTATTCATTTTTCCAAAAATTACATACAAGTAGCATCTGTATTTTAAACATATTCCTTTACAATTTCACAACACGTTCCTCCCATCTCTCAGGTATAAAAGTAATCAAAAAATAAATAAATGAATAAACAAGATTTTTAAAAAAAAAATTACATCCCTGTTAATGCAAAACCACGTGCTTTTTTTAAACACAGGTTTAGCAACAGTGTCAAGGTACATGTCCGTTTTTGGAAATATTTTTCAGTCTTGTCATCTGTACCACATCCTCTCATATGCAGCTACTTTGCTTTGCTCCATCATCCATCCCTGGAAAGGAGGTTCTCCAGGTTTCTTCCAGTTTCTGACAGTAGAGGGTAGGCACATGATGTCACGGAACAGAATTCATGATAGTTACACAACACTGAGTGGCAAAAAATGAATGGCAGCATGTGGGTGTATGCAGTAAAACCCCAAAATAGACAGTTTTCAGTCATAGCAGGCTCAGAAGTGTGCTCTTACCCACACATTGCTACAGTTAAGTAAACAATGTGCTATTAACATCTAAAGTTATAAAAGGAACTCTGTACTACTGTGACTAAATATTTTGTGTGATTTTTATATTTTGCTGCATACAAACTGTCTCTCTGTGTTGGCCCTGCGATGAACTGGCGAGCTGTCCAGGTTAAGCGGAAGAAGATGGATGGATGGATGGACAAACTAAAGCTGTGTTTGCCACTCAGTGCTGGTAACTATGGTAACTGCCCTGCAACTGACAAGAACTCTGTTCCAATGCATCCCCTCTATAATCTGCCATCCTATCATGATGGTGGTTTGAGTCCAACGCTTCTGACAAGTTTTAAAGAATGTCCTGTTCTAGGCAAAAACCTAAATTACCAAGTTGAACTTGAATCATGACTTCGGATGGGCATCGTCAGGATTTCAATGCAGAGAAAGAAGGCAGGCGAGGCAACGTGCTGGATGACACAGAAACTTTATTCTTTTTCCAACATATCTTACAGCAAAAGAGAATCCCAGGTCTCTGTGCATTCCTCTTTTATTTGTTTATTTCCATGCATCGAGACCCAAAACTTCCGACCATGATACGTTGTTTGAACAAAGAAATGTGTGGCACATTAACATGACATAATGCCGGCGCCGCTCCACATCCTTCTTCTCTCAGCGGCACCGGCAGTTGTAACTCTTCCCGGGGGGATGCATAGACCCCCATACATGAGAGAAAATGTCAGTATTAAAAGCTCGGGGTTTGCCTCATCAGTGTGTGGAAAATCCTGTAGCAGTGGGATTTATTTGTGAGTTGCTTTTCTCAACTTGGATTTTAGGCAGGCCAACGAAATAAGATAAGATAAGCCTTTGTTAGTCCCACAATGGGGAAATTCCAGGATTGCAACAGCACAGGGATAGCAACACTCAGAGCAACAATCAATAAGACAAGAAAAACAAGAGCAGCGAATATACATACAGTGGGGCAAAAAAGTATTTAGTCAGCCACCAATTGTGCAAGTTCTCCCACTTAAAAGATGAGAGAGGGCTCCAATTTTCATCATAGGTATACCTCAACTATGAGAGACAAAATGAGAAAAAAAAATCCAGAAAATCACATTGAAGGATTTTTAATGAAGTAATTGGTAAATTCCTCGGTAAAATAAGTATTTGGTCACCTACAAACAAGCAAGATTTCTGGCTCTCACAGACCTGTAACTTCTTCTTTGAGAGGCTCCTCTGTCCTCCGCTCGTTACCTGTATTAATGGCACCTGTTTGAACTCGTTATCAGTATAAAAGACACCTGCCCACAACCTCAAACAGTCAGACTCCAAACTCCACTATGGCCAAGACCAAAGAGCTGTCAAAGGACACCAGAAACAAAATTGTAGACCTGCACCAGGCTGGGAAGACTGAATCTGCAATAGGTAAGCAGCTTGGTGTGAAGAAATCAACTGTGGGAGCAATTATTAGAAAATGGAAGACATACAAGACCACTGATAATCTCCCTCGATCTGGGGCTCCACACAAGATCTCAGCCCGTGGGGTCAAAATTATCACGAGAACGGTGAGCAAAAATCCCAGAACCACACGGGGGGACCTAGTGAATGACCTGCAGACAGCTGGGACCAAAGTAACAAAGGCTACATCAGTAACACACTACGCCGCCAGGGACTCAAATCCTGCAGTGCCAGACGTGTCCCCCTGCTTAAGTCAGTACATGTCCAGGCCCGTCTGAAGTTTGCTAGAGAGCATTTGGATGATCCAGAAGAGGATTGGGAGAATGTCATATGGTCAGATGAAACCAAAATAGAACTTTTTGATGAAAACTCAACTTGTCGTGTTTGGAGGAGAAAGAACACCATACCTACTGTGAAGCATGGGGGTGGAAACATCATACTTTGGGGCTGTTTTTCTGCAAAGGGACCAGGACGACTGATCCGTGTAAAGGAAAGAATGAATGGGGCCATGTATCGTGAGATTTTGAGTGAAAACCTCCTTCCATCAGCAAGGGCATTGAAGATGAAACGTGGCTGGGTCTTTCAGCATGACAATGATCCCAAACACACCGCCCGGGCAACGAAGGAGTGGCTTCGTAAGAAGCATTTCAAGGTCCTGGAGTGGCCTAGCCAGTCTCCAGATCTCAACCCCATAGAAAATCTTTCGAGGGAGTTGAAAGTCCGTGTTGCCCAGCGACAGCCCCAAAACATCACTGCTCTAAAGGAGATCTGCATGAAGGAATGGGCCAAAATACTAGCAACAGTGTGTGAAAACCTTGTGAAGACTTACAGAAAACGTTTGACCTCTGTCATTGCCAACAAAGGGTATATAACAGGGGTGGGCAGTGAGGGCTATTCCACTGCAGGTTTTCTGTTCCACCCAGTCCCTTCAGCAGGTGTTTTCATTGATTAGTAATCCTTGAAGCTGATAAGAGCAAACACCTGCTGAAGAAACTTGGTGGAACAGAAAACCTGCAGTGGAATGGCCCTCCATGGCACATGATTGCCCATCCCTGGTATATAACAAAGTATTGAGATGAACTTTTGGGATTGACCAAATACTTATTTTACAGAGGAATTTACCAATTAATTCATTAAAAATCCTTCAATGTGATTTTCTGGATTTTTTTTTCTCATTGTGTCTCTCATAGTTGAGGTATACCTATGATGAAAATTGGAGACCTCTCTCATCTTTTAAGTGGGAGAACTTGCACAATTGGTGGCTGACTAAATACTTTTTTGCCCCACTGTATGTACATATAAATATATAAACACACAGTACGGAGCATTGTAGCTAGATGGAATAAACAGCATAACCGTCTACTTAGCTATCCTACATAGTATGAATGTGTACCCATACATATTGTCACCCTCCGTAGCGACCAATATTGTCCTAGTTGTATACTGGAGGTGACCATTGTGTAAGTCTGTTGCGTCTTTTGCATTCAATACTATTAGGTCGTCACGTTTTTTTGCTATCTCTGCGAGCAGCCCTGCTTAGGTTGTACAGTCTGACAGCCCTAGGTAGGAAGGACCTGCGAAACCTCTCGGTTGCGCACCTAGGATGATGTAGTCTGCTGCTAAATGAGCTCCTCAGTGCGTTCAGTATGTCCTGCATAGGGTGGGACTCGGACTCCAGCAGAGATGACAGTTTAGCCACCATCCTTCTCTCTCCTATCTCCTCCACTGGGTCAGGGCGCTTCCTCAGGACAGAGCTAGCTTTCTTGATCAGTTTGTTCAGTCTCTTCCTATCGGCTGCTGTAATGCCACTGCCCCAGCAGACCACTCCAAAAGTGATGGCTGATGCCACCACCATGTCGTAGAATGTCTTCAGCAGCACCCCTTGTACACCAAAAGGCCTGAGCCTCCTCAGTAGGAACAGCCTGCGCTGTCCCTTCTTGTAGAGTGCGTCGGTATTGTGTGACCAGTCTAGTTTATTGTTCAGATGAACACCCAGGTACTTATAGCTAACTAACTAACTAACCTGCACTTATATAGCGCTTTTCTAGTCACAAAGACCACTCAGAGCGCTTTCATTAATACTAACCCTCTATTCTAAGGGCCTATAGGAAACGGATATCTAGGGACAATTTAGAACAGCCAATTAACCTAACATGCATGTTTTTGGCATGTGGGAGGAAACCGGAGAAATCCCGGAGTAAACCCACGCAACACGGGGAGAACATGCAAACTCCACACAGATCACTGTTGGTCGGGGGCTGGGATCGAACCCACGATCCCACGATCCCCACAATCCCCCGGCCAAGGGTAAACTGTGCTGCCGCAGTGCTAACCACTGCGCCACCGTGCAGTGGTATAGGATGTCACCATCTCAGTGTCTGTTCCCTGTATGTTCACTGGTGCTGTGAGCTGGTGCTGAAATACTTCCAGGCCCTGAACTTGTTTGAACCCCAAACAACCCCAACGGTGGGCGACTGTGCCAGGGAGCTTGGGCCAACACCATCTGCTCGTCTGCCAACACAAAAGCGGGCTTCAGCCTGTTGATGCAGACAGTCTCCCTACACCCCACCCCAAGTCTAACACAAAATGCTTTGCCCCGGGTTCCAACACCCTGAACGGTCCGTCGTACGGTGGGCACAGCGGGGTCCGGTGTGCATCGTGCCTGACAAAAACAAAACTGGCGTTCTGCAAGCTTTTTGGGAAGAATGTGCGAGGGAAACAAGGGTGGGTCGGGCCCGGTACGTTCACAGCCTCCATACTGTGTAAAAATTGCGCAGGTGGATCAGCCTCGGACGCTGGGTTTTCCGGTAAAAACTCTCTGGGGATCCGCAGCGACTGAAAAAAATTGAGTTCTGCCAGGAAGGCTGCTAAATCCTCCTTAGGTGCGGAGCGCAACCCTAAAAGAACCCAGGGCAGGTGGTCGACCCAATTTGTGTCCGTGAGTGAAGCTCTGAGCGCTGCTTTAAGTGACCTATGAAAATGCTCACATAACCCGTTAGCCTGGGGGTTGTATGCGGTAGTGCGGTGAATTTTGACCCCCAGCCTCTGGGCTATCGCGGACCAGAGTTCTGAGACGAACTGTGGACCCCTGTCGGACGTGATGTTTGATGGAGATCCAAAACGTGCAACCCAAGCCAACAAAAAAGCGCGTGCCACTTCAGTGGACATGGTAGAAGCCAGCGGGACCACTTCAGGCCAGTGCGTGGTGCGGTCCACGACTGTCAAAAGGTACGTGAAACCCTGCAATGGCGGGAGGGGTCCCACCAAATCTACATGGACATGGTCGAACCTCCTAGCCTGGATTTGGAGCGGCCCAAGGGGAGCTCTGGTGTGCTTGTGCACTTTGGCCCACTGGCATGTGACGCAAGCTGCAGTCCACTCTTTCACGTCCTTGCGCAAGCACGACTAGATGAATTTCGTCCCCACTAGCTTCACTGAAGCGCGCACTCCCGGATGAGAAAGGGAGTGGAACGGCTCGAAAACGTGACGACGCTAAGAGCTGGAAATGGCGCATCGCCAGGTGGAGAGCCAGCAATTCTCTATCGAACGTGCTGTACTGGCGTTCATTGTCGCGCAAAGTTCGGCTAAAAAATGCAAGCAGCTGCCACGAACCTGAGATGCACTGCTCCACCACTGCCGCGATGGCAACATCAGATGCATCCGTAGTGACCGCTATCCGTGCAGACGGATCTGAGTGGGCTAACAATAAGGCATCTGCAAATGCTGTTTTGGCATTAGTAAAAACCTGGACTTGCTCGGGAGTCCAGTTGACGGCTTCCACGGGCTTCTTTTTTTTAAGCGCGGCATACAACGGCTGTATCAGCTGGGCTGCCTGGGGAAGAAAACAGTTATAAAAATGAATCATTCCCAAAAACTCCTGTATTGCTCTCACAGTCTGCGGGCACGGAAAGTCCCACACAGCACGCACCTTATTCGGTAACGGAATTGCGCCCTCCAGCGAAATGCAGTGGCCCAAAAAATCAATCTCTGGTACACCAAACTGGCACTTGGCCGGGTTAACTATCAGCCCATGCGCCTCCAACCTCTGGAAAACCGTCTTGAGATGGGCGATGTGCTCCTCCTTGGAAGCGCTAGCTACCAGAATGTCATCTAAGTAGACAAAAACGTAGGACAAGTCGTGAAGCACGGCATCCATCATCCTCTGGAAAGTCTGCGCCGCACCTTTGAATCCGAACAGCATGTGTAACAACTCGAAAACGCCGAAAGGAGCTATTACCGCTGTTTTTGGAACATCTTCCGCACTCACCAGGACCTGATGGTATACGCGGACCAGATCCACTTTGGAAAAAACACACGCCCCAGCCAGGTGCATGGAAAAATCCTGGATGTGCAGAATGGGATAACGATCGTATTCCGTGGTGTTATTCAAGTGCCCAAAATCGCTGCACAGTCGTCACGACCTGTCGGCTTTAGGCACCATGTGTAGCGGGGATGCCCACGGGCTGTTGGAGCGCCTGACAATGCCCAACTGCTCTGAGTTGGCAAACTCCTCTCGCTCGCTGGCCAGTTTAGCTGCATCCAAATGCCGAGTACGTGCAAACACCGGCGGGCCTTTTGTCGTTATAAAGTGCTCAACCCCGTGTTTCGTTACCGTAGCCGACAAAGTCGGGACCGTGAGTGCTGGGAACTGTGTGAACAAATGTTGGTACTTAGCCCCTGGAGCTATAACGTTAGCCAGTGTTGTCGACCCAGCTCCCCGAGCTGTGCAGGGCAGTGAGGTAAAAGAGACAGCGTCCACTAATCTGGTTTGGGCATCTGATTAGGATGCCTCCTGGACTCCTCCCACTTGAGGTGTTTCGGGCACGTCCCACTGGAATGAGACCCCAGGGCACACCCAGGACTCGGTGGAGAGACTATGTCTCCCAGCTGGTCTGGAAACGCCTTGGTATCCTTTCTGAAGAGCTGGAGCAGGTGGCTGGGGAGAGGGAAGTCTGGGCTTCTCTGCTTGAACTGCTGCCTCCATGACCTGGACCTCCGGAAAAGCAGTAGAAGATGGATGGATGGATGGATGGACTTTCGTTATCTCAGCCTTCCGTTGCATTACAGTTGAAATTCAAAAAACGTTTTTCTCTTGGTTCCACAAAGGTTTAACTATAGACTGCTCAGGGATCCATTAACAGCTGATGTGATTTCTAACACCTGTTGATCATTTGAACCTGCTTACAAATCATCTGAATGCAATGTGATTTAACCTGAATGAGTTTCATTTCATAAACTTGTAAACAAGAGAAGTTGTATTTGATTTCTTTTGTATGTCTGCTTTCCTGGGTCATTGCATCAAAGAACTCATTAATTTTGAGACTGATAAAATATGAGGATTAATTATTAATAAATCATCCAAAATTGGACTGGTGCCCCATTTAAAGAGTATTCCTCTCATAGTTGTGAGTGTTTGTGGAGGAATGAAACCTCCATCCACACACACACTTCTAATCATAAAGTAAATTAGAAATTTTAATCGTCCAACACCACTAATCTCAGAGCTTTTATTTGTTTACAGCGTTAGCATCTTAGCAACCGTTAGCAACTTAGCACACCAAAAACCTACATGTTTTTGGTGTGCGGGAGGAAACCGGAGAAATCCCGGAGTAAACCCGCGCAACACGGGGAGAACATGCAAACTCCACACAGCTCACTGTTGGTCGGGGGCTGGGATCGAACCCACGATCTCATGATCCCCGCGATCCCCCGGCCGAGGGTAAAACTGTGCTGCCACAGTGCTAAACCACTGCGCCACTGTGCAGCCCTAAAAAATACACTGGACTGTGCCTGTGGTACGAACCCCTGGCGGGGTGGAGAAACGCACTCACATAGAATAGTTAACAGAAGTAACCACTGAGCTAAACCAGTGTGCTAACTAACCGTGCTAACTAACGGAGCTACTGTCTGCGAGGCCACCTTTTTTTTTGTAACTTAGATTTTTATTCATTTTTCATCATATATAATGCATTCAGATCACATTCTACATTTAAAACACAAAGGGGTTAGGGTAGGGAAAAAGAAAAAAAATAAAAATTAAAAAAAAAAAAAAAAAAAAAAAAAAATAAATAAAAGGGGGGGGGGGACAAATGTTGGAGCATCAAGTTTTTAGTTTCCATCTCTTAATTCTTCTGGTTTTTTCAGTGTCTTTGGTTATTCTTTCAATTTCTGCCTCGTTGTTGCACTTTGTAGTGTGTCCATTTCCGCCATTTTTTTTCCCATATTCCTTCTTGCATTCTTCGTCGATATGTTAGTTTTTCCATCATACGTATGTCCTCAACAATGTCAGTCCATTGTTCTTGGTCAGGAAGAACTTCTGATCGCCATTTTTTTGTGATAGTTTTTTTACATGCAATCAACAAGATTTTAACTAGATATCTGCCCTCAGCCTGTATAACATTGTCTTTTTTAAGATCACATAAGTACATCAGGTTACAGTTCATTGGTATATTATATCCTAATATCCTCTGTATTGTCACATGCATAGATTTCCAAAATGATGATATTTTGTAGCATTTCCAAAACATATGTGAGTGGTCTGCATTTTGAGCCCCACATCCCCTCCAGCATATAGATTGGGTATTTGTATATTTTCCTTGAATCTGTGGTGTAATGAAAAAGCGAATCAGGTTTTTCCATCCAAATTCCCTCCATGCCCTTGAATTTGTTGATGTGTGTTGTGTTTTCCATATTTCCTGCCAGCTTTCTTCTGTTATGTTTAAATTGAGCTCTTTCTCCCATTTCTCCTTTATATAGTTACTTGTATGATTGTTTGTCATAAGTTTCTGATATAGTTTTGAAATAATTCTTATTTTATTTCCTGCATATGAGCTTAAAATAAGTTGTATAATCTCGTTCACATCTGTTTGGAGGTTATGCCTAATCTTCTTCATATAGTAATCTCTCATCTGCAGATATCTGAAAAATTCCGATCTTTCTAATTTAAATTTTCTCCTGATATTTACAAAGCTCCCGAGATCTTTTTTTCCGATATTGCCCCATGCTGTGATTCCCTTGTTCACCAGATTTTTGTATCCCCTATCTTGTTTTGCCGGTTCAAACTGACTGTCAAATGCTACCCATTTCAATAGTTTTATGTCTTCCCTTATATTATATTTTTGTACTATTTTATACCACAGTTCTAAAGTAAATTTAGTGATTGGGTCTATTTGTTTGATTTGCTTATATGCATCTTTATCCCCTATTATGCTTTGTACTGGGAGTCCCTCAATTTCCTTTTCCATTTCTTTCCATTTTGCCTCATATCCCTCGTCGCACCAACATATGATATATCTTATTTGTGCTGAGTAGTAATATTCCTTTAGACTCGGTAGGCCCATGCCTCCTTTCTCTTTTGGTAATTGGAGGGTTTTATATTTCACTCTTGGTTTTTTACCTCCCCAAACAAATCTCGATATCATCCTGTCCCACTTTGAGAATTGGGCATCTGGAATCTCTGTTGGTATAGCCTGGAAGAGGTAAAGTAATCTAGGTTGTATGCTGATTTTGACTGTCTCAATTTTTGAATTCAGATCCATATTTAAGATTGACCATCTATCAATATCTTTTTTTATTTCTTGTTCCAACCTATCATAGTTTGCTTTATATATTTTGCTTAGGTCTTTAGGTATGTTCACTCCAAGGTATTTTATTTCTTTTTGGTTCCAGTTTAGTTTGATCTTATCAGTTATCTGGTTTAGAGGGTTATAGTGGAATGTCAGTATTTGTGTTTTTGTTATGTTTATCTTGTATCCTGATAATTTTCCAAAATTTTCTATCAAGTTCATCATTTCCATTATTGATTTATCTGGTTGTTCAAGATAAACTATAATATCGTCTGCAAATAGCCCAATCTTGTGTTCCGCCCCCTTTATTGTTACACCTTTTAATTTCTTATTTTGTCGTATCGCTTGAGCCAGTGGCTCTATGAACAGAGCAAACAAGGTAGGCGATAAGCAGCATCCCTGCCTAGTTGATCTTTGTATATTTACTTTGTCTGTTAAGCTACCGTTTATCTTGATTCTTGCCACAGGTTCTTGATATAGCGTCCTTATGCATTGTACTGATTTTTCGTTAAATCCAAAGCGCTCCAGTACACTATATAGGAATTTCCAGTTAACCCTGTCAAATGCTTTTTCTGCGTCTAAACTCATTATTACTGCGCTTTTCTTTTCTTTATGTATTTGGTTAATTATATGTATTGTTCTCCTGATATTGTCATGTGTTTGGCGTCCCTCTATGAATCCAGTTTGATCATCTTCTTTCAATTCCGTCAAGAATGTCTTTATTCGTTTACATATAATTGTTGTGTATATTTTATAATCTACATTTAATAAAGAGATTGGTCTATAGTTTCCGCATTGTTCTTTATCTTTCCCTGGTTTTAAAATAACTGAAATGATTGCTTCGTTCCATGATGGAGGTATTTTGTTGTTGTTCAGCGTCCAATTAAATGACTTTAGGAGTTGTGGCGTGAGTTCTTCTATAAACAGTTTATAAAACTCAGATGAGTATCCATCACTACCTGGTGATTTACCGTTTTTAAGTGACTTAATCACATCTCTGATCTCTTGTGTTGTTATTTCTGCTGTTAGCTTTTCATTTTGTTGATTTCCTATTGATGGCAAGTCCAATGTGTCTAGAAATTTTTTGATATCTTTAGTATTTGTTTCTTCAGGTTGCGAGTATAGTTCTTGGTAGAAATTATGGAAAATTTCTTCGATGTTTTCTGGGTTAACTGTGGTTTTATTTGTGGTGGGGTCTTTAATCTTGTATACATTATTCATTGTTTGTTGTTTTCTTAACCGTTTTGCCAGCAGTTTTGTGGCTTTTGGCCCCGTTTCATAATATTTTTGCTTTAGATATCTATTTTTCCTTTCAATTTCATCCATTTGTGTTTCTTTTATCTTTGTTTTTTCTTCTTTAATTTCTTGATATATTTTTGGATCATTTGTGCTTTGATGTTTACGTTCCAATTCCCTCAGTCTCTCACATCTTTGTTCATACGCTTCCAGTTTAGTCTTATTTGCTTTTCCTGTTTCAACAATTAATTTACCCCTTAACACGGCTTTTAGTGCGTCCCATAGTATTGTTGGGTCCACTTCTTCATTGTCATTCTCTTGGATATATTCGTTTATGTTTATTTTTATTCTTTCTTTCATTTTCTCATCATTTAACAGTCCTACGTTAAGTTTCCATGTTGTTTGTCGTTTTCTATTGTTTAAATATATTTCCATGTATATAGGATTATGATCTGATATTTCTGCCCCTCCAATCCAACAATTTCTCACCCTGTGTCTGTCACCTTCATTTATAAGGAAGTAATCTATTCTAGAGTGTACTTTATGGGCTGCTGAATAATGTGTATAGTCTTTTTCGAGTGGGTGTAGGTCCCTCCATATGTCTACCATACCCATTTCTGCCAGTGAGGTTCTTATGAACTTTGTTACATGTTTTTTTGTCTTCTTAACACTTGTTGTGTCAACTTCATGATCCATGACAGCATTTAAGTCTCCTCCACAAATTAGGACTCCTTCACTGTGTGTTGCTATGAGATCAAACAGATGTTGAAAAAAACCCTTGTCACTTTCTGGTGGGGCATAGATGTTCACTAATGTAATCTGCATACCATCTATTCTTCCCTTTATTATTACATACCTGCCTTCTTTATCCTGGATTTCCTGTTCACTTTCAAATTGTATTTTATTTGAGATTAGTATCATAACCCCCCTTTTTGCTCCTCCCTTAAATGAACTGTAGTAGGAGTTCTTATAGCCAAATCTCTTTAGTTTCACATGTTCTGTCTTGCTCAAATGTGTCTCTTGCATAAATATAATTTCAGCTTTTTCCTTCTTGAATTTTCTTATTATTCTTTCCCTTTTAACAGGTGAGTTCAGACCATTCACGTTTAGTGTCATTATCTTAAGATTTTTACCCATATTCATGTTTTTCCATTTTTTTAACTTGTGCTCCTAGCCCCTTTAACAACAAAAATAACACATATTTATATAAAAACACATTAAAAAATCTCGACCTCCGTACTTTGGGCCTTTCTTCTGCCCACTGGTCCCTGTTGGTGGGTGGGGGGTTTGTCTTCACAGAGTGAAGGGCCCTCCCTAGACTTCTAATTACTATCAAAGTAATAGTCATAAGTCTAGAAATGTCCAACAAATATCACTTAAACCTCTCCTAGCCGTCTGTTTCTCTTTTACCTTGTCTTCTTGGCCTTCATTTCTTCTGTGCCTTTCTTAATCTTTGTTATGATCTAGGCTTTCAGTTGAAAGCCTTGTAGCTTGTCCTGGGCCCGCTGCTCTACGTCTCTCCCCCTTCTTCCGCCGTTCACTCGTCTCCACTCCGTCTGTCGTGGTGCGTTCAGGGCCGCCGCTGCTCCAGCCGTCTCCTTCGGCACGCTCACCTCAAGGCCCCGCTCCATCATATCCCGCGCTGCCTCTTCGGCCGTGTTGTAGGTTCTTGTGCCTTCCTCCCAATGAATCCTCATTTTCGTTAGCGGCGTTTGGAATCTAATTTTTTTCTCTTTCAGCGTTTTTTTTAATATTGGCATATTTCTTCCGCTGCTGCACGATTTCTGTCGGGTAGTCATGGTCAAAAAATACCTGTTTGTCGCCGATTCGTATCTTTTTTTTCCATGCTTGCGTCAGGATTCTTTCCTTTATGTCATATTTCACAAAGTTTACCACAACTGACCTGGGTGGAGAGTTTGTTTTCGGGTTCTGTGCCGGTGTTCTGTGCGCCCGTTGAATCTGCAGATCCGTTTCTCCGGGTATTTCCAGTTCTTTTTTTAAGAACTGATCCATGAATTTTGTCATCGAGTTGCCTTCAATGCCCTCCGGAATTCCAAAGATGCGCATATTGCTTCGTCGGGATCTGCTCTCCAAGTCGTTTATTTTCTCCTGCATCCTCTGCGTTTGCGTCGTCAGGGTCTGTAGTTGTTTGTTTGCCTCGCTTTTCCAATCTTCTAGTTCCGAAATTCGGGTCTGTGCTTCTGTCATACACGCCCGCTGGGAGCGCAGCTCCTCCATGTTTTCCGTTAATTTACGCTCCATTTCTCTTCGGAGGTCCATGATTTCCTCCTTAATTTCTTTTTTCAGTTCCTCCTTAAGAGCCGCTAAATCCTGTTGTAGCTGTCGCTTGAATTCTCTTAACTCTTCACCCAAACTGGCGATGCCAGCGTTCATGTTGTCGAGTCTGGTGTCCTCCATTTTCTCTGCTGTAGACATCTTGCTTTTTTGGGCTTTGCGTACAGCGGTTTTTCCTGCGTTGTTGGAGAGGAATTCTTCAATTTTACCCTGTTTTTGTCCTTGTGCCCGGTTCCTTCGTGTTTTCATCCCTTAGTTTATTGATTCGTTTATGTCGAGTTGGCCATTTACCGATGATTTTTAATCCGGCTAGGGAGAGCTCTTTGTTCAAGTGTTATGTCTCTCCGCCATCTTCCCGGAAGTCATTTCTCAATTCAGGTTTAATGAAGATTTCACATCCCCAGCTTTCTCTCAAGACAAGAAGAGCGCGAGGCCACCTTTTAAGGTCATCTTCCCATCCCTCCATAGTTGTGGGATGTGGTATGATTATATTGAGGCGGCATGCAAAAATAAGCAGTGATGCTGTGGTTTTAAGCAGATTTTATTAATCATACCGCCGTCACGGGAACTCGGCTCCAGCCATAGCGTGAGCAGGCTGAAGCCGAATTCCTCAGGCTCTCAGTGAAGAGGGGACACAAAATCTGTGTCCTGCAGCAGGGTTGAAGTCAGATTGAGAGAGAGAGATTGCGTTACAGAGTTGCACCTTAAATACTTGATCATAACAATACATCAAAGAGACGTACCCCACAGTTTAGAATGATCAAAGGGACAACAGAACAGGCAGGAGGTATTTGCATTTGTAAGACATACATCACAATGGGCAGATTAGCTAGACCTCGCTCCAAGTGTCAGACAAAGAGGCTAACCAGCACATCTACATATTGATCTGAGTCTCTAGGTCACAGTAAGGGCAAAATGCATGAACACTTTAACTTCAAGTCTGTAAACTCAGCGTGCAGCGGAACAAACCCCAGGAGTGCGAGCTGACTGTCTCTGTGTTCTGTTTGTGTGTTGTGGGGGGTTTAATCAAACCGCTACACTGCTCCCCCCCAAGAGGGAAACGGTAGGGGACCGTGACCTCGATGTTGCAGTCTGGGCAGCGAGCAGGGAAAAGCTCTGTGCAGGAGGGGGGGGGGGGGGTAGTCGCACCAAAAGTGTTTGCTGCTCCGCGATGTGAATACCATGCCTGAAAGGCAACGATTAACATCACATAGGTGAGACAGAAGAAACTCGTCTACCTGTAGACATTAATACACCAAAGCACATCTACATATGTAAGATGCTCAGAAAAAGCACAGTAAGGACAAGCCATATGCACACTATACCGAATGGCGCATTACATCACAATACATGCATGTTTGCATCACAAATACATGAATGGCACATTGCATCTCAGTAGTGTAGCAGGAAAACAGAGAAAAGAGGGCTGAGTGTCCTTAGTCTGTTGTGGGGTTAAAACGAACCGCCACACACGCTCCCCCCCAAGAGGGAAACGGTAGGGGGCCGCGACCTCGATGATCCATCTGTGTGAGCGAGCTGTGGGAGAAGCTCGCTGCAGGCGGAAGGGGAGGGAGGGGAGGGGTAGTAAGTGCCGGCAGGAGCTGTGAAATCGTCCTGAGCCGCGCAAAAATTGCTTGTGGGTCCGCAATGTCGAAGGGCTGGTCCCGTTGAACGTGCAGCGGTCCACAAGAAGAAAAATTAGTCTCTGACTCCTCTCGTGGCCATGAAGAAAAGCAGGAGCGGCTGTAAGAGAAAAAGTAAACAAAGCATAGGGACTGTTGGCTTTGGGTGCTGAAGCAACCCCAAAGCTCCTGGGAACAGCTGACGGCTGAAATCCCGTTGTGCCGTGGCTAAGACCATTAAAAAAATCCAGTGGCGAGCTGCGTGCTTGCTTCAGGTGAACGAGCAACCCTGAAGGTTCTGTGGGCAGCGGCGGAGGACGATGGCGGTCTGTGGCGTGGCTGAGACTGTTAACAAATCCTTCCAGTATGCTGCATGCGTGCCTCAGGTGAGCGAGCAGCCCTGAAAGGCAGCGGCGAAGGAGGAAGGAAGTCTGTGGAGCCATTACTTGTCCCATGCGTGATGCGCCGTCCTTGTAACTCCCCGATGCGTGCGCGGGGGTTCAGTGCGTGGATGGGCCGCTGGAGTGGTGAGTCAGGGTGCAGAAACTTGGCGGAGATCAGCGCAGACGGCGCCAATAAAATCCAGGTTGAGCTGTTGCTGTAGATTTGGCCATGGTGCGTTGGAGCGTCGAGAGGAAATAGACGATCTTTAGTCCCTCAGGCCCGTGCAGAGGCGTTGGAGCGGCGGGAGGGAATAGACGATCTTTGTGCCCCGGGCTCGTGCAGCTGCGTTGGAGCGGTGAGAGGGAGGAGACGATCGTTGTCGCTCGTGCGGCCATGGTGCGTTCAGTTCCACGCGCTGCGCTCCCCGTCGGCCCTGGAGGTTGCCGTCGTGGAGAGAGGACGAGGTGCGTGCGCTCTCAGTGAGAGCGGCCGGTCCAGCGTGGTTGTGCAGATCTCAGGCGACGGAGCATTCATGCCCGGGTGTTGCGTTCACTGGCCGCTCGTTTTTTTCAGCGTCGGTTCGCCAGCGTGGCCATCCAAAACAGAAGGCTGCGTTGCACAAAACGTGTGCGTCTTCAAGGGGCCACCAACGCAGCTGTGTGGCTGTCCAGCTCGGAAGGTTGCTTTCGCACAAAACGTGTGCGTGTTCGAGGGGTCACCAGTGAGGCGGCATGCGGAAATAAGCAGTGATGCTGTGGTTTTAAGCAGATTTTATTAATCATACCGCCGTCACGGGAACTCGGCTCCAGCCATAGCGTGAGCAGGCTGAAGCCGAATTCCTCAGGCTCTCAGTGAAGAGGGGACACAAAATCTGTGTCCTGCAGCAGGGTTGAAGTCAGATTGAGAGAGAGAGATTGCGTTACAGAGTTGCACCTTAAATACTTGATCATAACAATACATCAAAGAGACGTACCCCACAGTTTAGAATGATCAAAGGGACAACAGAACAGGCAGGAGGTATTTGCATTTGTAAGACATACATCACAATGGGCAGATTAGCTAGACCTCGCTCCAAGTGTCAGACAAAGAGGCTAACCAGCACATCTACATATTGATCTGAGTCTCTAGGTCACAGTAAGGGCAAAATGCATGAACACTTTAACTTCAAGGCTGTAAACTCAGCGTGCAGCGGAACAAACCCCAGGAGTGCGAGCTGACTGTCTCTGTGTTCTGTTTGTGTGTTGTGGGGGGTTTAATCAAACCGCTACACTGCTCCCCCCCAAGAGGGAAACGGTAGGGGACCGTGACCTCGATGTTGCAGTCTGGGCAGCGAGCAGGGAAAAGCTCTGTGCAGGAGGGGGGGGGGGGTAGTCGCACCAAAAGTGTTTGCTGCTCCGCGATGTGAATACCATGCCTGAAAGGCAACGATTAACATCACATAGGTGAGACAGAAGAAACTCGTCTACCTGTAGACATTAATACACCAAAGCACATCTACATATGTAAGATGCTCAGAAAAAGCACAGTAAGGACAAGCCATATGCACACTATACCGAATGGCGCATTACATCACAATACATGCATGTTTGCATCACAAATACATGAATGGCACATTGCATCTCAGTAGTGTAGCAGGAAAACAGAGAAAAGAGGGCTGAGTGTCCTTAGTCTGTTGTGGGGTTAAAACGAACCGCCACACACACTCCCCCCCAAGAGGGAAACGGTAGGGGGCCGCGACCTCGATGATCCATCTGTGTGAGCGAGCTGTGGGAGAAGCTCGCTGCAGGCGGAAGGGGAGGGAGGGGAGGGGTAGTAAGTGCCGGCAGGAGCTGT
Source organism: Pholidichthys leucotaenia (assembly GCA_020510985.1). Taxonomy (NCBI): domain Eukaryota; kingdom Metazoa; phylum Chordata; class Actinopteri; order Cichliformes; family Pholidichthyidae; genus Pholidichthys; species Pholidichthys leucotaenia. The sequence goes on from CM035844.1 coordinate 241,704,065, forward strand.
GAAATCGTCCTGAGCCGCGCAAAAATTGCTTGTGGGTCCGCAATGTCGAAGGGCTGGTCCCGTTGAACGTGCAGCGGTCCACAAGAAGAAAAATTAGTCTCTGACTCCTCTCGTGGCCATGAAGAAAAGCAGGAGCGGCTGTAAGAGAAAAAGTAAACAAAGCATAGGGACTGTTGGCTTTGGGTGCTGAAGCAACCCCAAAGCTCCTGGGAACAGCTGACGGCTGAAATCCCGTTGTGCCGTGGCTAAGACCATTAAAAAAATCCAGTGGCGAGCTGCGTGCTTGCTTCAGGTGAACGAGCAACCCTGAAGGTTCTGTGGGCAGCGGCGGAGGACGATGGCGGTCTGTGGCGTGGCTGAAACTGTTAACAAATCCTTCCAGTATGCTGCATGCGTGCCTCAGGTGAGCGAGCAGCCCTGAAAGGCAGCGGCGAAGGAGGAAGGAAGTCTGTGGAGCCATTACTTGTCCCATGCGTGATGCGCCGTCCTTGTAACTCCCCGATGCGTGCGCGGGGGTTCAGTGCGTGGATGGGCCGCTGGAGTGGTGAGTCAGGGTGCAGAAACTTGGCGGAGATCAGCGCAGACGGCGCCAATAAAATCCAGGTTGAGCTGTTGCTGTAGATTTGGCCATGGTGCGTTGGAGCGTCGAGAGGAAATAGACGATCTTTAGTCCCTCAGGCCCGTGCAGAGGCGTTGGAGCGGCGGGAGGGAATAGACGATCTTTGTGCCCCGGGCTCGTGCAGCTGCGTTGGAGCGGTGAGAGGGAGGAGACGATCGTTGTCGCTCGTGCGGCCATGGTGCGTTCAGTTCCACGCGCTGCGCTCCCCGTCGGCCCTGGAGGTTGCCGTCGTGGAGAGAGGACGAGGTGCGTGCGCTCTCAGTGAGAGCGGCCGGTCCAGCGTGGTTGTGCAGATCTCAGGCGACGGAGCATTCATGCCCGGGTGTTGCGTTCGCTGGCCGCTCGTTTTTTTCAGCGTCGGTTCGCCAGCGTGGCCATCCAAAACAGAAGGCTGCGTTGCACAAAACGTGTGCGTCTTCAAGGGGCCACCAACGCAGCTGTGTGGCTGTCCAGCTCGGAAGGTTGCTTTCGCACAAAACGTGTGCGTGTTCGAGGGGTCACCAGTGAGGCGGCATGCGGAAATAAGCAGTGATGCTGTGGTTTTAAGCAGATTTTATTAATCATACCGCCGTCACGGGAACTCGGCTCCAGCCATAGCGTGAGCAGGCTGAAGCCGAATTCCTCAGGCTCTCAGTGAAGAGGGGACACAAAATCTGTGTCCTGCAGCAGGGTTGAAGTCAGATTGAGAGAGAGAGATTGCGTTACAGAGTTGCACCTTAAATACTTGATCATAACAATACATCAAAGAGACGTACCCCACAGTTTAGAATGATCAAAGGGACAACAGAACAGGCAGGAGGTATTTGCATTTGTAAGACATACATCACAATGGGCAGATTAGCTAGACCTCGCTCCAAGTGTCAGACAAAGAGGCTAACCAGCACATCTACATATTGATCTGAGTCTCTAGGTCACAGTAAGGGCAAAATGCATGAACACTTTAACTTCAAGGCTGTAAACTCAGCGTGCAGCGGAACAAACCCCAGGAGTGCGAGCTGACTGTCTCTGTGTTCTGTTTGTGTGTTGTGGGGAGTTTAATCAAACCGCTACAATATTACTGTTTTTGAGGTGCAAAAGGCCATGTTCCCGCATTTTTGATGCAGAAGTCATTGTTTTTTAACAAAGAAAAGTGTCTTGTTTCAGTGATAACCACATGTTCTAAATCAGTACTGGAAGTTGCCCCCATAATTTCATGCAAGGCATCATGGGGGCTAGGAAAAAGGTGGATACAGTCTGTGCTCTCTACCTGGCAGCCAGTATGAGATTATAGTGAGCCAACAGTGAGCACGACACCTACTGGCCAGGAGGTCAGAATGCTGTCTCTTGCTGTCATAAATTGCCCTTTTCAAGGGCAGGTAGAAGACACCAAACACCAACTGTGAGTTAGCAACATTTATTAACTTAAACACAAACAATACACAACACTTTCGAATAAGGAAATGATGAGTGGAATGCTGGAGGAGAATGTGGCTCACGACCAGTGGGGAAAAAAGAGAACAGGCTTGACGGACCCAGGCTGAGGCGCTCGGACATGCTGGGGAAAAGAGACGAAAATAAGATGGAGTCACACCTGAAAAGGAACAGGGCTCACGTCTGGGGAAATGGGAAAAGTAGTAATTCCAGGCTGGAGCGCAGCCATTCACCTCTGTGGAAAAAACACATTCACTCAGAGTTACAGCAGGTAACTCTGAGAAAGCTAACAGTAGGACACTACTGGGGTCTTTCTGCAATTGTGGGGGTTCCCCTACAGTTGAAAGTGCTATGAGATGACTGTTGTTGTGAAATGGCGCTATATAAATAAAGTTGAATTGAATTGAATTGACATGACAACGGGAAGCGTTGCCGTATCCTTAAATAGGTAAATGAACCATGAATGACAGGTGTGGGTCACAAGAGTGAGGAAATAATTAGAATAGAAGAATAGAATCTTTATTGTCACTGTACACAAAATACAATGAAACTCTGTTCATCAGTCTCTTAGCAGCTTAAAATGTAATCATCTTAATAATAAATAGATAAATTGCTAAATAAATAGATAAAATACTAATGCACTCTACATATATGTGACTGTGTGCATGCCTGCTAAAGGATTATGAGTGCAACAGTCTGTCTACTGCTCTCGGAAAGAAGCTCTCTTTCATTCTGCTGGTCCGGGTTTTGATGACTCTGAGCTTCCCTGAGGGAAGGGTGGGAAACGAATAATGTCCTGGGTGTGTTGGGTCATTCTTGATGTTTCTGACTCTTCTAAGGAGGCGTGTGTAGTAAATGTCCTCCATGCTCGGGAGCGGGGAGCCCACAATCCACTGGGCTGTCTTTATGACCCATTGCAGCGCCTTCTTTTCTGTCTCTGTGCAGCTGGAGTACCAGACAGTGCAGCCATATGTCAGGACACTCTACTGTACAGCAATAGAAGTTCTTAAGCAGAGCTGGAGGAAGTTTGTTGCGCTTCAGGGTTCTGAGAAAAAAGAGTTGTTGCTTGGCTTTCTTGATGTTGTGAGTTGTGTTCACACTCCAACTCAGGTCTCTGGATATATACACACCCAAGAATTTGAAGTCAGCAACCTGCTCCACCTCCTCCCCTTTGATGCTCAAACCTGCATGCTGTGCTTTTGATTTCCTGAAGTCTATAATTATTTCTCTAGTCTTCTTCATGTTTAAGCACAGGTTGTTGTCTCTGCACCATGCCAACAATGTCTGAATCTCCTCCCTATAGGCTGAGTCATCATTGTTTGCCACCAAACCCACTATGGTCATATCATTTGCAAACTTCATTATTGCGTTAGAACTGTGGGTGGAGGCACAGTCATGAGTATACGGGGAGTACAAGATTGGACTGAGAACACTGCCCTGGTGTACACTAGTACTGAGAGTAACAGTGGAGGAGGTAAGACTACCCAGCTTAACATGCTGGAGTCGGTTTGTGAGAAAATCTTTAATCCAATGACAAAGGAATGTTCCAAGCTGTAGTGATTGCAGTTTGCTGACCAGTCTGTTGGGGCTGATGGAATTGAAGGCAGAGCTGAAGTCAATAAACAGCATCCGAACATAGGTGTTTGGATTTTCGAGATGGGCAAGAGCTGTGTGTAGTGCTATTGAGATAGCATCATCCGTTGATCTGTTTGGCCTGTAAGCAAATTGATGTTGATCCAGGTCCAAGGGAATGCAAGATTTGATGTGTTGCAGCACCAGTCTTTCTATGCATTTCATGATTACTGGTGTGAGAGCAATGGGCTGATAATCACTTAAACCTGTGACAGCTGAAGTTTTGGGCACAGCAATAATAGTGGCAGTTTTGAGGCAAGTGGGAACTGTGGCTTGTTGAAGTGATCGGTTAAAAATAGCTGTAAATACTGTGGCTAGCTGACTAGCACATGTTTTTAGTACCTGACCTGTAACTCCAACTGGCCCTGGTCCCTTCCTGGTGTTGATGTTATGCAGGATCCGCTGGACTTGATATGACTGAAAAATGAGTGGCTGCTCGCTCTCAGATGCTGTCATAGTTATATCTGATTCTTGCTACGATTCTCCTCAAATTGAGCAAAAAATGCGTTAAGATCATTTAAGAGGGAGATGCCAAAAACATGCAAGTTAGGTTAATTGGCATCAACTGGGGATTCTAAATTGTCCTTAGGTCTGACTGTGAGAGTGAATGGCTGTCTGTCTCTCTGTGTTGGCCCTGTGATGAACTGGCGATCTGTGCAGGGTGGACCCTGCCTCTCGCCCAAAGATGCTGAGATAGGCTCCAGCCCCCTCCGACCCGAAAAGGATTAAGCGGAAGAAGATGGATGGATGTTGATGGGAGTACTGTAGTTTTGCTTGTAATCAGTAAAAGTCTTGATACCTTGCTACATAGCTTGTGGGTTATTTTCTCTGAAATTATCCTCAATGAGCTGTTTATATTTCATTTTTGCTGCTTTGATGCCCCTCTTCAGGTCTGCTCTTGCGTCCTTATAGGTCTCCTTGGCCCCCAATCTGAATGCTGCATCTCTGGCCATAAGCAGCTTTCTCACGTTGTTGTTAAACCATGGTTTTTGGTTGGGGTATGTTTTATGACAAAACTAAGCATACAAAACAACTCATAACTAATCCCGAACAAATAACCACCCAGAGACAACACACAGAAGCGCATGAAAACCCCCAAATTAAGATAACAATAATCACTCCATAAAAGCAAGCACTCATAGGACACATAGACAAATGTGTATTTATGATGTCATATAGACCATGAACTCAGGCATCACAGGACGACATCATAAAGACATAATTGTCTATGTTGTGACATCATAAAGACACATGTCTATGTGACATCATAAAGACACATTTGTCTATGTGTCCTATGATGCCTGAGTTCATAGGACGTCAGGCAGACATAGGCCGGCCTGTAATGTCCTATGATTGTGACAGACAGACAGACAGACAGACAGACAGACAGACAGACACACAGAGATTGTGTAAAATACCAAGCAAAGTGCTGATTTTCTCTGGGTGCTCCGGTTTCTTGGTTTCTACGGGCATGCACGGGCCTTCCTGAACAGGATCGAAAGCCACTTTTTCAGGATTGTGCCCATGAACTAGAATTATGACGCACCTATCCCTCAACCAGTGGTCTGAAGGAAGAAGAAGAAGACCCACCAGATGGAAAGCAATAGAATGAGAACTGCTGCACGTCAGAAAGGATGCCGTGAACATGAAACACCTCAGGTTCCACCAGTACGCTGCAGGCATGACTGTGAACAACACATCTGTGTGTGTGTGTGTGTGTGTGTGTGTGTGTGTGTGTGTGTGACGCTTCATAGGACATCCTATGAACTCAGGCATCATAGGACACATAGACAAATGTCTTCATGATGTCACAACATAGACAAATGTGTCTCTATGATGTCACATAGACCATGTGTCTGAAGTCAGGCATCATAGGACACATAAACAAAATGTGTCTTTATGATGTCACATAGACCACAGAGATCATAGGATGTCCTGTAGGACACATAGAGAAATGTGTCTTTATGTCATATAGACACAGTTGCCAGATAAAACAGTCTTTGTGGTTTTTAAACAGGTGCTGACATGATAAAAATGTGTAACTTTGAAGAATGGCAGTCTACTCTACAAATGTGTAAAATGCCAAGCAAAGCACTGATTTTCTCTGGGTGCTCCGGTTTCTTGGTTTCTACGGGCATGCACGGGGCCTTCCTGAACAGGATCGAAAGCCACTTTTTCAGGATTGTGCCCATGAACTAGAATTATGACACACCTATCCCTCAACCAGTGGTCTGAACGAAGAAGACCCACCAGATGGAGAGCAATAGAATGAGAACTGCTGCACGTCAGAAAGGATGCCGTGAACACGAAACACCTCAGGTTCCACCAGTATGCCACAGGCATGACTGTGAACAACACATCTGTGTGTGTGTGTGTGTGTGTGTGTGTGTGTCACGCTTCATAGGACATCCTATGAACTCAGGCATCATAGGACACATAGACAAATCTCTTTATGATGTCACAACATTGACAAATGTGTCTTTATGATGTCACATAGACCACAGAGATCATAGGATGTCCTATAGGACACAGACAAATGTGTCTTTATGTCATATAGACACAGTTGCTAGATCAAGCAGTCTTTGTATTCTTGCTCAAGATGAAGAAACTAAGCAAAACGCGTTGCTTTCTCAGTAATGTGGTTTTTAAAGAGGTGCTGACATGATAAAAATGTGTAACTTTGAAGAATGCCAGTCTACTCAACAAATATGTAAAATGCCAAGCAAAGCACTGATTTTCTCTGGGTGCTCCAGTTTCTTGGTTTCTATGGGCATGCACGGGCCTTCCTGAACAGGGTCGAAAGCCACTTTTTGCTCAGATCTATCCTGTCCATGAACTGGAATTACGACACACCTATCCCTCAACCAGTGGTCTGAATGAAGAAGAAGAAGACCCACCAGATGGAGAGCAATAGAATGAGAACTGCTGCACGTCAGAAAAGATGCTGTGAAGCTGAAACAGCTCAGGTTCCAGCAGTACACCGCAGGCATGACTGTGAACAACACAGCCGTCTGAGACAGGAGGAGACCCTTCACCAATGGGCATGCAGAAATACTTGCTTATACTTGGTTTCTACGGGCATTGACGGGTATGCACCAGTATGTACTAGTACATTAAAAATAGCAAGAAAAACACTAATTATTTATGAACAGCAGTAAATACTGTAAAACAGTAGAGAAAAATATTTGTAATGTGAGAGTGAAGTCCAGGTAGATTTTGAGTCCGTCCCAATTCTGATTTGTACCTCTACCCCTTCACCTACCAATCACCCCTTCAGGGCTACATGAGGTCATTAGTCATTGCTGATGGATTTAACTTAATCTCCATGGACTTTTTAATTCCTCTTGAAATAATGTGGAGAAACCTCATCACTGTAAATGTCATTCATTCAAATTTCAGAAGTGACAATGTTTCATTCTTCCAGCTCTGACTGTTACAGTAGATGTAGTTTTGGTTTTTATTGTTATTTTATTTCCAAACCGACAAGGAGACTCTGTGGTTCTGCTTGAGCCTCATGTGGGTCCAGAACCACAGGTTGAAAAGCCCTGTAGGGATTGTGGTTAACATCAGACTTCTGTTGTCTGAGTTTTTGCTAAATGAGCTGAATGAAAATCAAAGAGCATCAGATCTGGTTTTCTCAGCTTTCTTTTCTCCACATGAGGCTCATCACGTGATCACATGCAGAGGTGGCTTTGAACCAGTTCAACATAACACCCGTTGATATTCATATAATCTGTTCTTCTATCATGCCAAATAAAGTCACGGGCAGAAAGAAGCTTCCACCACGTGCCCTCGGTTCTCGCCGGTGTCTCAGCACCAACGATCGCTGTCAGGTCAGGTGCAGATGAATGAAGACAAGCTTTTTTGGGGTGTTCAGTCCTTGTGCATTTAGTAGCAGATTGACAACCGCAAACCTTATTAAATCACCTTGTGCCAGTCATTTAAATACTTTCCTCCCCCAAATTTTCTTTTTGACATAACTCCCACAAACGCATAAGGAATGAGGCCAGGGGCAAAATTAACATAATCCACGCCTTTCCACCACTAATTTTGCCTTGTGCCCTTAATTGAATATTCTGTTTTTCAGTGTAACCTGCTCTTATTTTTGGTTGATCAGTCCTCGTTGTTGGATATTAATATTATACATTATGTTGGGTGTACCAAAATGGCGACGCTCTGGGTGTAGTGGGAGGTGACACCCCACCTTTCTGGTGGTGGCGTCACGGGGAGTATAAGAGGCCATAGTGGAAGAGGCTCTACCTCTTTGCTGTGGACTTTCGACTGTGCTGAGTGACTCCTGCTTGTCCCTGTGTTCTTAAAGTGTGAAAACTGTCACCTCGCCTCCTCTTTTACGGACACATTTGGTGACGAGGACAAAAGGTATGGAGCGAGCTGCTACTGCTTCTCGGCCGTTTCTGGAGGCTCCAGGAGAGCCGCCCGTGCCCTGGGCCAGGTGGTATGCAGCCTTTGAGAACTATCTGGTTGCTCTGAACCTCAGCAAGCTCAAAAAGCTGCATGCCAAGAGGCACCTCCCGACTTGCAGACACACCCATCCCCACATCTTCACACCCTCATGCTGTCATATGCACTCCCTCATTCTCACTCACCCACTCTCTCACTCCTGTACCCATTCAATCTCACTCCTACTTGCCCTCAGGGTCACTCAAGTTCACCCACACACACTCTCACTCACACTCTGACCTATTCGCATCCATTCGTGCTCTTCCTCCTCACACTCACCCACCCTCATTCACCCTTATTTCTTAGGATGACTGCGATGCAGATGCAGTGAACCTGAACACGCACCAGCGGCCGGGGAGACCGCCGGCGCAGGCCAGCGGCCACCCCCCACCAACTGTTAAGTTTCAGATACAATATATTGTATATAATGTAGAGGATGCCTTTCACAGACGAGACTGAGTTTATTTCTCAGGGTTGGTTTATTGAGAGGTCACATCCTCTAACAAGCACAGAATCTCAGAAAAGAGGCAGAACAGTCATCTCCCACAGTTCTTATACTCTCCAAAGTCACAAACCCCCAACATCAAATAACACACCCCCAACCCACAGTCCTTTAGTAAACATACAGCCCCCGAGACTCCTTGGCGTCTCCATTGTCTCTTATCCTTCTAGCCTCCGGAGCTCCTGCTGGGGCAATCTCTCCAACTTCCCATCTCCTGCCCGACCAACTTCACACCTCCCGTAGGTCTCTGCAGGGTCAGGTCCTCTTTGTCCATTAAGACGTGAAGCTTCTAGAATATGCACCGTCATGCCTACTAGGTATATGTGAGGAATATGGATACAATATATGAGCCCTAAATATGCGCCATATAACCCCCCCCCAAACGTCTAAACAAGGACAAAGTACACCCCAATATGCATAGAATCATGTCATATCACACAGAACAGAAAAATGGCACAATATATCACACTTCCGACTACTTGGGCTTCAACCTCCTGCCATATCTGCTGTAAGCAGGTTTCAATCTGCCTGTAGCCGTTTCTTGCATCTGTGGATTAGAGTCGTTAGTACATCCATGTGAAAGCTTAGAAGAGTGTCTCCCCGGCGGCCTGCCGCGGCGGGGGGCCCTGGCCAACTGCACTTGTTCATCAGCTAACACAAAAGCAGGTTTGAGTCTGTTAATGCAGACTAATTCTTTCCTGTCACCCAAATCGAGCAAAAAATGTTTTTCCCCAGCTTCCAACACTCTGAACGGTCCATCATAAGGTGGTCTTAAACCTGGCCTCTGAGCGTCGTGTCTGACAAAGACAAATTCTGCGCTCTTTAAGGCTTTAGGCACAAAAACGCATGGGAAACTGTGATGAACTGGGCCGGGGAGGGTGTTTGATCCCGCGCTGCTCTGCAGCAGCTGAGCGGGGGGGCGATTTGGTGCGGGGTTCTCTGGAAGGAATTCGCCTGGTAACCGGAGGGGTTGGGCAAAAACTAGCTCAGCCGGAGAGGCTTGCAAATTTTCCTTAGGTGCTGAACGCAACCCTAATAAAACCCATGGAAGTTTATCAACCCAATTTGTGTCCGTGAGAGCCGCTATGAGGGCTGCTTTCAATGACCGGTGAAAGCGTTCGCACAAACCATTGGCCTGGGGATTATATGCGGTCGTGCGGTGAATTTTCACCCCCAGACTGAGTGCCATGGATGACCAGAGCTTGGAAACGAATTGGGGTCCTCTGTCAGACGGGACTCCAAAACGCGCGACCCAAGCCGTTAGAAACGCGCGCGCAACGTCTGCTGCTGTAGTTGACGCCAGGGGGACCACTTCTGGCCAGCGCGTGGTGCGGTCCACCATGGTTAGAAGGTGTGTGAACCCCTGCGACAGCGGGAGAGGTCCCACCAAGTCGATATGCACGTGGTCGAAGCGTTTGGCTGGGATGTGAAAAGGTTCTAGAGGGGCCCGCGTGTGCTTGTGTATTTTAGCTCTTTGACACGCTGCGCAGGCTGTGGCCCATTCTTTGACCTGTTTACGCAGCCCCGGCTAAACGAATTTTTCTCCCACCATTTTGATTGATGCGCGAACGCCCGGATGTGCCAGCGAATGGATTAAGTCAAAAACGCGGCGAAGCCACGCAGCTGGAACCACGGGGCGGGGGCGCCCCGTGGAGACATCGCAGATTAGAGGGGGCATACCTATTTGATGCACCCTGTGCTCCAGCCTTAGCCCTGTTGGCCCAGACTGGAGCGCGTGCACATCCACTTCGTTAACCTGCTCGGCGGCCATGGCTGCATAATCTAAGCCCATGCAGACCGGGGCTGCGAGCGCTTCCGCACCGCAAGCCTGGCCCGTGTCCACAGCCACCGTGTCTGCCCCCTGGGGGCCTGGCGTTGCAACTGCGCGCGAGAGACAATCTGCCATTACATTGCGTTTGCCCGCCACGTGTTGAATGTCGGTGGTAAACTCCGAAATCGCGGCCAGCTGTCTCTGCTGTCGGCCCGACCAAGGCTCTGAAATCTTAGCCATTGCAAATGTTAATGGTTTGTGGTCTACAAACGCGGTGAAACGGCGCCCTTCCAGCCAGAACTGGAAGTGGCGGATGGCCAAATGCAGGGCTAAAAGCTCCCTATCGAACGCGCTGTATTTCCGCTCGTTATCACGCAATGTTTTGCTGAAAAACGCAAACGGTTGCCAGCTCCCTGCTACCAGTTGCTCGACAACCGCCCCAACTGCTACGTCGGAAGCGTCCGTGGTTAGCGCCATGCGAGCTGCTGGCACCGGGTGTGCCAACAACACAGCATTCGCGAGGGCCGACTTGACTTGGGAGAAAGCGCGCTCCCGTTCCGGGGCCCACTCGACCTTATTTGCAGGTTTTTGTTTCTTTAGTGCCGCGTACAGTGGGTGCATGAGCTGCGCCGCGCTGGGGAGGAAACGGTTATAAAAATTGACCATCCCCAAAAATTCTTGTAATGCTTTAACTGTCTGCGGTTGGGGAAACTCAGTTATCGCGTGTACTTTATCGGGCAGCGGGACCGCTCCTTCTGGAGAAACGCGGTGCCCTAAAAAATCGATTTGCGTTACCCCGAATTGGCATTTCGCTGGGTTAATTATCAGCCCATGCTCTGTCAGCCTCTGAAAAACCGCTGTGAGGTGGCGTTCGTGTTCGACTTCGGATGCACTGACTACCAAAATATCATCCAAATAGGCGAACACGAAAGGGAGGCCGCGCAACACCGCATCCATCATGCGTTGGAACGTCTGTGCGGCGCCCTTGAGGCCAAAAGGCATGCGCAAAAACTCAAAGCCCAAAGGGGGTTATTACTGCCGTTTTGGGTATGTCTTGAGCGCGGACTGGGACATGGTGATAACCGCGCACCAAATCTATTTTGGAAAAGATGCGCGCCCCCGCCAAATGTGCCGAAAAATCCTGGATGTGCGGAATCGGGTAGCGGTCGTGTGCTGAAGCATTATTTAACCTGCGGAAATCACCGCAAGGCCGCCACGAGCCGTCCGCCTTGGGGACCATATGCAGGGGTGACGACCAAGGGCTGTTAAAGCGTCTAACAATGCCCAGTTTTTCCAAGTTGGCGAATTCCTCGCGCGCGATGACCAGTTTAGCTGGGTCCAAACGCCGAGCTTTTGCAAAAACAGGGGGGCCAGAGGTAGTTATGAAGTGCTCGACCCCGTGTTTAGCTACTGACGCTGAAAATGTTGGGACCGTGAGTGCTGGGAACTGATTGAGTAGTGCATGAAACTTACCACCCGCAGCTGTGACACTGGGATGTGCAGAAGGCAGGGCCACCCGAGCTGTACAGGAGATAGAGTGGAAAGACAGTGCATTTACCATACGTCTATTAGTAAGATCAACTAATAAACTGTTTGAGCATAAAAAATCAGCACCTAGCATGTTGTTGCTAACTGCAGCTACGACGAAAGTCCACTCGAAGGTGCGACCGTGGAAGGATAGAAGGAGCGTCTTCTCCCCATAGGTTTTGATCGTCGAGCCATTTGCCGCTAGCACCAGGGGTCCGCTGGAAGGCGCCAGCAGGTCCACGTAGGAAGGCTTGACGAAACTCAGCTGGGAGCCTGTGTCCACCAGGAAATCCTTCCCTGAATTCGCGTCCGTCACGAAAAGCAGCTTGTTCTTCGCGCCGAGAGCAGCAGCTGCTACCGACTCTCGGTCTTGGCGTTTCCCTGGCGCTTGTATCGGCACGGTGGGATGCATCTGCGCGCCCTCTCGGCGAAACGTCGATGGTAAAAGCAGAGGGTGCCATCCGCTCCGCTTCTCCTGGTCTCTGCCGCTGCTGACGTCAGTGGGTCCGGTGCTGCGGCCTCTGGTCTCCCCTCGTCTCGTGGGGGTGCGTTCAGCTCCGTTGCCGCCATCGTGGCTGCGTGTCGTCTATGGGCGTCGACGAGCCGCTGCGCCTCCTGGCCCAGCCCGTAGTAGTCACGGTCGTTGAGCAGCTGTGAGCTGGCCAGGGTGACTCTCACTGCTGGCGGTAGTGTTCTGAGAAAGAGGTGGGCGAAGATAAAACTGTCGTCATCTTCGCCTCTCAGGTTCATCATCCTCGCCATCAGATCTGCCGGCCTGTCTGCTTCCCCTTCTGTTAGCGCCAGAAGTCTCTCTGCTCGCTCTCCCTGCGAGGGAGTGAAAGCTCGAATGAGGGCGGCTTTCAGTGCACCATACTTGTCATCCTGGGGCGGGTGGTTGGTCAGGCTCTCCACCCGCTGCACTGTGAGGCTGTCCAGCTTCGCGACGACATGGTAGAACCTCGTTGCGTCCGCTGAGATTCCCCGAAGGTGGAACTGTGCCTCCACAGTGGTAAACTAGGAACGCGGGTTATGCTGCCAGAAATCGGGCAGCTGTAGTGTGGTAGCTGCGTTAACCCGGTTGGCTCCTGAAGAGTCCGGTGCGGGAAGATCGTTGCCACCGGCCATAGTTTGTCGTAGATCACCAGTGTAGAGGATGCCTTTCACAGACGAGACTGAGTTTATTTCTCAGGGTTGGTTTATTGAGAGGTCACATCCTCTAACAAGCACAGAATCTCAGAAAAGAGGCAGAACAGTCATCTTCCACAGTTCTTATACTCTCCAAAGTCACAAACCCCCAACATCAAATAACACACCCCCAACCCACAGTCCTTTAGTAAACATACAGCCCCCGAGACTCCTTGGCGTCTCTATTGTCTCTTCTCCTTCTAGCCTCCGGGGCTCCTGCTGGGGCAATCTCTCCAACTTCCCATCTCCTGCCCGACCAACTTCACACCTCCCGTAGGTCTCTGCAGGGTCAGGTCCTCTTTGTCCATTAAGACGTGAAGCTTCTAGAATATGCACCGTCATGCCTACTAGGTATATGTGGGGAATATGGATACAATATATGCGCCCTAAATATGCGCCATAATAACTGTCATTTATCAAGTGTTTGTTGTGCTGTTATCTGCAGGGCTTTTATTGTGAAAGCAAGCAGAAGGTGGGGAAGTGGATATGGTTTTTTTTTTCTGGGGACTCTCATGTCACTTGGTGGTCGGCAATGAAGGTGCAAGCAGACATAACGAGTGTGTTGTTCTTATCGTCTTTCAATGGTAGCAGAGGATGGTTACCAACTATAGAGTCCCACTGACGTTTGATGAGGGGAAGCCCTATGAAAGTTGGAAAAATGAAGTCACGATTTGGACCCGAGTCACGGAGCTGGGAAAAAAGAAACAAGCGCTCGCTGTGGCTTTGGCGCTATCGGGAAGAGCGTGAGAAGTGGCGATGGAGATACCGATAGATGACCTGAATGGAGACACTGGTATGGACACTTTGCTTTTGAATCTTGATAACTTATTCTTGAAAGAAGAAAAAGACCAAGTTTATGAGGCCTACTCCAATTTTGACCGGATAAAGAAAGACAGCGGTGTGTCTATGGCAGACTATATAATAGACTTTGAGCAGCGCTACTCTCGCATGTGTAAATATAAGATGGAGCTTCCCGATGCTGTGCTTGCATTTAAGTTGTTAGACACTGCATGCCTGGATGTTAAAGATCGGCAGCTTGCCTTGACTGCGTGTACAGATGTAGGAAAACGTTAATTTTGGACAACCTCTAGTGAACCCTCAGAAACAGTGTGGATTAGATGCTAATGGCAAATGTGAATATTCTTAATAAATGTACCTAAGAGACTATAATTTAATGATTAATAGTAAATGGGAGCATTTATAGGGAATGTATTAAAGGACTGAATATGCACTGTCTAGATATGAGCTGTCAATGGAAGTAGTAGCGTTTCTACGCCAGAGGTGGCGCTCAGTAATGTTAAGACACTGTGTAGTGTTAGAGAACACCATAGAAGAAGAGTAGTAGGCGCTCTAGTGTGAGTGTTCCAGAGAATGTTCGAGAGAGAGTGTAGAGAGAGTGTAGAGAGAGTGTTGAGACAAGATGGTGTCTAACTATGTGCTGTGTAAGTGATGTGCCGTGCCGTGTGAGCTGGGAGAAGTCAATAAACAGTCGCTGCAAAGTCTAACAGCTTGGCTCAATCATCCTTCCTCCCCTTCGCCCCTCCTGGGTGTAACAAAACTTGGTAGCAGAGGATGGTTCAGCCGTGTATAAGACGGTGAGTGTGCAAATAAAAAAAGAAAAGAGAGGCCGTAACAATGGAGCTGGAGCAGCTACAAGCTAAGCTAACTGAGGCCTTGGTGCCGTTACGGGCCGAACAGCTAAATGAGGTCTGTTTATTTGCAAAGATAAGCCCAGCCGAACCGTCGAAGAAGTACACGCTGATACGACTGTTAATTGAGGAGGTGGAGAAAGCCATCGAACGCGAAGAGGAGGATGTTGTCCGTGAGTTTCTGCTAAGGCTAATAGCATGTGCTAACGAAGCTAAGCTAAGTGAACCGTTGACGCAGGCAGCGACAACGGCAGGCACGAGCCGCGAGGCGGAGGCACTCGCCAGTTTACAGAGCCAGTATGCCGCTCTGCATGAAAGTATTATTGACTCAACTAAATGGGTTGAAGAGGAAATAATAAGGCTGACGGATGATAAGGCTGCGCCGCCACCGAGCCGCCATTTTGTGATACAGCCCGCGGTCCCCACAGCGCCCCTACCGCCTGAAGTGATCATTAAACGGGAGTTTAAGATAAATGGGCTGATAGGGGAGAGGGGCCAAAAAGACAAGTTGTCTTATTCCAATCTCACTCACCAGATTAATATGGGCTTAAAGAAAAAGCACAGTGAGGCTGAGATAATTGAGGCTGTTGTCAAAGCAGTGAGTCCTGGATTGAGTTTGCGCGCTATGCTGGAGATTAAGTCAGATCTCACACTGCCACAGCTGCGCATAATCCTGCGAGGACATTATAAAGAAGATAGTTCCACTGACTTGTATCATCGTCTGATAAATCTCACACAAGACAGTAATGAGTCACCTCAGAACTTCCTGTTTCGTGCCATTGAGCTGAAGGAAAGACTTTTAGCAGCATCCAGAGAGCCTGGCACTGAAGAGCAGTTTAGTTCTGATCTTATTCAGAGGAAGTTTCTGAGGGCGGTGGAAACAGGACTGATCAGTGTGGATGTGAAATATCAACTGAAGCGTTATTTGGAGGATCCTGCCATCACCGATGAGCTACTGATTTCAAAGATGAATGCAGCAGCCAGTCTTGAATGGGAACGGCATCAGAAATTTAAAAGGCACACAAAAGAACTAAAGGTTCGAGAATGCCGAGTGGAAAATCTGACGGGTCAGTATGCAACCGAGAGAGAAGTGGATGGCCAAGAGCGCCCCCTACCATCGACAAAAGGAAAAATCCTTAAATCCCAAAGCACAGTGACCCGTACGGAATCTGAGCTCCTGAACATAGTCACGCAGCTGAAGAGTGACATGGAGGAGATCAAAAGGGCCATACGTGAGTCTCCCAGAGCACCTCGCGCTCAAAGAGCCAGGAGGACACGTGGCTGCAAGAGATGTCAGTCCACCAGCAATGGCGAACAATGTAACCACTGCTTCAGGTGTGGAGTCAGCGGCCACATGTCAAGGGAATGTCGGATAGGGAGGAGACTTGGAAGAAGAACAGGGAAAGTAGGCACGGCAGCCAATACTGTCGCAACCACAGCAGAACAAGCTAACACACAAGAACTGTATGAGCTAGTTACTGACAGTATTCGGAGGTTGGAAGCAAGACTGCTAGTGAAGGCCGAGGCACCTCCTGAAGAAACGGTCCGTGTTAATCTACTGTCCCCTAATCGCCAATTACAGTTACTCAGTTTGGTTGGAAAAAAATATGTCATCACCTGCTTCCTCGATGACAAGGAGACACAAGCATTGTGGGACACAGGGTCACAGGTCTGTTTAATGAATGACACCTGGAGACAGGAGCACCTGCCACACACCACTGTCAGAGACTTAGCCGAGTTGGTGGGTCCAAGTATTCTGAATGGGAGGGCAGTGAACCAGACACCGATTCCATTTGCAGGGTGGGTCGAAGTCACATTAAGCTGCCGACAGTTAGTCGCCCACCGGTGGAACTCTTAGTTCCTGTGCTAGTGGTGAAGGAGGATGGAGTGGCAGAGCCGCCTATCATTGGGTTCAACGTGATTGACCATGTCCTGAAGATGGGCATTAAACCCCCTTGTGCCATCAGTGAAGCTGTTAGTGCAGCCTTCTCATTTGACTGTAAGAAAACCGAAGTATTTCTGAAAGTGATGCAAAGTGAGGAGGATAAGTTGGGGGAAGGAATGGTAAAAGTTGGCAGTGAGTTGGTTACCATCCCTGCTGGCCAAACCAAAGCAGTCAAAGGTTGTGTCAGGGCAGGCTCACTTCCAGACACACAAGAGATCTTATTTGAGCCGAGTCAGTACACCCAATTACCAGAGGGTTTGCAGATGCAAAGTGGGTTGGTGCAGTTATGGAAAGGGAAGAGATCTATGTTCAAAATACCAATAACAAACAGTACGTCCCGTGATATCCAGCTGCCCGCTAAGACCATTTTGGGGGAAACGCAGAGAGTTAAAACTGCTTACCCGGCAGACATAAGACCCCCTGCTGTAAACCAAGCGACCGTCGACCCAACGACGAGTGAAACAGGAAAAAACAAAGAGACCGAGATGAACTGTGCTGTCAAAGAGACTATGGACATGTGGGACCCTCCAGTTCCCCTTGATCATCTCTCGCCCATACAGCAAGAGCAAGTAAAACAGCTACTACGGGAGGAACGGCAAGCGTTTTCCCGTGATGAGTATGATGTAGGGACAATTCCCTCTTTACAGTTGAAGATCAGACTCAAAGATCACGATCCTGTCAAAAAGAGTTATGTTTCTGTTCCCAAACCACTTCATAAAGAAGTAAAGGAGTATATAGAAGACCTGCTTAACAGGGGCTGGATCACCAAATCCAAGTCATCGTATTCCAGTCCAATTGTCTGTGTGCGAAAGAAAGATGGAGGTCTGCGTTTGTGTTGTGACTTTACAGAATTGAACAAGAAGTCTATTCCAGACAGACACCCAATTCCCCGCATACAGGATACGCTAAACAGTCTAAGTGGGAGTGTGTGGTTTTCAGTCCTCGACCAAGGGAAGGCGTATCATCAGGGTTTCCTGGAAGAGTCGAGTAGGCCCCTCACTGCATTTATCACTCCCTGGGGTTTGTTCGAGTGGGTAAGGATTCCATTTGGTTTGTCCTCAGCACCAGCAGCATTCCAAAGATCTATGGAGGAGTGCTTGTGGGGGTTGAGAGATGATGTTTGTCTGCCTTACCTCGATGATAACCTTGTTCATTCACAGACTTTTGAAGATCACTTGCGAGACCTGAGAAGCGTCCTGCACCACTATCAAAGCCATGGAGTGAAGTTGACTCCCCGGAAATGTGAGTTATTCAAGCAGCAGGTACGTTTTCTTGGTAAAATGGTAACAGGACAGGGTTACACCATGGACCCTGCGGACATTGCCCCAGTGCAGACACTCAAACAGCAGCAACCTTCCACTGTTGGAGAGCTAAGGAAATTGCTAGGTTTTATTTCATATTACCGCAGCTATATTCCAAACTTCTCTCGTATAGCAAAGCCTCTTTACGACCTTCTGGCTAAAGACCACACAGACAAAGCAAAGAAAAACTCAAAGAAACATGTCAAAAAGAACGATGGAGGCCACTTACCCTCATCCCATGTGATCAAGTGGCGCCCAGAGCATCAAGCAGTAGTTTGTCAGCTTGTTGACCTTCTTACCCAATCCCCAGTGTTAGGTTACCCGAACTTTGAAGAACCCTTCATTTTACACTGTGACGCTTCACAGGAGGGGCTTGGGGCGGTGTTATACCAGCGACAACAAGACAAACTGGTGGTGATAGCATATGGCTCCCGGACACTGTCAAATTCAGAGAAGAACTACCACCTTCATTCAGGGAAGCTGGAGTTTCTTGCCATGAAGTGGGCCATCTGTGAGAGCTTTCGGGATTATCTGTACTATTCTCCACCATTCACTGTCTATACGGACAATAATCCCCTAACGTATGTGCTTACCACCGCAAAGTTAAATGCAACCACACAGAGGTGGGTAGCAGAACTAGCTGATTTCCAGTTTGTGATTAAGTATCGCCCTGGAAAAGCAAACAGAGATGCAGACGGACTTTCACGTATGCCCCTTGATATGGAGCAGTACATGAACAAATGCACACAGAATGTTGATCCTGATGTGATGAATTGTGTGACACAGGCAGTCAAGGTAAAGTCACAAGAAAGTGAACCATGGCTCTGCCCAGTCACCATTTCTACTCTCATTAGTGAAGCAGACCAAGAAGCCAGCTCTATAGCTGAAATATCAAAGACTGATATAAAAAGAGCTCAAGAGGAAGACTCCGTGATTGGAGAGGTGTTGCGCTACGTGTTGTCAAAACAATGGCCAAGAAGTGTAAAGCAGCACAACAGTAAAATTGCAGCTCTAGTCAGGCAAAAACACAAGCTGTACTTGGAAGATGATGGACTGTTTTACAGGAGAACGGCAACACATGACCAGCTACTCCTACCCCAGAAGTTTCACAAACTCGTGTTCAAAGAGCTCCATGAAAACATGGGCCATTTAGGGGTAGAGAGAGTGATGAACTTGATAAGAGAGCGTTTTTATTGGGCTCATATGCAAAGAGATGTGGAGCACTACATCACGAGAGTTTGCAGTTGTTTAAAGAACAAACGTCCCAATAAGATAAGGGCACCACTGACTAACATTGTCACCACGTACCCATTTGAATTAGTGTCAGTGGATTTCCTGCATTTGGAGAAGTGCAAAGGAGGATATGAGTATATCCTGGTTGTAATGGACCATTTTACTCGTTTTGCCCAGGCTTACCCATGTTGTAACAAAGCTGCCCACACCGCTGCTGAGAAGATCTTTGGAGATTTTGCCCTCAAGTTTGGCTTCCCCACACGACTCCATCATGATCAGGGAAGAGAGTTCCAAAATAAACTTTTTGCAAAACGCCAAGAGTACAGTGGTGTGCAGGGGTCCCGAACAACGCCCTACCATCCCCAAGGGAATGGGCAGGTGGAACGATTTAATCGTACACTGTTGGCAATGCTCAGAAATTTGCCTGAAGCAGTCAAGGAAGACTGGAAGTCCTCTCTGGCAAAAGTGGTTCATGCCTATAATTGTACGCGTAGTGAAGCTACGGGGTACGCACCATATTTTCTGTTGTTTGGTCGTAGTCCAAAGTTGCCTATTGATCTGATGTTTGGCCTCACAACAAGAGAGCAGAGTGTTTCTCAGCAAGACTATGCTGAAAAGTGGAGAGCTACAATGACTGAAGCTTACAAGCTCGCTTCTAAAACAGCAAACAAAGAAGGGATGAGAAGTAAAGCACTTTATGATAAAAAGGTTCACGGTGCTGAATTACTCCCTGGATCCAGAGTATTGGATCGAAACTTGACCGAAAAAGGTGGGCCAGGAAAATTAAGATCATACTGGGAAGACAAGGTGTATGTCGTGACCCAAAAGAAGTACCCAGACAGTCCAGTATATGAAATCAGACCTGAAATTGGCAAGGGATGTACTCGGGTCATGCACAGAAACCTTTTGTTACCATGTGACTTTCTTCCCATGGAAACAGTGAAACATGCCTCTAAGAAAATGAGAGAAAGAGACTCTAAAAGACAAAGGCATGTGGACAGACAAAAGCAACACGGATGATGAAGATGAAGAGGGTTGGAATGCCATAATCGGATTACGAGCTGGGAAGGATCAAGAGCAGCGTCCACTGAGAGCCGATGCACCGGAGTTCTACCCGCATGATGACACTACTCCAGAGGATGAGGACCAGGACCCAGATGACGTCACGCAGGTGCAGCTGGCACCAGAGGTTGACGATCCGGTGGTTCCAGATCCAGCTGAGGCAGACGAGGACCAGAGTGATGAGGTGTCGGAGTCCAGTTCCAGTGACCAGGAGGGACCTGACGAGATTCCTGTTAAAATGTATCCTTCAAGAATAAGAAAACAGCCATTGAGATTGACTTATGATAAGTTAGGCCAACCTAGCACTTCATTGCACTTCATCTGTCTAGAACAAAGGTGTAGAAGCTAAAGATAACCATTGGTCAGACATAAATGTCTTGAAAAGTAACTTGGTAGTTACTGTGATGGTTGATAAAAAAATTGAAAAAAAGAACAAAAAAATTTAAAAACACAAAAAGAGACTTGCAGTATGTTACTAAGGTACAGGCATCACACAAAGGTTTATTTGGTAGGCTATGACTAGATTGAGTATCCTTACTCTCAGGAAAGATGCAGATACCCACCATGATGGATGGAGCGGTTGAAGGTTATCGTGCACAAAGACCTCTTCTGCAAATGTATTGCATGGAATAGGAGATACATGCTGTACTATGGACAATCACCAGTTGCATCTTTATAGACTTTAATGAACTCTGACTCCTGTGTAGTGATACCCTACTTAACATGTAATGCATGATTACCAAATGTGAACTGACAGAAGAAAAGAGAAAAAAAACTACTGTTTTCAGAAAGGTGTAATGTCGGGACGACATTAACTTTTTGAGGGGTGAGTGTAGGAAAACGTTAATTTTGGACAACCTCTAGTGAACCCTCAGAAACAGTGTGGATTAGATGCTAATGGCAAATGTGAATATTCTTAATAAATGTACCTAAGAGACTATAATTTAATGATTAATAGTAAATGGGAGCATTTATAGGGAATGTATTAAAGGACTGAATATGCACTGTCTAGATATGAGCTGTCAATGGAAGTAGTAGCGTTTCTACGCCAGAGGTGGCGCTCAGTAATGTTAAGACACTGTGTAGTGTTAGAGAACACCATAGAAGAAGAGTAGTAGGCGCTGTAGTGTGAGTGTTCCAGAGAATGTTCGAGAGAGAGTGTAGAGAGAGTGTTGAGACAAGATGGTGTCTAACTATGTGCTGTGTAAGTGATGTGCCGTGCCGTGTGAGCTGGGAGAAGTCAATAAACAGTCGCTGCAAAGTCTAACAGCTTGGCTCAATCATCCTTCCTCCCCTTCGCCCCTCCTGGGTGTAACACAGACTTAACTTTTTCCTCGATGAAATCAGCACTCAAGCGAATATTTGGTGAAAATTCATCTGTTTTAACCACGGGCATTAATCAGGAAACGGCCTATATCACAGAACAAAACTGGCAAACAAGAAAGTCTTCCTCCTGGAATAATAAACAAAAAACACCACAAGCGGGCACCAACCCCCTGGACAGGTATGGCCAGAGATCAAGATGTGCCATCTGCCAAAGCACATTTCACTGGGCTAAAGACTGTCCACACAGAAGTGAACAAGTCAAACTTATAGAAGCGAGTGAAGTAAGTAACACAGAGGAGTGTAACTTTACCCTGTTTACTGAAGAGTCACCCAATGAAGCAGAAATCTTTGACTGAGTGTTTTGATTCTGCAATAATCGACACCGCATGCACTCGGACTGTGTGTGGACAAGAATGGCTTGATAATTACATGACAAGGCTGAGTCTGAGTGAGATAAATAATATGAAAAATACGGAGAAGCAGAGTAACAAACCATTTAAGTTTGGTGATGGAAAAGTGATTTATTCCACAAAAAGGTTGAAAATGACTTCCGGTTATGGCTGCCACGTAGGACGGACGTGTCTCGCTCTGCTCTGCTCCTGGAGAAAAAAATCGGCAAATAACTCTCTCATTTGGGACAGAACGTATCCCAGCATTTGGGCGAGGATATGTCGGCGAAGCCTAAGGCTGGAAAACCAGGAAAAGGAAAAAGCGAGCCGCCGAAACAGTCCAAATTAACGGACTTTCAGGTCTGTGACGCAGCAAACAAAACTCCATATATGGCGGAGGAGGCTGGCAACGCTGCGATTTCTGCGGGGAATGGCGCAGATGCGCTGATGGCTGCCATGAGTTCAATGAGAGCGGACTTTTCCTCTAGATTTGATGGGATTATGACAGCGTTGGAAGGAATAAGAAAGGAATTGGGTGACTGTGTAGAACGAACGGCGCAGATGGAGCTCCGTCTCGCTAGTGCTGAAGATGACGTCACCCGTCTTCAATTAAAGGTGCGCACTTTGGAAAAAAAAAATAAATCTCTGGAAGATAATATTTTGGATTTGGAATCTCGGTCGAGACAGAATAATTTGAGGCTGGTGGGTCTTCCAGAGGAATCAGAAGGTCGGGACGTATGTTCCTTTCTGGAAAAGTGGATTCCGGAGGTGCTGGGCAGCGAGGAGTTGCAATCAGCAGTGGTTCTGGAAAAAGCACATCGTATTGGCCCACGGAGAGATAAGGGACCGCCGAGGACCTTAATTATGAAGTTTCTTAGCAACAGAGACAGGATGAAGATCTTCAACGCTGCACGTGCTAAAGGAGAGATTAAACACCAGGACCAGCAGGTGCGGTTCTACCCAGATTTGGCCACAGGAATCCAGCAATTGAGGAAGCAGTTTGATCCCGTACGTAAGGAGCTGCGCAACCTTGGGATTCGTCATGGTGTAATCTATCCTGCGAGACTGCTGACCACGTATGAGGGCAGAACCCACATCTTCAAGACCCCAGAGGAGGCGCAGGAGTTCATCAAGAAGATCAAAGAAGAAGAAGAGACTGGTGGGAGCTAAGCATGAACAAAATATAAGGTAGAATAATTAAGCATTTGCACAGGCATCTGATTGACTTGAAGTAAATAGTAAGTTTACAAAATATAGATTGTATTATATATTAAAA
The DNA here is from genome assembly GCA_020510985.1 of Pholidichthys leucotaenia. Classification (NCBI taxonomy): domain Eukaryota; kingdom Metazoa; phylum Chordata; class Actinopteri; order Cichliformes; family Pholidichthyidae; genus Pholidichthys; species Pholidichthys leucotaenia. The sequence continues at coordinate 241,727,353 of CM035844.1, forward strand.
AAACAAAACAAAAACAAAACAAACAAAAAAAAAAACTATGATGTACAAAGTTGTTAAAAATTTTGGAGTTAAGTTGGAAAACTACAGAGGAGAGTTAATGTTACGTCATTAAAAGCAGTAGAGTTAGGGTGATTGGGAGGATGAAGAAGGAGTGGCTTAGGCTGTTCCCCGTGGGTGTGGAACGGTCGATGGCTATATCGGGAGACAGAATTTTTCTTTTGATTTTGGGGGGTTTGCCACAAGTGTGGGAAGGGGAAATTTGTTTGTGTGTAGTTTGTAGGATGAATGTTCAACCACTCATGTTTTTGCTTCTCTGTATGAGCATGTTTACACTGCAAGGTAATCCCAAACTCTCTATTGATCATGGACCAAAGTGTTAATCTTAATTTAACTTCATGGAATTGCAGAGGTCTACAAAATTTAAAAAAACTTAAACAAGTTATGAATAAAATAAAGGACATGGGTTCAAGAATTGTGTTTTTACAAGAAACTCATCTGATAGAGGAGGATGTTAAAAGAATTAGGAGTAGATGGCAGGGAAGTGTATTCACCTCTTCATTTTCATCCCGAGCCAGGGGAGTTATGACTCTCATACATAAATCAGTTCCTTTTCAAGTGAAAAATGTAATTGGAGACAAATTTGGAAGATATGTAATCATTCAAGGTTCTTTGCTATTAGAAAATATAAATCTTGTGAACTTATATGGTCCCAATATAGATGATCAGAAGTTCTTTGCTAATTTATTTCTCATCTTATCATCACTTACAGGGCAACATATAATAGCAGGGGATTTTAATTGTACATTGAATCCAGGTGTGGATAGATCAACAGGACTGGATTGTACGCACATTGGATGTAGGATGACTATTAATCATTTTATGAAAGAATTGAGATTGTTAGATATATGGAGAGAAATGAAACCACAAGTTAAAGCCTATTCTTGTTATTCCAGTACCTACAAGACATTCTCACGTATTGATTATTTTTTGATTTCCACAGAATTAAGGTCCAAGATTCAAAACTGCTTTTATGATAACATCGTGATCTCTGATCATGCACCCTGTTGTCTAATATATGTAGATAAAAAATTGACAAAGGAATCAGGTAGATGGCAATTTCAGCATAAATGGCTTCAGGATGAGGAATTTGTCAAGTATATAGAAAAACAGATAGACGAGTTCTTTGACATCAATACTACACAAACATCAGCATGTGTAAAGTGGGAGGCTTTCAAAGCTTTTATTAGGGGACATATTATTAGTTATACAGGATCAAAATCTAAGAAGACTCGAGAGGAGAGAGCTAAATTGGAACATAAAATAAAAAATCTTCAGGAAAAAGTGTATGCAGGAAGTGACCCAAGGTTGGAGAATGAATTACTGATTTTGAGAGCTGAATACGACAAAAAATCAGCGAATAGAGCTGCCTCGAGTCTTCTAAGATTGAAACAATCTTTTTATGAACAAGGTGAAAAATCAGGAAAATTATTAGCATGGCAGATTAAACAATTGGAAATTAAAACACCAATTACCAGTATTATAAGTAATGGACAGGTAGTTATAGATCCTTTAGAAATTAATAGAGCCTTTAGAGATTACTATGAAAAATTATATGATACCAAAAATGAACCTGATTTAACAAAACTAAATGGGTTTTTGAACGAACTATCTATACCGTGTATTCCAAATGAAAACAGGGAGATATTGGAGTCTAAAATTAGTCAAGAAGAAGTTGGGCTAGCCATTGATAATATGAAATCAGGAAAAAGTGCAGGACCAGATGGTCTTCCAGTTGACCTTTATAAAAAATTTAAGAATAAATTAATAAAACCTTTTTTGGAAATGGTTTTAGAAGCATTTCAAAATAATAATTTACCATCATACATAAATAATGCCTTAATTATACTGCTGCCAAAACCAGGTAAGCCCTCTAATAAATGTGAAAATATGAGACCAATAAGCCTATTAAACGCCGACCTTAAGATAATCTGTAAAATTTTAGCAAGACGAATACAAGAAATTTTACCAAATATTATTAATCGAGATCAGAATGGCTTTATAAAGGGTAGACAAGGCTTCCATAATGTAAGAAGACTATTTAATATTATTTATTTTAATAAAGAAGCACCGGATACAGCTCTCCTATCATTGGACGCCGAAAAGGCCTTTGATAGAGTTGAATGGCCCTTTCTTTTTGAAGTCCTACAAAGGTTTGGACTTGGAAATAATTTCATAAAATGGGTTCAAATAATATACAATAATGCTACAGCAGAAATCCTAACAAATAACAATATTTCAAAACCAATAAAAATCAATAGAGGATGTCGACAAGGCTGTCCACTTTCACCTTTACTGTTTACTATGGCAATTGAACCTTTAGCGATAGCGATACGTTTACATTCACAAATATATGGAATTAAAGTTGGACCAACAGAACATAAAATCTCCCTGTACGCCGATGATATAATTTTGTTTATGTCGAATCTAAAAAAATCAATTCCAACCTTGTTGAATTTAATAAAGAATTTTGGGGAAATATCAGGATATAAAATAAATAAAACTAAATCTTCAATATTAATGCTAAATGAGACCCAGAGAAATTACCCAGCCCCTGAGGTAAATCAATTCAATGTTGTAAATCAGTTTAAATATTTAGGAATCCAAATTATGCCTAAGCTAGAATCAGTCGCCAGTGTCAACTATGAAGCCTTAATGTCAGATATCAGTGAGTTAACTCAGAGATGGATGTCACTACCAATGTCGATGATCGGGAGAATCAATATACTTAAAAGTAATATTTTACCTAAAATACTTTATTTATTTCAATACATTCCCTTATCACCACCTTTAGATCTATTCTCAAGAATAAAAAAAAAGTTAGTGGAATTTATATGGAACAACAGGAGGGCTAGATTACGTTTGTCTTTATTATATTTACCATTTGATCGTGGAGGTCTGAAATGTCCAAATTTTATGTTGTATTATTGGTCGGCACAACTGAGGTCTATGACATATTATTTTTCATCAAATGATCTCCCTCACTGGACTGAAATGGAATCATACAATTTACCTTTACCTCTTCCCATATTCATATACTCAGATTCGGCAAAAAAATTACAAAAACAAGTTAAAAATCCATTTGTAAAGCATATGATCAAAATATGGTGTGAAGCTAAAAACTATTTAAAAGAACCACAGTTATTGTCACAATTTAGTCCAATATGGGGTAATCAATATTTTAAACCAGGGAGAGCGGACGCTGTATTTAAAGTATGGAATTTAAAAGGGATACAAAAGATTCAGGATTTATATTTGCCATGTGCAGACAACATAATGTCTTTTGAAGAGCTGAGGATCAAATTTAATCTCAATAGAACACATTTTTTTAAATATCTTCAACTTAGAAACTTTATTCGATCAAATCAAAATAAAGCTCTCACTCGACCTATTTATTCATCCTTGGAAAAAATGATGATGAAAGATAGTAAAAGAAAGGGTATTATTTCAGAGTTTTATAACTCATTGACACTATCTTCAAGTGAAAATTCACTGAAAAGATTAAACTACTGGAAAGAAGATCTGCAAATTGAAATTTCAGAGGAACAATGGGAATTGGCTTGTACAGAAGCTCAAACCAAATCAATAAATGCACACCTTAAATTGATACATTTCAAATGGTTAATGCGGATGTATGTTACACCGGAGGAGTTAAATAGATATAACAAAAATATACCAGATACATGCACAAAATGCATGGAAAGTAAAGGAACCCTATTTCATTGTTTATGGGAATGTAGATTAATAAGAATGTTTTGGGAAGAGGTGAGGGTAACAATTGAAAAAATAATCTCAAAACAAATCATATTGAATCCTAAACTGTTTTTGTTGGGTCTGTACCCAGAAAAGCATAATTTTAATAAAAGTGAAAGAACATTCATAGACCTCAGTTTGCTTAATGCCAAAAAATGTATTGCACTATTATGGAAAAAGACTCATAGACCAGATGTGACTCAGTGGTTAAGACAGATGTTAACAAACCTTCCATTAGAAAGAATAACATATATACTAAAATCAAAGGAAATTGTGTTTGAGAATATATGGAGACCTTTTATTGATTATGTAAAAAATTTAAACATAACTCTTGAAGAAGAAGGTGAATGATGTGTGTGGACCTTGTAAATTCCAAACTGGTGAACATAATATGTATACTTATGTATTGGATTGTCTAGACTAAACAGAGGAGCATTGTTGAAGACTTGATTTTGTTGGTGGTTGTTGGTGTTTTTAGTGCATTTTTTTTTTTTGTAGTACTTTAGTGTTAGTGTTTGATTGTTTGTATCATGTTTGTTAAAAAAAAAAAAAAAGGTTCAATAAAGATATTGTGGAAAAAAAAAAAGGTTGAAAATACCTGCAAAGATTGGACAGACAAGATGTAGTATTGAGACTGAGGTTGTTCCTGTAAAAATCCCACTTCTTCTGAGCAAAACATCTTTGAAAAGAGCAGGAACAGTGTTGGACATGGAAAATGACAGTGCAGTCATGTTTCAGCGACCAGTGAAACTTGACTTTACCAGCTCTGGTCATTACTGTGTGAACATTATGGACAAAAAAAAATACACAGTCGGCGTGATGATCAGATTTTGACAGCTGATGATGATGTCACAAAACATGAAAATGCAGATGAGAATCAAGAGCAGGATGAGGAGAGGATGAGGAGATCCTGACAATCACGGACAATTTGAACATGGCTGAAAAACACAAAATCCTGGTTTATTTATTTAGCGAATGCAAAGTCCTCAAGCCAAGCAGTTGCCTCCTGGTTTGCTGTATGGAGGGTGTGTAATCCTCCTTCCAGTCTTTGGAGCAGGCAAGACTCTATGATGTGTTCCATTGTCTGCTCCTCTCCACATGCGCACAGTGGGCTAGGGCTACTGCCCCATCTGTGAAGGCTGGCCAAGCAGCGGCCATGTCCAGTCCTGAAGCGATTTAAGTGTAGACCACTGTCTCCTTGGGAGGTTGGTGCCCGGGACCTGTTGGTTGGGGTTTGTCACCAGGTGTTTGTTTGGGACCTCCTTGGTCTCCCATTCCTCTTGCCAAGCTGTCTGGATGGTGAAATCAGCTGGGGGAGGGTTTTTCCAAATCGGCCGTCTGGATGGAAGTCAGGCAGTGGGTGGGGTGTAGATATCTGCATAGATTAGTAAGTGAAGAGAATCTTTGGCTTTTTGAAGCATCCTTTGAGTTAGTGCTGCTCGCCGGATGTGTGGGGGGGCTATGTTTGACAGTGCAGGGAGCCAGGGGAGTGGTGTAGAGTGGATTGTCCCAGTTATGGTTCTCATGGTTGTGTTGAGCTGGGTGTCTACATGGTGTGTGTAGGATGACCTGGTCCAGACAGGGGCACAATATTCTGCTACAGAGTATGAAAGGGCCAGTGCTGAGGTGCGCAGGGTGGAGGCTGCCGCCCCCCATTTTGCACCAGCAAGCTTGCAGAGCAGGTTGTTTCGTGCCTTCACCTTAGCAGCCGTCCCCTTTAAATGTTCCTTGAAGGATAGGGTCCTGTCAAGGGTCACTCCAAGGTAGGTTGGATTCGAGGCATGCTTAAGCTTAAGTCCGCTCAGGTGGATGTTTAGTTCTCTGGCAGCTTTTACATTGTGGAGATGGAATACACTGGAGACGGTTTTTGCTGGGCTTGGTTTTAGGTGCCAGGTTTTGCAGAACTGGTCCAGTTTGGCAAGATCTTCCGTGAGCACCCGTTCCAGTGGCTTAAAGTCTGGTGCTTGGACTGCCAAACAGATGTCGTCTGCATAGATGAATTTGCGGGATTTTGTAGTAGGCAGGTCGTTTATATAGAGGTTGAACAGGGTTGGAGCTAGAACTGAGCCTTGTGAGAGTCTGTTTTTCTGCATTCTCCATGCGCTTGTGTTCTGACTGAGGTGGACTCTGAACCTTCGGTTGGTCAGTAGGGTTTTTATAATTGCTGATGCCCAGGCAGGGATCGCCTTTGTAAGTTTCAGGAGGAGGCCTTTGTGCCAGACCGTATCATAGGCGGCTGTAAGATCAAGAAACACAGCCCCTGTCTTCAGTCTGCTCTCGAAACCATTTTCGATGAAGGTGGTTAGGGCCAGTACTTGTTCTCCTGTGCTGCGGTCCTTGCGGAAACCTGCTTGATCCAAAATCCTGGTGAAGCTTCACTAACAGTTTGGCCATGCTTCTGCTGACAAATTGCAGAAGCTGCTCGATAGCTCTGGAAATAAAGACACAGAATGCAACATGATCCTAAAAAAAAATCATCAGTGAATGTGACATTTGCCAAAGGTACAGTAAGACCAAACCAAGGCCTGCAGTTGGGTTGCCACTAGCATCTCAGTATAATGAAACTGTGGCAGTTGATCTACATGAACTGAAGCCAGGCCTGTGGTATCTTCACATTATTGATCAATTCACAAGATTCAGTGCAGGCAGCATTCTCACTACAAAAAAAGCCTCAGAAATAGTGAAGCACTTCATTCATGTGTGGGTAAGTGTACATGGACCACCACAGAAACTGTTTAGTGACAATGGAGGAGAGTTCAATAATGATGAGGTGAGAGAGATGGCAGAGAATTTCAGCATAGAAGTTAAGACAACAGCTGCCTACAGCCCTTGGAGCAATGGACTTCTAGAAAGACAGAATCAAACACTCAGAGATCATAATGAAAATAAAAGCTGGTAACTGCTGTTAGAAAAATACCCAATTCTTTGATTGAGAGATCCAAGAACAAACCGGAGATTTCTTCAATTTTAAGATGAAACATTTATTTAGAAGTCACATGTAAAGCAAGCAGCGCTGGGTGCAGCGTGACGCAGCTCCCTCTGGAGCGTGGTCAGACTGAACCCCAACTTCCGGGTGCACGTTACAGTTATTCTCTCAGGTGGGGTGACCTAGTACAATAGGAGGGGCTTATACGCGACCTTCTGATTGGCCAGTTTAAATGTGCTATCAAAAGAGTGTGTGAGAATGCTGTTTTTGGGTGTGTAACTAATGTGAAAAGACCTGACTTAAAAGTGAGAGAAAAGGGAGAGAGCTCTATACTTTTGTCTCATTCCTATTATCTCAGGAACATATAACATAACATAATTGTTCACAAGCATGCAAACAGAATTTGTATGGAATATGTGTAGAGCATAATGGGAGATCACCTACAGAATTATTATTCTGGCACTAACTATACATTAACCCTTTCAATCCCCCCTTTGACATGATTTTATCATGTCAACCATGTATGGTGTGAGACATGCTAGCAATTAACAGATGGTGAATAAGGCAGGTCCCTGCATTGTGTGTCAACCCAAGAGGCTTGCACCATTGGTTCTGCTACCCGTGCCTCCCCCCTTGTGGACACCTTAGCATGGTGCAGCGATGTCTAAGAGGTGAACTGTCACCAGGTCCTGTACCCCCCTCGAGGTCTCCTCATGATCATTGTTCTTTGTCCAGTGGAGTGGACCATGTAGGGGTCATAGGGTCGAATAGAATCAGTCCACAAAACCTTTGTCCACCGGTTGACCCTTGCCAGGGCTCACATCATTCAGCTGCACTCATCGCATGGTTGCGACAGAGGTTTGACCTTCCTCTGTGTCTGCTTCCCGTATCTGCAGCTGTGGAGCACAGTTCCATCTTGGTGACACAGGAACGAAACAACTGTGTCCCCGCTCTCAGAGGCACACCTCATCCCATGAGGTCTACAGGACAGTCTGGTGGGTGCAGCAGAGGGTATGTAGCATCCAGTCCAGCCAGTGAACAGTTCAGTGATGCTGTCCCAGGGATGCCACCCCCCTGTCGCTGGGAAGAGGTGGACATGCTGGTGTTGGTAAGGCTCGAGCTCCTGGCTCCACCTTGGATGCTGGAGGGTGCGGTGGACGCGCTCGGATACCAGTCCATTCTTCTTCTGGGGACTGAAGTCATACAGTCACTCGCCCTCTGACCTTTTCAATGTCACGGGCACACGTCGTGATGGTCTGGTGCTCTCCGGCATGCATCTTCCCTGTACCTTACACCTTTAATCAAGTGCCGATACAAAGGGCTCAGCTGGGGCAGGACCAATAATGGTCTGAGGGGTTGCCATCACAATGCATGGAGCCTGTACAGTTTTATCCTTATTCACTACATCTGTAGTTATCTATGTGTTGTTGTAAGCTATCTCCCAGTAGCCTTGAGTGTGTGATTGTTGACTATATGAAATCTGCGTGTGGTGATTGTGTTGTGATGTGTGTGTTGGGTGAGGAGACCTACATGTTCAGTGGGTAGGTAGTAAACAATATTGTTCAACGTTAGGAGACATCCTTATTCATGCATTGTTGTATTCAGGGATTCAGAGCTTCTAACCTTCTCCCTTATTCAGATTACCTAACCGTAATTAGCATGATGGAGATAAATAACGCAAGAACCCTATAAGTCTCACACCCCTACATCCATGTGGTGAGCTATGTATGATTTATGTATTATCATTAGCACACTGTGTTTACAAATAATCTGTGATGGCAGAATGGTCTTCCTCGTCATCATCTTTCGTCTTGGGGTCCTCAGCTCTTCCTCTCGACCCAGCAGCTGGTCTAAGACTTGCTGACGACTCCCACTGTGGAAAATTGCATTTGTTAACGCCCTTCTGGGCTTCTGAATATATGGCCTATAGTGTCGTACTCTGCTCCTTTTCTTAGATCTGCGTTTGGTTATCCCTTTACCAAAACCAATTTGGAATTTGATTCAAATTTTCCTCATCCCCTCATTTGTTAATGTTAAGATTGGTCATATAGGAGATTTCTGGGCATCGTTGTGCCGCCTTTTGTGCTGTGGTTACCCAGTTAAGAGACAATGCTTATGGTTTTATTTTGGGAGAATATTCTATGTTAAGGTCAGGTATTGGTTTTCCATGGATGGCTCTATCCTGCACTAGAGATGACAATATGGCCAACATTTTCCAATCCATGTGTTTGGGTCTAACCAGCGGGATGTGTGGAACCCCCCATTGGTTGAAATGTCTCTTATCCTCTTCAATTAGGACAATGGATGCTTCCACACATTTCTTTATCAGTCTAATTTTATGACCAATCTGGAGGATGGATTTGCATATAGTGGTAGTTCATGCTACCTTTACAGATGCTGATAGGTGTTCTACTGGTAGCTTGTCATTTGCAGAATTTGATCGTTACTTTTCTTACTTTGAATAGTCCTGTTGAATAGTCCTGTATGTCATTACCCGGAGTTCTTACTTTACATGCAATAATTTAATTTTGCTAATTTTCTGCATATGTGTAGAAGTGAGTCCACTTATCTGTTCTAGTCTTTAAGTATGCAGTCCAGTTTTCCAGTGGTGTTGGTGGACGCCTCTCCTGCCAGCAGCGGCCATTGTGGGGCGTGCTCCCTCCTCCTCATCGCTGTCCTCCCCCCTTGTCCTCTTGGCCTCCTTTTATAAGAGAAACATATTCATGGGGAGCCTCAGGCTCCCCTTGTGTCAGCCATTCCATAAATAAGTTCAGTTTTTCTCCAAATTTTCTTTTCCCTTCTTATCTAGATTTCCAACATTGAGTCAAGAAAGGAACTGCTTCAAAGTCTTCATTTAGTTTTCCTAATTAATACAAGATGGGATAATAAGATTAACTCTTCACCATGCCAACAGATATTATCTGCACTACTGCAATTGAACCTTGCGGACCTTTGTCTTCCAAGAGTTCTGTTCAATAAGGTTTCAATAGTCACAGCTTAACTAGTTTACCAATTTCATTTAAGAAAAACAAAATAACTACCTGTGCATTTTGATAGGCTTCAGCATTGATAAATAAGATCAGTTTGTCCAGTTGAATTTAAATAAATGATTAAAAGTTGTGTCACACTTTCAGTCAAGCGAAAGGTGGACGTTTTGCCTAATTAGAATTTGATTCAAATTTTTTCCTTGAATGCCTCATTTTATATATTCCTTGGTAAATTGTGGAGTGAATGTAGTTTACCCTGACCCAGCTTGGCCACCGCCGAATCAGGAAAAAACACATTCCTCATTACTGTCATATTCCTGAAATATGACGTATCATATCACATATCACACCATTATGTGGTAACATCAAATGCATACCCTCTGGAGGGGAGGAACATAACTGGGGTGTTAGATTGATTTTAAATAACCGAGTATATAGTAAGGCTATAATCTTCGCTGTGAGTGTTTGCTCATTACTAAATAAATTAGTAATGCAACTGTGGGTGTTCCCCCCTACAGTTGATAGTGCTATGAGATGACTGTTGTTGTGAAATGGCGCTATATAAATAAAGTTGAATTGAATTGAATTGAATTGAAATAAATGTTAATATCCACAATTAAGGAAATGCACTGAAAGAATGGACACCTAATGCCTCATTGCTGCTTTAAGTACTTGGAAACATCTAAGATGGCTACCTGCATTTGTGCCTTCTTCCTGGCACTCTTAGCAAAAATTTAATTTATTTATTGTTGATTTTCTGTTTGTTTGGTTTTTAAACCTACTGCTGCAAATTTTACGTGGATCTTTATTTTTCTTTGGTTACACATACTATGCTTTCATTTCTTTCCCCATTTTCATCTCAACATCAGAAATATTTTCTACACTTGCTAAATCCACCGTTCTTCTTCTCTTCCCCTAAGTACTTTTTCCCATCAGAAACACTCAATTCTTTACCATCCACTATCCATCTGTGTACAAGACTTCACCTTTCCCTGGACTAGCTGATGAAACATCTCACATCTATAATCTCTTTCAGTATTAAAATTTCCTTCTGTTCACTGTCCTGTCGTTCACACTACTGACTACTGTCCACAGCTAATGCTCCATGCAAGATCCTGCACATAAAAGTGATCGGTTTCATTCTGAAAAGTCAGCTTTATAATAAACCAACATGGCTCAATTCAAAATTCTGTTCTGTGACAAACCTCATCTCTTGATTTATACCCTGGTCTTGGATGCCTTTTAATTACTGGCCTTCTGAATTTGTTTTGGAATTAAATAATGCCTCAGGGTCTGAACATCTGCCTTTCAAGGAATGTATTAACCTAAGACATCTGCTGATTACTATGAAAACTTAAGTATACCAGAGTCAACTGTATCTTGGTGTGGTGGAGTCTTCTGTCTTTTTTTCTTCTGAACAGATAACCTCCAGATGAACTAACACTATGCCTACAAAACTATAACAATTTTAGATACGAAAATATAAAACTTTCATTAGCCCCCCAAAACAATTCTAAATAATATTTAAATCAGGACTTAACCATGTGACACACAGACCATGCGGGTGTGAACCGCTGGTTTGTTTGTCAAGCTACATTGGTTGTCTTGTGTGTGTCAGAGCTGCAGATCTATGTGCACAGGACATTAAAGCCTTGTTTATGCTCCACCTCCGCTCTGTGCGTGTGTCTATGATGCTTATACCCCTTGAATAAGGCTGGTGTGCACACAGCTATATGTATGTATAAGCTTCATTCTTGAGTCTATTCGGCCAAGTGTTTGCTGTTTTTACCCCAAATTATCTTCTTGTTTCTCTAGTCTACTCTGGTTGTGTTTGTTTTAATTCATTGTCTTCTATAGTGCTTTTTACTCATCTCTGGATGATCAAAAACCATAACCCTTGTTACGCTGCCATCCCCCATCTCCATACAAAGTGTAAGGAAATCTGTAATGTTCCGCACCGTGTATTTATATTTATGTGTACATATGTATATTCACTGCTCTTATTTTCATATCTTCTAAATTATTGCTCTAAGTGTTGTTATCCCTGTGCCATTGCAATCCTAGAATCTCCCCCATTGTGGGACCAATACAGGCCTACCTTATCCTAATGTGGCTTTCATGTAAGCTTACAGCTTTGTTCAAATTTAAACACTTCCCTTCTAACTTTGCAACCTTTTCTCTTAATAGTTATTTTCTCCTAACAAATTTTAGATTTTTTCCTTGTAAATTTGCAAGTTCCTTTTCAGGAATTCGTGACATTTTCTAATATTTGGCAAATTTCTCAATTGTGCAATATCCTGAAAGTTGCAGCTTTACCCTTATACCTTTTTGCATAAATTTTCAACCCTTGTCTTAACTTGTGATTGTAAATCAGCGTTTCTATCATATTTTGCACCTCCATCTTACAAATTCGTACTTGTTTTACCCTCACATGCTCATACCTTATGTTAAGTTAAAAATGCCTACTGTAACTCTTTAACAATGTTATTAGATTTCACCAGATTTGTAGAGATGTGCAAAAATACAGATAGGAGGGTCTGGGAACCTCCAAATATGTATTGGCCCTTAAATATTAAGGAGCCCTAAACCTGCCTCATTTCTCTTGGTCACTAGGTGGCTAGTTTTCTTGTAGCAAAAGTTTCTACTGCCTGATATTCTGTGGAATAATGACCTTTCAAGCGTCAAGAAATTTTCAGATTTTGGTCTTAGTTGCTGGCCTTTGTTTTATTAGATGTTTCTTAGATGGAGCATGGGTGAGCAATATAAGCTGCAGCTTCAGCCATCACGCTTTTTGGATAACTTATGTTGAATTGTGCAATCAGAGGAGCCATTGTTTAATTTAACCCCATTGGATTCCTCTTCCTTGATACATTGTTCTACTCCTTTCCTTTAATCTTTTTCCAAAAAATAAAAATTCATTCATACCTATGCGCTCTTACTGTAGCTGCTCAATAGTTTGCACATAATGGTAGCATTTTAGATAAGAAAGCACACCGACCCCTCAGCTATAAGACTTCAAACCTTAATGAATTAGTAACTTTTCTATCTGTTCCTGTCTTGACCTCTCGTCTTGACCTCTCCCCCCTTGAAACAGAACGGCTTAATATCAAAGCCGGTTCTTTTTCAACATCCTGTAGGGAAGGATACCTGTTGTGTTGCTAATTTTGAGGGACCCCTCGGGGGCCCTTGTGGGTGTTTGAGCTCAGTGGCCAAATTGCTTAACATAGGAAGTATTAGTCCCATGGGGGCCTCTGACTATTCTGACCTCCTGTGGTCATGCAGCTGATACTGACAGGTCAACTTAGATGGGGCATGGGTATGGCTTTTTTGAAGATTGGTCATGTATTGTGTCTGCTCAGTATGTGGTCTTGGCACATCTCTGATATGGAAGGCAACAATACTGTATAGCTAGGTCTCCCTGGTGGGGGGGGGGGGCTGTTTTCACATCCTGCGAACATTCCTCTGTCCTGCATTTGTTTGACCCATCTGGCAAATTTCTCCCTTCCTTTCTTTTGATCTGTGATTGGGACCTTTGTCAACCATCTAGCCCTTGTCTAGGATAGCGCCGACCCCAGGGAGCCGGGCTTACAGGCTAGAGACATTTCCTATAGGTGTTAATCAGTCTCAACTGGTTGATACACACACAAGATATCAACTGAGTGATGAATCACCCCACATTTCACAAATAGAGAACAACAGCCTTAATTTTCTACCAGCCTCAGCGGCTTGATACATATGCAGGAATACTATACAATATCAGATGTGTGAGGACTCACTCTGCTGGTGTGCTCAATTGTTCCTCTTTTGACCCATTGTTTTGCTTTCTTTGATTGCTGAAGTGGGACAGCGAAGTGGAGGGAGGAGGGGGTCACTGCGTGAAGGAGGAGGCAGCTGCTGGGGGAGGGGTCGTTCACAGCCAATACTGTCTCAAACTTAATGGAGAGAAACAGGCTATTAAACAGCGTATCTTTTGTCCTTTTCTGTTATATCGTGTTTATTGATTATTTTGCATTTGTTCTCACCGTTGCAGCATAAGTCTCTTATTCTTACGTTTTTTCTTTCCTTCCTCCAATCGTTTCTCCATATTTTTGTCTTGCGTCCTGCACAAAACTTTTAACATTTCATCAGTTTTCAATTTTCTTCAAAAACAAATTTCCGTTTCCATATTCTGCCCACTCTCATCTCCACAACAATAACTCCTATTTACTTCATTCATTCATTTTAGTTTATTGTATTTATTCAATTATTTTGTATTTATAATTTAATTCATTTATATATTTACTTATCTGTACCAACCTGCAATTCTTCATTTAAATTCTCTCACCCTTATATAGTGTCCACCTAGGATTCCTACAGTTTTGTTGAGGAATAACTCTCCTTATTCTCCAGTTTTATTGTATACTCCATTTGTGCTGATTTAAAGTTGAACCTTTTTTCTCTCCAAGCTGAATGGGTATGCTTTGCCTCATTATAGGCAAACCTGCATTCTAGCAGGCCCCTGAGGTCTTTATTGTTTTTTCACCATGCATGGAATTTTTAAAGCCTTCCTTTCAACCAGAGAGATAAAGTTCCAGATTTATTAAGATTTTAAGTTTTTGTTGGCAGTAATTTTGTGGAATAGTGCACTTCCTATATTTGGCCACATGATGGAGGCACTGTGCCCCAGCTTGAAGGTGATTCAAGATGGCGCCCTCGCATGCGCAGTAAATGGAACACGTGCAAGAGCTTGAAGGTGATACAAGATGGCGCCTGAGTCTATTGTCCACAAACCACGTGTTTGTTTTTTTTGGGTTTTTTTTTTTTAATTTAAGAAAAATGGAGCACTGCCTCCTTAATCCCAGCTATACACACGCTAGCACAGCTTTACAACTTTAATTTAGCGCTTCATTTTAATGCTGTTACCTCAAATAATTCTCCTCTCAGTAACCTGTTTTACCAATTGTGCCCTTCAGAGGTAAAGTGGGCTATCCCACAAAACCATTATTTTGAGAAAATGAGCTCTAAAGTTGAAATATTCTCAAAAAATCAGTGTGCCTATATCATTAAAAAGTATAATAAATAGGGGGTAACTTTTTAATGATATAGGCACACTGATTTTTTGAGAATATTTCAACTTTAGAGCTCATTTTCTCAAAATAATGGTTTTGTGGGATAGCCCACTTTACCTCTGAAGGGCACAATTTCACCTCCACTCGGTGGTGGGGTCCACTCCTTTGTTCTGACCATGCGGTCCGGAGCCCGCCATTAGTTAAATCATTATGGAAAAAATTTTAATAAATATTTCCAACTCACGGTATTTTCCCAAACCACACTTTTATCCCCTAGATACACAAAATTTTACAGAAATCATTTTACTTATGAATGCATTCACTATTGTTGGAATAAAAGAGTCTTATGCAATCCTGTAAGTTATTATTTTATACTTATGAGCAGACCCTCACTAAAGGTGGAAAAAAAAAATTTCTTGTGGCTGCTTGTTACGTTACTCACTCATACTGTAGTCTGAGATTCTTATAACGTATTAAGAGTACCTTTATATATGCTCACTACTGTAACCGAAATCAGGCTAACCCTGGATGGTTAATTTGGGAGACGTCTAAGTCTCTTATTCCAGCACAGACTGTAACTGAAATTTGCTGGCCCCCCAGGCTAATCCGGGTCCTTTAATTTGGGAGACGAATGCAGCTGATCCCGCAGTTCTCTAAAGCCCCATTTCCACCAGTATCACCTTGGCTTTACTTTTTTTTACTTGTTTCTGTTTTTCGCCATTTCCACCTCAGTGCTCACGGTCTAACCGTTACGATTTTCATGCCTGTTAAGAGGCGGGGTACAGCCGAGCGAAAAGCGAGGTGTGATTTCACGTCAATCGACTGCTAACCGCTGATTGGTCAGGGCGTAACGTCACAAAACGCGTCCGTTTTGTTTTCTGTTGAAGCTACACGACCGCCATTTGTAATTTCAGCGAGTACTGTAATCGCGGAGACCGGCTTCACAATTGTGTTCTCTTATTATAACGATGTCCACGCCGTCCACGCGCAAGTTTATTCCATGGACAAACGAGGAGGTGCGGACTTTTCTGTTCTTGGTAGCCGACGACCACATCCAGAGCGAGTTGGACGGTGCAACTCGCAACGAAAAAATATACCAGGAGGTTTCCGACCAAATGGCAGCACAAGGTTACACCCGGACTGCCAAACAGTGTCGTGAAAAACTAAAAAAAAATGAAGAGCGATTATCGGGCCATAAAGGACCACAACGGACGCAGTGGTGTGAGTAGGAAGGAGTGGAAATGGTACGAGCGGATGGACGCGATATACGGACATCGGCCTGCTAGCCAAGGCAGAGAATTTGGGCTCGACACGGCCACGCAAATGGAAAACGGTGACGGTGAGTGTTGTTTTGTTATTGTCCGTCTTCTCGCCTTTCGCTCAAAAGCGCACTTTATTTAAGCACTAAAGAAAGTTGTTTGATTGTGGGCAATTGTTAGTGGTGGTGGCTAGCCCGCTAACAGCTAGCTACCTTGCTGCTACCTGGCATCAAGCTGCAGAATCACGCTTTAATTTCAGTATTCACGTGAAAAAAACGCTGAAGTAAGCTTTCTGTAATCTGCTTAAAAAGTTTTTAGTTTGCAGTACATGTTGCACTTTGTTTGTGAGCTTTATTGTGTGTTTTTTCTTTCTAGACTCATTTTTCATATCCCAGCGGTGCGCGTCAATGGACCGGCCTGAAACTCCGGCGTCTCTCGTGGGGGTGCCCGAATCGGAGCCGACACCATTGTCTGCCACATCGGCAGGTCCATCACCATTCAGCATATCCCGATCAAGTGCTGGTAAGGCACAACAAACTGAAAATTACCACCCGGTTGTTTTTATATGTGATTGTTATTTTCTATAGACGCATAAGGAATTTAAAATGTCTTTGTACGGTTATAAAAATACTAGATTCAGGGGTGTTCATAGCCACCCTGCCCCAGTTTTATTGGTGTGTTGGTGGTGGAAATACTGTTGTTTTTTTTTTTTTTAAAAAAAAAGGAGCACATGTACCGACTTCAAATCAACATGCTCGATTGAAATTCTTCACGTCAGCTAACACTATTAAGCCATTCTGATTTATGAGGACACAGTACAAACAATTTTTTTTGTCAAAATAACCCATTTTTTGGTCCAGTGTTACCTAAATACAATGACTTCTGTCTTTCATATAGGCAAACGGAAAAGTTCCAGCAGCATTGCAGACCTTGCATCAGTAATGGCCCAGAGTCATGCAGAGGAAATGCGGATCCAAGAACGGATGCTCGAACAGCGTGAAAGGATGCTCGAACAGCATGAAATACACCATCAAATGCTGCAGGATCAGGAGGCTGCATTAAGAAGGGATGAGCTGACAGAGAGGTCTTCGTTCCACGGAGCCTTCCTAAGCCATTTTTCAAGTCTAGTCGAAGCACTGAAAGGTCCCCACTTGCAAACATTTTTTGGGAATATTTGTAATCTAATAAAATGTTAGTTTTTTGGATAAAAGTGTGGTTTGTCTGTTATAACTCTGGATGATAAAGGCTAATAATTACATACATATTCCATTGCCTCATTTGACCGTAATGCCGCTGTTCAGCCATAAAGGTGTTTTAATGGAAATTTAATTGTTATTATTAAATTGAATAAATATTAACTCTGCTGTATCCATTGCTCTACAGTGGGTACAGTTTTTAAGTAAAATTGTAAGCAGTTGCACAGGTGTAATTTACATTCAGCAGTAGACACTGATAAAGGTAAAAGTCCAATTAGGTAAAGGTAAGTACATGTGAATTGAATGTTCTATCGGCATTCCAAATTCTGAGAATTCAAATACATTATAAGCAGTCTAGTATAATATAAAGCGAAAATACCCATACATGTAAACCCAAATATAATATTTTTGATGTTGTAAACGTTGACGTGAATATGATAAACCTATGCTATTGTGATTCAATAGATCCATAGTGATCTTTGGTTTGAAAAAGATAATTATAATTTGGTGTTGGGCAGTGTGACAATGTCACAGTATTTAATAGGATTAAAAAAAGTTTCATCATAAAATTTCTAGGTTCATTGGTGAGTTGTCTAGCTGCAGCATTTTTTGGGGGGTCATTTTCTTTTTTTTAGTGTGTAATTAGACATCGACGAACAGATAACCCTTATAAATAACAATAGATTTGTAAATGATACTCAAATGATACACAATACAAAAAAATGGGCCTAGATTTGGAATTGGCTTTTTTATAATATTTTTAATTATTTTGTAAGGTGGTATTAGTTGATAGTACTGCAGCCTCACTTGATTACATAAGAAAACTATTAAAAGGAGGAGATTAGCTCCATGGTACAACTCCCAGACTGTGATTTTCCAAAAAATAAAAATTTCTAGGTTCATTGGCAATTCCATCAAACCAAAAGTGAGTTGTCTAGCTGCAGCATTTTTTTTGGAGTCATTTTCTTTTTTTTAGTGTGTAATTAGACATCGACGAACAGATAACCCTTATAAATAGCAATAGATTTGTACATGATACTCAAATGATACACAATACAAAAAATGGGCCTAGATTTGGAATTGGCTTTTTTATAATATTTTTAATTATTTTGTAAGGTGGTACCGTATTAGTTGATAGTACTGCAGCCTCACTTGATTACATAAGAAAACTATTAAAAGTAGGAGATTAGCTCCATGGTACAACTCCCAGACTGTGAGTTTCAAAAAAATAAAAATTTCTAGGTTAATTGGCAATTCCATCAAACCAACAGTGAGTAGTGTAGCTGCAGCATTTTCTTTGCAGTCATTTTCTACATTGTTTTAGCGTGTAATTAGCTGATTTTTATAATATTATAAATTATTTTGTAAGTTAACGGGGTTTAGGATTAAGCTTCTGCATTATTTTAAATTAGTCCGGTGTTTGAGCATTAAATTACCCGTACCTTAACAGTTTACTGTTTCGAACAACAGAGGCGACGTAGAGTAAAATTGCACAACATTTTATTTACAAAAAAAAAAATAATTTTTACATATGTATGCACATGAACACTGAACAAATGAAATGTCCATTGATTGCTACACAAGTGCTGCATCACAGCATCTCTTATATCTCCACCCTGCTCCTCTACTCCCTGTGACGCTGCCACCACCACTTCATCTGCTGCATCATCCAATGTGGTGTCAAAGGCCTCTCCATGACTCTCACACAGATTATGCAGTGCACAACAAGTCAACACCATCGATTTAACCAGTGCGATGTTACAGTCATTCCTTTTTAGAAGGCAGCGCCACCTTCCCTTCAGCCTGCCGAAAGCATTCTCCACAACCACGCGTACTTGACTGATGGTCTGGTTGAACGTGTGTTGTTCTTCAGTCAGTCGTCCAGTGTCATGGAATGTTTTCAACAGCCAGTTTTGCAGGGGATAAGCAGAGTCTCCAAGGATGAAGTAGCCCACATGTACCGCACCAAGGTTCATGACTTTAGGTGGGAAGAGGTTTTCCCGACTGGCTAAATCCCACAGTGTGGACAGTCTAAGCACCCTAGCATCGTGCATGCTCCCAGGCAGCCCGGCAAACACATTCCAGAACAACCCCTTTCCATCAACAACACCTTGAAGGAGCACAGAGTGCCAGCCTTTACGATTAAAGTAGTCTGTGTGATATTGTGTTGGTGCGATGATGGGTATGTGGGATCCATCAATGGCACCCACACACATTGGTAGCCCCCACCGACTCTCGATGTAGGCCGACATTTCCCTGAACCGCCCTTCATCAGGAAAACGGAGTTGTTCTGGAACCAGCAATGACTCTGCTGCTACACAAAAGTCCTGCACACACCTGCAAACCGTTGTGTTGCTGACCCCAAATAGATGACCAATACTGCGGTACTCTGAACCGGTAGCAAGCTTCCACAGTGCAATGGCCACTCTCTTCCTCAGAGGCACACACTGGTGGAATTTCGTATCTTGATGCTCCATGTACGGACGCAATTTGTGGCACAAGTATGTAAAAGTGTCCTCGGACATCCGGAAGTTCTGCAACCACTGCGTGCTTGAGAAGCCGGGAACAATATTCTCCCACCAATGCGAGCTACGGTTAATTGCCCAGGCCGATGGTCTGCAGCGTTTATTTTGCAAGAACTCACCCAACTGAAAGACAGACACAGCATACATATTAATACTGATAAACAGGTGACATCAAAATTAGATCAAAATTAGATTAGAGTATTTGTTTATTTGCCAGGGACAGTGCAATAAACACAGACAATTAATCAAATGACAGTCAATCTGATGTGTTGCACAAAGAGTGTATAGATATTAGCTCATTTGCCAGTCTTGTCCCTGGATGGGCTTTAGAAAGGAGAAACAATTTGAAAGAAAAAAAGGAAAGGAAAAGATTAAAAAAAAAAAAGGAAGGTCAATGAAACTCTCAAAACTCAATAGGTTGCATTTTTTTTTAAATATTACAGTGATGCCACAGAATGGGCTTTTGTCCAAGATTTTTACAGTTTGATTATATAATGAACCTATATGTCTTATTGTAGAAGGGGCTGCTTGAGCCCAGACTGTCAAACAGTATGATCTATGAGAAAAAACCATAGAATGCATATACAGTGCAGCTGCTTCGTATGGTATGTAATATCTAATTTAAAGCAGTTCAGATTGTTTTTTAGTGTTTTTGAAATTTTCTTTATAGGAAGATTAAATTTGAGTTGAGGATCTAGTACAATGCCAAGGTATTTGAATTCTGTTATTAAACTGATGTCTTGATCATGTATTTTAACTTTAAAACGTTGCAGGTTACATTTTTTGATTTAAAAGCAATCTGTTTTGTTGAATCATAATGGGAATCATACCCACAGAATTACCCGAGAGAACAATCAGATATTTCAAATAATTGGTTTGAATATATAGGTGAAGGAGACATTTTTGCATTTTGAAGGAGCTGTTTTGCATGCAGGTGTAAATGCTGCACACAACAACGACATGACCAAATAAAGACAATATAAATCATTAGCTTACCAACATCTGCTCCCTCATGTGCCTCATGTGTCTCATGTGCCGGACAATGATATCTGCTTCATATTCAGCTTCATATGCAGCTGCTTCATATTCCTCCGGGGCAAACGATACTATCCTCTCCTGCTCCAACGTGTGTGGTCTCAATCCACGTCGTCTTCTCCTGTACAATTCTCTTGTCTCGTTAAAGACATTCATTGTATTAAAAACCCACAGAAGAACATTGACCACCGCGGAAATCCTCCGCTCGTAATCAGCCATTTTTTTTTTCTTTGTTGTGGAGTATTGGGTCACGTACTTTACTACGTCAGCAGAGTGTGGGACCGCCTCAATCCCGCCCACCCCCAGCAATTCTCGGCTTTCCGCGGTTGTGATGGAGGCGCAGCCGCGGGAGAAACAAGTAGTAAAGAAAAGAAAAGAGTAGCGCAGAACTATATAGTGGAAATGTGGCTTAAGTCTCTTATTATTTCGCAACAGACTGCTCCGAAATACTTCACCAACGTGGCATCATTTTTTAACGGCATCGGGTCGATTCTTTAACCCCCCCGGCATCAGGCTAACCCTGGATATCAATTTGGAAGACAGGCACGGCCGTTGCCTCCTATTGTCTTATTAATTCTGGGTACAGACTGCAACCCAGAATCTCGCCGATCCATTTAATCTTTTGTCAAACAGAGGCTACTTTCACAAAGGCCTCGGCAAGTCCCCTTGTACAAGCGGTAGCGTGATTTAACTCTAATCACAGCGGACACTTTCCCCCGTGGCCTCTTTTCGACTACGAGAACAAGCGGTGTCTTGTGTTTAGCAAATTAAATGATCGCGGCTTCACTCCCAGAGTGGCATCGGGTCGAACTCTTCAATGGCTCCCCCCGGCATCAGGTTGCTAAAACCTGGCTCTTTTCATTTGGGAGACGAACCTGGGTGATTATTAGTCACCCTGGCATCCTAAGTCTCGTCATTTTGGCTCAGACTGAATCCAAAACGTTTCAAAATTTGGCGGACCATGCACCCGTCATACATGTCCAGGGCCACGGCCGTTCTATCTCAGACTGAAAATAGAACACGTGCACTCTCTTTAACTTTTCAAACTATTGTTTAAACTTTACATGTGACTCCCAACCAAATGATAAATTTCGAGCTCGGATATACCCATTTATCAGACAACTGTAAATTTAGAATGGCCAAACTGCAGAATTTTGTAGAAAAAGGCTCTGCTTACCTTTTTATTCAGGCGCCACAGTGGCCTGCAAAAGGGTCCTTCCGATGTGGGTTTTTGGGTCCTTTCTATGTAGTTTTTTCGGCTCGTCTCAAACTACTTCAATCCGGGTCACCGGCACCAATTTGTTAGAAAATACCCGATTCTTTGATTGAGAGATCCAAGAACAAACCGGAGATTTCTTCAATTTTAAGATGAAACATTTATTTAGAAGTCACATGTAAAGCAAGCAGCGCTGGGTGCAGCGTGACGCAGCTCCCTCTGGAGCGTGGTCAGACTGAACCCCGACTTCCGGGTGCACGTTACAGTTATTCTCTCAAGTGGGGCGACCTAGTACAATAGGAGGGGCTTATACGCGACCTTCTGATTGGCTAGTTTAAATGTGCTATCAAAAGAGTGTGTGAGAATGCTGTTTTTGGGTGTGTAACTAATGTGAAAAGACCTGACTTAAAAGTGAGAGAAAAGGGAGAGAGCTCTATACTTTTGTCTCATTCCTATTATCTCAGGAACATATAACATAACATAATTGTTCACAAGCATGCAAACAGAATTTGTATGGAATATGTGTAGAGCATAATGGGAGATCACCTACAGAATTATTATTCTGGCACTAACTATACATTAACCCTTTCACTGCTGTGACTGGAACACTCCTCTAGACTGGGCACTCATGGCAAAAAACACTATGCACAATGTTCATGGATACAGCCCATATCAACTGGTGTTTGGACAGAATCCCAACATGCCCTCTGTGTTAAATGATAAACTCCCAGCCTTAGAGGGCACTACAAAGAGTGAATGGGTTGCAAAACACATCGCTGCTTTGCACGCTGCAAGAAGAGCTTTCACAGAAGCAGAATGTTCTGAAAGAATATGGAGACCACTACGCAAACAAATCCATCACACAGATGAAACATATGAAGTGGGTGATAAAGTCTACTATAAAAGAGTGGACTGTCCAGAGTGGAAAGGGCCAGAAGTTGTTATTGGCCAGTGTCAGAAATTGTATATATGTACAAATATGTTATAATTTCATAATTAGTTTTTAGCTGAACTTTTCTGTATTTTTTCCCTTACAATGGCTGCAACAATGCTGCATCAGGAAGGTTTAACTCACCCTGTAACAGACATACCTCAACAGACCGGAATAATCTGTATTTACTTAAAGTTTAGAAACTGGTGTGCAAGAAGTCATGTGCTGACATGGAGCTGTCTTTGTGTTACACAACAAAGCCTGACTGTTTCACGGTCTTATCAGTCACCACAAAGCCTGACTGTTTCACGGTCTTATCAGTCACCACAAAGGTGCCCATAAAGTTGCAGTAGATGTTTCCTGTGTCTGACCTGCTCAGTATAAAAGGGACGTGCTGGCTTTGTATGGCAGCGCACATTTCCCATCTGTAATCAGAGGTGTGTTGCTCCTTGTACAAGTAAAAACTTTGAACACATTTTGTGTCTCGAATCTTATTAAGGTACGAACCTAACAGAGTACTATTATTTTGTGAGTCTTGAGTTTCAGATTCCTGACAGCCAGGATGGTGCAGTGGTGTTTGTTCGACAAGGAGGAACCTGCGTAAGAGTGCATCATCTCAGACTGAGAAAAGTGAACCCTAAAAGTGGTGAACATCAGACAACAAATGGAAATCCAGAAAACAACACAGACATTGGTGAAAAACAAGGAATGATGGGAACTGCTGAAAACATGGAGAACACAGAAAATGAAATGGAGGTTCAAGAAAACATGCTTCAGCCCAATTGCACCGAAGAAGCTACTGGAGTTCAGAGTGAGATTTCACTTTCCACGAATGGTGACAGAGAGACTCATGAAATACAACCAGAAATGCCTAACAGAGAAACAAACACAGCTGAAACATCCGGTGTTTGTTTGAAAACGGGGCAGGTCCTGAAATACATAGACAAAGACAGTGGGGTTAAACACACAGCCAACGTTTTGGGGCGGGCAGGCAAAGCAACAGGGAAATATAAAAATTGGTATAACTTGCTTTTTATGGAGCCTGATTGTCTAGATGGTAACACAAAATCTGTTGATCTAACACAGGTACAGAGTCTTGAGATTGAACCTGCTGTCACTGATGTTAACACTAATGAAGATGTGTTCGTGGCTAATGATTTATCGTTTGATAAAGCCAAACAAGAAGAAATTAAATGCTGGAGAGATAACAGTGTGTTTGTAGAAATGAAAGATGAGGGACAAAAGTGTATTTCAACAAGGTGGGTGTGTACTCTCAAAGAAACCGTCTCAGGATTAGTGCCAAAAGCTCGTCTGGTGGCAAGAGGTTTTGAGGAGATGGAGATGTCTGAGCTGCAAAAGGACTCACCCACCTGTGCTTCAGAGTCCTGACGACTACTGACAGCAGTTATTTGTCAAAAACAATGGTCACTTCATTCTATGGACATAAAATCAGCATTTCTTCAGGGAATGGAGGTGTCACGTGACATTTACATTAGACCACCTCCTGAAGCCAACTGTAATGGAATATTATGGAAGCTCAAAAAGCGTGTATATGGCTAAGCAGATGCATCATTGTACTGGTACAACAGAGTCAAAGAGATGGTGCTGAAAGCAGGTGGACAAATGTCAAAGGTCGATCCGGCTGTTTTCTGTTGGTTAGATCAAGACTGCACCGTGTCTGGGGTACTCGCCTGTCATGTAGATGATTTCATATGGGGAGGCACACAAAAATTCGCCACAACAGTCATACCTCACCTGAAATCTGTTTTCCAGGTTGGGCGTGAAGCACACAAACACTTCTCTTATGTTGGAGTAGACTTTGTGACTCTTGATGGAAAGGTGCAAATGCACCAGGAGAAATACATTCAGCACATGCAGCCCATACACATTGACCCATCGCGAGCAGTACAGCAAGATTCGCCTTTCTGTGAGGAGGAAAAAGATCAACTCAGATCAAAGATTGGTCAAATTCTCTGGGTTGCCAGGCAGAGTAGACCAGATGTGATGTTTGATGTTAGTAACCTAGCATCAACACTGAAAGATGCAACTGTACACACGATCCATGAAGCAAACAGAATAGTGTGCAAGATAAAGTCAAAGAAGGTTGTGTTAAACTTTTCACATTTGGGAAAAGACAGTGCACTAAAAATAACTGTGTTTAGTGATGCCTCATTTGGAAACCTGTCTGATGGAGGCACTCAAGGAGGACATTTCATTGCTCTTATGGGAGAAAAGGGAAAGTTTTCACCTCTTTCTTGGCAATCAAAGAGAGTAAAAAGGGTAGTGAGAAGTACACTAGCTGGTGAAACCCTGGCTATGTCTGAGGGAGCTGACAATGCACTTTTTCTAGCTACACTGTTTTCTGAGTTGACCGCAGGAGACACAAACCATGCCCCTCCAATAATCTGTGTAACAGACAACCATTCGCTAACCGATGCACTAAAATCCACAAAGTCAGTTTCTGAGAAAAGACTTCGTTTGGAGATTAGTAGCATCAAAGAGCTTATTCAGATGCAGAAAATTGAACAGATACTGTGGCAGAGCACAAAAGAACAACTCGCAGACTGCCTCACAAAAAGGGGTGCATCAGCTCACCAGTTGCTCAAGGCACTGAGTGAAGGGCAATGGACTATTGGTTAATAGGGGGTCAGAGTATTACTTAAAAAAATGAAAACTTGAGAACATACAGTTCTATTCATATTTAAGCTTTGTTTAACAGTTATGTTCTGTCTTCAAGCTCAGGGTTTATTTGAGCATGTGTATATGTTTATGTTGTTGGACTTAATGGGTTTGAATATGACTGATTAAAAAAAAAAGGACAGGGGATTAAGTTTCAGATACAATATATTGTATATAACTGTCATTTATCAAGTGTTTGTTGTGCTGTTATCCGCAGGGCTTTTATTGTGAAAGTGAGCAGAAGGTGGGGAAGCAGATATATTTTTTTTTTTCTGGGGACTCTCATGTCACTTGGTCGGCAATAAAGGTGCAAGCAGACATAACGAGTGTGTTGTTCTTATCGTCTTTCACCAACCCCATCCCAGGGCGGCTGCGGCCACAAAAGCAAACCCCTACCCCCAGCGCCCACCCGAGCGACTGATCAGCAGATCACTACAGGCACCCCAAGATGCCACCCGGCATGCAAAGTGCCACACAAAACCGACCCACCATCACCACCTCCATTCATCACTCCCTCACTCCCGTTTACTCTTATTCAGTCCCTCTCTCACTCCCTTGCTTGTATCTATACATTTAGCAGCACCCAGGGATTTTGACAACATGACGGGTCCCCCAGGCCCCCAACAAGAGGAGGGCAACAGGGGTGGGGGAAGACCCCCACCCCCTCCCCCTTGCACAAAACATGGTAGGTGTATGTTGGTTGCATGATGAGATTGTGTGTAAATGTGTGGACTACCATAGTGCAGTTAAAATTGGGGGGATGGTAGTTGAAGCACCACAAGCCACTGCGATAGGCAGCGGGGGCCCATCCCCCCCAAGCCCTCAGTGTTTAAAATTGAGGTGAAGGCAGCACCACTATGCAGCAGAGGTATCCCTTTCACCGACAGCGCAGCACACCCCCGCCCCAAAGCCCTAAATGTATCCAAGAAGATGTATATTCCACCCAGAATCTGGAGCGGCGGAGCGGGAAATAAGAGTGGGAGGAACATGGTCCAAAAGTGAGGCTGCCCCCCCCCCAGGAGCCAGCTTGCAAACTGGTTCATGAGGCCACCCACTGCCCCCAAATCCCAACCCAGGGTGAGGGCCACCAGGCCAAGCAGCCCAGGACCCACCAACATCAGGCCCTGGTGCTTCCAGCACCACAAACATGGAGCAGCCACACCCATTCCCATTCATCTTGCACACACAAACATGGACTACAATAGTCACAATAGTGAACAATGAGCCGGACCCACATGGCACCCCACACACCAAGCGACACCCCTGAGCGCCTACCCCAGACATACACCAACAACAGCAGGCCGCCCTGCAGCCACAGCCACCCCGGAGCAGCCCGACTGCAACACAGCCACCAACCCGCACCAACGCCCCCCCCCCCAACCACCAACTGTAAACAATCAATGCTGCCATGCTAGCAGAAAAAGACGTATTGTGGGAATCCACCTCAGTATATTTACTCAGATTTAAAAGACAAAAAGGAATCATCATGGGGGGTTTGTGTGTGGATGCGGGGGTGGTGTGTTGGTGTGAACAGTGACAAAGAGAATGGGAATTACAAAGGCTTTGATGTTAATGCAACACACAGAGAAGGCTGACCGAGTGGTATTATTTAAGAGCAGAGGTGCCTGAGATCTGTCCTTTTTTGTTGCTTGTGTTTCTAGAGAAATGTGAGAGAGAGTTGAATAAAGCCTGATATGATCTTGGCCTCTCTGCCTGGTTATTCCTCTCTCCACACTGGTGACCCTTGACGCACAATGGAATGTGAGACAAACACCCCGGAGATGATCCGGACGGCAAGTACCAGCAACGCGTGCGCCGTTTCGGTCAAACTCCCTGACTTTTGGCTACACGACCCGAAGTCGTGGTTCCTCCACACCGAGGCCCAGTTCAAGCTCCGGGGAATAATGGCAGATGACACCAGATATTACTACGTGGTCGCAGCGCTGGACGCTCGCACGACTCAGCAGGTGGCGAGCCTGCTCCAACAGCCCCCAGCCCGCGACAAACGGTGGGTGCTCTAAAAACCGCGCTGACCCGGCACTACATGCTCTCGGACTGCGAAAGAGCGGAGAGGCTCCTGACGCGCTCCGAGTTAGGAGAGAGGTCGGCGGTCGAATTGTTGGAGATGTTGGCATTGATGGGCACAGATGACGGGCATTTTCTCTTTGCCCACCTTTTCCTCTGGAACCTCCGGACGGTGGCCAGAGCAGTCCTTGCCAATTCGCTGCTGCTGGCCGCATGCAACTACTGGGCACTAGCCCAGGAGGCAGATTGGATTATCCTCACTACTAGAGCCCTCACAGTGAACGCAGCAGCGGCGTCGGAACCCAGCGAAACGGCCAGTGGAGGCGAGGACCCAGCGATGGTGGCGGCAGCGGGGGCCAGGAAGCGCCAGAGAGACATGCTCTGCTTCTACCACCGCCGTTTTGGAGGGGACGCATGCCGATGCGCGCCACCATGCCAATTCAAGCGTTTGGGAAACGCCAGGACCGGCAGTCGGTAGCAGCTGCGACCAACGGTGAAGCAAGCAAGCTGCTCTGTGTGACAGACTCACGCTCGGGGAGACGGTTCCTCGTGGACTCCGGCTCCCAAAAGAGCTTCATCCTGCTGTCCTATGCCGACCGGCTGGCGGGAACTAGCGGCCCCAAGCTGACAGCCGCAAACGGCTCCGACATTAAGACTTTTGGTGAGAGGACACTGATTGTATCCTTGCACGGCCGTACATACCAATGAACATTCGTTATAACAGCATGCAGCTTCCCAATCTTAGGCGCTAATTTTTTTGTGTGCACACGGACTACTAGTCGATGTGGCTAACAGACGCTTGATTAATGCAATGTCTTTTGATTCTCTGCCCTGTACAGCTCGAGGAACCAGGCCAACAACACTTGCCAACGTCACAGCTCCAGGGGGTAAGTTCCACACACTGCTCACCCAGTTCCCAGCACTCACGGTCCCAACGTTTTCAGAGACCGTCACTAAACACCGGATGGAGCACTTCATTACCACCACGGGGCCGCCCGTTTTCGCACGACCTCGGCGCCTGGACGCAGCTAAACTGGCCATAGTGCGCGAGGAGTTTGCCAACTTGGAAAAGTTGGGTATCATCAGGCGCTCAAATAGCCCATGGGTATCCCCGCTACATATGGTTCCTAAGGCCGAGGGATTGTTGCGACTGTGCAGAGATTTCAGCAGATTAAACAACGCCACAGCGCACGACCACTACCCCATCCCTCATATTCAGGGTTTTCCGTTCACCGGGGCACACATTTTTTCCAAGATAGACCTGGTCCGCGGTTACCACCAGGTCCCGGTGCGCGTGGAGGACATACCTAAAACAGCAGTAATAACCCCGTTTGGCCTGTTTGAGTTTTTACGCATGCCTTTTGGGTTAACAGGCATGGCGCAGACATTCCAACGCATGATAGATGCAGTGTTGCGCGATCTGCCATTTGTGTTTGTCTACCTGGACGACATCCTCGTGGCCAGCGCGTCCGAGGACGAACACGTAACCCACCTCAGGACAGTTTTCCAGAGGTTGGAGGAGCACGGGTTGATAATCAACCCGGCGAAGTGCCAGTTCGGGGTGGCGGGGATCGATTTTTTTTTGGGGGGGGGGGGGCACTGCATCTCACCGGAGGGCGCGATACCCTTGCCGGACAAGGTGTGCGCCGTGGCGAATTTTCCCTGGCCTCAGACGGTTAGGGCGCTGCAGGAGTTTTTGGGGATGGTTAACTTGTACAATTGTTTCCTCCCCTGCGCAGCCCAGCTCATGCAGCTGTTGTATGCTGCGCTTAAGAAACGGAAACCGGCGGACAGAGTCGACTGGACTCCTGAGCGGGAGCAGGCGTTTTCCGAGGTTAAAACAGCTCTGACGAACGCTGCACTGCTGGCGCACCCGGACCCAACGGCTCGGACAGTGTTCACTACTGACGCCTCGGACGTTGCCATAGGGGCTGTCGTGGAGCAGTGCGTCGCCGGTTCTTGGCAGCCACTCGCCTTTTTTAGCAGCTCTTTGCGCGACAGTGAGCGTAAATACAGCGCGTTTGACAGAGAGTTACTGGCTCTCCACCTGGCCATATTCCACTTCCAGTTCTGGCTGGAAGGGCGCACCTTCACTGCGTTCGTAGACCACAAGCCACTAACGTACGTGATGGCCAAGGTTTCAGAACCATGGTCGGGCCAGCAGCAGAGACAGCTGGCCACGATCTCGGAGTTTACAACCGACCTTCAGCATGTGGCCAGTAAACTCAATGTGGTGGCGGACTGCCTCTCGGCGCGCATTAGTGGCCCCAGTCTACGTGGGGATAGATTACACGGCCATGGCCGCTGAGCAGATCGCTGATGCGAACGTTTGCGCGCTCTAGTCTGAACCAACAGGGTTAAGGCTGGAGAGCAGAGTACTGCAAGATGGCCCCCCCCCCCCAAATCTGAGACATCTTCATGGGCCGCCCGTGCCCAGTGGTCCCACATGCTTAGCGCCGCCACGTTTTTGAGTCGGTTCACTCCCTGGCACACCCAGAAATGCATGCGTCAGTCAAAATGGTGGGAGCGAAGTTCGTCTGGCCGAGCCTGCACAAACAGGTGAAACAGTGTGCTGCAGCCTGCGTAGCGTGCCAGCGAGCCAAAGTGCACAGGCACACAGAGGCCCCCTTGGAGCCGTTCCATATCCCGGCTAAGTGGTTCGATCACGTTCACGTGGACCTTGTGGGCCCCCTCCCGCCATCGCAGGGGTTCACACACCTCCTGACAGTGGTGGACCGCACCACGCGCTGGCCCAAAGCAGTCCCACTAGCTTCCACCACGTCCGCAGAAGTTGCACGTGCTTTTTTGATGACATGGGTGGCACGTTTCGGTGCCCCTTCGGATATCACGTCCGATCGGGGCCCGCAATTTGTTTCCGACCTCTGGTACACCATGGCCCAGAGCTTGGGCGTCTCACTTCATCGCACGACTGCATACAGCCCACAGGCCAATGGGTTATGCAAGCGTTTCCATAGATTGCTTAAAGCAGCGCTCAGAGCTTCGCTTACAGATGCAAATTGGGTGGACCGGTTGCCGTGGGTTCTATTAGGGTTGTGTTCAGCACTGAAGGAGGATTTGGCAGCTTCCCCAGCAGAGCTGTTTTTTTCCCAGCCGCTGCGGCTCCCAGGGGAATTTTTCCCGGACAGCCCCGTGCCGAACACCGATTCATTCCCACTTTCACCGCGTAGCGCAGTGGCAGGGATGGTACCCGGTCCGGTCCACCATTGTTTTCAACGCACTTTTGTGCCAAAGGCCTTGAAGGATGCGGCGTTTGTATTTGTCAGGCACGATGCCCACCGGACCCCCTTGCGCCCGCCCTACGATGATGGCCCGTTCAGAGTGCTGGAACCCGGGGCGAAACATTTTGTGTTAGACTTGGGGGGACGCAGAGAAACAGTCTGTATAGACAGGCTTAAGCCCACCTTCATGTTATCAGACGAGCAAGTGGTGTTGGCCCAAACTCCTCGGCACGGACGACCCCTACAGAGAACTCCCCAGGTAAATGACTCATCAGATTAGTCACAAGGGCATGCGAATGATGTTTCCCCCCTCCCAATGTCCCCACACAGACAGACACACCCCCAACCTCAAAGCCGCAGACCCCACGTTACAGCTGCTACGGACATAAGCTGAAGCCCAAAGGACATGAGGATCAAGGCTCAGTCTGAGTCTTGGGAGGGGGGGCGTGGTGTGGGAATCCACCTCAGTATATTTACACTCAGACTTAAAAGACAAAAAGGAATCATCATGGGGGGTTTGTGTGTGGATGCGGGGGTGGTGTGTTGATGTGAACAGTGACAAAGAGAATGGGAATTACAAAGTCTTTGATGTTAATGCGGCACACAGAGAAGGCTGACTGAGTGGTATTATTTAAGAGCAGAGGTGCCTGAGATCTGTCCTTTTTTGTTGCTTGTGTTTCTAGAAGAAATGTGAGAGACAGTTGAATAAAGCCTGATATGATCTGAACCTCAGGTTCAGGTTACTTTATTTGTACCCGTAGGTAGATTTGTTTTGCAGTCTGGTGACATCCATATTTACAAGCCACTAATTACATTCAACATAGACACAAACACAGGCACACATGAAGCTGACTATACACATGATAAAAATACTCAAGGCTCCATCAATCAGGGTATAAAAGGACAAAGAGATGAGGGAAAAACCAGACGTAAGAGAGAAGGGTCATATTAAAAGTTAAAAACTAGTCAAAGAGGTTAAAAACTCAAAGGTCTAAAACCCAATAAAATATTTAGAACCCAAGTGACATCCTACAAAAATAAGTAAATATAAAATGGAGTTAATAAATAGGTACCTAAATTATGTACAATATATTTTTACAGCTTGTTCAACTCTTTGACAGCAGCAGGGACAAAGCTGTTTTTGTAGCGCTGGGTTCTACTTTTTGGGACAGCAAACCTCCGTCTTGAGGGAAGAAGCTGAAAGTTGCAGTGCAAAGGGTGGGAGTTGTGGCTTATATTAATCATATATTCCATACCTACATATGTATAGACATATTAGAATGTTTAGTGATTACATATGTGGAATGACCTCACGCCTCAGAACAGGACAAGAGGTCTCAACCGCCAGCGAGGATCAAAGAGCAGACAGAGTCGCAGCGGTGGAGACCGGATCGATCTCCCTGACCACCCAGGGTCAGGTGGAGGAGACGGAGGACAATGGAGGGGGGATTATGTTAATGCAGGATGTCGGCTTTGATATGCAATGTCTTTTGTTGAGTGTGGGTATAAGTATGAAGGTCTGACTGTGCTCGACCTCTTATTCTGCTTCTGCACCGAGATGAGACATGTTAGGGAGGTGAAGCTGATATTAAACTTTGATTTATAAAATCACATCGCTTCTTCATTTCGAACTCCCTACACTGGTGACCAGACGTGAGGATGGAACAGAGACGTTCTCCCGCGACGAACTCATCGGAGGCGACCCAGGCAAGCGCCGGCGCCCATGCAGACAGGGGAACGGATGGAAGACGTTCCCCCACGGCAGAATCCACAGAGAGGGCTCAACAGAGCACCATCCCCAGCTCCGCCGTGAGGACAGAAGAAAGGCGTTCTCACCCGGCCGACACATCAAGGACGGCCCACACAAGCGCCATCACCGTCAAGCTGCCAGAGTTCTGGCAAAACGACCCGAGCTCGTGGTTCCAGCAAGCTGAGGATCAGTTTGCACTGGCGGGCATAACGGCGGACGAAACGAAGTTTTATCACATCGTCGCCAAACTCGACGCTGCCACGTCAAGATGCGCGCGGAGCATTATCCAACGACCGCCCGCCCACCACAAATACAGAGAACTGAAGGCGACCATCATTGAGAACTTCGTCCCCTCAGCCGAGGAGAGAGCAGAGAAGATCCTGGCGATCTACGGCCACAGAAGATGCAGACCCAAGGCCCTCATGGAGGACATGCTGCAGCTTAAGGAAGAGGACAACGACAACTTCCTCTTCCAACACATCTTCCTCAGCACTCTGCCGCCACACATGAGAGGGATACTGCCCAACAGGTGATGCAACACCCAGCAGGACTTCGGCGCGCTGGCCCGAGAAGCGCAGCGGCTCATCAATGCCTGCGGCGAACAGATGGCCACAGCAGCATCTGCAGACCTCAGCGCGGAGGCCCAGAGCAGCGGAGAACCGCGGACAACGGAGCAGAGCCCGCCCACCATGGCAGCGACGCGACCAAGGCGCAGCAGGCGGAACGACCTCTGCTATTATCATCAGCGTTCCGCCGTGAGGGCGCACAAATGTGTGCCCCCCTGCGGTTTCAAGAGCCGAGAACCGCTAACTGCTGCGGCTCTCGGCGAGATGAATAAGCTGCTTTATGTGACTGACGGACACACAGGGAGACAGTTCCTTATCGACACCGGAGCTCAGGTGAGCTTCATCACCCCTTCCAACGCAGACCGGGCCATGGGACCCCGGGGAAACGGAGCGATGGCAGCCAACGGCTCGATCATTGACACCTTCGGTGAAAGGAACCTGCCCCTTTGCATTCACGGCCGCAACTATAGATGGACGTTTATTATAGAGGCGGTGAGCTTTAACTTATTGGGTGCTGATTTTTTGTGTGCACATGGGTTGTTAGTCGATCTTGCAAACAGACGCTTGATTAATGCACTGTGTCACTTAATGCACAATGTCATTTTCTTCTATCCCCTGCTCAGCTCGAGTTTCTCCACCACCCGTGCAGGCCAGCATCACCACAGCAGGAGGTAAGTTTGACCAACTCCTCACCCAATTTCCAGCACTCACAGTTCCAAAATTCTCAGCAACAGTAGCGAAACACGGGGTTGAACACTTCATCCCCACAACAGGCCCACCCGTGTTTGCCAAAGCTCGGCGCTTAGACGCGACCAAGCTCGCCATAGCACGGGACGAGTTTGCCAGCCTGGAAAAATTAGGCATTATTAGGCGCTCGAAAAGCCCTTGGGCATCGCCACTCCACATGGTCCCGAAAACCGACGGTTCTTGGAGACCTTGTGGCGATTACCGCAGATTAAACAATGCGACAGCGCATGAACGCTACCCAATTCCTCACATCCAAGATTTTTCACTACATCTGGCGGGTGCGCGCATTTTTTCTAAAATAGACCTGATCCGCGGCTATCACCAAGTCCCCGTTCGAGCGGAAGACATTCCTAAAACGGCTGTAATAACCCCTTTCGGTCTTTTTGAATTTTTGCGGATGCCGTTCGGCCTCAAAGGCGCTGCTCAAACCTTTCAGCGTATGATGGACGCGGTATTACGCGACCTCCCCTTCGTGTTCGTCTACCTCGACGATATGCTGGTAGCCAGCCTGTCAGAGGAAGAACACGAACAACACCTCACTACAGTTTTTCAGAGACTAGAAGAGCACGGGTTAATAATCAACCCAGCCAAATGCAAATTCGGCGTGTCACAAATTGATTTTTTTGGGACACAGAGTTTCACCGAATGGGGTAGTCCCATTGCCAGACAAAGTCTGCGCGGTAAAAAATTTTCCACGACCACAAACGGTCAAATCGCTGCAAGAATTTTTGGGAATGGTGAATTTTTACAACCGTTTCCTCCCCCGCGCAGCTCAACTCATGCAGCCCCTGTATGCCGCGCTCAGAAAACAAAAGCCTTCCAACGCAGTCGAATGGACCCTGGAGCGCGAACGCGCCTTCGCGGAAGTAAAAAGTGCTCTAGCGAATGCCACATTGTTGGTTCACCCCGATCCCTCAGCCCGCATAGCGTTAACCACAGACGCTTCAGACCTGGCCATAGGAGCAGTCGTGGAACAACATGTTGGCGGAACCTGGCAACCTTTAGCATTTTTTAGCAAATCTTTAAACCAAACCAAGCGTAAATACAGCACTTTTGACAGGGAGCTGCTAGCGCTTCATTTATCCATCCACCACTTCCAGTTCTGGTTAGAAGGGCAGCGTTTCACGGCTTTTGTAGACCACAAACCGCTCACTTTTGCGATGACTAAAATTTCAGAACCATGGTCAGGCAGGCAACAAAGACAGCTAGCTGCAATTTCAGAGTTCACCACAGACATTCGACATGTGGCAGGCAAACTTAACGTGGTAGCAGACTGCCTCTCTCGCACTGTGACATCGCCAGAGCACGAGGAGACAGATTATACTACCTCAGCCGTAGAACTCTTTGCCGACGCGGCCCCAATTCACGTAGGGATAGATTACGCAGCCATGGCAGAGGAACAAAGCAGTGACGCGGACGTGCGCGCACCTGTCTGGACCAACAGGGTTAAGACTAGAGGAAAGGGGTTTACGTGACGGTGTACCCCCCCCCCCCCAATCTGCGACGTGTCAACCAGCCGACCTTGCCCGGTAATCCCAGCTGCATGGCGCCGCCGCATTTTCGACTCGGTTCACTCCCTTGCGCACCCAGGGGTGCGCGCCTCAGTTAAAATGGTCGCGGAAAAGTTTGTTTGGCTGGGCCTGCGCAAAAATGTAAAGGAATGGGCAAAAACTTGCATGTCTTGTCAGCGCGCCAAAATACACAAACACACAAAAGCTCCTCTAGAGCCTTTTCGAATCCCAGCCAGAAGGTTTGACCACGTTCATGTTGACCTCGTGGGACCACTACCTTCGTCTCAGGGTTTCACACACCTGTTAACAATGATAGACCGTACTACGCGCTGGCCTGAGGCGGTCCCTTTGGCGTCAACCACAGCTGCGGAAGTCGCTCGCGCTTTTTTAACAAACTGGGTGGCACGTTTCAGCGTCCCATCGGACATCACGTCCGATAGGGGGCCTCAATTTGTCTCAGAGCTTTGGTCAGCCATGGCCAGCAGCTTAGGGGCGACAATTCACCGCACCACCGCATATCACCCTCAGGCTAATGGGTTATGCGAGCGTTTTCACAGATCTTTAAAGGCCACCCTCAGGGCCTCACTAACGGATACAGATTGGGTGAAGAAACTTCCCTGGGTTTTATTGGGGTTGCGTTCTGCGCCTAAAGAGGATCTAGACGCCTCCCCAGCAGAATTAGTTTTTGCACAACCTCTCAGACTCCCAGGTGAGTTTTTACCAGAGAATCCAGAGCCTGGACATCTTCCAGCCCTGAGGCCTTTAGGCAGCACCGGACCAGACACTCTCCCCGGACCGGCACATCACTCTTTTCCATGGGTTTTTGTCCCCCAAGCTTTAAAAAACGCCGAGTTCGTTTTTGTTAGACACGAAGCTTTAAAATCAACCCTCCGTCCACCATACAACGGACCATTCAGAGTGCTGGAACCTGGTGATAAGCATTTTGTGCTTGATTTAGGGGACAGAAAAGAAACAGTCAGCATTGACAGACTTAAACCTGCCTTCTTGTTGAGAGACGAACCTGCACGGGTGGCGAGAGCACCTCGGCGGGGTAGACCCCCCAAGAAAAAAAACTCAGCCCCCCCTGCAGGGAACAAATAACCACTCTCCTCCCCAAGCTGCAGATTCCTTACAGGAGGGTCCCACCAGGACGCCAAAGCGGACCTACAGCAGATTCGGGAGAAGATTAAAACCCAGACGGCACAGGGACTGATGCAAATTGACCAAGAGTTGTTAACTATGTTATCAGATTGTGCCGTGACAGTTTTAAGGCTGATTTGTGATATTACTATACTGTTGTGGTTACCACTGAATTCTCTACAGGAGCATGACTGCTGGAAAGATTTTTCCTTGTTTTCCCTGTCAAGAGGTTTAACAGTATGTCATAGAGATTATCTTAAACTGTAAACTTAATTTGATTGTCCTTTTCTTAGTCGTTTGGGGGGGGCTGTGGCTTATATTAATCATATATTCCATACCTACATATGTATAGACATATTAGAATGTTTAGTGATTACATATGTGGAATGACCTCACGCCTCAGAACAGGACAAGAGGTCTCAACCGCCAGCGAGGATCAAAGAGCAGACGGAGTCGCAGCGGTGGAGACCGGATCAATCTCCCTGACCACCCAGGGTCAGGTGGAGGAGACGGAGGACAATGGAGGGGGGATTATGTTAATGCGGGATGTCGGCTTTGATATGCAATGTCTTTTGTTGAGTGTGGGTATAAGTATGAAGGTCTGACTGTGCTCGACCTCTTATTCTGCTTCTGCACCAAGATGAGACATGTTAGGGAGGTGAAGCCATTAAATTTTGATTTATAAAATCACATCGCTTCTTCATTTCGAACTTCCTACAGGAGTCATCATTTAAAATGGAGGTAGCCATCCTCTGTACTTGTCTGGTGTACAGGGATGTCAGGCTCAGCTGTGGCTCACCAAGCAAACGACTGGACCATCTAACTACCTGATCCAAGGATTTCCTCTGTTTCAGTTTTATCTGACCAAACCATGACACTAAAGAAAAGGATAAAACAGATTCAATAAAAGCCCGATAAAACATTGTCATTATGGTTCGGTCAACTTGGAAGTGTGCAAGTTTTCTCAAGCAATGCAAATGTTGCTGACCCTTTTTGCACACCCTTTCACAGTTCTCTTCAAAGTTTAAATTACTATCAATAATCGTCCCAAGATATTTGTAGGATTGTACACATTTGGTGGTCTGGCCTTTTAGTATGGTGACTTTGTGCCTGGGAGTTTTCCTCCTAAAGTCAATAATCATGTCTTTAGTTTTTGTCGTATTCAGCTGCAGGTAGGAATCCTCACACCAGTGAACAAAATCATCAACTACTGGGCCGTGGCCACTCTCACCATCCTGGAGGAGACTGACAATAACTGAGTCATCAGCATACTTTATAATGTGTCTGTTGTCATGTCTGCTCTGACACATGTTTGTGTACAGGATGAAGAGTAGTGGTGACAACACACACCCCTGAGGAGAGCCAGTAGAAGAGCACTTTAGGTCAGACAATGTACCATTGATCCTTACTCTCTGCGTCCTGTTGGTTAAGAAATCCAGAATCCAACCCACCAGATTATTGCGCAAATCAAATTGTTGCAGGAGCCTTTCAACTAAGATATTAGGTTGGATTGTATTAAAGGCGGAAGAAAAGTCCACAAATAAAAGCCTGGCATGTGTCCCATTAAAATCCAGATGTTTAAAAAGCATGTTAAACAGAGTGACAGTGGCATCCTCCACTCCTCTGTGAGGCCTATAGGCAAACTGCAGAGGATCCAATGCATGCTCAGTCTGCCTTAGGACCTCACATCTGATCAGTTTTTCAAAAATTTTCATTAAAATTGAAGTCAAAGCAACTGGTCTAAAGTCGTTTACCGTTTTAGGACAGCTGGATTTTGGAACGGGAACAACCACGGCTTCTTTCCAGATCTTAGGCACATGTTGTGTCTGTAAGGACTTATTGAAAATGTAATGAAATATAGGACTCTGTTCATGTGCACAGGACCTTACCAAGCGCCCACATATATTATCAGGGCCCTGACTTTTGTTCACTTTTACAGTGCAGAACTCCCTTTTAACATCCTGCACCTCAATATTAAAGTGCTGATTGTCTTTGAGTTTCTGTTTCAAATCTTGGATTTCTGTGCTAAAATCAAAGGAGTCAAAATGACCATAAAAACAATTAAGAGCATTAGCCAGCTCTGTGTCTGAATTAAAACCATCTAAAAACACACGATTACTGCGCTCTGTGCTCTGAAGGCCTGCAATAGTTTTCATACAGGCCCAGGCTGAACCAAGTTTCTTTGTTGCCATCTTGCTTTCCAACTCTGATTTATAATTCTGTTTTGCTCTTAAAATTTCGGCCTTCAGCTCCTTTGTGGCAACCTGTAGCTCAGAAACGGACCCCTTTTTAAAGGCAAGTGCTTTCCTCTTTAAGCAGGATTTAACTGATTTTGTAACCCATGGTTTGTTGTTGGGATATATTTTGACACGTTTACGTGGAACAATCTTATTTTTACAGAAAGACATGTATGAACATGTGACGTCAATCAGAGATTCCAAATCATCCCCGCAGGCCAGTGTGAACATCTCTCAGTCTGTACAGTCAAAGCATTCCTGGAGGCTGTGCACTGAATCTTCTGTCCACACATCAATGTCTCTCGTCTCCACCTTGCCTCTTCTGAGAGCAGTTTTATACGTGGGCAGCAAATGTACACAGTTGTGATCTGAGGATCCTACAGGAGGAAGGGGGAGTGATTTATAGGCCCTCTCTATGGATCCATAGCACAGGTCCAATGTCTTTTTTTCGCCTGGTTGGGCAGGAGACATACTGATAAAAGTTTTTAAGTGTCTTCTTTAAAGAAATATGGTTAAAATCCCCAAGAATGAAGTTTGGCACCTCTGGAGAAATTGACTGCAGCTGCTGGATCACATCAAAGATGGTTCTGGAGGCGGAGTCAGCGTCTGCCCTCGGATGAATGTACACAATTGTGATGAAAAGTTGGGGGAACTCGCGAGGCAAATAAAAGGGGCGTAGTGACACAGACAACAGCTCCACATTGGGTGTACAGATGCGCTCTCTGACCGTGACAGATGTGCAGTACTGCTTATTAATATATAAACATACTCCACCCCCCTGACGTTTCCCCGTTACCTCTTCCTGCCGATCCAAGCGCAGCGGGGCTCCAAAGCCGTCAATCCACAGGTCTGCATCTCGGTCATGCGCAGTAAGCCAAGATTCGGTGAAGGCCATGACGCAGCAGTTCTTAAAGTCCTTCTGGTAGCGTACATTCCCTTGAATTTCATCCACCTTGTTTCTCACAGACTGTACATTCCCAAAAATTATTGAAGGAAGAGAAATGTTACCAAACTGCCGTCTCCTAAGGTGCAATTTCACACCTCCACGCCTTCCGCGCTTCCTTCTGCTGCCTCTCCCGTCTCTCTTTTCACCGCTATGTTCGTCAACCGTGTTTAAATGCAGCAACATGTCCCTGGAATAATGTATTCTGCCCGCCATTCTGCCCGCCATGGAGTCGAACGCGTTTACTTCAGAGACAAAGAGCCAGAGGACAGATGGCAGCAGTGCAAGAAAGGGGAGGAAATCCATGTTGTAGATACCAGGGAGCTCTTCGCCATATATTCCACAAACACTCCAGGGCAGAAATGACACAGAGGATTTTGTAAAAACATATAAAAGTACATAAAAAAACACACACACACACGCACTATTTCACCAGCTGCCGGTCGCTGCATGCGCATGCACCCAGTTCCTCTGCCTGGTTATTCCTCTCCCCACACTATCACTCTATAAACTTGTCAATCTGCTGTCAGATCCTGTCAGTTGCTGGATTTCTGTGTTTTGGTGCTTGGTTTCTGACTACTTTTTTGGCTTCTGAGAACTGAATTTGGATTACGAACTGGACATCCTAGTTTCGACCCCTGCCTGATTTATGACGCCAAGAGTGGCATTTATGGATGGGAAACAAGAGCAGAGTGGAGCGGCCCACCATTCAGCTAGATAAACAGCTGATCAATAGCTGTTTAGTCAACACAGATCATCCGAGATCATGGGTCCCAAGACAGCTCAGCAGACTGAGGAGGTGGACGATATTAAAAGGTCGCTCGACTTCTTGGCTGAAGAGATTTCTGCTGTTAAGCTGCAGCAAAAAAACATTCTGGACCTGGTCGAGGCAGTGAAAGCGCTGCGGATCCAGAACGCCGAGAAGGACAAGAGGCTGGCGTATCTGGAGAGCAGAGTGTCGGACCTGGAGCAATACACCCGGGTGAACAACGTGATCATCACAGGGCTCCACATTAAACCCCGATCATATGCTCGGGTGGTGGCTGCGGACAGCGGAGGGAGGCCTGATGAGCTGGAAGCCGAATCTACGGAGCAACAAGTGGCGGCCTTCCTGCAGTCCAAAGGAATCTAGCTGGACTGTGACACCATTGAGGCCTGCCACCCTCTGCCCAGGAAAAACAGTGACAAACCAGCTATAATCGTGAGGTTTGTCAACAGAAAACACAAGACTGCACTGCTAAAACAAGGGAGGAAACTGAAGGGAACAAACATTTACATAAACGAGCACCTCACAAAAGAAAATGCAGAAATAGCCAGAAAGCAAGATACCTGAGAAAGCAAAAAAAGATTCAAAACACCTGGACAACAAACTGTAAAATAAGATAAGATGAGCCTTTATTAGTCCCACAATGGGGAAATTCCATCATTGCAAAAACACAGGGATAGCAACACTCAGAGCAATAATTTAGAAGATAAGAAAATAAGAGCAGTGAATATACTGTACATATGTACACATAAATATATAGATATATATACACAGTGCGGAGCATTGTAGCTAGATGCAATAAACAGCATAACCATCTATTTAGTTATTCTACATAGTATGAATATATACCCATACATATTGTCACCGTCCATAGCGACTGATATTGTCCTAGTTGTTTACTGGAGGGGACCATTTGTGTAAGTTTGTTGCATCTTTTGCATTCAATACTATTAGGTCGTCACGTTTTTTTTTGTTTGTTTTGTTTTTTGTTTTGTTTTGTTTTTTGCTATCTCTGCAAGCAGCCCTGCTTAGGCTGTACAGTCTGACTGCCGTAGGTAGGAAGGACCTGCGAAACCTCTTGGTCACGCACCTAGGATGATGTAGTCTGCTGCTAAATGAGCTCGTCAGTGCGTTCAGTATGTCCTGCATAGGGTGGGACTCGGACTCCAGCAGAGATGACAGTTTAGCCACCATCCTTCTCTCTCCTATCTCCTCCACTGGGTCAAGGCGCTGCCCCAGGACAGAGCTAGCTTTCTTGATCAGTTTGTTCAGTCTCTTCCTATCGGCTGCTGTAATGCCACTGCCCCAGCAGACCAAAAGTGATGGCTGATGCCACCACCGTGACGTAGAATATCTTCAGGAGCACCCCTTGTACACCAAAAGACCTGAGCCTCCTCAGTAGGAACAGCCTGCGCTGTCCCTTCTTGTAGAGTGCGTCGGTATTGTGTGACCAGTCTAGTTTATTGTTCAGATGAACACCCAGGTACTTGTAGGATGTCACCATCTCGATGTCTGTTCCCTGGATGTTTTCTGGTGCTGTGAGGGGTTGTCCTTGCCTGCGGCAGTCCACCACCAGCTCCTTAGTTTTCCTCGCGTTGATCTGGAGGCAGTTCCGATGGCACCAGTCCACGAAGTCCTGGATAAGTCCTCTGTACTCAGCTTCATCTCCGTTGGAGATGAGGCCGACGATCGCAGAGTCATCAGAGAACTTCTGTAGATGGCAGTGTGTTGTGTGAGAAGTCCGCAGTATAAAGGATGAACAGGAAGGGAGCCAAAACTGTTCCCTGGGGGGCCCCCATGCTGCCGATGATCGTGTCAGACACACAATCCCGGGTTCTCACAAACTGTGGCCGGTTTGTGAGGTAGTCCAGGATCCATGATGACAGGTGCTGGTCCACCCCTGTGCACAGCAGCTTGTCCCTCAGGATCATCGGTTGGATGGTGTTGAAAGCACTGGAGAAGTCAAAGAACATGATCCTCACCACATTCCCGGGCTTCTCCAGGTGGGACAGGGAACGGTGAAGGAGGAAGATCACCGCATCCTCCACCCCAATGCCATGCTGGTAGGCGAACTGGAGTGGATCCATCGCTGGTCCCACCAGGGGGTGGAGGTGAGCAAGGAGCAGTCTCTCCAGGGTCTTCATCATGTGAGACGTCAGGGCCACTGGTCTGTAGCTGCTCAGGTCTCAGGGGTGGGAAGTCTTTGGTACGGGTACCACACAAGATGTTTTCCACAACTGTGGTACCCTCCCCAGCTTCAGGCTCAGGCTGAAGATGTGCTCCACAATCCCACACAGCTGGTCTGCGCAGGACTTGAGGAGCTTCGCGCTGATGTCGTCCGGACCCGAGGCCTTCCTTGCCTTGATCTTCCTCAGCTCTGTCCTCACCTGGGTCTTAGTGAGGGTCAGGTTGGGGGGCTGTGTGCTGGGAGTGGGAGGGTGTTGGTGGAGTGGGGTGTGGACAGCAGGTCTCGATGACTTTAGAGGCAGCAGTGGTTGGTGTGCAGGTGGGGGGGGGGGCGGTTGGTCAAACCTATTAAAGAACCAGTTCAGATTGTTCGCCCACTCCCTGCCCTCCGTGGCCTGGGAGGAGGTATTCTGGAGGCCAGAGATGGTTTTGAGGTTTCTCCAGACCCCACCGATGTTGCTCCGTTGCAGCTATGAATGAATGAATGAATGAATGAATGAATCTTTATTTTGGATAGATTAAAAGTAAAGATTAAAAAAGAAACAGAATAATATAACAAAGGGGGAAAGAAAATCCAACAAGGTCAAATTAGACAAATAACTCCTCTGATTATACAGTTCAACATAAGTTATCCGAAATGGGTGATGGCTGAAGCTGCAGCTTATATTGCCCACCCATATTCCATACAAGAATTCAAAAGAAAAACAAAACAAGAGCGATTACAATTCAGAACAAAGCTAAGACAAAATGTGACAAAAAAAATAAGCAACAACACAACACAGACTGGATATGACAATCCTTATGTGATTTTACATGTCATTGTGGT
The DNA here is from genome assembly GCA_020510985.1 of Pholidichthys leucotaenia. Lineage (NCBI taxonomy): Eukaryota > Metazoa > Chordata > Actinopteri > Cichliformes > Pholidichthyidae > Pholidichthys > Pholidichthys leucotaenia. The sequence continues at coordinate 241,770,902 of CM035844.1, forward strand.
GGACACACATATGTGACCTGCTTTGTGACTCACATTTTAGATCAGAACAAAGGCAGAGCTTCCTTGGAGATTACAGGAAGCTGCAAGGATGTTAGCTTTGGTATGCAAGGCTTGAGACTGTGGGGGTGTAATTAAAGGATTAAAGAGGAGATGCATTGTTACTGGCAATTATAATGCAACGTGGTCTGTGATTCATGTGACTTGTGAACTGTAAGAGTCCTGGTATTTAAGGACGAGAGTTTCCTGTGTTGCTCTCTTTCTTCTTCGAGATGTTGGTGATGTGAATAAAGCTGACTTGAGAGAAACCTGTCTCGTCATTCTCACATTCCCACATCATCTTGTATATATGTTTGGAGTATTTCTTCCTTTAGTTTTTGTTTAAATTGTCCAAGCGTTGTACATGATTTTAATTCAGGTCCAAAATCGTTCCACAATCTGACTCCTTGCACTGAAACACAGTGTTGCTTGGTGGTAGTTCTCACTGAAGGTTTTTGAAATATACATGTTCCTCCGAAATGATATTGTTTCTCCCTTATTTGGAACAACTTTTGGATATTTGCGGGCAGTGATAGATTCTTCACTTTAAACATTATTACTGCAGTTTTAAAGTCAACCAGATCTTTCAACTTGAGAGCTTTTAATTTAAGAAAAAGTGGGTTTGTTGGTTCCCTGTAAGCAGCTTTGTTTATTTTTCTAATAGCTCTCTTCTGAAGCATAAAGACTGGATATATGTTTGTTTTATATGTATTTCCCCATACTTCAGTACAATATGTCATGTATGGGAGTATTAATGAATGATACTGTGGGGGACACACATATGTGACCTGCTTTGTGACTCACATTTTAGACCAGAACAAAGGCAGAACTGCTTCCTTGGAGATTACAGGAAGCTGCAAGGATGTTAGCTTTGGTATGCAAGGCTTGAGACTGTGGGGGTGTAATTAAAGGATTAGAGAGGGGATGCATTGTAGACAGTGGGGGATATCAGAGAAAGGGGATGCATTGTTACTGTCTATTATAATGCAACATGGTCTGTGATACATGTGACTTGTGAACTGTAAGAGTCCTGGTATTTAAGGACGAGAGTTCCATGTGTGGCTCTCTTTCTTCTTTGAGATGATGGTGATGTGAATAAAGCTGACTTGAGAGAAACCTGTCTTGTCATTCTCACATTCCCACAATACAAAGTAAATAATGTGGGTTGATTCAGCAAATATTTCACTCTGTGTAGTATTGCGATTGATTTAGATATTTTACCTTTAATATAATTAATATGTGACTTCCAACACAGTTGATTATCAATTATTACTCCAAGAAATTTAGTTTCGGATACCATTTTAATCTCTACACCATTTACACTGAGTTTAGAGACTAAGTTGTTGTGATGGTTGTTAAAAACTATAAATTTTGTCTTACTTAAATTGAGCGTTAATTTGTTTGAATCAAACCACAGTTTAAGCTTTCCTAATTCCTTTCCGAGTGTATCCAAAAGTTGTTCCAAATTGCTTCCACTGCATAATAAATTAGTGTTATCGGCAAACAATATTAAATCCATTTTTTCTGAAACTTTACATATATCATTTATATACATATTGAATAACAATGGCCCCAAAACTGAACCCTGTGGGACTCCACAAGTAACCTTCATTAACTGTGAGTTTTTGTTACCAACATATACATACTGATATCTATTCTTTAAGTAACTACATAATCAGGACAGTGCTACCCCCTAATACCACAATTTTGTAGTTTCTTTAATAATAAATTGTGATCCACTGTATCAGATGCTTTTTTAAGATCCAGGAATACTCCAACTGAATACTCTTTATTTTCAACGGCAGTTGATATTTTTTCTATAAATTCCATTAGAGCAAATGCAGTTGTCCTCTTGTGTCTGAACCCATATTGCTGCTCACACAATAAATTATTCTTCAGTATGAGGTTGTCAATTCTCTCATAGAATGTTTTTTCAAGTATCTTGGAAAATTGCGGCAATGGTGAAATTGGTCTATAGTTTGAGAATTCCCCTTTGTCACCCGTCTTGTATATCGGAATTACTTTAGCTATTTTCATTGCATTGGGAAATATACCTGTTTGGAGAGACAGATTACAGATATACGTCAGTGGTTTCACTAAGCATTCAAAAATAGTTTTGACTAAGGGCATGTCAATACCATCACAGTCCATAGATGTTTTACTTTTAAACGATTTAACAATTTCAGTGACCTCTCTCTCGTCTGTGTTCTTTATGAAAATGGAGTCTTTTATAGCAGTGTTTTTGCTTATTGTATCACCTGTAGGTGCCGTAATGGGAATTTCTCGAGCCAAATTAGGACCAATGTTAACAAAAAAGTTATTAATTTCATCTGCAGGAGAAGCTGCATTCACACTCTAAGTCGTTTTATTATTTTTTTAAAAATTGATTGGATAGCTTGTATTTCTGTTTTTATTTCCAAGAATATTGTTAAGTATTGTCGATGTATTTTTAATATTGTCTCTGTTTTTCTCCAGTTCTTTACTGTAATAGTCTCTTTTACTACATCTTATTATATATGTCAACTTATTTTTGTATGTTTTATACCGCTGCTCTGCTTCTTTTGTCCTTTTCTTTATGAAAGCTTTATATAATAAATTTTTCTTTTTACATGCCTTTTGTAATCCTTTGGTTAACCATGGCTTATCGGCAAATTTATGTTTAAGCTTTTTCTTTACTAATGGACAATTTTTTTCATAAAGAGTGGTTACAATGTTCATAAATGTGTCATAGGCTTCATTTACATCTGATACATAGACTTTTGTCCAGTCTTGCTTCAGCAAGTCCTCTTTAAAAGAACTGATTGCATTTTGTGATTTGCATCTGAACGATTTTAATTTTTTTTCTGTATTGGCCCCCGTGTGGCCATGGATAAGTGCAAAGGTTGGCAAATGGTCTGTCATGATGGCCGCTAGGCCGTCATCATTATCATCATCCTCAGCTGCGCTCACTCCAGCAGGTGGCAATCAGCAGGCTTTAAAAGCTCGACCCGCGGACTCCTTGGCACGGAGTCGTCTGTCAACCTGTGACGATGAGATGTCACCACTATTATGATTTATTGTTTGTGTGACTGTTATTTTGTAATGGTAAATAAATATTATTTGTTAAAGTACACACATTTATTTGTGATCTGTCTTTGTTTAATTTGAATGCCTTGGGAGATGATTGTATAATTAAGTATTTGGGTAAAATGATAGATAATAAGTTATTGCACATACCTTTGCCAATATGCTTCCTGTGGGTGTCCAGGCAAAAGCCTCCTTTAGGGAGTGGAAGGCCTTTATAGGACACCTGCAGGAAGGAAACATCTATGGTGAGTTAGAGGGGTGGTTGAGTTTTGTAAATAAGGTTTTGAACTATTTATTGGACTATTTATATTATTATTGTTGTTATTGATTGTTATTTATTATATGTTATTTATATTGTATAGTGGGGAAAATATTTATGTATTTTAGAATTAGTGGGTATTGTGTAAATTATGGAAAGATTTATTTTGCCTGGGATTATGGTAGGGGCTAATCAGCCCTAATTACTGATGTTAATATATAACAGGTGTGATTATTGTGACGTGAGTTCAGAGAGTAGAGTTCACTGAGAGAGAGATCGTCGATCATTGCTGTGAAGCAGAGTTGAAGAATTGTGTCGGATATCTGGACTTCTACTTGTGAGTTATAATAAAATGGAAATTTGGAATTGAAGACCTTGGCCGTTTTTCTTGCCTCAGACCTTGCCACGACACATCGTTCACATTTGGTGGCAGCGGTGGTCCGGCCTGTGGACGCCGTGGCGTTCGGTGGACGGAAGGACCCATGGCGAGAAGAAAGGTGAGGCAAGAGGAGCAGATTGACCTGGACACAGGTATGGCGGCTGAGGACCCGGGAGCTCATGTGCCTGGTGAAATCTTTGGTGCGTTCGCTGACTCTCAGGGATCGCCAGATGGAGGAAGAAGCCGCTCGTCAGGAGCAAAAATGGCAGGCGGTAGAGAATCATATTCATCGGATGGAGTCACAGGTGGCGGAATTGAGGGAGGACTATGGGAGCCGGGCTGAGCGTAGTGGTGACGAGGGCACTTCGAGGGATGATCCTAGGGTAACGGCCAGTCGGATCGGTCCGCGAGAGGATGATTTGCTGCTGCAGGTGCAGCCAAGGACGCCACGAACGCATCACGAGCCCAGGCTGAACCCTCTCTCTCCCGAGGATGACATCGAGCACTACCTAGCGTCATTCGAGAGGATTGCTACAGTCTGCCGCTGGTGCGAAGAGGAGTGGGCTATTCATCTGGCTTCTCTACTCACAGGTAAAGCACGAAGCGCATATGTTCTGATGGACATCACAGACACGGATAATTATGAAAAAGTGAAAGAAGCTATTTTGAATAAATATGAAATCACATCTGACACATATAGGAGGCGGTTTCGGTCCCTGGACATTCATAAGGACGAAACCCCTCAGGAACTATATGTACGTTTGAAAGACTTGTTTTATAAATGGGTGAAACCAGAGACTTTATCAGTAAAAGACATTACTGAATTATTGATTTTGGAACAATTTCTAAGGATGGTGAATCCGGAACTGGGAATCTGGATACAAGAGCGGGTCCCGAAGACTGCAGAGGACGCTGCTCGTCTGGCGGAGGTTTTTCTGCCAGCCAGGTCTGGGAGCAGGAGAACTACTCTCGGCCGTGACAGATTTTTCACCACCCGGAGTGAGCTTAATGAGGGTGAAAGGGGTGGTCCAGCTCAAAATAGGTTGTATTCCAGGCCCAGTCAGTCCACGAATAGCAGATTTAATGATAGCAAAAAGTCACGTGTTGCAAGTAAAGATATTCGCTGCTATCAGTGCAATAAAATCGGTCACACCCAATATTCATGCCCTGCCATAAAGAATCAGAAACCGTCACTGTTATGTTCAGTTCCTAGACCCACTTGTTCAGCCTCAGTATACAGTGGAGTTTATAAAACAAAAGTGTTGCTTAATGGTCAGTGTGAAGAGGCCCTGTTAGATTCTGGTTGTTTTCAAACAGTTGTGCTACCTAGTTTGGTCCCTAGGGATTTGTGGAATGACTCAGGAATAAATATCAGTTGTGTCCATGGGGATAAGAAATTGTACCCGACCGCTGAGGTTTATTTAACAGTAGGGGGTCAAACTTATCTCCTTCCTGTAGCTCTTGTGCCTGATTTGCCGTATCCCGTTATTCTTGGCAATGATGTTCCAACGTTGTTGGACATCATACAACAGGTTAGAGAGGAACAAACGGAGGAGAGACAGGCAGGTGGCACTGTTGAGCAGAGAGTAAACACACCTGTGGTAAAAAATTGTAGTATAGTGACAACCAGGGCACAGAGAGCACAGAGGGCTGCCAATACTCTTCAGGAGTTACCATTTTATGATTCTGAGATAGAGGTAGGCCCTATTAAGCAACACAAATCCAAGGCTCAGAAGAGAAGAGATAAGGTGTTAGCTTCTGTAAAGAACCTGGGTGAAGAAACACCACAATTAAGCCAGTCAGTAGAGTTTGACATCCCTCCTGACATAGCTACATTGCAGAAGGCTGACCCAACACTTAAACCTTGGTTTGATAAAGTCTCGGAGATTGAGGGTGTGAAACAGGGTAAAACTGATTGTTTGGCTGAGGCCTTGTATGTTATAAAAAAGGGCATTTTGTACCAGCAACAAGGTGAAGTTATGGCCATAGCTTTACCACAGGACCTCACACCAAAAATTATGGAACTGGGACATGTTATTCTTTGGGCAGGTCATCTAGCATTTCAAAAACTCTGCAGAGAATTGCTAGAAGGTTTGTGTGGCCGGGAATGTATACCCAGGTAAAGGACTTCTGCACGACATGCTCAGTATGTCAGATTACATCATCTAGGGGAGTAGCCCGTGCCCAACTGCAACCATTACCAATCATTGGAACACCTTTTGATAGAATAGGGATGGATGTAGTTGGCCCCCTAGAGAGAAGCTCCTCTGGTAATAAATACATTCTGGTAATTTGTGACTATGCTACTCGGTACCCAGAAGCCTTTCCCCTGAAATCTATCAAGGCTAGGCAGGTTGCCAACTGCCTTATCCAGTTGTTTTCAAGGGTAGGCATACCCAGAGAAGTTCTAACAGACTGTGGAACAAATTTTTTGTCAAAACTGTTGCAGCAAGTGTATAAGCTGTTGGGGATTAAGGGCATTAAGACTACCCCTTATCACCCGCAGACTGATGAGCGATTCAATTAGACTCTTAAAAATATGCTGCGGAAATTTGTTTCTGAAACGGGTTCAGATTGGGACCAATGGGTACCATATTTATTTTGCTTATCGGGAGGTGCCCCAGGCTTCAACAGGGTTCTCACCTTTTGAACTGCTTTATGGCCGTCAGGTGAGGGGCCCACTGGATTTATTAAAGGAGCACTGGGAGAGTCCACCCGGTGATCAGGACAATGTGGTCTCTTATGTGATTAAAATGAGAGAAAAACTGGATCGAATGACTGCTTTGGCTCAGGAACACATGAGGACGGCGCAGGCTAAACAAAAAACTTGGTATGACAAGAAGGTCAGGAAAAGGGTTTTTCACCCAGGACAACAAGTTTTGTTATTGCTGCCCTCATGTGATAGTAAGCTGTTGGCTCGATGGCAGGGGCCATATGAAATTTTTAAAAAACTAAGTTCAGTGACATATGAACTATACAGTATATGCCTGACAGGAAGGTGAAATATCAGACCTTCCACATTAACTTGTTGAAAGAGTTTCAGCAGCCTGGTCATCAGCAGCAGCAACCTGCTCTTCAGGAGACACAGCATCTCTTGATTTGTGCGACGGAAGTGGATGAGGAGAAGGAACAATCTTTTCCTACAAATGTGTTAGAACCTTGTTCATTTCAACTGTCTCATTTGCAGGTGGATCAGCAGAGAGAGTTGGAGACACTACTGGATCCAGATTTGTTTCAGGAGAGACCTGGTTTCACCAGATTGGTATATCATAAGGTTCATTTGAAAGAGGAAGCTGTTCCACGTAGAAAATCATATAGGATCCCGGAACGATTGGTACCAAAAATGAAGCATGAAATTGATTTGATGTTGCAGCTGGGAGTGATTGAGGAGTCAGCCAGTGAGTGGTGTAGCCCGATTGTGCTGGTTCCAAAAAAGGATGGCTCATTAAGATTTTGTATTGATTTTAGATACCTCAATTCAGTATCTAAATTTGAGTCATACCCCATGCCCCGGATCGATGAATTATTAGAGAAGGTAGGCAAGGCTAGATTTATTTCTACTTTGGACCTAAGTAAGGGGTATTGGCAGGTGGCATTGGCACCAGAAATAAAGGAACTTACAGCCTTTAAAACACCTTATGGCAGTTTCCATTTCAGGGTCATGCCATTTGGCCTTCAGGGGGCACCTGCAACGTTTCAGCGGCTGATGGACCAAATATTAAGGAGGGTATCAAACTTTGCGGCTGCCTATCTGGATGACGTGGTCATCTATAGTCAGACCTGGGAAGAACATGTGGTACACCTTAGGCAGGTCCTTCAGCTGATTAAGAGGGCTGGACTGACAATCAACCCACGCAAATGCGCGTTCGGACAGCAGCAGGTGGAGTACCTGGGACATGTGGTTGGTCAGGGGGTCATTAGACCAAGAGTAGGTAAAGTGGATGACTTTTGGACCTAACCTGTACCCACCACTAAGAAGAGAGTGCGATCATTCTTGGGAATGGTGGGATGGTATAGCAAGTTCATCCCCCACTTTGCTGAAAGAGCAGCAGTGTTAACTGACCTCACTAAGGCTTCAGTGCCAAATAAGGTAAAATGGACAGAGGAGTGTGACAGAGCGTTTGAGGATCTGAAGAGGGCTATTTCTGGGGAGAAGGTTCTCTACAGCCCAGACTTTGCTCACCCATTCATTTTACAGACTGATGCTTCAGGGGTTGGCATTGGAGCAGTACTTCTCCAGGAGGAGAAGGGAGAGAGACACCCAGTGCTGTTCTTGAGTCGTAAGTTGTTGGACCGGGAGACAAGATATTCTACGGTGGAAAAGGAATGTCTTGCCATGAAATGGGCAATAGGGTCCCTTAAGTATTATTTACTAGGGCGTCATTTTATATTGGAGACAGATCATCGGGCTCTACAGTGGTTGGACAGAATGAAGGATGTAAATGGTCGTCTCACAGGGTGGTATGTGTCCCTCCAACCATATAGTTTTACTGTTCGGTATGTGGCAGGGAAAACCAACCTTGTGGCTGATAGCCTCTCACGAGTACATGACTCCTAGAGTACTGTACTCTCAGGAAAGGGGGGAGGAAATGTGACGAGATGTCACCACTATTATGATTTATTGTTTGTGTGACTGTTATTTTGTAATGGTAAATATTATTTGTTAAAGTACACACATTTATTTGTGATATGTCTGTTTAATTTGAATGCCTTGGGAGATGATTGTATAATTAAGTATTTGGGTAAAATGATAGATAATAAGTTATTGCACATACCTTTGCCAATATGCTTCCTGTGGGTGTCCAGGCAAAAGACTCCTTTAGGGAGTGGAAGGCCTTTATAGGACACCTGCAGGAAGGAAACATCTATGGTGAGTTAGAGGGGTGGTTGAGTTTTGTAAATAAGGTTTTGAACTATTTATTGGACTATTTATATTATTATTGTTGTTATTGATTGTTATTTATTATGTTATTTATATTGTATAGTGGGGAAAATATTTATGTATTTTAGAATTAGTGGGTATTGTGTAAATGATGGAAAGATTTGTTATTTTGCCTGGGATTATGGTAGGGGCTAATCAGCCCTAATTACTGATGTTAATATATAACAGGTGCGATTATTGTGACGTGAGTTCAGAGAGTAGAGTTCACTGAGAGAAGAGATCGTCGATCATTGCTGTGAAGCAGAGTTGAAGAATTGTGTCGGATATCTGAACTTCTACTTGTGAGTTATAATAAAATGGAAATTTGGAATTGAAGACCTTGGCCGTTTTTCTTGCCTCAGACCTTGCCACGACACATCGTTCACACAACCTTACCACGTAATGCGCCGAGATCTTGACCACAAGTCAAGAAGCGCAAGCCAAGCCAAGCCAAGCCAAGTAAGCAATCCCAGCACTCAACCTCTGCTAGTTCTCGCCCCTGTGCACAGGTGGACCTCCCAGGCGGCGGACAATCCTCATCAGTCGACGGGGCACTATCCCCTGCACCTCGGAGTTCCTCCTCACCCCCGCTACGCCACGAGCACCACAACTCACAGACACAAGGAGCCAGCAAAACTTACACTGTGGGACCTGCAAGTAAGCATCACCAGCACAAAGTCTCTAACGCTAATGAGCAGCAATAATCATTTGTGCTTGTATGTTCCAGGGTTGCCAGGTTGCCACAAGACGTGCTCAGCTCCAGTGACCAGACGACCACACACTCACCCATTCACACACTACACTCACACTTTATTAATAAAAGATAATTGTCTGTTGTCAACTCGTGTCAGCGTCTGTCTCTTGGGTCACTAACCATGTCAGTATGGCTCCGTCAAGATGACCCAGCAGACAGCGCGCTGTCACGCCGCTTAAACACTCTCAGCGCCCGAGTTGACATGATTTTCCACCAGCAGACGGTAATCTTAAATCAATTAACACAAGTTAACAGCCGGCTGGACCGCTTGGAAGGACACCAGGCGTTTCCCCCGGCCAGCAGGGCGTCATCCGCCTCCGCAGCTGCCACTACTAGCCAGACTAACCCACCATCTGCACATCGCCTAACTCCCGTGCCAACCCCTGCCCGTTTTAATGGAAAACTCGGGGAGGCACGAGGGTTTTTGCTGCAGTGCGAGTCAGTGTTTCTCCGCGTCCTGGGGGACTTTGCCACAGATCTAAACAAAATTGGATATATTATCAACCTATTGGGGGGGTAGAGCTTTAGACTGGGCGTATACCATCATGGCCAAACCAAGCTATCCACTTTTGACTTACCAGCAGTTCGTGGCAGAGTTCATGGACGTGTTTGATCATGTAGACCGGGGCGCGGTGTTAACCGAACGGCTGCTAAGCCTTCGGCAGGGCAGCAGGTCTGCCGCCGATTATTCTGTTGACTTCCGGGTTTTACCTGCTGAAGTTGGGTGGGGGGAACCAGCGCTTTGTGGAATCTTCATCCGCGGCCTTAGCCCTGAGTTAAAGGATGAGCTAGCAGCACGGGACAAACCTGACAGGTTAGGGGAGTTAATCTCCCTCACCATTAGCTTAGATAGTAGGCTAAGTGAGCGAGCGGCTGAACGGCGAACAGCCGCCCGTTCAACTAAACCTCGCCCTCGCTCAGTTAGGTCCTCCCTCCTCGCTCTACCCTCGTCAGAGGAACTTCCGGAGCAGGAGGACATGATAGTGGGACAATCGGGGATTACAGTGGCTGAAAGACAGCGCCACAGGGAGCAGGGGTTGTTTCTACTGTGGTAACGGGTCACATGGGGTGGCTGAATGCCCGAGCCAGTTAAAAGGGGAGGTCCGCGGATCACAGTAGGGGGATTCGCGGACAAAGATCAGGAAAAATCCCTCACTAGTTGCCACATCCCCATTAGGCTACTCCACAAGCACAAGGAACACACCACACATGCCTTAGTTGACTCTGGAGCTGAGCAGAATTTCATCTCCAGAGACCTGGCAACCCTGATGGGCCTCAGCTGTCAGCCCTTACGCCCCCCTGTCAATCTTGTCACCCTGTCCAAGGTGTCATTGACATCAGTATCCCACCAGACGGCCCCTGTGTCCATAATCATCTCTGGGAATCACTGTGAGGAAATACGGTTCCTAATCCTGCCCATCTCCTCTTCACCCGTCATCCTGGGGTATCCTTGGCTGCGGCTACATAACCCCACTTTTGACTGGCAGGGTGGGAGAATCACGGCTTGGAGCTCGTTCTGCCTGAGTGCCTGCCTCCAGTCAGCGGCGTGTGCCCCCTCGGTTCCGATGCCTCCACCCTCGACGCCTCCCCCGGACCTGTCCAAGGTACCCGATGTCTATCATGACCTAGGTCCGGTCTTCAGCAAGTCACAGGCGCTGTCCCTCCCCCCCCCCCCCATCATCCGTATGACTGCACAATTAATCTCAAGGCTGGGGCCCCTCTCCCGGCGAGCCGCCTATACAGCCTCTCAGCCCCGGAGCGCGAGGCCATGGATACATGTATAAAGGAGTCTTTGGCATCCGGTATCATTTGTCCCTCGTCCTCGGCCATGGGTGCAGGGTTCTTCTTCGTGGGGAAGAAGGACGGCTCGCTGCGCCCCTGCATCGACTTTCAGGGCCTCAATGAGATTACAGTTAAGGACAAATACACACTTCCTCTGATGAACACTGCCTTCCATTCCCTCCAACTGGTTTACCAAGTTGGATCTGCGGAACGCCTATCACCTGGTGCGAATTCAAGAGGGCGATGAGTGGAAGACCACTTTCCGGACCCCAAGCGGCCACTTCGAGTATCTGGTGATGCCGTTTGGGTTAACCAACGCTCCGGCAGTGTTCCAGCGCCTAATCAACAATGTCCTCCGGGATTTTCTTAACTCCTTCGTCTTCGTGTACCTCGACGATATTCTCATCTTCTCACGCACGTTGGAGGAGCACCAGGTGCATGTGCGGCGGGTTCTGCAGTGCCTCCTGGAGAACCAGCTGTTCGTCAAGGTGGAAAAATGTGAATTCCACATGGACCGGACCTCCTTCCTCGGGTTTATCATCGCTTGAAACCAAGTGCTTCCTGACCCGGATAAGGTCAAGGCGGTGATGGACTGGCCCACTCCCACGTCTAGGAAGCAGCTGCAGGGTTTCCTGGGGTTCGCCAACTTTTACCGGCGGTTCGTGCCTAACTTCGGGAACATCGCCCGACCCTTGACTGTGTTAACATCCCCGAAGGTCTCTTTTCGCTGGGGTGAGGAGGCTGCCATGGCGTTCGGGAGACTGAAGGAGGAGTTCGCTTCGGCCCATGTGTTGACCCAGGTGGACCCGGAGCTGCAGTGTCTGGTAGAGGTGGACGCCTCGGATTCAGGGGTTGGGGCCGTACTCTCCCAGCGCTCACCGACAGATGGTAAGATCCGGCCCTGCGCATACTTCTCCCATCGCCTGACGCCCGCTGAGAGAAACTACAGCATTGGAGACAGGGAGCTGATGGCAGTGAAACTCGCCCTGGAGGAATGGAGGCACTGGCTGGAGGGGGCTGCCCAGCCATTTGTCGTTTGGACTGACCATCGCAACCTTGAGTACCTCAGGACGGCCAAGCGGCTGAATGCATGTCAAGCCCGCTGGTCTCTTTTCTTCGGCCGGTTCAACTTTACCATCACATACCGGCTGGGAAGCAAGAATGGTAAACCTGACGCCCTCTCAAGGCAGTTTGATGTGCCATCCTCTGATGAGCAGGAGGAGACCATCCTGCCGTCCTCCTGTGTGGTGGGTGCGTTGTCCTGGGAGATCTGCGATAAGGTCAGAAGAGTGCAGGAGGTGGAGCCTGATTCGGGTGGGGAGCCCCCGGGTCGCCTGTTCGTTCCTTGCTCTGTCAGAGGCCAGGTAATTGAGTGAGGCCACGCATCTAAGCTAGCGTGTCATCCAGGTGTGGGTCGAACCACAGATCTCCTCCAGAGGACCTTTTGGTGGCCAGGTTTGAGGAAGGACGTTAACAACTATGTCCGTGCGCCACTGGGAAGACGTCATCATCGGCCCCGGCAGGCCTTCTGCATCCTCTGCCCGTCCCCTCCCGCCCCTGGTCTCATGTAGCCATGGACTTCGTGACCGGTTTGCCCCCCTCTGGCCATTTCACGACGGTTTTGACGATAGTGGACCGCTTTTCCAAAGCTGCCCACTTTGTGCCTCTCCGGGGCTTGCCATCGGCACGGGAGACGGCGGACCTTCTTGTGCTTCATGTGGTTCGTCTTCACGGGATCCCCGCTGACATCGTTTCGGATCGAGGTCCACAATTTGTTTCTCAAGTCTGGATGGTGTTCTGCACGGTACTGGGGGCCACGGCCAGTCTCTCCTCTGGATACCACCCGCAGAGCAACGGCCAGTGCGAGTGGGCCAATCAGGAGCTGGAGGCCGCGCTGCGATGTGTCATCTCCTCCTGCTCCTCTTTTTGGAGCACGTATCTGCCGTGGATAGAGTACGCCCACAACACCACGGTGTCCTCTGCCACGGGAATGTCCCTTTTTAAGGCATCTTTGGGGTTCGATCCACCATTGTTTCCTGAGGAGGAGAAGGAGGTAGAGGTTCCATCAGTGCAGGCTCACGCAAGGTGTTGTCGGCGGATTTGATCCATCACCCACAGAGCCCTCCTGAGAACCACAGAACGTAACATCCAGGTGGCCAACTGTCACAGGAGACCTGCCCTGGACTATAAGGTGGGTCAGAAGGTCTGGTTGTCCACAAAAGACATCAGTGTGCTGGTCGAGAAGCGCAAGCTGACCAAGCGCTTCATCGGTCCTTTTGTCATTGCTCGCATTGTCAACCCTGTGTCTGTGCGTCTTTCTCTCCCCTCTCACATGCGCATCTGCCCCACCTTTCACGTCTCCCAGGTCAAGCCCTTCATCTCCGACCCGCTGTGCCCGCCCCCCGCGGCTCCTGCCCCCCCTAGAATGATCGATGGCCATCCCACCTGGGGGGTGACGGCGATCTTGGATGTCCACAGGAGGGGTCGGGGCCTTCAGTATTTGGTGGACTGGGAGGGTTTTGGCCCTGAGCATCGCTCCTGGATTCGCCCTGCGTTGATCCTTGACAAGCAATTGATCCGCGATTTCCATCGGGCGCATCCAGGTAGGATTGGGCAGGTGCCTGGAGGCACCTCTAGAGGGGGGAGTACTGTCATGATGGCCGCTAGGCCGTCATCATTATCATCATCCTCAGCTGCGCTCACTCCAGCAGGTGGCAATCAGCAGGCTTTAAAAGCTCGACCCGTGGACTCCTCGGCACGGAGTCGTCTGTCAACCTTACCACGTAATGTGCCGAGATCTCGACCACAAGTCAAGACGCGCACGCCAAGCCAAGCCAAGCCAAGTAAGCAATCCCAGCACTCAACCTCTGCTAGTTCTCTCCCCTGTGCACAGGTGGACTTCCCAGGTGGCGGACAATCCTCATCAGTCGACGGGGCACTATCCCCTGCACCTCGGAGTTCCTCCTCACCCCCGCTACGCCGGGCACCACGAGCACCACAACTCACGGACACAAGGAGCCAGCAAAACTTACACTGTGGGACCTGCAAGTAAGCATCACCAGCACAAAGTCTCTAACGCTAATGAACAGCAATAATCATTTGTGCTTGTATGTTCCAGGGTTGCCAGGTTGCCACAAGACGTGCTCAGCTCCAGTGACCAGACAACCACACACTCACCCATTCACACACTACACTCACACTTTATTAATAAAAGATAATTGTCTGTTAACTCGTGTCAGCGTCTGTCTCTTGGGTCACTAACCATGTCATGGTCACTTTTATCATTTATCAATAATCCACTTTCTATTTTCTTATCAATAATATTAACAAACAGGTTGTCAATAAGTGTAGCAGTGTGAACTGTGATTCTACTGGGATGTGTTATTGTGGGATATAGACTCATACTGTACATAGAATTCATGAACTCTGTAATTACATTTTGTTGATATGGATTTAGTAAATCAATATTGAAATCTCCACAAATTACTACCATTTTCTTACTAGTAATATTATTGTACAGCTCGACTAATTTATCTCTGAATGTCTCAGTGCAAGTTCCCGGCGTTCTATATATGCAACATATAATTAAATTTTTTGTTTTATCTTGGTCAATCTCAACAGTAACACAGCTTGACCTCCATCTTCTTCCTGAAGCTATATACATCAAATTAAATGGATCACCTGAAGAAGCCAAGGTCATTAACATCCGAAATATTATGGAACCAGACAAATATCAATGAACATTATGAACTGGAGTTGACAGCAACAAATGAAAACTTTAAGACACTGAAGGATTATACTCATCTGCAACAGGACATATAACTACATGAAACAAAAGATCAACAAGCAGGAACAACAGGAACAAAGTTTTTGAATATACAGATCACAACCCACAGGACGTAGAATATAACATAGACCCTGACAATAATGGATTTAGCC
Source organism: Pholidichthys leucotaenia (assembly GCA_020510985.1). Taxonomy (NCBI): domain Eukaryota; kingdom Metazoa; phylum Chordata; class Actinopteri; order Cichliformes; family Pholidichthyidae; genus Pholidichthys; species Pholidichthys leucotaenia. The sequence goes on from CM035844.1 coordinate 241,786,038, forward strand.
TCCATCAATAATGACTGTAGTTACTACACGGATGAACAGTTTAACACAATGGTCACATCTGATTTTAATATTTCTGTGATCCACTTCAACAGCACAAGTCTCTATGCCAACTTTAATAGCATTAAAGATTATTTACATCAGTTTATAGAGCCATTCAGTATTGTGGCAATATCAGAGACGTGGCTCAGTGAAGAGAAAGGAGTGGATTTTACCATGGATGGCTATGAATTAAATTATATAAATAGAAAAGTGAAAAAAAGGAGGAGGAGTTGCAATTTATGTTGACAAGAGCTTGAAATACAAGGTTGTTGAAAATTTGACGGTGACTGTGGATGATTTATTTGAATGTATTACAATAGAAATCTGTCTGGACAGTGTGAAGAATATAGTAGTGAGCTGTGGATATAGAACACCTGGATCAAACATTGACTTATTTAAGGACTGGATAAAAAAAAATGTATGCAAAACTAACTCATAAAGTTATGTTCATCGGTGGGGATTTCATTATAGATCTTATGAACTCAAAACAACATAGTTTGACAGAAGAATTTATCAACACAATGTACAGTATGGGCTTACATCCAACAATTACCGGACCTAGCAGAATGACGTCACACAGTGCCACACTAATAGATAACATATTCACAAACATTATGGAAAATAATATCAGGAGTGGGCTTTTATTGAATGATATCAGTGACCACCTGCCGATTTTTGTTTATTAATGTGATTATAGGAAGAAAAAGTATACCAAAAATATTAAATATAAGATAAGATAAGATAAGATAAGCCTTTATTAGTCCCACAATGGGGAAATTCCAGGATTGCAACAGCACAGGGACAGCAACACTCAGAGCAACAATCAGAAGGCAAGAAAAAACAACATCTAGCAAACATATGTCCATATTACTATAAATGTATATATATAGACACACAGTGCAGAGCATTATGGCTGGTGGATGTGCAGCAGAAAGAATAAGAACTGAAGAACTGAAGAATCTATGTATTTACTGGCAAAGGAATTATTAATACAAGACTGGAAGATAGTTTATGATGAAAATGATATAAATAAAGTATATGATAAGTTTTTACAAATATTTCAATCATTGTACAATAAAAACTGTCCTATAAAACAATACAGTGAGAGAAGACAAAACAAAAATATTCCTTGGGTCACCAAGGGGTTAAAATACATGTAAAAAGAAGAATACATTATATAAACAATTCATTAAGTGCAGAACGGTGGAGGCTGAGATCAAATATAAAAGATATACACTACCGTTCAAAAGTTTGGGATCACTTAGAAATTTCCTTATTTTTGAAAGAAAAGCACTGTTTTTTTCAATGAAGATAACTTTAAACTAATCAGAAATACACTCTAATATCTAATATACATTGCTAATGTGGTAAATGACTATTCTAGCTGCAAATGTCTGGTTTTTGGTGCAATATCTACATAGGCGTATAGAGGCCCATTTCCAGCAACTATCACTCCAGTGTTCTAATGGTACAATGTGTTTGCTCATTGCGTCAGAAGGCTAATAGATGATTAGAAAACCCTTGTGCAATCATGTTAGCACAGCTGAAAACAGTTTAGCTGGTTAGAGAAGCTATAAAACTGACCTTCCTTTGAGCAGGTTGACTATCTGGAAAAAATTATCTCAAACACAAATCATTATTTCTAACCTTGTCAATGTCTTGACTATATTTTCTATTCATTTTACAACTCATGGTGGTAAATAAGTGTGACTTTTTATGGAAAACACAAAATAATTGTCTGGGTGACCCCAGAACGGTAGTGTAAAAACAAGCTTACTAATATAATGAGGACTTGTAAGAAAGAATACTACAACAGAATATTAGAGGATAATAAGAATAACTTAGATACTTTATTTCGAACAAAAAAGTAAAACAAAACAAATGACAAATGCAATAAAGTAACAGTATACAGTGTTCGAAAGGGAGAAGGAAGAAGTGAACACTTATTAATTCCAACTCCTCTTTTCCATAAATACACCCATGTGAATTATATACAAATTACCACATTTAAGACCCCAAGTAAACAATTAACTGTATTTTGTACATATCAACATCAACACCCATCCATCCTAGCATACATTGATGTCCATACATCAAAACCAGCCTCAAACAACACAGATATACACAGTGCTGTCCCACCCACCATTCTATAGTGTCCCAGAGTGAGCATAGTGAATCGTACATATAAATACTACCCTTCTAACATATATCCTTTCAGCAAATGATGTTTATACCTCTTTTTGAATTGATTTCTGTTTGTACATAGTTTCAGTTCCGGCTCCAGACTGTTCCACAAATCCACCCCACAGACAGATATGCACAGACTTTTCTTAGTTGTTGGTATCTTGGATTTTGTAAAGTTTAAGTCTCCTCTCAAATTATAATCATTGTCTCTTTTTTTTAAATATTTTTTGTATATTAGTTGGGAGTTGATTAATTGCCCTGTACATGACTTGTGCTGTCACATCATGTCCTGGGCAGCAGGACTCGATGTCTTTAGAGGCAGCAGTGGTTGTTGTGCAGTCGGGGGGGAGGGCGGTTGGTCAAACCTATTAAAAAACAGGTTCAGATTGTTCGCCCACTCCCTGCCCCCCGTGGCCTGGGGGGAGGTACAGTGATCCCTCACTTATCGTGGTTAATGGGTTCCAGAACCGACCGCGAAAAGTGAAAAACCGCGAAGTAGCGTCACCCCTAATGACGTCATCCATAAATAATACGTACGTTCATTCTCTCACTCTCTCTCTCTCATATGATACGTGTGTGTGTGTGTACGTGTACATACATACGTAGATGTAAACAAAGTGTACATAAATATGTTTTTAGAACTCTTTTATTCTTATAACAAGATACGTAACTCAAGATGAAAATGATTTACTGCACAGGTTAATGAGAGCTTTACTGCTCCTCAGGTGACGCCTCATCGTGAGATGCTGGAGGCGCAGGATCATTGAGGGCAGCTTCCGATAGAGCTGAAGCTGCAGGAGGCGGCGTAGTGCCTCGACGGGAAGACTATTTCGCACAAAATGGCACAAGAGAACAGCAAAAAGTTCCACGCGGCGAGACTAAGTAACACGAGCGATAAAAAGCAATGAATGCAGTCTTCCTTCCCTTCATGGGTGCTCGGCAGGGAGAGGAGGTGGGTGAAACGTCTCGGCCAATCAGCTTGCGGGGTGAAACGTCTCGGCCAATCAGCTTGCGAGATTTCCGAGCCGAGCCAACACGACAACAGCGAACAGAGAGTTGTGCGGCTCTCCATGTTGACACCTGATGGTCTAATGTAGTCTCCCTGCCTTCTGCTAGCGCCCGCCCATTATTTCTCAATTTTGAATTTTTGATGAATATTTTTGAAAAATCCGCGATGCACTGAGGGCGCGAAAGGTGAAGCGCGAAGTAGCGAGGGATCACTGTATTCTGGAGCCCAGAGATGGTTTTAAGGTTTCTCCAGACCCCACTGATGTCTCTCTGTTGCAGCTTGTCCTCCATCTTCTTCCTGAAGCTGTCCTTGCCTTCTCTGATCTTCCTCCTCAGCTCCCTCTGTACGGACTTCAGCATCTCCCTGTTCCTTGACCTGAAGATCCTCTTCTTCTCTCTCAGAAGTGTTTTTATCTCAGGGTTGATCCAGGGTTTGTTGTTCGAGCAACACCGTATGGTCTTGGTGGGTACGGTATTGTCCACACAGAAGCTGATGTAGTCCGTGATGGTGTGAGTGAGGCCATCGATGTCCTCACCATGTGGATCGCAGAGCTGCTCCCAGGCAGTGGTTTCAAAGCAGTCCTTTAGAGTGTCCATTGCCTCCTCAGACCATAACTTCACTGTGCGCATGACCGGAGGTTGTCTGTGCACTAGGGGTTTGTACACCTGCAGGAGATGAACCAACTTGTGATCCGATCTCCCGAGAAGGGGGAGTTGTGATGAGGTGTACACCTCCTTAGTGTTTGCGTAGAATAAGTCCAGTGTTTTAATGTCTCTAGTGTGGCATGTGACATACTGGGTGAATGTGGGTAGAATGAGGGACAGTGAAATATGGTTGAAATCGCCTGAGATGAGAAGAGCATCTGGGTGTTCTGTCTGCAGCCTGCCAGTTACTGAGTGGATGACGTCACGCACTGTCCCAGTGTTCGCCATCGGGATTTGCATAAATAACAATGCAGATCACGTGTGAGCATTCCCTCGGGAGATAGGTAGGCCACATGCTAACAGCTAGCAACTCAATGTCTTTGTTGCAGTTTTGTTGTTTAACCGTGATATGTCCCGGTCTGCACCAGTTGCTATTGATGTACATCATCACCCCACCGCCCCTTGCCTTCCCACTGTCTGGTGTTCGGTCTGCCCGTATTGCGTGGAAACCCTCCAGTTCAATGTTAGCATCTGCTGCCCAGACCTCCCATAGTGCTTTATTTGCACTATGGGAGGTCTGGGTCTATCTTTTATTGCCATTTGCACTACGGGTAACATTACTGTAAGTACATTGCTGTTGTTGTTTTTCCAGCCTTGCTCCTTTTTGTTTTTTTTATATTGTACACACCACTGTAGAGAGAGAGAAACACAATTTCAATTGTCCTGTATGTCCTGTACGTACATAGTAGTATTGACAAATAAAATCTTTGGCTCTTTGAATACTGAATCTTAGAATTATTTCTGTCTTTGCCTTAGTTCATTATCATCGTCCTTAGTATTATTTTGATCATGGTCACGTCTTTAATACATTTCTGTTGTCATGTTGGTTTGGGCTCTTATTTTGACGCGTCTTTTGTTTACTTCCGTTTTTTTATCTAGCTTGCTTCATGTCTCGTTAAGTTCCTGATTATTCACAGCTGTTTATTATTTGGATAATTATTCTCGGCTTATTTAAGGGACGCCGCCCCACTGTGTCATGCTGGCGTGGACCACACTATTCTGTCAGTCTGTTCCTGTCCTGCCAAAACCTGTTGAGGTTGTATCCTGTTTAAGTTCTGTTACGTCTCATGAGTTTTCTGTTCCCGTTTTCAGTTGTAGATTATTTTGTGTTTATTAAATCTCGCAAACTTAAGTCCTGCATTTGGGTCTTGTATTCTGCCCCTGGAGGGGCTCACCTTGACAGAAGGACGTCACCCGTAAACGATCCAGCGGGTTTTTGTTAGCTCGTTATAGCCGGTTGCGTGCTGCTGACTGTTATGGTGTGTTTTAATGTGAAGTGCGGTGTGATAATGCCACTTTCCTGTTGCGTCATCACACCACCCTATATTATGGAGCACCCGCCATGAGGACTTCCTTTTGTGCCAGATGACTCTGCTGGGTGTATTCCATGTACGGTGTTCTCTACTTTAATAAAGCAGTGTTCAGTGCTACATCTCTGTCAGCCTCGTTCATCACCAGGTTTGTGGACATAACATTTGGCGAATGAGGATTAACGTATGGAGGCGTGTGTTTCACCACTCCGTCACCTTCCTTGAGTTCCCGGGCGAGCCACGGGTACCATGACCCCATTGGTTTGAGGCCTTTCAAACATATACCATGGCACTGGACCTCGGGAAGCTTGATAAGGTGAGGGCACGTGCGCTCCTTGTCACAACCTGGGTATTGAAGGCCAGCAGGTCCTACGGACACTCAGCGTGAATTTGCTTTTGCCAGAGACGTCAACGTGTCGGTGAGTCTATCCACCAGTATGTCACTGATTTGAGGCAGTTAGCTAGCAAGTGTCAGTTTGGGCCGCTAGAAGACAAGATGGTGCATGACCAATTGGCCAAGCACACGTGCAACGCTGGACTGCATGCAAGGCTATTAACGGCGCTTAATGACTTGAAGCTAGCTAGGGCTGTTGAGCCAGCTCCCCAATTGGAGGCCACAGACAAGCTAGCTTTGGAGCTAAACTGGCGCAAGTCACAGAAGCTGCCGGAGCCACCTGCCTCAGCTAATGTTGCGGACCCTGATAGCAAGGATAGCTTGGCTGAAGATTATTTGAAAACCAATGCTGCCAGCTGAAGGTCTGCCCCAGGGAACCCCCGTTGCAGGGGTTGTGGGTCCACAGCACACCGCCATAAAGTGACAGAGTGCCCGGCAAGAGGGAAACGATGCAGTAGATGCGGACGCTTGAATCACTATGCCAGGGTGTGCCGCTTATTTGATCCAGAGAGTCCACGGAAGAAATCACCCCACCTGCCCCCGACAACTATCCAGTCCCAGTACCAACAGATATACGTATAGTGCGGTGAAGTTAAGACGGTGTGAAGGTGCCACTATTATTCAACACGGCGGCGGTGTGGTCGATGCTGAATTGGGCAACGGTGAGGAAGTTTTTCCCCCACCAAAGGATTAGAAGCAACCCAACGCCGTTGTATGGCTACGGTGGTACGAGGCTGTACACTGTTGGGACTGTGAAATTGACTGTTTGTTACAAGTCCAAAACGATGATTGACTTCACGTTCCAAGTGGCGGTGCACGGCAATAACATCATGGGGTGTGACCTATTCTACAGACTGGGTTTTGCCATCAAGGACAGCGCTGGGAACGAATGGTCTGGTTGTGGCTGTTGGGGCTCATGGGCTCCGATGGTTGAAGAGGACGTGGTTTGGGATGAGGAGCTAATGGACACCCTTACTTTCGAGCCGGACCAGTTTTGCTCAGTGTCGGTGCGGGAAAGTCTCAGTGCCTGTGCTCGGAAAGAGGTAGTTGAGGGGGCTGAGTGTGATGGCGGGGCACCCGTGCTGACAAGCAACACCATGCTAGCTCCAGATGCCTCCGGTACTCAGCAGCAGTTGGGTGGGGGGTTTGCAGCTACAACGGTGACCACTGCTATGTTCTTAGAAGAGGGTGTGGCACGACCGGTGAGCATAGCGTTACTGCATGCTCAGCAGCAGCACGTCAGGCCGAGTAAGGTCCCACTTCAGGTTATGGACTTCGTTCAGGGTGATGAACGACCATGGTGAGGATGGGCCTGACTGTTATGTTTGAAATAAGCGAGCCGTGAGACATCTTATGCAGAGCATCCAACTGAACTTTATTACATGACAAGGTGAATATATACAGCAGCCGCAGCCCGCCTGATGTCATCCTGTCTGACGGCTATGGCAAGCCCCAAGGGCCAAACCCACATACAACATCCCCCCCCTTTACAAAAATAAAAACATCTCATTAAAACCCTCCCAAATTAGGCAAAACAGGAAACTCCCAATAAACACACTAAAATAACAATTAGAACATTAAACACACAAAATAGTCTAAACTAGGGCCTGTGGGTGGACTACCACAAAGCCCAGCATGGCTACGTGGAGAATTCTGCCACTCAGTGGTATCCAGCCATGCACCTAAGTAAACAGTCCTTTTTTTTTTTTGTTTTTTTACAGTCTTCCAAGTTCAGGGCAGTTCGACTGGGGTGGGGGGCTGCGCAGTGACCCCATGGTGGATGCACCCCTGCAGCTTTGAAGCATGCTCATGGTGGGTTCCTCCCTGGAGTTGCTGGACCTCCAGGGCCAATCTTCACGACGTCGGGGCCCGGGTCCCACAGTGCTGCAACTGACCCCCGCGGAACCTTGCCAGCTGGAGCCGCCACCTGGACACACCACAGTCTACTTGCGTGCTGAACCGAATCGTCCGTCTGCTGAAAACATGCTGTCCTCATCTTTGCCATGATCCTCAGTGGTGCCCGTTGTTTCACTGGCTGCGGCCCAGTCAGTTGCCTTCCCGGTTTCCCGCTGGCACAAATCTGAACCAAGTCCATAACATGAAGCGGCGCCTTACTTGTTTTCATGCGCTGTCGTTGCGCTCCCAGTGGCTCTGTGTGCTCATTCGGCTTGGGACTTCCGCTGTGCTGCGTCGGTTTTATTGTCATCATGTTCACTGCAGACCCTTCACCCGCTGTCTCCGTCTTCAGCTGCAGCTCATCTCGAGTACAAAAGCAGTCCGGTACCTCCTCTCTGTCATTTGAGGTGCTCCACTGCACTTCGGGGCTCTCAGCATGCTCGCGCTCCCCCTCCCACTGCTCTGACTCTGGCTGCGGCGAAAACGGGGCCAAGTCTGGTTGCTGCTCTCCCTCCGTGCTGTGCTCTTCAGCTGGTTTGTCGTTCTCGATGGACACAGTCTCCCTCTCCTTTGACTCCGGTTCCACTGTGTTAACTAATGCCAATTGCCCGGGTAGCTTCTGTGTTTGGCGCCCAATTAGCCTCGTGGCTAACTCCTCCATTGCTACCAGTTGGGCCATTAGCTCCCCCGAGCTAGCTAGCTTAGTGTCTTTTGGCACCATTAGCCTCTCAACCCACAGCTTCGTGCTATGTATATGTTCGGAAAAGTAGCTAACAAGGAGCCTGACAGCATCTGCATAAGACTCCATCTCCCCTAATGTGTGGAAAATTCTTTGACCTTCTACACCGAGCTTGCATATCAGAAGTGCTCGCTTCCTCACTCCGTCGAGTTTACCCAGGCCCAACACTGCAATGTACCTCTCGAATGCAGTCACCCAGCGAGGCCACACTATTGCTGGTTCTCCTGGGTGCTCCAGAAACAGCCGTAGAGGTGCTCCGCACGCTGGATGAGTGAGTTAATGAGTTAATCCTCAGTCACCAAATGTTTTGTATGAAATAAGCGAGCCGTGAGCCATTTTATGCAAAGCATCCAACTGAACTTTGACGTGACAAGGTGAATATATACAGCAGCCGCAGCCCACCTGACATCATCCTGTCTGACAGCTACGGCAAGCCCCAAGGGCCAAACCCACATACAACACAGACAACAGCTGACAAAACATCGAGCACGCCTGCGGATAGTGGCGAAGTTGGGAGTGGCGTGCTTCCGGTTGTCTGATGGGTCGATGAGGCACAGTAACCAGCTGCGGTGTGTCCAGGAGGACACTCCAGGTGGCGAGGCTGGACAGGAGTCGGTGAAGGCGGTTTGGGATCAGGGCTCCAACGTCCAGAAGATCAGCCTTCGCCCTGGGGGCCTGTTGCCTCCAGGGGTGCACCTGCTGCGGAGCTGCCCAGGGCCCCCCTGCCTGCCCTACCTCTCCCCAAGTGACTGTGCTGTGACAGCCTCTTATGCTTATAGTTTTGTTTAATGTTCTGTGTGTTTAGCTTAGGAGCACAGCAATTTTTTAGTTTGAATAAAGACTTTTAGTGATACCAGTAGCAGAATAACCCACTGTGCCGTGCAGGCTGTGTGGTAGTCCACCCACCGGTCCTATTTTAGTTTGTTTTTGTGTGTGAGTGTGTTAGGCCTTAGTTTTACATTAATTAGAGTGTGACTGGGGTTCTAAATTAGGGTGGATTAAATTTGAGTGAGTGTTTTTGGACCTTGTTAAGGGAGAGGGGGATGTTATGGTGGGTTTTAATGTGAAGTGCGGTGTGATGATGCTGCCTTCCTGTTGTGTCATCTCACCACCCTACGGGGCACCCGCTATGAGAACTTCCTCTTGTGCCGGATGACTCCACTGGGTGCATTCCATGTACAGCATTCTCTACATTTAATAAAGCAGTGTTTAGTGCTACATCTCTGTCGGCCTCGTTCATCGCCAGGTTTGTGGACATAACACTGACCGATGATCAATTACACGCCATGATCCACCTGCAGGACCTAGCAGCTGCAGCACACAGCTCCTCTGACTCTAAGGAGGAATATGGATTATGGACAACAGCAGCACGGGGGCTGGAGTTCACTTCGCATCTGGGAGTGTTTCCATAGGTACAGGACCTGCCCATCTACTATGCCCCACGGTCCATCTCTCCATCTGGGACCGCCGTGGATACGTGGAGGGGGCTTCAATGCCACTCTTCTAGGCATTCTAGCACAGCTCCAGCCCAGACCGCCATAACCTTCTGCCAGATGATCTCCGCAGCCACCCGGTGGGAGTCATCTGGTGCATCAGTGGCAGCAGAGCGGGATACAAGGCAAGTACCATATTGTCATTTTTTTTAACTTCCATTAATGAGAGGTCTTGTCTCCGATGGGGGTGTGTGGCAGCAGCCATCAACCGCAGCTGAATTCACCCCACCTGTCTCTGTCATATTCTCTACTGCTGCTCCCATATCCTCACCCTCTCCTGCCTTTCTTCTCTCTTCTCCGAGCTGTATCCCTGATCACGTAACCCACCGCCTGGAGCTATGGGACCTCATCAGGGATGTAGGAGAGTGTTCCCTCCTTTGCCTACGTCTGGATGGATAGGAGAACGCAGCATGGAGGGATGCGGCATGGAAGCATGCTCACTGTATTGTAGCAGCTAAGCCCCATTTGAGGGAGGATGTTCCTGCCTTCCTCAATGACTTTCTGCTGTCTGATGAGTTTTCCCTCATGCCAGAGGAGGAGGAAGTATCATCAGTTGCCGTGGCAGATGAGCCTCAATCAGTTGTTTCTGAGGTCAGTACGCCCCGTCACCTGTTCCTGTGTTTGGCGCGCCTCAGTCTTAAGCCCCTGAAGTCAGTGTGCTCCAACCATCAGTGCCTGAAGTCAATGCACCCCAACCATTGTCTGCTCCAGCGGCTGAGACAGCCACTCCTGCAGCGCTTCCAGAGTTGGCCACCAATGTAGCTAATCCTGCAGTCGCTAAAGGGGCAGCAGGAGACCAGGAGCTAAGGCAAGTACTTTTTCCATTAATTTCTACAACTATTTTAGAAAAAACTTGCCTTACTCCTGGTGGGGGGACCCAAGCCAGTCCACCAGCTGTTGGGTCTTCCCCACCAGTCTCTACTGCTAACAACTGTGGTGTCACCTCATTAACCGCCTGTTCTCCTACCTCATCCGAGGTGGTCATGGTGAAGAGGAAGCCACAGGAAGACCACACTCCACCTCAGCCACCCATCACCAGTCCAGGGGTTGAGCAGGTCACTCCACCCATCGGAGTTCCTGAGGGCGAGCAGTTGGCTCCACCCGTCATTGTTCCAGAGGTTGAGCAGTTCACTCCACTCATCACAGTTCCTGAGGGCGAGCAGTCCAGTCCACCCGTCGCAGTTCTTGAGGGCGAGCAGTCCGCTCCACCCGTCGCAGTTCTTGAGGGCAAGCAGTCCGCTCTACACGTCGCAGTTCTTGAGGGCAAGCAGTCCGCTCTACACATCGCAGTTCCTGAGGGCAAGCAGTCCGCTCCACCCGTCGCAGTTCTTGAGGGCAAGCAGTCCGCTCCACCCATCGCAGTTCCTGAGGGCAAGCAGTCCACTCTACACGTCGCAGTTCTTGAGGGTGAGCAGTTTGCTCTACACGTCGTTATTCCAGAGGTCGAGTAGGGACCACCACCTGTTGCCCCAGAGGTTGGTGGGTCCCCACCATTTGTTTCAAAGGTCGGTGTGTCTCCACCATCTGTGCCGGGGGTCAGCAGGCTACAGTTACAGGTCACAGAACATGGAGTTCCTTTAGTGGAGTTTGTCAAGCTCTGTCTCCCTGTGGCCGTTGTTCCACCAGGCTCTGTAGTTCGGTGGTCCAAAGACAGTGGTAGACTGCCTGAACTATCCTGCTTTTTGGCCTGGTAGGCCATAGACTAGGGAAGGCCCCCCCGACCCTTTCTGTTCCCCGGTCCGAGGGCTCATGGATTTGTGTAGGCCCCCTGACCAGCTGTTTTCTCCGGTTTGCTGGCCCTGGGACTCTGAAAGACCACCTGACCCACCTTTGTTTTTGGTCCGGTGGCCCTGGGACTTTGGCAGGCCACCCAACCCATTTTTGGTTTGGAGCCATGGATTTTGGTAATGTCCCACGAACTATGTTCTTTCTGTTTTAGACCCTGGGGGGGATTTGTTTCAGCCCACCTTTGGCCTTGTACCCCGACCACTCACCCTGGGGGGATTTTGGTTCTTTTCTCTTTTGCTGGTGTTACCCTTAGGGGTCATCTAGGTTTCGCCCCTTAAGAGGGGGGTGGTGTCAGGGCGTGAGTTGAGCTCATGTCCTCTCCTTGTGTGATAAATTATATTTTCTTGTCACAGGACATGAGTCAACCTTTAGTTCTCCTTTGGGAGTTTTATATTAATTATTATTATCATCATTGTTAGCATTATCATGTCCTTGGTTATGTATATATTCTTTGTCCACAGCTTCGGGTTTCATCTTATTATTTCTGTCTTTGCCTTAGTTCGTTATCATCATCCTTAGTATTATTTTGATCATGGTCATGTCTTGTAATTAATTTCTGTTGTCATGTTGGTTTGGGCTCTTATTTTGACAGCGTCTTTTGTTTACTAGACTGGTACTCACCAACAGTTGGACCCGAAGCTATGAGGATGAAAACAGGCAAATTTCTGTCCGTGTCAGCTGTTGGAGGTCAGCTACAGCCTAGCATGTAGCTACTAGCCAGCTAGCCAGCTTCCACAGAAGAACAACCCAACATCCAGGCAAAGTTTTGGAGGAGGCTGAAACAATTATCCAGGTGAGAGTTCTGATAGGTAATATTGTAAACTTAAACATTACAGCACTTTGGGGATTTCCATGGCTGTAATTCAGCTTGTCTGACTTTGCAATGTCTGCATGGCACGCAGTGTGCGCGGCCAGAGCGGCTTTGGTACGGAGAGCTGCTAGGCCAAAAAGTTCTGTTTGCGCTTTCTCACAAAATTTGTCACCGTTAACAGGGGCAAAGCGTTAATGGGCAATTCACATGATAACACAAACACCACTAGTTTCTTTATTAAATCTCCCAAACTCAAGTCCTATATTTGGGTCTTGTGTTCCACCCCTGGAGGGGCTCACCCTGACACTTGTCCATTAAAGTCCGCTCCAATTACCGCTCTGTCCCCCCGGGAACACACTCTACCACTTCATCCAACTTTGTCCAGAATTCCTCTTTCTCTTCTACCTGACATCCAACTTGTGGGGCATACACACTGACAACATTCAACATCACACCTTTGACTTCTAGCTTCAAACTCATGATTCTGTCTGATTTCCTGTTAACCTCCTGAACACTGTTCACATACTCTTCCTTCAAGATTACTCCTACTCCATTTCTCTTCCTATCTACACCATGGTAGAACAGTTTAAATCCACCTCCAATTCTCCTAGCCTTGCTTCTCTTCCATCTGGTTTCTTGAACACACAGTATATCTACCTTCCTTCTCTCCATCATATCATATCATACCTCCACCTGCAACTGGATCATGGATTTTCTGACCAACAGGCCCCAGCATGTTAGGTCAGGCCCCAACCGTTCTTCCGTCATCACACTCAACACTGGTGTACCACAGGGCTGTGTGCTCAGCCCATTCCTCTACTCCCTCTTCACCCATGACTGCAGGCCTATGTATGGATCCAATTCCATCATAAAGTTCGCAGATGACACCACGGTGATTGGACTCATCAGGGACAACGACGAGTCAGATTACAGGGCAGAGGTTGAGCACTTGGCTACTTGGTGCGCTGACAATAACCTGCTCCTTAACACCAGCAAAACCAAGGAGCTCATAGTGGACTACAGGAAGGAGAGAGAAGAGACACATGACCCCATCCATATCAATGGCATAGCTGTTGAACGTGTCCCCAGCTTCAAATTCCTGGGGACCCACATCTCGGAGGACCTGACCTGGTCAGTTAACACCACCAGCCTGATCAAGAAGGCCCATCAGCGCCTCTTCTTCTTGAGGACACTGAAGAAGAACCATCTGTCAACTGACATCCTGGGCAACTTCTACCGCTGCGTGATAGAGAGCACCCTGACCAACTGTATCACAGTCTGGTATGGGAGCTGCTCTGTCGCTGACCGTAAGGCGCTGCAGCGGGTGGTGAAAAATGCCCAACGCATCACAGGGACTCCACTTCCAATTATAGAGGACGTCTACAGGAAAAGATGTCTGCGCCGGGCACGCAGAATTCTTAGGGACTCCAACCATCCTGTTCATGGACTGTTCCAGCTTCTCCCCTCCAGAAGACGTTTCAGAAGCCTTCGGACTAGAACCAGCAGGTTTAGGAACAGTTTCTTTCCAACAGCTGTCACGTTATTGAACTTAGTTCCCCGCTGACTCTCTTACCATTATCTCTTACCATCCTCACCTGTACATAACTGCATAACTACATAACTACATCTAACTTATTGTACATTATTTGCACATAACAGTACTCTTAACTTCTGCACTGCTGCATATATTTGCATATATTTGCATATATTTGCTTAAATTGCACATACTGTTAATTACCGTATATACTGCACTGCTGTCCTTTGCACTTCTGATTGGATGCTAAACTGTGTTTCGTTACCTTGTATTCATACATGTGTAATGACAATAAAGTTGAATCTAATCTAATCTAATCTAATCTAATATCAGCCAACTCTCTGCCTTTACCAGTCATAGTCCCTACATTTAACGTCCCTATTCTCACCTCCACACTTCTACCTTTCCTTTTTTCTCTCTCCCTCCTAACATGCCTTCCCCCTCTCCTCCTCCTCAATCTTCGACCGACAGTAGCCCAATTTCCACTGGCACCTTGTCAGCTAACAGCACCGGTGGCGGTCGTTAACCCGCTCCTCGACGGATCCGGTATGAAAGTATCATTCACCATGATCTGCATGTTTGATTTGGCAAAGGTTTTATGTCGGATGCCCTTCTTGAAACAACCCTCCCCATTTACCCGGGCTTGGGACCGGCACTAGGAGTACACTGGCTTGTGGACCCCCTGTGGCTGGGTTATCATGTTAAATATGCTAAGCATTTAAAAATATATATATGGGTCTCCTAGTAGATTGGAACCCAAGGCAGTTGCCTACCTTTGCCTAATGGTAAATCTGCTTCTGCCGCAGGGCACTGTTCACAATGAAGTGATCATCAGCATGTGATGTGGCCAAAGGATGTTCACTTCTATGCCTTTCTGTGACTCTTCCAGTCTCTCTGTATCTCTGTTGCAACCTGCTGATGACACTCTGTGACACTCTAAGCTCAATGGCCACTTCCCTCTGAGAACATCCTGATTGAAGCCTCACAATGGCGAGGTACTGTTGATCAATTGTTAGGGGTTGTCTTGGTCTCATGATGTCAAAATGTGAACAGCATGATGAAGAGGACTGTTTAAATACCAGTTCTAATTGAACCAGAAAATGTATTGATCGATTCATGGCTCAAACACCTGTTGTGTATTTTGCCATTAAGCACTTTGTTAGAGAACAGCAAGTTATGCAAAATGTACTGAAACGTGTACAGTGAGAAATGTGCGTTGAAAAGGTAGGAGAAGGTCAAATTAAGTTCACCTGTAGTTATAGTGCATTTAGGTCCATCCTGAAATTTCACCCGAAAGCCGAATATCCCTAACTTTTTAGTTTAATTGTGACGTTGAATTTCTCAATTTTTTCCTCCTTTTTTAAAATTATCCCAACTTTTTCTTGTAATGTGATTATTTTTTCTCCACCCAAACGATGAAACTCTCCTGCCACGTTTTTGCTCCTTTCCAAAGAGAAGGGAGGCGCTCCGAAGCCGTACCGGTCTGGTTGGTGGAAAATCCCTAGAGCCCGCCTGTAGACCCGCCCACATCCTAAATCCCTGGCTCTGATTGGTTGACTCCAGCTTCAGTCACCGGCTGCTGTGGCAACCAAGCGAGGACGTGGTTCTGCGCTCCCTCGCTGACGCTGAGATTATTCTTCTGCTTCATTTCTGTTTTTAGCTGCTTTGTTCATAGATTAGTGAAATAAATCTCTTTGGAACTTAAACGAAGTGATGACACAGAGAAAAAACCCCAAACTTCACTCGAAAAAAGGTTAGTACGCATTTCTTACAGGATTCTCTTAGTTGGACACTCCGTACAAACCTCCTTTTATGAATCTGGAAACTTTATGTTGTTTTCGTTTTAACGGCCAGTCACAAACAGGAGAACAACACGGAAAGAGGGCTGAAGTTTTTTAACATCCATCCCTTAATTCGGCAAACCTACTTATACAATATTCCACACAGACTCCGGGTTCAGAGACAGCTTTCACCGGGTTCCCACGGTCGGGCATAAAACGCCTCTTCCTCGTTCTGGAGACGCATTAACCATCAATAAAACTCCAGTTTTGTAATAAAATTGGAAGATTTTGTCTGTTTAACATTAGCCGAACTGATCATTATATATTATACGTTTATCTGAATGTAATAAGTCTTGATTTATTCTTTGTTTACCCTTTTTTGGCCAGCAGAACTCATAACTGGTAGAATTTTCAGTTCAGTATTGTAATGGGGAAGACACAACGAAGCTAGTTTAGCTCGTTTTGTTGTTCCTCTTAAAATGGCGTTCATGTATTTGATTTAATTTTCTCACTTCCATTAACCTGACGAGTTTAAGCTTCCTGTGGCCTCGGTCTCTCCCGTCCATCAGTTGTGTGTAAAGTGGTCTGAAAAGATGCAAAGCTAACCTGCAGTTAGCAGCTACAAACTTGCTAACTGACGCTGTTCAGCTGCATTTCTTTCTTTCTTTATTTTATTTAATATGGACATAACAAATTACATTAGTACAATCACAAGGAGAGACCAGATGTTTTGCATAGGTGTATATAGCACAAGTGCTAATTCTCAACACCAGTCCATAGGTGGCTTATATAGGTCATAAATTAGGCTGTACATACAAAATTTACAAGTTAATTCACTTGTAAAACACTTCTGAGAGAGAAGAAGAGGATCTTCAGGTCAGGGAACAGGGAGATGCTGAAGTCCGTACAGAGGGAGCTGAGGAGAAAGATCAGAGAAGGCAAGGACAGCTTCAGGAAGAAGATGGAGGACAAGCTGCAACAGAGCGACATCAGCGGGGTCTGGAGAAACCTCAAAACCATCTCGGGGCTCCAGAATACCTCCCCCCAGGCCACAGGGGGCAGGGAGTGGGCGAACAACCTGAATCTGTTTTTCAATAGATTTGACCAACCGCCCTCCCCCCTGACTGCACAACAACCACTGCTGCCTCTAAAGAAATCAAGTCCTGCTGCCCACTCCCCACTCCACCAACACCCCCCCACTCCCAACACACAGCCCCCCATCCTGACCCTGACCAGGACCCAGGTGAGGACGGAGCTGAGGAAGATCAAGGCGAGGAAGGCGCCGGGACCGGACGGCATCAGCGCAAAGCTCCTCAAGTCCTGTGCAGACCAGCTGTGTGGGATTGTGACGTATATCTTCAACATGAGCCTGAAACTGGGGAGGGTACCACAGCTGTGGAAAACATCTTGTGTGGTACCTGTACCAAAAACTTCCCACCCCAAAGACCTGAACAGCTACAGACCGGTGGCCTTGACGTCCCACTTGATGAAGACCCTGGAGAGACTGCTCCTTGCTCACCTCCGCCCCCTGGTGGAACCAGCGATGGATCCACTCCAGTTCGCCTACCAGCATGGCATTGGGGTGGAGGATGCGGTGATCTTCCTCCTTCACCGTTCTCTGTCCCACCTGGAGAAGCCCGGGAATATGGTGAGGATCATGTTCTTTGACTTCTCCAGTGCTTTCAACACCATCCAACCGATGATCCTGAAGGACAAGCTGCTGCGCGCAGGGGTGGACCAGCGCCTGTCATCATGGATCCTGGACTACCTCACGAACCGGCCTCAGTTTGTGAGAACCCGGGACTGTGTGTCCGACACGATCATCAGTAGCACGGGGGCCCCCCAGGGAACGGTGCTGGCTCCCTTCCTGTTCACTCTTTATACTGCGGACTTCTCACACAACACAACACACTGCCATCTACAGAAGTTCTCTGATGACTCTGCGATCGTTGGCCTCATCTCCAATGGAGATGAAGCTGAGTACAGAGGGCTTATCCAGGACTTCGTGGACTGGTGCCATCGGAACTGCCTCCAGATCAACGCGAGGAAAACTAAGGAGCTGGTGGTGGACTGCCGCAGGCATGGGCAGCCCCTCACAGTACCAGTAAATATACAGGGAACAGACATCGAGATGGTGACATCCTATAAGTACCTGGGTATTCATCTGAACAATAAACTAGACTGGTCACACAATACTGATGCACTCTACAAGAAGGGACAGCGCAGGCTGTTCCTGCTGAGGAGACTCAGGTCTTTTGGTGTACAAGGGGCGCTGCTGAAGTCATTCTATGACACGGTGGTGGCATCAGCCATCACTTTTGGAGTGGTCTGCTGGGGCAGTGGCATTACTGCAGCCGATAGGAAGAGACTGAACAAACTGATTAAGAAAGCTAGCTCTGTCCTGGGGCAGCGCCTTGATCCGATGGAGGAGACAGGAGAGAGAAGGACGGTGGCTAAACTGTCATCTCTGCTGGAGTCCGAGTTCCACCCTATGCAGGACATACTGAATGCACTGAGGAGCTCATTTAGCAGCAGACTACATCATCCCAGGTGCACAACCGAGAGGTTTCGTAGGTCCTTCCTACCAACGGCTGTCAGACTGTACAACCTAAGCAGGGCTGCTCACAGAGATAGCAAAAAGACGTAACAACCTAATAGTTTTTTGAATGCAAAAGATGCAATAGACTTACACAATGGTCCCCTCCGGCATACAACTAGGAAAATACCGGTCGCTATGGAGGGTGAGAATATGTATGGGCACATAATCATACCATGTAGGATAACTAAGTAGACGGTTATGCTGTTTCATTCCATCTAGCAACAATGCTCTGCACTGTGTGTGTTTATATATTTGCATATTTATTCCATCTAGCTACATTGCTCCGCACTGTGTGTGTTTATATACTTGCATATTTATTCCACCTAGCTGCAATGCTCCGTACTGTGGGTGTTTATATATTTACATATTTATTCCATCTAGCTACAATGCTCTGCACTGTGTGTTCATATATTCATATATTTATTCCATCCAGCTACAATGCTCTGCACTGTGTGTCTGTGTGTGTGTGTATATATATATATTTTATAGTAATACGTACATATGTTTATTAGCTGCTCTTGCTTGCTTGTTTTTTTTCTTGCCTTCTGATTGTTGCTCTGAGTGTTGCTATCCCTGTGCTGTTGCAATCCTGGAATTTCCCCGTTGTGGGACTAATAAAGGCTTATCTTATCTTATCTTATCTTATCTTAATTAAAATTACAAATGCATTACAAATTATAAATAGAGCAAGATGACAACAAACACAATTCGGACTAGACATGCACACATTGCTGGTGGGATATTAGCCGCTAAAGATTTCTTTATTGACACATTTTTAATGTGCTGTAATACACTCAAACGTGTCAGAATTCTTAACACAGCCCCGGCATGATAATTCATCAATTAAACATTAAGTGAACAAAATATTAGAAAATGGTAATCCTTTTATTTGCAAATTTAACTTTTTAATCCTAAGTAAACAGTTTGAATTTTTACTCATAAATGTGCTACTTTTCCTTATAAATTTACATTTTCTTGTAAGTTTTAGATTTTTCTTGTAAAGCTGAGACTTTTCCCCTCATAAATCTCATAAAGAGAAACTTTAATAATCAGGTGATCCCTGTGAGCAGCAGTGGCTGTAAAGTTAAGACTTTTTTTCTTGTGAAGTAGCTTTTTGTTTTACAAAACTTGTTTTTTTTTTCTATTAAGCCTGCAACTTTTTCCCTTATAGTTCTTTTTTATCTTTTGGTTGTTGTTTTGAAAACAGCACTCCCCCCGGGGGGAGGGGGGGTAGCACAAACCAGTGCACTCCTAGTACTGGTCCCAAACTCGGGTAAATGTGGAGGCAGCGTCAGGAAGGGCATCTGGCATAAAATCTTTGCTAAATCAATATGCAGACCCATGATCTGCTGTGGTGACTCTGAACAGGGAGCAGCTGAAAGAAGATTTGTCTTCAAGACAAAAAAATAAATAACAAAGGCAGTGAGGCTGTTAGTTACCAAGGATTTGCAACCATTTTCAGGGGTCATTCACATGAAAACATCACAGAAGCAATCACGTGAACACAGATCGACCACAGGTGTGATAAACTGCTGTTGTAACTACGCTAAACCAGTAGGTGGCAGTATGACTTTTTTTACAGCACCACGTATAAACAACTTCCTGTCAACTGTTGATAACGTCAGAGAGAGCACATGTTGAACTTTTTTATTAAAAAAGCAACTGTTAGTGAAAAGTCAAGACACATTCAGCAACTGCACCATTTATTTCTCACTGTGATTGTTTTCACAAACTTGTTTCAACATTTAGTTTTGAAGATGTAGGAGAATTTGTACCGTTTTGACGCCATCTTGGATGGGGGTGAACACCCTTGAATACACAGTCTTCCTTTTCTAACCCCGTTCCTCCTAGTCACTCCCAATGAGCCTGTATGTGTGATCATCCAGACTTGGACGTAGCAGTCATGATGACTGTCTGGAATCTGTCTCTGTCTTTAACCAGCTGTACCAAGCGATAGAGGAGCATTTCCATCGTTTGGCGAATGTCATCTTCCCTCCGTTGCCTTGGTCTTCCTCACCCTCTGTGACCTGCCGTTCCTCCTTGCAGAATCATTCGGTGCAGACTGTCGTGTTGTGCTGTGTGACCAAAAAATCTGTTTCCTTTGTTTTGTTATTCTCAGTAATTTCTTGTCATTCACTTTGCATGTTTTCCTGTTTCCTCGGTAGTCACGTGTTTAGTGTACGGTATTCTTAACATTTTTCTTCGGCATTTGTTTTCAAACGTGGTGATTTTGTCTTCTACACTTTTGGTGAACACCCATGTTTCACAGCCGTACATTGTGACTGGAAAAACAATGGTTTTCAGAATTTTGGTTCTGGTTGTCACATCAATGTCCTTCCATAAGCTCTGGAGTTGATGCAGAGTTTTCATGCCAAGTGCAGTTCTTCTTCTAATTTCTTGAAATTGTCCCCGTTGTTTTGGGAGTTCTACCCCGAGGTATTCAAAACTAGATACCTCATACAGTCGTTGGCAATCCAATCTTATTCCCGTCATGCTTGGTGATTTGTCCAGTCTCATAAGTTTTGTTTTACTCTTGTTGATCAGTAAGCCCACTTCTTCACTGTGCAATCTGTTGCTTTCCAGGAGTCTGGATAGTCCATTTTCACTGGTCGATAGGAGAACTGTGTCATCAGCGTATCTCAGTTCGGATATTGCTCTTCTACCCATTTTCTTATTTCTGAGGACATTTCTGCTGTACAGTTTTGCGCATCAAGCTGGCTGATGTTATCAATGTTATAATTCAAGTTTAAATTTATGTACTTGAAGTCGCATCTTAACTGGGGTGGTTCTTTCCTCATTTTCTTGAGTTTAATTTTGACTTTTGTGATAAGCAATTCGTGATCACTTCCACAGTCTGCTCCTGGATAGGTTTTCACATTGAATATCGAAGGAAACCATCGCTTTGGTGTCAATACGTAATCAATTTGGTTTCCATGTTATCTGTCGGGTGTTGTCCAAGTGAATAACCTTCGTGGTGTTGAAAGAAGGTGTTCATGATGCTTAGCTCTTTTTCCATTGCAAATTCGGCGAGGGCTTGCCCACATTCATTTCTGACTCCCAATCCATATTTGCCAATATACTTAAGCTTCTCTACTGTCATTGCAGCCTCCCACCTTGGGGTTAAAGTCTCCGAGAATTATCAGGAAGTCTCTTTTTGGCGTGCTGTCAATAGCTCTGGATTGATTGTCATAAAACTCCTCTATTTCTTCTCCCTCTGCTTGGGTTGTTGGTGCGCACGTCTGGATAATAGTGACATTGGTTGGTTTTCCACTGATATGGACTGACATGAGTCTGTCATTAATTGGATTGTATCCTAAGACTGCATTGCTCCACTCCGTCTTGACAAAAACCGCCACACCGTTCCTTACACTTTTTTCACTGCCGGAGTACATTATTACTCCGCCTGCTTCGGGGTTACAATTCCCTTTTCCATTTCACCTGTGCTCTACAAGTCCTAAAGCATCAATGTCCAGCCGGTCTGCTTCGTGTAAGACTTGTTTGATCTTCCCAATTTCCAGTAGGGTTTGAACATTCCAAGTTCCAATTTTCTTGCTGCTTCTGCAGTTTAGCTTCCCGATCACACAACTCGATCCAGCGTCAGCCTGCTGTTTAGCAGCGTCATTTCTTGGGTGAGTGCTGCTTCCGTTCTGCTCATCTTCAGTGGTTCTTTGAGAGACAGTCCGTCTGAGGGGCTCACTTCCTGCCTCCATCCCTTGGTTTCTAGTCTTCCTGGCCATCATCATGTCTTGGGAGAATAATGAAGTAGTGATCCCACCACTTTCTTCAGGTCCTTTTAGTTGCCTGCCTTAGGCAGGACATACCGTGGAGAAATTCTACCCCTCTCCCCACAGGGGTCATGAGCCTAGCATAGTTGTACTGTACAACTGTAGAATGACAGTAAAAGCCTATTCTGTTCTTTTCTTTTCTATTCTATTCCCTTCTATTCTATTGCATTTTCAACTTTTTTGTCAGTGCCACCATCTCCAAACCATACATCATAGCAGGTCTCACTACTGTCTTCTAAATCTTCATCTTTCACTCTTGCTGCTATCCTTCTGTGACAGATCACCCCTGACACTCCTCTCCACCCTGCCTGCACTCTCTTCTTCACCTCTCTTGTGCGTTTTCCACTGCTTTGGATGGTTGAAACTAACCAAAAAAAAAAAAAAGGCAATATGAATCAAACCGTAGTCTACCTGAACTGTTGCTCCACTGATTTGAACTAATAATTTATTGGAAGTGTGTTTATGGCCCCTTTAATCCCACAGCTGAGGCTCCAGTCTGTACATGTGTCATCTGAAAAAAGAGAAGTGTGAAGGTTGTTGTGGTCCACTGTGTCCGCTCTGGAATCTGGTTTGTCAGCTCTAATAATAGAGAGGATCCAGTTTAGGACGGCCACACAATTCACCCGCAACAACCACTGCTGCTGCTGCTGCTGGACAACGTTTTACTCTTCACACCCGGAACTGAGCCAGTATTCAGAGTTTTATCTCCTGACACTTCCTTTATTCTAACGTCCACGTTTACCACTTTTACTAATACAAATTGTGACTTTTTCACAAATTTTTTTTAAATCATAAATTTTTAGGTCTTTTTTTTTTTTTTTTAACCAAAGTTTGACTTTTCTTACTAGATTTGAACTTTTTTCACAATTTTCTCACTTTTCCATACATTTTTCTCTTTTTTCTTATAAATTTCTATTTTTTTCCCTTAAATTTGTGACCTTTTCCTCATAAATTTGCAACTTTCTTTTGTAAACTTGTGACTTATTTTTGTTTTTACCTCCTTTTGTTTTTTAAAGCCTTGGGACAAAGGAGCCGTCACCTCATCTGTTACTTGGACTTGTCAGACCTTTTTTTTTGTTTTCTCAAACCAAACCATCGTCTTTTCCATAAATTCCAAATGTCTGTTTTCTTTTCCGTTCTTCTGCTCAGGTTCTATTTCTATTATCTTTAGTGTGTATCGTTGGTGTTTTTTAGCCCAGCTTTGGGCTTTTATTTTTATCCATGCAGCGCTATCGCCACTATGGCTCCTCCTACTCCTCTCCAGCTCCTGTCGAGGAGATCCACACTGAGGAGGAGGTGGAAGTGTGCACCGAAGAGGAGGAGGCACTGATAGAGGAGGATCTGCAACTTCTGGTGCAGGACACAGGTAGGATTGAAGCACCACGGAGGTTTGGTTTGGTTCAGTTTGGTTCTTACTGGACCAGGTTTGGCTTTTGTAGGAGGCACTAATGAGGAGGACGTCCCTCAGACCCAGCAGGAGGTGCAGCCTGTTGTCCAGGAGACGGGTATGAGAGGCGTGGACTGGCTCGGTCTGGAATGGTTTTGGTTTTCATCAGCATGGTGTGAACACTGACTTGAATAAATACCTGGATAGCACACGCCCCATTAGTGAGTACAGAGCTGAGTGAAGCTACCAGGCCGCCATATTGGTACTCCCAAAACACTCAGCCAGTCAATGGAGAATGAATGGGTTTAATAGTAAACAGTGCCACTTTTTCCTCAGTAACTTCCCAAAGAATTAACAGATTTTGAACTTCTTGGTATGGAGACACAGCTGATAATCTTGGACAACCAGTGAACTATAGAAATCTAGTTGACATTACAGTGGAGCAAAAAAGTATTTAGTCAGCCACCAATTGTGCAAGTTCTCACACTTAAAAGATGAGAGAGGGACTTCCGGGAAGATGGCGGAGAGACATAACACTTAAACAGAGAGCTCTCCCTAGTCGGATTAAAAATCATTGGTAAATGGCCAACTCGACATAAATGGATCAATAAACCAAGGGATGAAAACACGAAGAAGCCGGGCACACGGACAGAAGCAGGGTAAAATTAAAGAATCCCTCTTCAACAACGCAGGAGAAATCGCTGAACACGAGGCCCCCCCAAAAAATGAGGTGACTACAGCAGAGAAAATGGAGGACGCCAAACTCGATACCATGAACACTGGCATCGCCAATATAGGTAAAGAGTTAAAAGACTTCAAGCGACAACTCCAACAGGATTTAGCGGCTCTTAAGGAAGAGCTGAAAAAAGAGATGGAGGAAATTATGGGTCTCCGAAGAGAAATGGAGCGCAAGCTAGCAGAAAACATGGAGGAACTGCGCACTCAACGGGCAGGTATGACAGAAGCACAGGCTCGAATATCGGAGTTGGAAAACTGGAAGACCGAGGCAAACGAGCGGCTGCAGACCCTGACGGCGCAAACACAGAGGATGCAGGAAAAAATAACCGACCTGGAGAGCAGGTCCAGACGGAGCAATATACGCATCTTCGGGATTCCGGAGGGCATTGAAGGCAACTCGATGATGAAATTCATGGATCATTTCTTAAAAAAAGAGCTTGAGCTGCCCGGTGAAGCGGACCTGCAGATCCAACGAGCGCACAGAGCCTCGGCACAGAACCCAAATCCAAACTCTACACCCAGGTCAGTTGTGGTAAACTTTCTGAAATACGACATAAAGGAAAGAATCCTGACACAAGCGTGGGAAAAAAAGATACGAATCTGCGACAAACAGATATTCTTTGACCATGACTACCCGACAGAAATTGTGCAGCAGCGAAAGAAATATGCCAACATTAAAAAAACGCTGAAAGAGAAAAAAATTAGATTCCAAACGCCGCTAACGAAGATGAGGATTCATTGGGAGGACGGCGTGAAGACATACAACACAGCCAGAGAGGCAGCGCGGGGACATGACGGAGCGAGGCTTTGTGGTGAGCGTACCGGAGGAAGCGGCTGGAGCAGCGGTGGCACTGAACGCATCGCGACAGCCGGAGTGGAGACGAGTGAGCGGCAGAAGACGGGAGACGGACGTGGCACACCGGGCCCAGGAAAAACTGCAAGGCTTTCAACGGAAAGCCTAGATTATAACAAAGCTTAAGAAGGACACAGAAGAAATGAAGGCCAAGAAGACAAGGTAAAAGAGAAACAAACGGCTAGGAGAGGTTTAAGTGATTTTTGTTGGACATTTCTAGACTAATGACTATTACTTGGATAGTAACTAGAGGTCTAGGGAGGGCCCTTCACTCTGTGAGGTCATTCCCTCCACCCACCAACAGGGACCAGTGGGCAGAAGAAAGGCCCAAAGTACGGAGGTCGAGATTCGTTAATGTGTTTTTGTATAAATATGTGTTAGTTTTGTTGTTAAAGGGGCTAGGAGCACAAGTTAAAAAAATGGAAAAACATGAATATGGGTAAAAATCTTAAGATAATGACATTAAACGTGAATGGTCTGAACTCACCTGTTAAAAGGGAAAGAATAATAAGAAAATTCAAGAAGGAAAAAGCCGAAATTATATTTATGCAAGAGACACATTTGAGCAAGACAGAACATGAGAAACTAAAGAGATTTGGCTAAAAGAACTCCTACTACAGTTCATTTAAGGGAGGAACTAAAAGGGGGGTTATGATACTAATTTCAAATAAAATACAATTTGAATGTGAACAAGAAATCCAGGATAAAGAAGGCAGGTATGTAATAATAAAGGGAAGAATAGATGGTATGCAGATCACATTAGTGAACATCTGTGCCCCACCAGAAGGTGACAAGGGTTTTTTTCAACATCTGTTTGATCTCATAGCAACACACAGTGAAGGAGTCCTAATTTGTGGAGGAGACTTAAATGCCGTCATGGATCATGAAGTTGACACAACAAGTATTAAGAAGACAAAAAAAAAACATGTAACAAAGTTCATAAGAACCTCACTGGCAGAAATGGGTATGGTAGACATATGGAGGGACCTGCACCCACTCGAAAAAGATTATACACATTATTCAGCAGTCCATAAAGTACACTCTAGAATAGATTACTTCCTTATGAATGAAGGTGACAGACACAGGGTGAGAAATTGTCGGATTGGAGGGGCAGAAATATCAGATCATAATCCTATATACATGGAAATATACATGTATTTAAACAATAGAAAATGACAAACAACATGGAAACTTAATGTAGGACTGTTAAATGATGAGAAAATGAAAGAAAGAATAAAAGTAAACAAACGAGTACAGTATATCTAACTAACTAACTAACTAACCTGCACTTATATAGCGCTTTTCTAGTCACAAAGACCACTCAAAGCGCTTTCACTAGTACTAACAGGAAAAGCAAATAAGTCTAAACTGGAAACATATGAACAAAGATGTGAGAGACTGAGGGAATTAGAACGTAAACATCAAAGCACAAATGACCCCAAAATATACCAAGAAATTAAGGAAGAAAAAATAAAGATAAAAGAAATACAAATAGATGAAATTGAAAGGAAAAATAGATATTTAAAGCAAAAATATTATGAAACGGGGCCAAAAGCCACAAAACTGCTGGCAAAACTGTTAAGAAAACAACAAACAGTGAATAATATATATAAGATTAAGGACCCCATCACAAATAAAACCACAGTTAACCCAGAAAACATTGAAGAAATATTCCATAATTTCTATCAAGAACTATACTCGCAACCTGAAGAAATAAATGCTAAAGATATTAAAAAATTTCTATGCACATTGGACTTGCCATCAATAGGAAATCAACAAAATGAAAAGCTAACAGCAGAAATAACAACACAAGAGATTAAAGATATGATTAAGTCACTTAAAAACGGTAAATCACCAGGTAGTGATGGATACCCCTCTGAGTTTCATAAACTGTTTATAGAAGAACTCACGCCACAGCTCCTAAAGTCATTTAATTGGACGTTAAACAACAACAAAATACCTCCATCATGGAACGAAGCCATTATTTCAGTTATTTTAAAACCAGGGAAAGATAGGGAACAATGCGGAAACTATAGGCCAATCTCTTTATTAAATGTGGATTATAAAATATATACAACAATTATATGTAAACGAATAAAGACATTCTTGACGGAATTGATAGAAGATGATCAAACTGGTTTCATAGAGGGACGCCAAACACATGATAATATCAGGAGAACAATACATATAATTAATCAAATACATAAAGAAAAGTGCAGTAATAATGAGTTTAGACGCAGAAAAAGCATTTGATAGGGTTAATTGGAAGTTCCTATATAGTGTGTTGGAACGCTTTGGATTTAACGAAAAATCAGTACAATGCATAAAGACACTGTATCAAAAGCCTGTGGCAGGAATCAAGATAAACGGTAGCTTACAGACAAAGTAAATATACAAAGATCTGCACGGTCGGCTGCACGGTGGTGCAGTGGTTTAGCACTGTGGCAGCACAGTTTTACCCTCGGCCGGGGGATCGCGGGGATCATGAGATCGTGGGTTCGATCCC
Organism: Pholidichthys leucotaenia; assembly: GCA_020510985.1. Taxonomy (NCBI): domain Eukaryota; kingdom Metazoa; phylum Chordata; class Actinopteri; order Cichliformes; family Pholidichthyidae; genus Pholidichthys; species Pholidichthys leucotaenia. Next base: position 241,813,588 of record CM035844.1, read on the forward strand.
AGCCCCCGACCAACAGTGAGCTGTGTGGAGTTTGCATGTTCTTCCCGTGTTGCGTGGGTTTACTCCGGGATTTCTCCGGTTTCCTCCCGCATACCAAAAACATGTAGGTTTAGGGCGCTTGCGCACGCAGCGACCGGCAGCCGGTGGCTTGTCACCAGACTGCAAACCAAATCTATCTACGGGTACAAATAAGTAACAAAAAAAAAAAAAAAGATCAACCAGGCAGGGATGCTGCCTCTCGCCCACCTTGTTTGCTCTGTTCATAGAGCCACTGGCTCAAGCGATGCGACAAAATAAGAAATTAAAAGGTGTAACGATAAAGGGAGCGGAACACAAGATTGGGCTATTTGCAGACGATATTATAGTTTACCTTGAACAACCAGATGAATCAATAATGGAAATGATGAACTTGATAGAAAATTTTGGAAAATTATCAGGATACAAGATAAACATACCAAAAACACAAATACTGACATTCCACTATAACCCTTTAAACCAGATAACTGATAAGATCAAACTAAACTGGAAACAAAAAGAAATAAAATACCTTGGAGTGAGCATACCTAAAGACCTAAGCAAAATCTATAAAGCAAACTATGATAGGTTGGAACAAGAAATAAAAAAAGATATTGATAGATGGTCAACCTTAAATATGGATCTGAATTCAAAAATTGAGACAGTCAAAATCAGCATACAACCTAGACTGCTTTACCTCTTCCAGGCTCTACCAACAGAGATTCCTGGTGCCCAGTTCTCAAAGTGGGACAGGATGATATCGAGATTTGTTTGGGGAGGTAAAAAGCCAAGAGTGAAATATAAAATATATAAATATATTATATTTATTATATATATTATATAGGATATATAGGATATATATATATATATATATAGATATAGATATATAGGATCTTCAGGTCGGGGAACAGGGAGATGCTGAAGTCCGTACAGAGGGAGCTGAGGAGAAAGATCAGAGAAGGCAAGGACAGCTTCAGGAAGAAGATGGAGGACAAGCTGCAACAGAGCGACATCAGCGGGGTCTGGAGAAACCTCAAAACCATCTCGGGGCTCCAGAATACCTCCCCCCAGGCCACGGGGGGCAGGGAGTGGGCGAACAACCTGAATCTGTTTTTCAATAGATTTGACCAACCGCCCTCCCCCCTGTCTGCACAACAACCACTGTTGCCTCTAAGAAATCAAGTCCTGCTACCCACTCCCCACTCCACCGACACCCCCCCCCCCCCACTCCCAACACACAGCCCCCCATCCTGACCCTGACCAAGACCCAGGTGAGGACGGAGCTGAGGAAGATCAAGGCGAGGAAGGCGTCGGGACCGGACGGCATCAGCGCAAAGCTCCTCAAGTCCTGTGCAGACCAGCTGTGTGGGATTGTGACGTATATCTTCAACATGAGCCTGAAACTGGGGAGGGTACCACAGCTGTGGAAAACATCTTGTGTGGTACCTGTACCAAAAACTTCCCACCCCAAAGACCTGAACAGCTTCAGACCGGTGGCCTTGACGTCCCACTTGATGAAGACCCTGGAGAGACTGCTCCTTGCTCATCTCCGCCCCCTGGTGGAACCAGCGATGGATCCACTCCAGTTCGCCTACCAGCATGGCATTGGGGTGGAGGATGCGGTGATCTTCCTCCTTCACCGTTCTCTGTCCCACCTGGAGAAGCCCGGGAATATGGTGAGGATCATGTTCTTTGACTTCTCCAGTGCTTTCAACACCATCCAACCGATGATCCTGAAGGACAAGCTGCTGCGCGCAGGGGTGGACCAGCACCTGTCATCATGGATCCTGGACTACCTCACGAACCGGCCTCAGTTTGTGAGAACCCGGGACTGTGTTTCCGACACGATCATCAGTAGCACGGGGGCCCCCCAGGGAACGGTGCTGGCTCCCTTCTTGTTCACTCTTTATACTGCGGACTTCTCACACAACACAACACATTGCCATCTACAGAAGTTCTCTGATGACTCTGCGATCGTTGGTCTCATCTCCAGCGGAGATGAAGCTGAGTACAGAGGGCTTATCCAGGACTTTGTGGACTGGTGCCATCGGAACTGCCTCCAGATCAACGCGAGGAAAACTAAGGAGCTGGTGGTGGACTGCCGCAGGCATGGGCAGCCCCTCACAGCACCAGTAAATATACAGGGAACAGACATCGAGATGGTGACATCCTACAAGTACCTGGGTATTCATCTGAACAATAAACTAGACTGGTCACACAATACTGACGCACTCTACAAGAAGGGACAGCGCAGGCTGTTCCTGCTGAGGAGACTCAGGTCTTTTGGTGTACAAGGGGCGCTGCTGAAGTCATTCTATGACACGGTGGTGGCATCAGCCATCACTTTTGGAGTGGTCTGCTGGGGCAGTGGCATTACTGCAGCCGATAGGAAGAGACTGAACAAACTGATTAAGAAAGCTAGCTCTGTCCTGGGGCAACGCCTTGATCCGATGGAGGAGATAGGAGAGAGAAGGACGGTGGCTAAACTGTCATCTCTGCTGGAGTCCGAGTTCCACCCTATGCAGGACATACTGGATGCACTGAGGAGCTCATTTAGCAGCAGACTACATCATCCCAGGTGCACAACCGAGAGGTTTCGTAGGTCCTTCCTACCAACGGCTGTCAGACTGTACAACCTAAGCAGGGCTGCTCGCAGAGATAGCAAAAAGACGTAACAAACTAATAGTTTTTTTTGAATGCAAAAGATGCAATTGACTTACACAATGGTCCTCTCCGGCATACAACTAGGAACATACCGGTCGCTATGGAGGGTGAGAATATGTATGGGCACATAATCATACCATGTAGGATAACTAAATAGACGGTTATGCTGTTTCATCCCACCTAGCAACAATGCTCTGCACTGTGTGTGTTTATATATTTACATATTTATTCCATCTAGCTACAATGCTCTGCACTGGGTGTGTTTATATTTATATATCTATATATTTATTCCATCTAGCTACAATGCTCCGCACTGTGTTTTTATATATCTACATATTATTCCATCTAGCTACATTGCTCCGCACTGTGTGTGTTTATATACTTGCATATTTATTCCACCTAGCTGCAATGCTCCATACTGTGGGTGTTTATATATTTACATATTTATTCCATCTAGCTACAATGCTCTGCACTGTGTGTTCATATATTCATATATTTATTCCATCCAGCTACAATGCTCTGCACTGTGTGTCTGTGTGTGTATATATATATTTTATAGTAATATGTACATATGTATATTAGCTGCTCTTGCTTGCTTGTTTTTTCTTGCCCTCTGATTGTTGCTCTGAGTGTTGCTATCCCTGTGCTGTTGCAATCCTGGAATTTCCCCGTTGTGGGACTAATAAAGGCTTATCTTATCTTAAAACTCTCCAGTTACCAAAAGAGAAAGGAGGCATGGGTCTGCCGAGTCTAAAGGAATACTACTACTCAGCACAAATAAGATATATCATATGTTGTTGCGACGGAGGATATGAGGCAAAATGGAAAGAAATGGAAAAGGAAATTGAGGGACTCCCAGTACAAAGCATAATAGGAGATAAGGATGCATATAAGCAAATCAAACAAATAGACCCAATCACTAAATTTACTTTGGAACTGTGGTATAAAATAGTACAAAAGTATAATATAAAGGAAGACCTAAAACTATTGAAATGGGTAGCATTTGACAGTCAGTTTGAACCGGCAAAGCAAGATAGGGGATACAAAAATCTGGTGAACAAGGGAATCACAGCATGGGGCAATATCGGAAAAAAAGATTCCGGGAGCTTTGTAAACATCGGAAGAAAATTTAAACTAGAAAAATCGGAATTCTTCAGATATCTGCAGATGAGAGACTATTATATGAGGAAGATTAGGCATAACCTCCTCTCAGATGTGAGCGAGATTATACAATTCATTTTAAGCTCATATGCAGGAAATAAAATAAGAATTATTTCAAAGCTATATCAGAAACTTATGGCAAACAAACATTCAAGTAACTATATAAAGGACAAATGGGAGAAAGAGCTAAATTTAAACATAACAGAAGAAAACTGGCAAGAAATATGGAAAACACAACACACATCAACAAATTCAAGGACATGGAGGGAATTTGGATGGAAAAACCTGATTCGCTATTTCATTACACCACAGATTCAAAGAAAATATACAAATACCCAATCTTTATGCTGGAGGGGCTGTGGGGCTCAAAATGCAGACCACTCACATATGTTTTGGAAATGCTGCAAAATCTCATCATTCTGGAAATCTATACATGTGACAATACAGAGGATATTAGGATATAATATACCAATGAACTGTAACTTGATGTATTTATGTGATCTTAAGAGACAATGTAATACAGGCTGAGGACAGATATCTAGTTAAAATCTTGTTGACTGCATGTAAAAAAACAATCACAAGAAAATGGCGATCAGAAGTTCTTCCTGACCAAGAGCAATGGACTGACATTGTTGAGGATATACGTTTAATGGAAAAACTAACATATTGACAAAGAATGCAAGAAGGACTATATGGAAAAAAAAATGGCGGAAATGGACACACTACAAAGTGCAACAACAAGACAGAAATTGAAAGAATAACCAAAGACACTGGGAAAACCAGAAGAATTAAGAGATGGAAACTAAAAACTTGATGCTCCAACATTTGTCCCCCCCCCCCTTTTTTTTTTTCCTTTCTTACTCTAGCTCCTTTTTTTTTTAAATATAGACTGTGATCTGAATGTAATATGTATGATGAAAAATGAATAAAAATCAAAGTTACAAAAGATGAGAGAGGTCTCCAATTTTCATCATAGGTATACCTCAACTATGAGAGACAAAATGAGAAAAAAAAATAAATCCAGAAAATCACATTGAAGGATTTTTAATGAATTAACTGGTAAATTCCTCAGTAAAATAAGTATTTGGTCACCTACAAACAAGCAAGATTTCTGGCTCTCACAGACCTGTAACTTCTTCTTTAAGAGGCTCCTCTGTCCTCCACTCGTTACCTGTATTAATGGCACCTGTTTGAACTCGTTATCAGTATAAAAAACACCTGTCCACAACCTCAAACAGTCAGACTCCAAACTCCACTATGGCCAAGACCAAAGAGCTGTCAAAGGACACCAGAAACAAAATTGTAGACCTGCACCAGGCTGGGAAGACTGAATCTGCAATAGGTAAGCAGCTTGGTGTGAAGAAATCAACTGTGGGAGCAATTATTAGAAAATGGAAGACATACAAGACCACTGATAATCTCCCTCGATCTGGGGCTCCATGCAAGATCTCACCCCGTGGGGTCAAAATTATCACGAGAACGGTGAGCAAAAATCCCAAAACCACATGGGGGACCTAGTGAATGACCTGCAGAGAGCTGGGACCAAAGTAACAAAGGCTACATCAGAAACACACTACGCCGCCAGGGACTCAAATCCTGCAGTGCCAGATGTGTCCCCCTGCTTAAGCCAGTACATGTCCAGGCCCGTCTGAAGTTTGCTAGAGAGCATTTGGATGATCCAGAAGAGGATTGGGAGAATGTCATATGGTCAGATGAAACCAAAATAGAACTTTTTGGTAAAAACTCAACTTGTCGTGTTTGGAGGAGAAAGAACACCATACCTGCTGTGAAGCATGGGGGTGGAAACATCATACTTTGGGGCTGTTTTTCTGCAAAGGGACCAGGACGACTGATCCATGTAAAGGAAAGAATGAAAGGGGCCATGTATCGTGAGATTTTGAGTGAAAACCTCCTTCCACCAGCAAGGGCATTGAAGATGAAACATGGCTGGGTCTTTCAGCATGACAATGATCCCAAACACACCACCTGGGCAACGAAGGAGTGGCTTTGTAAGAAGCATTTCAAGGTCCTGGAGTGGCCTAGCCAGTCTCCAGATCTCAACCCCATAGAAAATCTTTGGAGGGAGTTGAAAGTCTGTGTTGCCCAGCGACAGTCCCAAAACATCACTGCTCTAGAGGAGATCTGCATGGAGGAATGGGCCAAAATACCAGCAACAGTGTGTGAAAACCTTGTGAAAACTTACAGAAAACATTTGACCTCTGTCATTGCCAACAAAGGGTATATAACAAAGTATTGAGATGAACTTTTGTTATTGACCAAATACTTATTTTACCGAGGAATTTACCAATTAATTCATTAAAAATCCTTCAATGTGATTTTTTTTGGGTTTTTTTTTCTCTTATTTTGTCTCTCATAGTTGAGGTATACCTGTGATGAAAATTGGAGACCTCTCTCATCTTTTGAGTGGGAGAACTTGCACAATTGGTGGCTGACTAAATACTTTTTTACCCCACTGTATGTTTAATGGCCATGGGACGGCTGGATGATCAGAAAAGTCAAGCCAAGGAGAGTAGATAAGATAAGATAAGCCTTTATTAGTCCCACAACGGGGAAATTCCAGGATTGCAACAGCACAGGGATAGCAACACTCAGAGCAACAATCAGAAGGCAAGAAAAAAAAACAAAAAAAAAACAAGCAAGCAAGAGCAGCTAATATACATATGTACATATTACTATAAAATATATATATACACACACACACACACAGACACACAGTGCAGAGCATTGTAGCTGGATGGAATAAATATATGAATATATGAACACACAGTGCAGAGCATTGTAGCTAGATGGAATAAATATGTAAATGTATAAACACCCACAGTACGGAGCATTGCAGCTAGGTGGAATAAATATGCAAGTATATAAACACACACAGTGCGGAGCAATGTAGCTAGATGGAATAATATGTAGATATATAAAAACACAGTGCGGAGCATTGTAGCTAGATGGAATAAATATATAGATATATAAATATAAACACACCCAGTGCAGAGCATTGTAGCTAGATGGAATAAATATGTAAATATATAAACACACACAGTGCAGAGCATTGTTGCTAGGTGGGATGAAACAGCATAACCGTCTATTTAGTTATCCTACATGGTATGATTATGTGCCCATACATATTCTCACCCTCCATAGCGACCGGTATGTTCCTAGTTGTATGCCGGAGAGGACCATTGTGTAAGTCTATTGCATCTTTTGCATTCAAAAAAAAAACTATTAGTTTGTTACGTCTTTTTGCTATCTCTGCGAGCAGCCCTGCTTAGGTTGTACAGTCTGACAGCCGTTGGTAGGAAGGACCTACGAAACCTCTCGGTTGTGCACCTGGGATGATGTAGTCTGCTGCTAAATGAGCTCCTCAGTGCATCCAGTATGTCCTGCATAGGGTGGAACTCGGACTCCAGCAGAGATGACAGTTTAGCCACCGTCCTTCTCTCTCCTATCTCCTCCATCGGATCAAGGCGTTGCCCCAGGACAGAGCTAGCTTTCTTAATCAGTTTGTTCAGTCTCTTCCTATCGGCTGCAGTAATGCCACTGCCCCAGCAGACCACTCCAAAAGTGATGGCTGATGCCACCACCGTGTCATAGAATGACTTCAGCAGCGCCCCTTGTACACCAAAAGACCTGAGTCTCCTCAGCAGGAACAGCCTGCGCTGTCCCTTCTTGTAGAGTGCGTCAGTATTGTGTGACCAGTCTAGTTTATTGTTCAGATGAATACCCAGGTACTTGTAGGATGTCACCATCTCGATGTCTGTTCCCTGTATATTTACTGGTGCTGTGAGGGGCTGCCCATGCCTGCGGCAGTCCACCACCAGCTCCTTAGTTTTCCTCGCGTTGATCTGGAGGCAGTTCCGATGGCACCAGTCCACAAAGTCCTGGATAAGCCCTCTGTACTCAGCTTCATCTCCGCTGGAGATGAGACCAACGATCGCAGAGTCATCAGAGAACTTCTGTAGATGGCAATGTGTTGTGTTGTGTGAGAAGTCCGCAGTATAAAGAGTGAACAGGAAGGGAGCCAGCACCGTTCCCTGGGGGGCCCCCGTGCTACTGATGATCGTGTCGGAAACACAGTCCCGGGTTCTCACAAACTGAGGCCGGTTCGTGAGGTAGTCCAGGATCCATGATGACAGGTGCTGGTCCACCCCTGCGCGCAGCAGCTTGTCCTTCAGGATCATTGGTTGGATGGTGTTGAAAGCACTGGAGAAGTCAAAGAACATGATCCTCACCATATTCCCGGGCTTCTCCAGGTGGGACAGAGAACGGTGAAGGAGGAAGATCACCGCATCCTCCACCCCAATGCCATGCTGGTAGGCGAACTGGAGTGGATCCATCGCTGGTTCCACCAGGGGGCGGAGATGAGCAAGGAGCAGTCTCTCCAGGGTCTTCATCAAGTGGGACGTCAAGGCCACCGGTCTGAAGCTGTTCAGGTCTTTGGGGTGGGAAGTTTTTAGTTATGTGAGTTATCCATGCAGTAAGTGTGTTCAGGCCTGTGGTCATAATAGTCCTGATGATAGTCCTATATGAGTAAATGAAAATATCATGCAGTGCTTTAATCTTGCTAAGAAGGGCCTAAGCCTAATCTGATTAGCAAAACCAAATGAGCAGCTGCTGAGTAAATGAATGGAATCAGGATGCTGGTCATCATGCAGTGGAAATCTCTGAACTCTTAATTTCCTTGTCATGCTGGTCATCAGTGCATCATGGTCATGATAGTGGTCCACATCTGATGACTGAATTCTTGATAATCTCCTGACCAGGAATAGTGATGACCAAGGACACCTAAGGAGGACTTCTGATTCCTGATCATCTGACAGTGTTTCTTATCTGGGCTAAATTATTCCTGATGCTGGTCATCGACTACTGATGACCAGTCAACACTGGATGAATTCTGCATGCCCATGTTGGTTGATTACCAATCACCTTTAACTGCACCATGGCCTGGTCCTCAGTCCAGGATGTGGAAGGTGTCATGTTCTGGAGCAGAATCCTAAAATTAAAAAAGATAATGACAGAAGAATTAAGGTAAGATTGTGGTGATGTGAAAATGTTGAGACAGAGTTCTCTCTCAAAGTCAGCTTTATTCACAACACCATCATCTCAAAGCAGAAAAAGAGAATGAAACAGTAAACTCTCGTCCTTAAATATCAGGACTCTCACACTTCACAGATCACATGTCACACAGACCACCTTGCATTATAAAGACAGTCACAATGCATTTTCTCTCCATGATATCACTTCCACTGTCTCCAATGCATCCCTTCCTTAACCCTTTAATTAAACCCCCCACAGTCTCAAGCCTTGCATACCAAAGCTAAGATTCCTGCAGCTTCCTACCTTTGTTCTGACCTAAAATGTGAGTCACAAAACAGGTCCCGTATGTGTGTCCACCACACAAAGCCCCCCCAACATTTTAGACAAACAGAACAACAAGAGAATAACCACATGCATGCTGTGATAGTATCAATACACATCAGTCCACATGCTGTATAGGCTTCAGCCTCCTGCCGTATCTGCTGTAGCTGGGATTCAACGTCTCTGCGGGGCTGTCCGGGGGGTTTGCCGTCTAGGGGTGGAAACCTTTTGTCAGCACCTGTGGGTGTTCTGGGGAAACATTACTCTGTGAAGCCCCCTGCGGTGGTCTACCTCGCCGCGGAGCCCTCGCCAACAGCACCTGCTCATCTGCCACCACAAAAGTGGGTTTGAGTCTGTTTATGCCGATTTTCTCTTTCCTGCCCCGCAAATCTATCAAAAACTGCTTGTCCCCTGTTTCTAGCACTCTGAATGATCCATCATAAGGCGGTCGCAGCAGGGTTCGATGCGCATCGTGTCTAACAAAAACAAACTCTGCGTTCTTCAAAGTTTTAGGCACAAAAACGCGCGGAAAACTGTGGTGCACGGGGCCGGGCAGCGTGCTTGATTCTATGTTACTCCACAACAGCTGAGACGGGGAGGCGTCTGGTGCAGGGTTATCTGGGAGAAACTCCCCAGGCAGCCGGAGTGGCTGCGCAAACACGAGCTCCGCTGGGGAGGCTTCTAGATCCTCTTTAGGCGCAGAACGCAACCCCAATAACACCCACGGTAACTTGTCAACCCAATTTGCATCCGTCAGTGACGCTCTGAGAGCCGCTTTCAATGACTCAATTCAATTCAATTCAACTTTATTTATATAGCGCCATTTCACAACAACAGTCATCTCATAGCACTATCAACTCTAGGGGGGAACCCCCACAGTTGCAGAAAGACCCCAGCAATCAGGCGATCCCCTGTGAGCAAGCACTTGGCGACGGTGGAGAGGAAAAACTCCCTTTTAACAGGAAGAAACCTCCAGCAGAACCAGGCTCAGGGAGGGGCAGTCATCTGCTGCGACTGGCTGGGGGGTGAGGGGATAGAGAAGAAGAAAAGAACAGACATGTAGAAAGCAAACAGCACGATGGGGACTCAATCTATGGGAGAGAACAAACAGATGTTAATGACCAGCAAAAAAAAATATTTCATAGAGAGTGAGGCCCAGTGCATTACTGGAGGTCCCCCGGCTGACTAAACCTATTAGCAGCATAACTAAGGGAGGGTTCAGAAACACATGATTCCTCCCTAATTGTAGGCTATATCAAAAAGGTAGGTTTTAGCCCTATTCTTAAAAACAGAGATCGAGTCTGACTCCCGAATCCAGATTGGCAGCTGATTCCACAGGAGAGGAGCTTGATAACTGAAGGCTCTGCCTCCCATTGTACTTTTGGAGATTCTAGGTATTACAAGTAATCCTGCATTTTGGGAGCGTAGTGCTCTGTTAGGATAATACGGTAGTATCAGATCTTTTAAATAAAAAGGAGCCTGATTGTTTAGAGCTTTGTAAGTAAGAAGAAGGATTTTAAACTTAATTCTAAACTCTATGGGAAGCCAATGAAGGGAGGCCAGAACCGGAGAGATATGATTTCTCTTTCTAGTACCTGTTAAAACTCTTGCTGCAGCATTTTGGATCAGCTGAAGACTTTTTAAAGATGTTTTAGGACAGCCTGATAATAAAGAATTACAATAATCTAATCTCGAGCTAACAAAAGCGTGGATCAGCTTCTCAGCATCACTCTGAGACAAGATGCTCCTAATCTTGGCAATATTACGCAAATGATAGAAGGCAGTCTTAGAAACAAATTTAATATGTGAATTGAAGGACAAATCCTGATCAAAAATAACTCCAAGGTTCCTCACAGAGCTATTAAGAGAAAGAGTAACTGCATCCAAACTGAAAGTTTGATTTGGAAAGGAATTTCTAAGGTTTTTTGGACCAACAAGAATGACTTCAGTCTTATCTGAATTTAATAGCAGGAAATTACAAGTCATCCAAGCTTTGATTTCCTTAAGACAGGCTTCTAACTTGGCTAGTTGATTACTATCATCTGGCTTCATTGACAGGTATAATTGTGTGTCATCTGCATAACAATGAAAATGTATACAGTGCTTTCTAATAATGTTGCCTAACGGAAGCATATATAAACTAAAAAGAGTAGGGCCTAGCACAGATCCCTGTGGAACTCTATGACTAAGCTTTGAGTTGAAAGAAAACTCATTATTTACATGAACAAACTGGAACCTATCAGATAAATAAGATCTAAACCATTGCAACGAAGTTCCATTAAGTCCAACATAGTGTTCTAATCTATCAAGTAGAATATTATGATCGATAGTATGAAAAGCTGCACTGAGGTCTAAAAGGACAAGTACAGAAACTAGTCCATTATCAGATGCAATGAGGAGGTCGTTGGTGACCTTCGCTAAGGCTGTTTCAGTACTATGATGGATTCTAAACCCAGATTGAAACTCTTCAAGTAAACCATTTCCCTGCAAGTGGTCAAATAATTGCGTAGCAACAACTCTAAGATTTTTGAAATGAAAGGGAGATTAGAGATTGGTCTATAGTTAGCTAAAGCTCCTGGATCTAGCGTTGGCTTTTTGAGTAAGGGTTTAATTGCAGCCGTTTTAAAAGCCTGCGGTACATGGCCTAAAGTTAATGAAGAATTGATTATATGAAGAATAAAGCTACCAATAAGTGGGAAGACTTCTTTAAATAACCTGGTAGGAATAGGGTCTAAAAGACAAGTTGAAGGTTTGGATGAGGAAACTATTTTGTCTGACTCACAAAGGTCGATTGGAGTAAACTCATCAAGACAGAGATCAATAGAAGAAGTTGTAGTAGTTACAGTATTTAAGTTAACTGTGGGAAGAATCTGATTGATTTTATCTTTGATGGATGAAATTTTATTATTAAAAAAGTTCATAAAGTCCTGACTAGTAAGCTCTAAGGGAATGCTAGGATTGACAGAGTCCTGACTCTTTGTCAACCTGGCTACAGTACTGAAAAGAAACCTGGGATTATTCTTGTTCTCTTCTATTAATGCAGAGTAATAACTCGTTCTAGCTTTTCTAAGAGATTTTTTATAGATTAAAAGATGATTTCTCCAAGCTAAATAGATTTCATCTAAATTAGTAGAGCGCCATTTTCTTTCTAATTGACGAGTCTTCTGTTTTAAGCTACGAGTTTCTGTGTTGAACCAAGGAGTTAGAAATCTCTGATTAGACTTTTTCTTTTTTAAGGGGGCCACCAAGTCTAGAGTCTGATGCAGAGAAGCTGAAACACTATCCACCATGTTATCAATTACAGACCTATAACCTATGAAAACGTTTGCATAACCCGTTAGCCTGCGGATTGTACGCGGTTGTGCGGTGAATTGTGACACCCAGGTTGCGGGCCATTGTCGACCAAAGCTCGGACACAAATTGAGGGCCTCTGTCGGACGTAATATCCGACGGAACGCCAAAGCGCGCCACCCAAGCTGTTAAAAACGCACGCGCCACCTCCTCGGCCGTGGTTGATGCCAGCGGGACCACTTCAGGCCAGTGCGTGGTGCGGTCCACCATTGTCAGAAGGTGTGTGCACCCTTGTGACGGTGGGAGGGGGCCCACGAGGTCCACATGAACGTGATCGAACCTCTTGGCCGGAATGTGAAACGGCTCCAAAGGAGCCCTCGTGTGCCTGTGTAATTTGGCTCGTTGACACGCCGTGCAGGCTGCTGCCCACTCTTTAACTTGTTTGCGGAGGCTCGGCCACACAAATTTCTCTCCCACCATTTTGACCGACGCGCGCACTCCCGGGTGCGCCAAAGAATGAACCGAGTCAAAGACGTGGCGGCGCCACGGCCGTCCAGTGGAGACATCGCAGATTTGGGGGGCATACCTTTTTGCAGCACCCTGTTCTCCAGCCTTAACCCTGTTGGTCCAGACTGGAGCGCGTGCACGTCCGCGTCATTAACCTGCTCCGCGGCCATGGCTGCATAATCTACTCCTACGCTGACTGGGGCAATCTGCCACCACATTGAGTTTGCCCGCCACATGCTGAATATCAGTGGTAAACTCTGATATCGCGGCCAGCTGTCTCTGCTGCCGGCCTGACCACGGTTCTGAAACCTTGGCCATCGCGAATGTTAGCGGTTTGTGGTCAACGAACGCGGTGAAAGAGCGTCCTTCTAGCCAGAACTGAAAGTGGCAGATGGCCAAATGGAGAGCGAGCAGCTCCCTGTCGAACGCGCTGTATTTACGTTCGCTATCGCGCAAGGTCCTGCTGAAAAAGGCGAGGGGTTGCCAAGCCCCGGCTACATGTTGTTCCACGACCGCCCCTATGGCCACCTCTGATGCGTCAGTGGTTAGCGCTATGCGGGCCGTTGGGTCTGGGTGTGCCAACAACGCGGCCTTTGCCAAGGCTGCTTTCACCTCCGAGAATGCTTGGTCCCGCTCTGGGGGCCACTCGATCTTATCCGCGGGTTTCTTTTTTTTGAGCGCGGCATACAACGGCTGCATGAGTTGCGCCGCATGGGGGAGAAAACGGTTATAAAAATTCACCATTCCCAAAAACTCCTGTAACGCCCTGACCGTCTGCGGCCGGGGAAAATCTGCCACCACGCGCACTTTGTCAGGCAGCGGAACTGCTCCTTCGGGGGAGACGCGGTGTCCTAAAAAATCGATCTGCGCCACCCCGAGCTGACGCTTCGCTGGGTTGATTATTAACCCGTGATCTCCCAACCTTCGGAAAACTGTGGCCAGGTGTTTTTCGTGTTCGTCTTCGGACGCGCTGGCTACCAAAATATCGTCCAGGTAGACGAACACGAAAGGGAGATCGCGAAGCACCGCGTCCATCATGCGTTGGAACGTCTGAGCAGCCCCTATAAGTCCGAATGGCATGTGTAAAAACTCGAATAGGCCAAACGGAGTTATTACTGCTGTTTTGGGTATGTCCTCAGCGCGCACTGGGACTTGGTGGTAACCGCGGACCAAGTCTATTTTAGAAAAAATGCGCACTCCTGCCAAATGAACGGAAAAATCTTGGATATGTGGGATTGGGTAGCGGTCGTGCGCTGTAGCGTTGTTTAACCTGCGAAAATCCCCACAAGGGCGCCATGATCCGTCAGCTTTCGGGACCATGTGTAGGGGGGAAGCCCACGGACTGTTTGAACGTCGGATAATGCCCAACCTCTCCAGGTTGGCGAACTCCTCGCGCGCTATGGCCAGTTTAACTGCGTCCAGGCGCCGAGCTTTTGCAAAAACAGGTGGTCTGGTAGTGGTAATAAAATGTTCCACCCCGTGTTTAGCGACTGTTGCCGAAAATGTGGGGACCGTGAGTGCTGGGAACTGAGTGAGCAGTGTGTGGAACTTACCGCTTGCCGCTGTGACGTTGGCTTGTGCTGTTGGTGGGGCCACTCGCGCTGTACAGGGGATAGAATCAAAAGAAAGTGCATTAACCAGGCGCCTGTTAGCGAGATCAACCAACAAACCATGTGAGCACGAAAAATCAGCCCCCAACATATTGAAATTTACTGCTGCTACAACAAAAGTCCACTCAAGTGTACGGCCGTGTAGAGACAGAAGCAGAGTCTTCTCACCAAAGGTCTTAATCTCCTAGCCGTTCGCTGCTGTCACCCGGGGACCTCCGGAACCAGCCAGTCTGTCCGCGTAGGAAGGTGTGATGAAACTCAACTGGGAGCCTGTGTTGACGAGGAACTGCCTCCCCGAGCGTGCGTCCGACAAGTAGAGCAGCTTGTTCTCTTCCCCGAGGGCCGCGGCTGCTACCGACCCCCGGTCTTGGCGTTTCCCGAATGCCCGAACTGGCACGGCAGTACACACTTGCGTGCCCTCTCTGCGAAGCGGCGATTGTAGAAACAAAGGACGTCCGGTCCACGTTCCCTGGCTCTTGCCGCCGCCGTCGTCGTCGGTGAGTCTGGCACCGCTGCCTCTGGCCCCCTGTCGTCTCCTGTCATCGCGCCGAGTTCCGCTGCAGCGGCCGTGGCTGCGCGCCGCTTGGTGGCGTTGACAATCCGCTGCGCCTCTCGGCCCAGCGCGCGGTAGTCCCGTAGGGCCAACAGTGGCGAACTGGCCAGGGTCGCTCTCGCTGCTGACGGTAGAGTCCTGAGGAAGAGGTGGGTGAAAATGAAGTGATCGTCGTCAGAGTCTTTCAACCTCAACAACTTCTCCATCAGGCTCGCGGGCATGTCGTTTTCCCCCCTCCGTCAGCGCCAGGAGCCTCTCTGCTCGCTACTCCACCGAGGGGGTGAATTGCTGGATGAGTGTAGCCTTCAACGTGCCGTATTTGTCGCTATCCGGCGGCTGGTCGATCAGGCTCTCCACATGCTGGGCTGTGTTGTTGTCCAGCTTTGCGACTACGTGGTAGAATTTCGTGGCATCTACCGATATCCCCCGGAGGTTGAACTGCGCCTCAACCGCGTTGAACCAGGAGCACGGATTGTTCTGCCAGAAGTCCGGTAGCTGGACTGTAGCGGCATTCGCTTGGCTGGGGGCTCCTGACACGGCTGGCCCGGGGGAATTCTCCTCTTGCATGATACGTCTCGGGTCACCAGTGTGGTGATGTGAAAATGACGAGACAGAGTTCTCTCTCAAAGTCAGCTTTATTCACAACACCATCATCTCAAAGCAGAAAAAGAGAATGAAACAGTAAACTCTTGTCCTTAAATATCAGGACTCTCACACTTCACAGATCACATGTCACACAGACCACCTTGCATTATAAAGACAGTCACAATGCATTTTCTCTCCATGATATCACTTCCACTGTCTCCAATGCATCCCTTCCTTAATCCTTTAATTAAACCCCCCACAGTCTCAAGCCTTGCATACTAAAGCTAAGATTCCTGCAGCTTCCTGCCTTTGTTCTGACCTAAAATGTGAGTCACAAAACAGGTCCAGTATGTGTGTCCACCACAAGATAAGATAAGATAAGCCTTTATTAGTCCCACAATGGGGAAATTCCAGGATTGCAACAGCACAGGGATAGCAACACTCAGAGCAATAATTAAGAAGATACGGAAGATATAAATAAGAACAGTGGATATACATACATACACATCAATATATAACTATATATACAAAGTGCGGAGCATTGTAGCGAGATGGAATAAACAGCATAACCGTCTACTTAGTTACCCTACATAGTATGAATATGTACCCATACATATTGTCACCCTCCGTACCGACAGATACTGTCCTAGTTGTATACTGGAGGGGACCATTGTGTAAGTCTATTGCGTCTTTTGCATTCAATACTATTAGGTCGTCACGTTTTTTTTGCTATCTCTGCGAGCAGCCCTGCTTAGGTTATACAGTCTGACAGCCGTAGGTAGGAAGGACCTGCGAAACCTCTCGGTTGCGCACCTAGGATGATGTAGTCTGCTGCTAAATGAGCTCCTCAGTGCGTTCAGTATGCCCTGCATAGGGTGGAACTCGGACTCCAGCAGAGATGACAGTTTAGCCACCATCCTTCTCTCTCCTATCTCCTCCACTGGGTCAGGGCGCTGCCCCAGGACAGAGCTAGCTTTCTTGATCAGTTTGTTCAGTCTCTTCCTATCGGCTGCTGTAATGCCACTGCCCCAGCAGACCACTCCAGAAGTGATGGCTGATGCCACCACCGTGTCATAGAATGACTTCAGCAGCGCCCCTTGTACGCCAAAAGACCTGAGCCTCCTCAGTAGGAACAGCCTGCGCTGTCCCTTCTTGTAGAGTGCGTCGGTATTGTGTGACCAGTCTAGTTTATTGTTCAGATGAACACCCAGGTACTTGTAGGATGTCACCATCTCAATGTCTGTTCCCTGTATGTTTACTGGTGCTGTGAGGGGTTTTCCTTGCCTGCGGCAGTCCACCACCACCTCCTTAGTATTCCTCGCGCTGATCTGGAGGCAGTTCCTATGGCACCAGTCCACGAAGTCCTGGATAAGTCCTCTGTACTCGGCTTCATCTCCGTTGGAAATGAGGCCGACAATTGCAGAGTCGTCAGAGAACTTCTGTAGATGGCAGTGTGTTGTGTTGTGTGAGAAGTGTGAGAGAATTGGCATCAAGCCTTAACTTTTATTCCATTTGGGCCTATTCATCACAGTGTGACAAATTATTTCAATCTCTGGTTAGTCTATACTAGTTAAGTAGGCTATGTATAGCAAGGCCTAGATCTCCATCATCACAGAAAATAAAGTGGATATAAAAAGTCTACACACCCCTGTTCAAATGCCAGGTTTTTGTCATGTAAAAAAATGAGACCAAGATAAATAATTTCAAAACTTTTTCCACCATTAATGTGACCTAGAACCTATACAACCCAATTGAAAAACAAACTGAAATCTTTTAAGGGGAAAACAAAAAACTTACAATAATCTGGTTGCATAAATATGCACACCCTTAAACTAATACTTTGTTGCAGCACCTTTGGCTTTTATTACAGCACTCAGTCTTTTTGAGTAGGAGTCTAGCAGCGTGGCACATCTTGATGTGGCAATATTTCCCCACTATTCTTTGCAAAAACGCTCCAAATCTGTCAGATTGTGAGGCCATCTCCTGTGTACACCCATCTTCAGATCACCCCACAGATGTTCAATCGGATTCAAGTCTGGACTCTTCCTGGGCCATTCCAAAACCTTAATCTTCTTCTGGTGAAGCCATTCTTTTGTTGATTTGGATGTGTCCTTTGGGTCATTGTGGTGCTGAAAGATGAAGTTCCTCTTCATCTTCAGCTTTCCAGCAGAAGCCTAAAAGTTTTGTGCCAACACTGACTGGTATTTGGAACTGATCATAATTCCCTCCACCTTGATGAAGGCCCCAGTTCCAGCTGAAGAAAACGGCTGCAAAGCATGATGCTGCCACCACCATGCTTCACTGTAGGTATGGTGTTCTTTTGGTGATGAGCAGTGTTGTATTTGTGCCAAATATACCTTTTGGAATTGTGTCCAAAAAGTTCAACCTTGGTTTCATCAGACCATAACACATTTTCCCACATGCATTTGGGAGATTCCAAATGTGTTTTTGCAAAATGTAGCCGGGCTTGGATGTTTTTCTTTGTGAGATAAGGCTTCCATCTTGCCACTCTAGAAGGGAGATTGTTGTCACAGGTACTAAACATTCAGTATTTGCCAGAAATTCCTGCAGCTCCTTCAGTCTTGCTGTTGGCCTCTTGAGAGCCTCTCTGACCATTTTTCTTCTCGTCTTTTCATCAATTCTGGAGGGACGTCCAGTTCTTGGTAATATGACTGTTGTGCCATATTTTCTTCACTTGATGATGACTGTCTTTACTGTGTTCCATGGTTTATTTAATGCCTTAGAAATTCTTTTGTACCATTCTCCTGACTGATACCTTTGAACAGTGAGACCCCTCTGATGGTTTGGAAGCTCTCTGTGGACCATGGCTTGTGCTGTAAGATGTAACTAGAAAAATGTCAGGAAAAGCTTACTAGAACAGCTGATCTTTATTTGGGATTAATCAGAGGCACTTTAAATGGCAGGTGTGTGCTGACTGTCATTGAACTTGAGTTTGAATTTGATTGGTTAACTCTGAACACAGCCACATCCCCAGTTATAACAGGGTGTGCATATTTATGCAACCAGGTTATTGTAAGTTTTTTATTTTTCCCCTTTTTTAAAATGATTTTTCTTGATCTTGAAGCGGCATGAAATAAAGCAGCGTTGAGAGGTTTTAGGTAGAGTTTATTAAATCATACCGCCGTCACGAAGCCCGCCCCGGCGCCGTGCATGCGCGCCGGGAGCGTGCCCGGAGGCTGTCCAGCAAAGGGGACACAGAGTGTGTGTGTCCAGCAGCAGCAGCAGTCAAAGAGAGAGAGTGAGAGACAGAATCATGCAGCATATATACCCAGTTACAACAATACATGAAAGAGCATTCACAGCAGTTGGCATGGGCATTTGCATGTGAGAGACATACATAACAATAGGTAGATTGCTGGCCTCTGCTCCAGCTGCAGGACAAAGAGGTTACAAGGCACATCTACATATTGATCTGTCTCTAGGTCACCGTAAGGACAGGACGCATGAACACAATGCATGAATGGCACATTAACATCACAATGCATGAATGGCACATTACATCAGTAGTGCTGCGGAAAACACCAGGAGTGTCGAGCTGTCTGTCCTTAGTCTGTTGTGGGGGTTATTCCAAACCCGCCACACTGCTCCCCCCCAGAGGGCTCGGCAGGGGGCCGAGACCTCGATAATGCAGCTTGGCAGCGAGCAGGGAAGTCTCTGTGCCGGCGAAGGTGGAGGGGGGTGGGGGGTAGTAAATGCCGGCCGGGGACGGCGAAATCGTCCGGGCCGCGCAAAAATTGCTTGTTGGTCTGCGATGTCGAGGGGCTGTCCCGTTGAACGTGCGGAAAACCACAAGAAGAAAAATTTGTCTCTGACTCCTCTCGTGGCCATGAAGAAAAGCAGGAGCGGCTGTAAGAGAAACATAAAAGCAGAAGCAAAGGGACTTGGCGTGTTGACTTTTAGCTGCGGGCACAACCTTAAAAGCCCTCGGGAACCGCTGACGGCTGGAATCCCTCTGTGCGCCGTGGCTAAGACCGTTAGAAAATCCAGTGGGCGAGCTGCGCGCTTGCTTCAGGTGAACGAGCAGCCCTGAAGTTCTGTGTGCAGCGGTGAAGGACAATGGCGGTCTCTGGAGCCGTTATTGTCCCGTGCGTGATGCGCCGTCCTCGTAACTCCCCGGTGCGTGCGCCGGGGCTCGTGCGTGGGTGGGCCAGCTGGAGAGGAGACAAGGTCAGGGAGCTCAATCATCCCTGTTCAGTGTGTTGGAGCGGTGAAGGGAAGTAGACGCTCTGTCACTCGCTCGGTCATGGTGCGTTCAGGTCCACGTGTGCTCCGTCGGCCGTGGGAAGTTGCCGTCGCGGAGAAAGGACGAGGTGCATGCGCTCTCATGTGGAGGAGCTGCGAGTGCGGCCGGTCCAGCGTGGATGTGCCGATCTAGGCGTGCAGATCTCACCATGAAGTTGCTGCGGCTTTCCCGGTCGTGAGTGATGTCCGAAGAGTTCCCTGAAGCAGAAGGGAGCTGCTGCATTCACTTGTCGTCGGAGCATCACCGCCGGGTGCTGCGTTCGCCGGCAGCATGTTTTTTTTCAGCGTCGGGTCGCCAGCGTGGCTGTCAAGACCAGAAGGTTGCGTCGCACAAAGCGTGTGCGTCTTTGGGGTCACCAGTGAAGCGGCATGAAATAAAGCAGCGTTGAGAGGTTTTAGGTAGAGTTTATTAAATCATACCGCCGTCACGAAGCCCGCCCCAGCACTGTGCATGCGCGCCGGGAGCATGCCCGGAGGCTCTCCAGCAAAGGGGACACAGAGTGTGTGTGTCCAGCAGCAGCAGTCAAAGAGAGAGAGTGAGAGACAGAATCGTGCAGCATATATACCCAGTTACAACAATACATGAAAGAGCCTTCACAGCAGTTGGCATGGGCATTTGCATGTGAGAGACATACATAACAATAGGTAGATTGCTGGCCTCTGCTCCAGCTGAGGTTACAAGGCACATCTACATATTGATCTGTCTCTAGGTCACAGTAAGGACAGGACGCATGAACACAATGCATGAATGGCACATTAACATCACAATGCATGAATGGCACATTACATCAGTAGTGCTGCGGAAAAAACCAGGAGTGTCGAGCTGTCTGTCCTTAGTCTGTTGTGGGGGTTATTCCAAACCCGCCACAGTCTCTTTTTTACATCACAAAAACCTGGCATTTCTATAGGGGTGTGTAGACTTCTTATATCCACTGTATGTGAGGCCTTTTTTGTCATATTTTTACCTCAATTTAAATAGGACCTTTGTGAAAAGGTTGTGATCCCATATGTTGCAGTTTTGCTCACAGAACTACTTGCCTTGGCTTGACTTTTCCGATTAGCCAGCTGTCTCACGGCCGCTCAACATAATGCAAACTCAGTTTCTATAGTTCACTGGTTGTCTAAGATTATCAGCTTTGTCTCCATACCAAGACGTTCAAATCTGTTAATTTTTTAGATGTTTTTGAGGTGAAAGTGGCACCGTTTACTACTAAACCCATTCATTCTCCATTGTCTCGATGAGTGTTTTGGGTGTACCAATATGGCAGCCACAGAGTTTTCGGTGGCTTTACTTCTGCCCACCAGTGCTCGATCCAGTGATTTATTCAGGTCAGTGGATGTGAAGCACGTTTGAAAACAAACACTTCCTGTTGCTGGAGTTCACAGTAAAGCCTGATTTCTACGTCTGCTTTAACCTTATGTAGAGCTGACGGTGTCGCCTGCGCCGTGGTCAGCAGTCATACTTGTGCACTGGTTTGAATGTGTTGTTGTGCCGCCAGAACGGGTTAATCTGCCAGTGTGTAGACTGATTTCCTGTGTTATTGTTATTGATCAATGGTGACAGACAGCGAGTGGATTGTGATGGAGTTGGAGCTACTAACTGTTAAATAACAACTTTTACTACAACCATTACAACAGAGAAAAGAGACAATATGTAACCGCCGCCACCACAGTTTGACAATCTTTGTAAAGGTCATTGAAATGTTCCTCGGTCGTTCTCTCTTCAGTCTGGTCCATTGTTTGTCCACTTTGCTTTGGTAGCGGTGCTGTGATGACGAAGTGGGAAATGCATAGGAGGGGACCAGTCGCAGCTGTTGTTTTTGCTTTTACCTTTTCTTCAGTCGTATGGTTAATCGTGCGTTCTGTAGGTGTTTTATTTCAAATTCTTCTCACTTAACTTTACTGTGCAGCAGCTTCGTGGAGCACCCACAGTTTTGTTGTGCTGTACAACTGTACAATGACAATAAAGCCTATTCTATTCTATTAGCAGTCTGCATCACCGCGACGGTACATTTCTGGAGAGGTGCATGTGAGGTTGTGACGTAGATACGGCGGAAGTTAGACAGCTGTACCGTAGTTTTGATGTGGAAGTTTAAGACTTAATGTACACAGGGAGCAACTTTTCTGTTACAAGTGCTCTGGACTTTTTATTTTAGTCTGCTCCCTGTACCCTAGCAACAGCCTGACCTGTCACTCACAGCTTCAACACATCATAAACTTAAATGAAAGATTCAAACCCTGATCAGGATATACGTAGATATGATAAAGAATCTAAAATATTTTGTTGCTAGCGCTGTTTTGTTTCATCTCCTTTCTTCATTGCTCCTCCTTCCTTCCTTCCTGCTTCGTCTACTCTTCGCCTCCTCTGCGAACTTGTTCAGTTTTCCCTTTTATTAAAGGCTTTTTTAGGTTCAGATAAGATGGTTTGTGGGTCTGGTTTTGGCCCCGGGTCCTTATGTAGGACAGCAGACAGATTTAGCAGTGTAGCGTTGTGTATTTCAGGAGAACAGCTGTTATCAGTTGTCTGTGTGAGGTCACATCGACACGGTCGCTCTGTCCTCCACGTGGAGAAAAAATCAGCAGAAACCAAAGAAACTTTATCAGTTCTGCTGTTCAGGACTGGGGTCTACAAAAGGATTTTGTGGCAATTTTATTTATAAAATTGCAGATTTTTCCTAAAATTTCCAGTGTTTTTAGGATACATTTTCTGGTTTTCTTGTGAATTTGTACTTGACTTTTTTCTTTTAAATTTGTTTGCTTTACTCGTAATATTGCCAACATTTCTCCCCAATTTTCTAATATTTTCTGGCATATTATTTTGTCTTTTCTCAGATTTATCATTTTTGTTTTTAAATTTGCTGTCTTCCGGGTAAAATTGTGACTTTTTTCCTCTTAAAACTGTATCTGTTTACCAGTATTTTTTCTTCACTTTTCATAAATTATGTGACTTTTTCTGTGAAATTAATACTACAGCTTTTTCCCTCCACTTTCTGACATACTGTAAATGTTTTACTTTTCTCATCATTTCTTCTCCAAACTTGTGCCTTCTAATGTGATTATTTGACACAGAATATTGGAGTTAAACCCGGCCTGCCTTTGTCCTCTGACTCTCTGGGACATGAAGACATGAAGCGGCGCCTCAGGTTTCACTTCTTCTCTGTCTGGGTGTGATGGCACATCTGTGGATAACACACACACACACACACACACACACACACACACACACACACACACACACACACTCCTGAAATGAGACACCGCTAGCACAGTTCCTTTCGGCGGGTCAGTCTCACCGATCCTTGTTCATTGTGTCTCCCAGAGAAAAGGACCCTGACCGTGTTACAGTGACAACGGTTCGGTTTCTCTTTGATTCCTACGTAAGTTCTGCCTTCACACCAGGGGTCTTCAACCTGCAGCTCCTGTCACCGTGGTTGTTTTTATTAAAAATGTATGATTTTATTAAATTTATGACTTTTTTCAGGAAAATTTGTAATTTCTTTTGGTGAATTTATGATTTCTTTGTAAATTCCTTTTTTCTCTTAAAAGCCTCATGACTGGGATTTTTGTAGGTTTTGATCTTCTGAAATGCGTCTTTTGGTCATGTGATTGTTAGAGAACAGCCTTTATATCGTTTGTCTCTGAGGAGCTGTTCTAACTCTCCCGTGTAGGTCTGGGCAATTAACCGAAATAAAACCAGAACTGACGTTCTAGGTGTAGAACTGACAGAATTTTGCTCATGTTTGTTTTTTTTGTTGTTGTTTTTCCCCTCTCCCTGTTATGTGCGTATATGTCAGAGCTTTTCATGTACTGCCCCTTTAAGACAAAGTAGCTTTTAAGTAAACAGCACAGCCAGATGCAGCGGAACACGGGCGGAACAATTAAAGATGAAAACAAACGCGTCTCCATCTACATAGTATGTAATGATTGACTCTATTTCATCTGAAGATGCCAAGAAAAAGACATGCAGGTTAGGTTCATGCATGAAGTGGAGATTCTAAATTCTGCTTAGGTATGACTAAGGGTGAATGGTTGTCTGTCTCTCTGTGTTGGCCCTGGCATGGACTGGCGATCTGTCCAGGGTGGACCCTGCCTTTCGCCCAAAGATGCTGGGATCCCCCCCCCCCCGGCCACCTCCTTAAAAGGATTAAGTGGTAGAAGATAGATGGATGCTACGTTACTCTCATTAATTTACAAAATGTGTAACTGTTTAAAATTGTGTTCCAGCTTTTCTCAGATGTGTGAAATTAACTAATCAATCAATCAGTCAATTGAAACTTTATGCATATAGCACTTTTGATGATCTGAAACATCAACAGTGCTATATGCAGAACACACGATTAACCATACAACTGAAGTAAAGGTAAAAGTAAAAATAACGGCTGCGACTGGTCCCCTCCTATGCATTTCCCACTTCGTCGTCACAGCACTGCTACCAAAGTGAGGTGGATAAACAATGGACCAAACTGAAGAGAGAACGACCGAGGAACATTTCAGTGACATTTACAAAGACTGTCAAACTGATGATCTGAAACATTTAAGTGTGACAAACATACAAAAAAAAGAGAAATCAGTAAGGGGGCAAACACTTTTTCACACCACTCTGTGTGTGTGTGTGTGTTGTACTTATATACACCAAAGATTAAAAAATCATGTCATACACACCATGTTATCACAAACAAATACTGTACTTTGTCCTTTGGACACAGAGAGTAAGGGTCAATGGTACATTGTCTGACCTAAAGTGCTCTTCTACTGGCTTTCCTCAGGGGTGTGTGTGTCACCACTACTCTTCATCCTGTACACAAACATGTGTTGGAGCAGACATGACAACAGACACATTATAAAGTATGCTGATGACTCAGTTATTGTCAGTCTCCTCCAGGATGGTGAGAGTGGCCACGGCCCAGTAGTTGATGATTTTGTTCACTAGTGTGAGGATTCCTACCTGCAGCTGAATACGACAAAAACTAAAGATATGATTATTGACTTTAGGAGGAAAACTCCCAGGCGCAAAGTCACCGTACTAAAAGGCCAGACCACTGAATGTGTACAATCCTACAAATATCTTGGGACGATTATTGATAGTAATTTAAACTTTGAAGAGAACTGTGAAAGGGTGTGCAAAAAGGGTCAGCAACATTTGCATTATTTAAGGAAACTTGCACACTTCCAAATTGATTGAACCATAATGACAATGTTTTATCGGGTTTTTTTTTAATCTGTTTTGTCCTTTTTTTTAATGTCATGGTTTGGTCAGATAAAACTGAAACAGAGGAAATCCTTGGATCAGGTAGTTAGATGGTCCAGTCGTTTGCTTGGTGAGTCACAGCTGAGCCTGACATCCCTGTACATCAGACAAGTACAGAGGATGGCCGACTCGATTTTAAATGACTCTCACCTTTGCACTGCAACTTTCAGCTTCTTCCCTCCAGACGGAGGTTTGCTGTCCCAAAAAGTAAAACCCAGCGCTACAAAAACAGCTTTGTTCCTGCTGCTGTCAAAGAGTTTTTTTTTTTTTTGTTTGTTTTTTTTTGTGTTTTTTTTTGTTACTTATTTGTACCCGTAGGTAGACTTGGTTTGCAGTCTGGTGACAAGCCACCGGCTGCTGGTCGCTGCGTACGCGAGCGCCCTAAACCTACATGTTTTTGGTGTGCGGGAGGAAACCGGAGAAATCCCGGAGTAAACCCGCGCAACACGGGGAGAACATGCAAACTCCACACAGCTCACTGTTGGTCGGGGGCTGGGATCGATCCCACGATCTCATGATCCCCGCGATCCCCCGGCCGAGGGTAAAACTGTGCTGCCACAGTGCTAAACGACTGTGCCACCGTGCAGCCAGTTGAATGATGAAGCCAGAGTTGAACAAGTTGTAACAGTATATTGCACATAATTCAATTATCTATTTATTAATTTGATTTTACATTTACTTATTTTTGTAGGTTTTTTATTGGGTTCTAAATCTTTTATTGGGTTTTAGACTTTTGAGTTTTTAACCTCTTTGACTAGTCTTTAACTTTTTAATATGACTCTTCTCTCTTATCTCTTTGTTTTTTCTCTTATCTCTTTGTCTTATGTCCTTATTGGTGGAGCCTTGAGAACTTTTATCATCTTTATAGTCAGCTTCATGTGTGCCTGTGTTTGTGTTCATGTTGAATGTAATTGTGGTTTGTAAATATGGATGTCACCTGACTGCAAAACAAATCTACCTACGGGTACAAATAAAGGAACCTGAACCTCTTACATAAATAGTTTCTTTTTTAATTCCCCCTTCTCTTTATTTCTATTTCGTTCCTGCATGTCTGAACTGAGTTTTGATCTAAAATCATCTGTTTTCACCAGCATTTCAAGTGTTTGCCAAAGCAGCTTAACTTGGGCTGACTTCGGCAAACTCTGCATAGCTTAGCCCAGCGCTCAGGAACTTTTACAAACTGAGCACAACTTTCACCAACATTTATGTGAAAACCTCGCCAAATTTTCAGCATGCTGAAAATTCTCAACAAATACAACTTATGTCAGTGTTTGCCAACAAACGGGCTGTACGGTGGCGCAGTGGTTTAGCACTGTGGCAGCACAGTTTACCCTCGGCCAGGGGATCGCGGGGATCATGAGACCGTGGGCTCGATCCCAGCCCCCGACCAACAGTGAGCTGTGTGGAGTTTGCATGTTCTCCCCGTGTTGCGTGGGTTTACTCCGGGATTTCTCCGGTTTCCTCCCGCATACCAAAAACATGTAGGTTTAGGGCGCTTGCGCACGCAGCGACCGGCAGCCGGTGGCTTGTCACCAGACTGCAAACCAAATCTACCTACGGGTACAAATAAGTAACAAAAAAAAAAACAAAAAAAAAAACAACCCACCAACTATCATTAACTTTTATCAACTTTTGACAGCAGAACCAGACGTTTGCCAAAATGTCAGTAAAAGTTGGTCGAAATGTTGTAGTGTGAATCCACCCAAAAAAGCAGGTCCAGGGTGGCAGGAAGCCTCCACAAACGCTGATCTTTATATGAGCGTTGCCTGACGCTGATTTCAGCTGAACTGCGCTGAGTATTCGTTTGCTTAAGTTAACCTAAGTTGGTAACTGCTACACATATGCTAGCCTAAGTTGGCAAAAGTTTGACAACGCTGAACACAACGCTGGGAAATGCTAGCAAAAGTTTGTAAAAGTTCATAACAGTTGGTGTGTGCTCACCAACATAATTTCACCACCGTTTGGACTGATTTCTCTGATTTTTCAAAATGTCAGTAAAAGTTGGTCCAAACGTTATAGTGTGAACCCAGCTTTACCACTAAACTCTGTAGAAAAAGTAAGATGTCTTAGAACAAAAAAGAACTTGGGGCCTCATGTACAAAGGGTACTTGCGTACAAAAACATGGCGTACGTCCTTTTCCAGCAAAATTTCAGATGTATCAAGAGTGAAATGATCGTGGAAATGTGTGCAGCCCCACGCCAACTTCATGGCTGGCGAACGTACGTTTCTACAGTTATTGGTCCGTTGACGACACTTGGAGGTGATGCTGGGAAACTGTTAATGATGTGAAAACAATTATTGTCCACACCAGAGACACATGAACAAAAATGTGGAAAGAAGAATAATTCACAAGTCTTGGATTGTAGAAAATGTATAAATTAAAAATCTAAAAAAATATAGAAAGATGAAAATATACATAAAAATAAATAGAAAAGTATGGAAACAATTCCCAAATCTGGAAAGGTATAAAACAAAAAATAACAAGGATATAGAAAATTGAAAAACATACATAAAATGAATATTTTAACCTGAATTTTTTATGTTTCATACATTTTCTTCAACTCAAAATGTGAATTATTCATGTTTCCACATTTTTTCTAATGTTTAACTTTCTTTGTCTTTATTAATTTTATAAATTTCCTACAACTCCAGAAGTATTTGTGCTTCAACATTGTCATACTGTTTGTGTATGTTTCTGTTTCTGTCATGTGAAAAAATTAGGACACCCTGTATAAGTCTGTGTTTTTTTTTAACATATATAGACATATCCATATGTCTATATTTGGACATATGGATATTTAATATCAATGTTAAAAATACTGGGAGATTCACATAATACAACTAAACAATTAAAAATGAATTAAAGACCTTTTTCAGATTTTCTTTAAAATGTATTTCTAAAAAATTGTGAGGAATAAATTAGGACACCCCCTATCTTTTTTGGACACCCCCACATTCATTCCCACTTAAAATGGCTGAAATAAATGTTAAAAAATGCAAATAAAAACAAAATCAACGTTAGACATAAATATCTGAACATTTTTTTTAATAAAGAACTGAATATTTAATGGGGTGTCCTAATTTTTTTCTCATGACTGTCTCTTGCAGCATCACTAGCTTTTAACAGGAAGTTCAACAGACTTCAGTGATGGAAACCGGTGGCCATCTTTGACTGAGTTTATTCTCTCCCCACAGCAGCGCTCACACTGATAGTGATGACATAAAAATTACAACACAAGAAAATCTCAACAGAACAACTTTAGCGCAGTAACTGACCATTTAACTTGTTTTCAAATTATTTGCTTCAAAAGAACATGCTTATATTTGGACATTAGTCATTTCCCATCAGCCCATTGTGGTTGCAGCCCCCAGAATGCTACAGTACATATGTTCAGCTTTCTAAATAAAGAATACAGTAAAGATCAAATTACATTTTTATGTTATCTGAAGTCATTATAAATGTAAAGTTCCTCTTCTTCCCACGTGTAGACATGATTTCTGATCCTGCAGTGAAGAGAATCTCACTTGCAGGGCATATTTACATCTATTTGCATATTCAAATGGAGGCGTGTCAAGGCAGGAGTCTGGCATCTCCTCACATGTGCTCAATTCCAGGTAGACTGGGATGTACAAAGGAAATGTGCTTGGATTCCTCCGTACGCACTGTTTCATACATCTGGATTTTGTTGTGCTTATGCCATTTTCTTGATTTAAATGTACATCATGTTTCAGTAGGAAATCCACACAACTCTTCGTACATGAGGCTCTTGGTCTCCATCCACATAGTATGTGATGGCTGGCATTATTTGATCTGAAGACGCCAAGAAAAAACAAGCAAAGTGTGCAGTTTAAGACAGGGTTTGGAGTGTGTGCAGACATAACTTTGGTTGGCAGACAACAATGTGAGCCACATGACCCACACAGTATGTAAACACAGTAAACGTCAGCACAGGACAATGTTTAATTTTTTTGTTTGTGAAATCACAATAGACCTGTTCTGTTATGCTCATTTACTACACACTGCAATGATATGATACCACACTGTTGTGTAATATTTAAGCAATATTACACAAGAGTGAGTTATGGTATTGTGAATATAGGAACTCGGGGTGTGAAGCGGCTTGTGCCCTCCGTGAAGAGTATCTCACCAGGAGTTAGTATATTCATTCATTCACACCGTAACGGAATGCACGTGTAATACTGCTTTTATATAACAGTTCCGCAAGCGCAGTTGTGACCCATGCTGGCAAAATGAGTCACTTTGAGGAAATTATCAAAACTGAGGTAACTCTTTTTTTCTATATTCTGTATTGAAAGACCTTCAAAATGATGTTTAATTTATCAGAAGTGTGCAAAAATGGACCCAGAAAAGCCAATTTATTTATATTTTGGCTAGGTTTACAACTCGTGTTTGATCGGTCAGGAATTACGTCTTCTGCCAAAACATATGTATTTTTAGAAAGTATGATTTCTAAGCTTTACAATGATACCGGGCACTTGCAGGGGTTTTCCCGGAACTTGCCGCTAGCAAACAAAGAGTCATGATTTATGACTTCTTGTGTCTGTAGCTTGTAATGACGCGGTGTGCATTCCGACTCATTTTGTCAGCACAGGTCACAATTTATTAAATGACAGTGATTTGTTTGTTTAACCAGTTATTTTGCGCAGCTGAGAAAAACAATTATCATTTCACACAGATGTAAACAAATATTGTCAAGTGCAAAAGTAATATGTGTTTATAAAACATAGCTGTTAAGTAGGTACTTCAGAAGATCCCAGATCAAAACATATCCAAAACCGGTCACCAGAGCCACCGGTAGATAGCTGGTAGCTAGTAGTTAGCATGCTAGCGATTTAGCACATTTTTGTTCTTTTTTTCTTTGCATTTTCAGATGAAACAAAGAGTCCATCACCACAAAGGTATTGTGGTTTGTTAATCAAGACAATAAATCAAACCCTAGCACTGCCTACTTTTTTAAACAGAAATGAAATCACTTAATTTCTTTAACTGTTATTTAGTCAGGCATAACAGACCAAGAGCACATTCTTATTTACAACTGTGGGGGTATAGCCCAGGCTTCATCTGGGCAAGGGTTAATTTGGCTTGTTACACCGGGTCACGGATGGATAATTTTTTGTCAAACAGCGTTTCACTGTGGAAATTAAGGTATCCAACACTATTGGAATTGTCAGAGTGGATCAAAAATTACTTTTAGTGGTGACTTCCGGTTATGGCGGCCACCTAGAAGGACACGTATCACTCTGCTCTGCTCCTAGAGATAAATATTCGGCAAATAACTCTCTCATTTGGAACAGAATTTTTCTCAGCGTTTGGGCGAGGATATGCCGGTGAAGCCTAAGGCTGGGAAATCAGGTGGGGGGAAAATTGAACCGCCGAAGCAGTCCAAATTAACGGACTTTCACGTCTGTGGCGCAGCAGGAAAAGCTGCGGATATGGCGGATGAAACTAGCGGTGGTGCGGTAACTGCTGATGATGGCGGCACAGGTGCAGTGCTGGTTGCCATTAGCTCAATGAGAGCAGACTTTTCCGCTAAACTTGATGGGATTATGGCAGTGTTGGATGCAATGAGAAAGGAATTGGGTGACTGCGTGGAGCGAGTGACGCAGGTGGAGCTTCGTGTTTCCAGTGCGGAGGATGAAATCGGCGGACTTCAATTAAAGGTGCGCACTTTGGAAAAAAAAAAAAATGTCTGGAAAATAATGTCCTGGACTTGGAGTCCCGGTCGAGACGGAACAACCTGAGGCTGGTGGGTCTACCGGAGGGAGCCGAAGGTCGTGATTCATGCTCCTTTTTGGAGGGGTGGATCCCGGAGGCGCTGAACAACGCGGAGCTAAATTCATCAGTCGTCTTGGAAAGCGCCCACCGAGAGGTAACAAGGCAGCACCGAGGACGCTAATTATGAAGTTTCTCAGCTACAGAGACAGGATGACGATCTCCAACGCAGTGCGGGCCAAAGGAGAAATTAAATACCAAGATCAACAGGTGCGGTTCTACCCAGATTTGGCCTCAGGAATCCAACAATTAAGGAAGCAGTTCGACCCCATCCGTAAAGAACTGCGCAACCTTGGGATTCGTCATGGAGTGATTTACCCTGCAAGACTTCTGGTCACATATGAGGGCAGAACACACATCTTCAAGACCCCTGAGGAGGCGCAGGAGCTCATCAAGAAGATCCAGGAAGAGACTGGTGGGAGCTAAGCATGAACAGAATATAGGGTAGAATATTTAAGCATTTACATAGGCAATTAACTGATTTGAAGCATATAGCAAGATTACAAAATATAGATTGTATTACATATTAAATAAAAAAAACAAAAAAACTAAGATGTACAAAATTGCTATAAAATTTTGGAGTTAAATTTGAAAATTACAGAAGAGAGTTAATGTTACGTTATTAAAAGCAGTAGAGTTAGGGTGATTGGGAGGATGAAGAAGGAGTGGCTTTGGCTGATCCTCGTGGGTGTGGAGCGGTCGATGGCTATAGCGGGAGACGGAATTTTTTTTTTGATTTTGGGGGGTTTACCACGAAGGTGGGAAGGGGGAATTTGTTTGTGTGTAGTTTGTAGGATGAATGTTCAACCACTCATGTTTTTGCTTCTCTGTATGAGTATGTTTATATTGTGAGGTAATCCTAAACCCCCTATTGATCATAGACCAAAGCGTTAATCTTAATTTAACTTCATGGAATTGCAGAGGTCTACAAAATTTAAAAAAAAACTTAAACAAGTTATGAATAAAATAAAAGACATAGGTTCAAAAATTGTGTTTTTACAAGAAACCCATCTAATAGAGGAGGGTGTAAAAAGAATTAGGAGAAGATGGCAAGGAAGTGTGTTCACCTCATCATTTTCATCCCGAGCCAGGGGAGTTATGACTCTCATACATAAATCAGTCCCATTTCAAGTGAAAAATGTAATTGGAGACAAATTTGGAAGATATCTAATTATTCAAGGATCTTTGCTATTAGAAAACATAAATTTGGTGAACTTATACGGTCCCAACATAGATGATCAAAAGTTCTTTGCTAATTTATTTCTTATCTTATCATCACTTACAGGGCAACATATAATAGCAGGGGATTTTAATTGTACATTGAATCCCGGTATAGACAGATCAACAGGACTGGACTGTACACACAATGGATGCAGGATGATCATTAAGCATTCTATGAAAGAATTGAGATTGCTGGATATATGGAGAGAAATGAAACCACAAGTTAAAGCCTACTCTTGTTATTCTAATACCTACAAGTCATTCTCACGTATTGACTATTTTTTGATCTCCACAGAATTAAGGTCCAAGATTCAAAACTGCTTTTATGATAATATTGTGATCTCTGATCATGCACCCTGTTGTCTCATATATGTAGATAAGAAATTGACAAAGGAGCCAGGTAGGTGGCAATTTCAGCATAAATGGCTTCAGGATGAGGAATTTGTTAAGTACATAGAAAAACAGATAGATGAGTTCTTCGATATTAATACTACACAAACATCAGCATGTATAAAGTGGGAGGCTTTCAAAGCTTTTATTAGGGGACATATTATTAGTTATACAGGTTCAAAATCTAAGAAGACTCGAGAGGAGAGAGTCCAATTGGAACACAAATTAAAAATTCTTCAAGAAAAAGTGTATGCAGGAAGTGACCCAAAGTTAGAGAACGAATTAATAATTCTGAGAGCTGAATATGACAAAAAATCAGCAAATAGAGCTGCCTCGAATCTTCTAAGATTGAAGCAATCTTTTTATGAACAAGGTGAAAAATCAGGAAAATTATTGGCATGGCAGATTAAACAATTAGAATCTAAAACACCAATTACCAGTATTATAAGTAACGGACAGGTAGTTGTAGATCCTTTAGAAATTAATAGAGCCTTTAGAGATTACTATGAAAAATTATATGATACAAAAAATGAAACTGACTTAACAAAACTAAATGGGTTTTTGGACGGACTATCTATACTGTATATTCCAAATGAAAACAGGGAGATACTGGAGTCTAAAATTAGTCAAGAAGAAGTTGGGCTAGCCATTGATAATATGAAATCAGGAAAAAGTGCAGGACCAGATGGTCTTCCAGTTGACCTTTATAAAAAATTTAAGAATAAATTAATAAAACCTTTTTTGGAAATGGTTTTAGAAGCATTTCAAAATAGTAATTTACCATCATACATGAATAATGCCTTAATTATACTGTTGCCAAAACCAGGTAAACCCTCTAATAAATGTGAAAATATGAGACCAATAAGCCTATTAATTGCTGACCTTAAGATAATCTGTAAAATTTTAGCCAGACGAATACAAGAAATATTACCAAATATTATTAACCGAGATCAGAATGGCTTTATAAAGGGAAGACAAGGCTTCCATAATGTAAGAAGATTATTCAATATTATTTACTCTAATAAAGAAGCACCGGATACAGCTCTCCTATCATTGGACGCCGAAAAGGCCTTTGATAGGGTCGAATGGCCCTTTCTTTTTGAAGTCTTACAAAGGTTTGGATTTGGAAATAATTTCATAAAATGGGTTCAGATAATCCCCCTCATGGATCGTCACCTTATCGTGGTGGGGGGGTTTGCGTGCCCCAGTGATCCCAGGAGCTATGTTGTCCGGGGCAATTTGCCTCTGATAGGGTCTCCCAAGACAAACTGGTCCTGGGTGAAGGGCCAGACTAAGAACGATCCAACAGACTCTCATGATAAATTGTATATCAAGGATTCAGTGTACCCCGCCCGGTATGGGGTTACCGGGGCCCCACCCTGGAGCCAGGCCTGGGGGAGGGGCTCGAAGGCTAGCGTCTGGTGGCCAGGTTTCCACCCATGGGACCCGGCCGGGCTCAGCCCGAAGGAGTTACATGGGTCCGCCCTCCAGTAGGTTCACCACCTGCAGGAGGGATCATGGAAGTCCGGTGCTATGTGGATTAGGTAGCAGTCAAAGGCGGAGACCTTGGCGGACTGATCCCAAGCTTTCTAAACTGGCTTTTGGTACGTGGAATGTCACCTCTCTGGTGGGGAAGGAGCCTGAGCTGGTGCACGAGATTGAGCGATACCGGCTAGATATAGTCGGCCTCACCTCAACACACAGCTCCGGTTCCGGAACCAGTCTCCTGGAGAGGGGCTGGAGCTTGGCCTTTTCTGGAGTTGCCCCGGGCGAGAGGCGACGAGCAGGGGTAGGTATTCTTGTATCGCCCCACCTTGCTGCCTCTATATTGGAGTTTTCCCCGGTGGACGAAAGGGTTGCTTCCCTGCGCCTTCGGGTTGGGAAACGGGTCCTGACCATCATTTGTGCCTATGCACCAAATGATGTTTCAGAGTACCCACCCTTTTTGGAGTCTGTGACTGGGGTGCTGGAGGGTGCTCCTCCTGGAGACTCCATTGTCCTACTGGGGGACTTCAATGGGCACGTGGGCAACGACAGTGAAACCTGGAGGGGGGTGATTGGGAGGAACGGCCTGCCCGATCTGAACCCGAGTGGTGTTCAGTTATTGGACTTCTGTGCTAACCACAGTCTGTCCATAACGAACACCATGTTCAAGCATAAGGGTGTCCATATGTGCACCTGGCACCAGGACACCCTAGGCCGCAGGTCGATGATCGATTTTGTTATCGTATCATCAGACCTGCGACCGTATGTCTTGGACACCCGAGTAAAGAGAGGTGCAGAGCTGTCAACTGATCACCACCTGGTGGTGAGTTGGATCCGATGGCAGGGGAGGAAGCCATTCAGACCTGGTAGACCCAAACGTATAGTGAGGGTGTGCTGGGAGCGTCTGGCTGAGGCCCCTGTCCGGGAGGTCTTCAACTCCCACCTCCGGAAGAACTTCAACCACATTCCGAGGGAGTCTGGAGACATGGAGTCTGAATGGGCCATGTTCTCCACCTCTGTTGTTGAAGCGGCGGCCCAGAGCTGCGGCCGCAAGGTGGTCGGTGCATCTCGTGGTGGCAACCCCCGAACCAAGTGGTGGACACCAGTGGTGAGGGGGGCCATTAAGCTGAAGAAGGAGTCCTATCAAGCTTGGTTGGCTTGTGGGACTCCCGAAGCAGCTGAGGTGTACCGGCAGGCCAAGCGGAGTGCAGCTCGGGTGGTTGCTGAAGCAAAAACCCGGGTATGGGAGGAGTTCGGTGAGGCCATGGAACAAGACTTTCGGTCGGCTTCAAAGAGATTCTGGCAAACTGTTCGGCGGCTCAGGAGGGGAAAGCAGCTCCCCGTCCACACTGTGTATGGTGCGGATGGGACACTGTTGACTTCAACTGGGGATATCGTCGGGCGGTGGAAGGAATACTTCGAGGATCTCCTCAATCCCACTGATACGCCTTCCACAGAGGAAGCAGGGTTTGGGGACAAGGGGGATGACTCGCCTATCACAGGGGCTGAGGTCGCCAAGGTGGTTAAAAATCTCCTTGGTGGCCGGGCCCCGGGGGTGGACGAGATTCGCCCCGAGTACCTCAAGGCCCTGGATGTTGTTGGGCTGTCATGGTTGACACGCCTCTGCAACATTGCGTGGAGGTCGGGGGCAGTGCCTTTGGCATGGCAAACCGGGGTGGTGGTTCCTCTCTTCAAAAAAGGGGACCGGAGGGTGTGCTCCAACTTTAGAGGGATCACACTCCTCAGCCTCCCTGGGAAGGTCTATGCCAAGGTACTGGAGAGGAGAGTCCGGCCGTTGGTCGAACCTCGGATTCAGGAGGAGCAATGTGGTTTTCGTCCTGGCCGTGGCACATCGGACCAGCTCTTTACCCTCTCGAGAATTCTTGAGGGTTCGTGGGAGTTTGCCCAACCAGTTTACATGTGTTTTGTGGACTTGGAGAAGGCATTTGACCGCGTCCCTCGTGGATTTTTGTGGGGGGTGCTTCGGGAGTATGGGGTATCGGGCTTGTTGTTACGAGCTATTCGGTCTCTGTACGACCGTTGTGAGAGTTTAGTTCGTATTGCCAACACTCGGTCGGAGTCATTCCCAGTGAGAGTTGGACTCCGCCAGGGCTGCCCTTTGTCACCGGTCCTGTTCATAATTTTTATGGACAGGATTTCTAGGCGCAGCCAGGGAATGGAGGGTGTCATACTTGGTGACCACAGGATCTCATCTCTGTTGTTTGCAGATGATGTTGTCCTGTTGGCTTCATCCAGCAATGACCTACAGCTCTTGCTGGGACGGTTTGCCGCTGAGTGTGAAGCGGCTGGGATGAGAATCAGCACCTCCAAGTCCGAGTCCATGGTCCTCAGCCGGAAAAAGGTGGATTGTCCTCTCCGGGTTGGGGACAGGCTCCTGCCCCAAGTGGAGGAGTTTAAGTATCTTGGGGTCTTGTTCACGAGTGAGGGGAAAATGGAGCGAGAGATCGACAGACGGATTGGAGCAGCATCTGCAGTGATGCGGACGTTGTACCGGTCTGTTGTGGTGAAGAGGGAGCTTAGTTCTAAGGCAAAGCTGTCGATTTACCAGTCAATCTACGTTCCTACTCTCACCTATGGTCACGAGCTTTGGGTAATGACCGAAAGAACGAGATCGCGGATACAAGCGGCTGAAATGAGCTTTCTCCGTAGGATTGCTGGACTCACCCTCAGAGATAGGGTGAGGAGCTCAGTCATCCGGGAGAGGCTCAGAGTAGAACCGCTGCTCCTCCACATTGAAAGGAGTCAGTTGAGGTGGTATGGGCATCTGATTAGGATGCCTCCTGGACGTCTCCCACTTGAGGTGTTTCAGGCACGTCCCACTGGGAGGAGACCCCGGGGCAGACCCAGGACTCGGTGGAGAGACTATGTCTCCCAGCTAGTCTGGGAACGCCTTGGTATCCCCTCTGAAGAGCTGGAGCAGGTGGCTGGGGAGAGGGAAGTCTGGGCTTCTCTGCTTGAACTGCTGCCTCCGCGACCCGGACCTCCGGAAAAGCGGTAGAAGATGGATGGATGGATGGATGGGTTCAGATAATATATAATAATGCTACAGCAGAAATCCTAACAAACAGCAATATCTCAAAATCAATAAAAATCAATAGAGGATGTCTACAAGGCTGTCCACTTTCACCTTTACTGTTCACTATGGCAATTGAACCTTTAGCGATGGCAGTACATTTACATCCGCAAATATATGGAATTAAGGTTGGACCAACAGAACATAAAATCTCCCTGTATGCCGATGACATAATTTTGTTTATGTCGAATCTTAAAAAATCAATTCCGACCTTGTTGAATTTAATAAAGAATTTTGGGGAAATATCAGGATATAAAATAAATAAAACTAAATCTTCAATATTAATGCTAAATGAGTCCCAGAGAAAGCACCCAGCTTCTGAGGTAAATCAATTCAATGTTGTAAATCAGTTTAAATATTTAGGAATTCAAATTGTGCCCAAGCTGGAATCAGTCGCCAATGCCAACTACGAAGCCTTAATGACAGACATTAATGAGTTAATTCAGAGATGGATGTCACTACCAATGTCGATGATTGGGAGAATTAGTATACTTAAAAGTAATATCTTACCCAAAATACTTTATTTATTTCAATACATTCCTTTACCACCACCTTCAGATCTATTCTCAAGAATTAAAAAAAAGTTAGTGGAGTTTATATGGAACAATAGGAAGGCTAGATTACGTCTGTCCTTACTATATTTACCATTTGATCGTGGAGGTCTGAAATGTCCAAACTTTATGTTGTATTACTGGTCAGCACAACTGAGGTCTATGACATATTATTTTTCATCAAATGATCTCCCTCACTGGACTGAAATGGAATCATACAATTTACCTTTACCTCTTCCCATATTCATATACTCAGACTCGGCAAAAAAATTACAGAAACAAGTTAAAAATCCATTTGTAAAACATATGATTAAAATATGGTGTGAAACTAAAAAATATTTAAAAGAACCACACTTACTGTCACAATTTAGTCCAATATGGGGTAATCAATATTTTAAACCAGGGAGAGTGGATGCTGTATTTAAAGTATGGAATTTAAAAGGGATCCAAAAAATTCAAGATTTATATTTGTCATGTTCAGATAACATAGTGTCTTTTGAAGAGCTGAGAATCAAATTTAATCTTAATAGAACACATTTTTTTAAATATCTTCAGATTAGGAACTTTATTCGATCAAATCAAAACAATGCTCTCACTCGACCTATTTATTCATCCTTGGAAAAAATCTTGACGAAAGATAGTAAGAGAAAGGGTATTATTTCAGAGTTTTATAACTCATTGACATTATCTTCAAGTAAAAACTCACAGAAAAGACTGAATTATTGGAAAGAAGACCTGCAAACTGAAATCTCAGAGGAACAATGGGAATTGGCTTGTACAGAAGCTCAAACCAAGTCAATAAATGTATGTCTAAAATTGATACATTTTAAATGGTTAATGCGGATGTATGTTACACCGGTGGAATTAAATAGATATAACAAAAACATACCAGATACATGCATAAAATGTATGGAAAGTAAAGGAACCTTATTTCATTGTTTATGGGAATGTAGGAAAATTAGAATGTTTTGGGAAGAGGTGAGGGGAACAATTGAAAAAATAATTTCAAAACAAATCATATTGAATCCTAAATTGTTTTTGTTGGGTCTGCATCCAGAAAAGCACAACTTTAATAAAAGTGAAAGAGCATTCATAGACCTCAGTTTGCTTAACGCCAAAAAATGTATTGCACTATTGTGGAAAAAGACTCATAGACCAGATGTGACTCAGTGGTTAAGACACATGTTAACAAACCTTCCACTAGAAAGAATAACATACATACTGAAATCAAAGGAAACTGTGTTTGAGAATATATGGAGACCTTTTATTGATTATGTAAAGAATTTAAACATAACTTTTGAAGAAGAAGGTGAATGATGTGTGTGGACCTCATAAATTCCAAACTGGTGAATGTATAATATGTATACTTATGTAATGGATTGCCTAGACTAAACAGAGGAGCATTGTTGAAGACCTGTTCCTGTTAGTGGTTGTTGGTGTGTTTTAGTACATTTTTTGTTTTTATTACTTTAGTGTTAGTGTTTGATTGTTTGTGTTATGTTTGTAAAAAAGGTTCAATAAATCGTCGGCCTCAGTCGGTCTATGATGACCATGGAAGAGAATCCTAAACGTCTACTCTGCTGGAACAGCACCGCCTGTGGCTGAACAGGCTGATGCGCGAATGACAGTCCCTGTCACACTTGTGGGTGGTCTCCGTGCTGCTGGGTCTGTGGCGGTTCTTCCTGTGGGTCCTTTTTTCATCTGCTGCAGCAGTCAGTCTCTCTTCACCCGCCTTGAGCTGTCTGGTCAGGGTGCCTCTCCATTTGGAGCGGTCCGTTGCAAGGTCCTCCCAGCACTCTGTGTTGATATCCAGGGCCTTCATGTCTCTCTTGCAGACGTCTCTAAAGCGCAGCTGTGGGCGGCCAACGTCTCTCCTGCCAGTTGCCAGTTCTCCATAGAGGACGTCTTTGGGGATTCTGCCATCCTCCATACGGTGAATGTGGCCTAGCCAGCGGAGCCTGCGCTGCCTGAGTAGAGTGAACATGGAGGGAAGGCCGGCGCGGGACAGAACTTCTGTGTTGGGCACTTTGTCCTGCCAGGATATGTCCAGGATGTGGCGAATGCAGCGTAAGTGGAAGGAGTTCAGTCTCTTTTCCTGCCGGGCGTATGTTGTCCACGTCTCACTCCCATAGAGCAGTGTGCTGATGACGCAGGCGTTGTACACTGCCATTTTCGTCTTGACAGAGAGTTTGGGATTCTCCCACACTCGTGTGGTGAGGCGAGCGAGTGTGAAGGCTGATTTTCCAATCCTCTTGTTGATCTCTGTATCAAGGGAGAGGTTGTTGCTGATCGTGGACCCCAGGTACGTGAACTGATTCACGACCTCCAGCTTGTAGTCATCAATGGTGATGGTTGGTGGTGCTTCCGTGCCTTGCGCCAAGACGTTAGTCTTCTTCAGGCTGATGGTAAGCCCGAAGTCCTTGCATGCCTGGGATAAGCGGTCCATCAGGGTCTGAAGCTCCTGCTGTGTGTGGGTTGCGACTGCAGCGTCGTCTGCGAACAGCATGTCTCTGATTAGAGCCTCGCGTACTTTGGTTCTGGCTTTCAGGCGGGCGAGGTTGAAAAGCCTGCCGTCAGATCTTGTGTGCAGGTAGATTCCCTCTGTTGCTGTGCTGAAGGCATGCCTCAGGAGCATAGCAAAGAAAATCCCAAAGAGGGTTGGCGCAAGTACACAGCCCTGTTTCACTCCGCTGCGTATGTTGAATGGCTCTGAGACGTTGCCATCGTGCTGCACTATCCCCTGCATGTTGGTGTGAAACGATTCGATGAGGCTTTGCAACTTTGGTGGGCATCCTATCTTTGGCAGGATCTTGAAAAGGCCCTCTCTGCTGACCAGATCGAATGCTTTGGTGAGGTCGATGAAGGCGACGTACAGAGGCATGTTCTGTTCTCTGCATTTCTCCTGGAGTTGGCGGATGGAGAATATCATGTCTACCGTCGATCGCTCAGCGTGGAAGCCACACTGAGACTCGGGGTAGACACGTTCGGCAAGCTTCTGTAGACGAATGAGAACAACTCGTGCGTAGACTTTGCCAACAACGCTGAGGAGGGAAATGCCCCTGTAGTTGTTGCAGTCGCTTCTCTCCCCTTTGTTTTTGTAGAGGGTGATGATCTTGGCGTCCCTCATGTCCTGTGGTACGGCACCTTCCTTCCAGCACTGGCAGAGGACGTCATGCAATGGCAGCAGTAGGGCGGTCTTGCAGTGCTTGATCAGGTCGGGGGGTATGCCGTTGTTGCCGGGTGCCTTGCCAGCGGCCAAGCTATCAATGGCCTTACTGAGTTCGTCGATGGTTGGCTCGGCGTCAAGTTCGTCCATGGATGGCAGGCAGTCGATGGCATCAAGGGCTGACGGCGTCACGGTGTTCTGTCTAGAGTAGAGGTCGGAGTAGTGTTCCACCCATCTCTCCATCTGCTTGTTCTTCTCTGTGATCATCTCCCCAGTGGAAGATTTGAGGGGGGCCGTCTTGCTCTGTGCCGGACCAAGTGCTTTCTTGATGCCATCGTACATACCACGGATGTTCCCTGTTATGGCAGCGGTTTGAATGTCTTGGCTGAGCTGAGTCCAGTACTCGTTGGCACAGCGCCGAGCAGTCTGCTGAACTTTGCTTCTCGCAGCCCTGAGAATCTGGAGATTCTTCTCGTTTGGGTACTTCTTGTACTCAGCAAGTGCTGAGCACTTGGCTTCAATGACGGGGGTCATCTCGGTCAACTTGGCATCAAACCAGTCCTGTGACTTCGAGGTCTTCCTCCCAAAGGTAGCCAAGGCTGTGCGGTAGATGGTGTTTCGCAGCTCTTCCCACTTCTGCTTTGCAGATTCTCCTCCTTGTGGTACACCAAGTTCCTTCTCAAAGGTGGAGGCAAACTGCTCAACAAGTTCTGGTTGGGCCATCTTGCTGATGTCAACCCGTGCCTTTCCAGGTTGTCTAGCATGATGGAATTTCTTCAGCTGCAGCTTGACCTTGCAACACACCAATGAATGGTCTGTGTCGCAATCTGCACTCTGGAACGAACGGGTGATTAGCACGTTCTTCAGTGAGGTGCGCCTGGTCAGGATCAAGTCTAGCTGGTGCCAGTGCTTTGAGCGCGGATGTTGCCAGGAAACCTTGTGTTGGGGCTTGGTCTTGAAGAACGAGTTTGTGATGCACAGATCGTGATATGTGCAGAACTCGAGCAGCCGCTGTCCGTTGTCGTTCATTCTGCCCACGCCAAAAGGTCCAAGACAGGAGGGCCAGGAGTCGTGGTCAGCACCCACTCTGGCATTGAAGTCTCCAAGGAGAATGAGTTGTTCAGAGTTGGGGATGATCCTGACAGTTGTTGCGAGATTCTCGTAGAACTCATCTTTTGCCTCTGGTGTGGCTGTCTGTGTTGGGGCATACACACTGACGAGGGTGACTGGGCCTTGAGTGGTGTTCAGGCGGAGGGTGAGGAGTCGTGCAGAGCCAGTGCTGCCCGGTTCCACCATCTTCAGCAAAGTGTTCTTCACTGCGAAGCCCACTCCGTGTTCCCTGTGTTCGTCACTGCCCTTTCCCTGCCAGTAGAACGTGTAGTCCTTCTCTCTCAGTGTGCCTGCATCAGCTAACCGTGTTTCCTGGAGAGTGGCGATATCCACTCCCAGTCTCTTCAGCTCATTATTGATGATGGCAGTCTTCCTGGTGTCGTTGATGTCCTTGAGGTTAGCAGCGAGTCCTGTCATCATAGTGCGGACGTTCCAAGTTCCCAGTTTTAGAGTTGTTCTCTTTTGTTTTATTGTCTTGCCTGGTGCGAAGGTTCTCAGCCTGCTGTTTGGATTTCTCCTTATCCCCATGCACCCAATGAGGAAAGCAAGCTGTGGCGGGACAACACCTTATTGGCTGGGGGCTGCCCAGCTTGAGGCGGGCGGTAGCTGTCCAGTGAGATCTGATGATCCCTCCCACCGT
Organism: Pholidichthys leucotaenia; assembly: GCA_020510985.1. Taxonomy (NCBI): domain Eukaryota; kingdom Metazoa; phylum Chordata; class Actinopteri; order Cichliformes; family Pholidichthyidae; genus Pholidichthys; species Pholidichthys leucotaenia. Next base: position 241,856,313 of record CM035844.1, read on the forward strand.
CGGGAACAACCCCTGGCGCCACGCTCTACGCCAATTGAGCAGTGGCTTATAACCGGTAACTGTCATTCCCCGTGTTTTGTCTACGCCAAAGGCGAAGCTGGAGTGTCCTCTCCAGTGATCCAGTGTTCTACCTTCCAGCGTTGGGCGTTGGTAGGATTCAAGCCTGGGCAGGAAGATATGGAGGACAAGATGTTGCCCATGCAGCATGTCCCCCCTCTCCACGTCACTGATGAATCCAAAGGAACAGCAGGGCTGCTACAGTTTGGCACCAGCGCCGTTGCAGGAGCTGCCAGAACGATGTTGAGCACAACATAGAACTGCCTTAGGGGCTCCGACTCCGGATTTTTCCTCAGGGTTGACTCCCGAAGCCTTTCCCGTGACCGGGTATGCCGCAAGGCAGCAGAGGTTTGAAATCAGGGTTTACCTTCCCCTAGATGGGCTACCTTCCCAGGTTGACGAGCCACCATCTACCCGAAGCATCTGGTTTTAAGGCGCCAGAGATCCGCCCTCGCCCCTTCTCCTATTAGTAAAAAGCAGTTCCGCCGGGCTTAGAGACTAAACCACACGGGCAGGCTAGGAGTTGGACTTAGTTGTCAGAGGCTTTTCGAGACGCACGCCATAAGGAGCATTTTATGAGCACTGGGAGCTTAACCCCAGTGCCGCTCCTGGCTATGACAACCTTGGAACCGGTTCAATAAAAATATTGTGGAAAAAAAAAATTACTTTTAGTAATTAACAGTTACATGAACAGCTTTGAAGCGGAGTGATACATATCCAGTGAAACTGAAGTGCAGTTATTTGCAATTATAGTAACTCCTGGAATCCCTGTTGTCCAATCAAATTGCTTGGTTGGAACAAACTGCTGTATAATGCTTAATAATTATGAACTTAGTAAACAGTAAGGGAGAAGAGAGGAGAGAAAAAAAAAGAAAACCGACCTGAAAGATTCAATAAACCATGATGATTTCAGGTGGAATTGCCCAGCCCCAGTCTATGGTCAGTACAGTTATTACAGTCATGTTACCGTCGCCAAGGAGGTAATGTAATCAGGGTGGTCTGTCTGCCTGTCTGTCTGTCAGCAGGATTTCGCAAAAACTACTGTATGGATTTTAATGAAATTTTCACCAGAGGTAGCCCTAGGGTGAAAGATGAACCCATTAAATTTTGGTGATTATCTGAGAGTGCATACCTCCACCAAGGACCTTGTTTGTCTTTGTGCAGCAGGATTACACAAAAACTGCTAGATGGATTTGGATGAAATTTTTACTGGAGGTGGTTCTTAGGCTAGAGAGGAACCCATTACATTGTGGTGATGATCCGAGAATGCGTACCTCCACCAAGACTCTTATCTTCTCACAGTGTGTTAGCAAGAATCCTCCAAAACTTCTGGATCGTGTTTGATGCAATTTTCACCAGAACTGGTTCGTGGCGTACACCTGAACCCATTACATTTTGGAGGTGATCCATGAGGGACAGAAGGAGCCTTGGCGGAGGTATGCGCTCTCTGAGTGCTTTTCTAGTTTAAGATAAGATAAGCCTTTGTTAGTCCCACAATGGAGAAATTCCAGTTATATTTATAACTGGGAAATTCTTGTTATATTTTTGCTGTGATGCTATGCTGAAACGTTAGCGTTCCCATCTGACATTAGCTTAACTGTTGATCCAGCCAGTTTTGATTGCTATTTTCTGTAAATTCGGCTCCCCCCCCCAAAAAAAACTGGGATCCTTGGCCATCTGGTAACTAATAATTTGGAAGCAATTTGCTGCTGTTGTGCATTGGTTCTGTAGGCACCCGTGCACAACAATGGTGAATTATTTCCAATTTTTTGGACAAATTAGGAAGTGAAATTTAGACAGTTTCCCAAAAAAACCTGAAAGTTCCGGGGAACCCTGGAAACGCTGCTTTATTTCATTAATGTTTTATAAACAAATTTTTGTTAGTTGGCTCTGGCTCGCTACCCAAGTTAGGAGCTAGCCACCTTACATTAGCATCAGTGACATCAGTGGGAGGGTGGAGTTAACTGCAGCTTTTAAAGAGACATGCACTGAAACGAGCCATTCTGAGGAAGGCTACAAAAGTTGATTCACAATGATGCTGCAATAATTAAATAATAATTAAAGAAAACTTGACCAAAATATGTCACAAACATTTCATGAAGACCTGTGGAAGCTGTCGACATGTGGGAACAGTGTTGTGAATGAGACCGTTAAATTTTAGATTTTTTTTGTAGATTTATTGCTTTTTTCCAGTTAATGACTTTTTACCTTCCTCATTTATATTTATTTGACTTTCTTGTCAGTTTTTGTGTGCTTTCTTGTAATAGTGCATCTCAGAAAATTAGAATATTGTGAAAAAAAAGTAACATTTTTACAGTATAATTCAAAAGGTAAACTTCCATAGGTTCAACATTCATCACAGTTTTGAAAATTTTCAGCTTTTAACCCCACCAGTCTCACAAATTTGTCTCTTTATTTTATGATTGTTACCATCCTCAGAGGGGAAGGCCGTGCCGCCAGTGGAGAGCAAGAATGGGAAGAGGACAGAGATAGGAAGAGGAGCAGCAGGAGGAGGAGGAGATGCAGGAGGAGGCTCCAAGTACTCCATGCTCACCTGGTTTGTGGTCCTGGCTCTGCTGGGAGTGTGGAGCTCTGTGGCCGTTGTCTATTTTGACATGGTGGACTACGACAGCGTCATCGGTGAGGAAAAAGCTTTATTAAAGTTAATTTTATTTGTATATATTTAGTTTATTGTTAAACACTGCAGTTTTTATTAGGGTTCAGCAGTGGGGTACATTGTTTTTTCTTATTATTTTTCTAAACTAAAAGTGCAGCAAAAATGGTAACATGTAAAAACATGAAATTTTACAGTCTTGTCAGAGATTCTCCCCACTGCTCCAAGACCAAAAATCAATGCTCTCCGTCCATAGGTGGCACTACAATAAACAGTTTTACATTTTTGCAAGCATCTCAAAACTTCTCCACTGGTCTTATAAAACTGCATTTTGTAACCTTTTGAATTTTTAAATTGTCCTCTTTTATCATATTTTTGCAGCTCTTGAGTTTGTGATTACAGGGCAGTGTTTCCTCTGGTTCAAAGACCTTGGCGCCGTGGCAACATATTTTTCCCGGGGGGGTGGGGCAGAAAACACATGACACTATTGTAACCAGAATATGTTAATTTTATTGTATTCTTTTTTTTTAAATTTTGCAGAGTAACTTTGTGTATGAAACTTAGCATTTGAAGTATTGTACAACTGAGGCTTTAATTTTGAAATATTGGGCCAGTTGGGGTCCCACCCAGACGTCCTGTGTTTGGACTTTTTGCTGGTGTCATCCTTCTCTCCTTCCTCTGCTCTCACCTCTCCTGGACCCTCTGCCTGAACACTTTCCTCTGCTTGGCTCCTCTCTTCTGCCTCATCTTTCTCTCTCTGAGCTCTGTCGAATTCAGCTTCTCTCTCTGTCTGTGGTGGTATACAAACAGGTTAGAAAATACCCTCTTGTTTTGTCCTGCAGGATTTTTTTGCCATGGTTTACATAAATGACAAAAATATGTGTATTTTTTGTATTTTTGTTCTAGTGTTTCTTTTTTTTCCCCATTGAGAAAAAGTAGGAAATAAAAGGGAAAAAGCATTCATAATAGTAATTTACTCATGCATACTTAAATTATATGACTGGAGGTGGGTTTCGTAGCCAGAAATTCTACTCATGTAAAAGCAGTGCTATGAAATTAGTTATTAAAAGTAGACAACCAAAAATTTCTAGTTGAGTTAAGGGTACAAAGAGCAGCCACTTAAAAACTTGAGTAATGACTTCAGTCTTGAAGGTTTGAGGTTTTTCTCAAAAATTTATAACAATTTTCTGATAGTTTTCTACGTTTCTCTGTACATTTATCTAAATTTAAAACTATTTTCCTCAAATTTGTAATTTTCTCTTGTAAAATTGACTTTTCTTGTACATTTGAGACATTAGAAATTTGTGGATTATTTTATGGCTAATTTTTGTCTATTTTTAAAATAAAATTACTTTTTTTTTTTTTTTTTTTAAATAAATTTGAAACAGACTGGGCAGCACGGTGGCGCAGTGGTTAGCACAGTGGCAGCACAGCAAGAAGGTCATGGGATCGATTCCACCCTTGACCATCGTGGGTTCGATCCCACCCCCAGACCATTGGTGACCCTTCTGTGTGGACTTTGCATGTTCTCCCCGTGTCTGCGTGGGTTTACTCCGGGTACTCCGGTTTCCTCCCACATGCCAAAGACATGCAGGTTAGGTTAATTGGCATCAAACTGGGGATTCTAAATTGTCCTTAGGTATGACTGTGAGAGTGAATGGTTGTCTGTCTCTCTGTGTTGGCCCTGCGATGGACTGGCAATCTGTCCAGGGTGGACCCTGCCTCTCGCCCAAAGATGCTGGGATAGGCTCCAGCCCCCCCGCGACCCGAAAAGGATTAAGCGGAAGAAGATGGATGAATGAATGAAACAGACTGTGGTAAAAATTTTGACTTTTTTTCCTTATACAATTTCCACTTTTGACCATAATTTTGCAGAGCCAGAACAGAACAATAATTTAACTCTGATTTAAAAAAAAAATATATATATATATTAATAAAATTGTAGAGGATGCCTTCACAAACGAGACTGAGTTTATTTCTCAGGAAAGGTTTATTTGCAGTCTCATCCTCTAACAGCAAGTATCTCAACAAAAGAGACAGGACAATCTTTCCTCACAGCTCTTATATCCCCAGAGACACAAAACCCCCCACATGAAATATCACACCCTCAACCCACAGTCCTTCAGTAAACATATGAACCCGCAGTCCTTCAGTAAACATATAGGCTCATTGGCGTCTCTATTGTCTCTTCCGCCTCGGGGGCTCCTGCTGGGACATTCTCTCTGACTTCCCGTCTCTCCAGAAACCACTTCACACCTGCCGAGGTCTCTGCCAGGTCAGGTCCTTTTGGACGTTTGAAGTCTGTAGAGTATGCACAGTCATGCCTACTAAATACATGTGAGAGAAAATGCGTACCATACAAGCATGCCATATATGCACCCTAAATGTGCGCCATATAACCCCCCCACAAACGTCCAAATAAGGACAAGTTACACCTCAAATGCATAGAATCATGACATATCACACAGAACGAGAAAAAAAATTGGCACAACAGATCATACATCCAACTGCCTGGGCTTCAACTCCCTGCCATATCTGCTGTGAGCAGGTCTCGCTCTGCCTGTGGCTGTCTCTTGCATCTGTGGATCAGAGTCATTAGCACATCATTATGAAAGCTTAGCAGAGTGTCTCCCCGGCGGCCTGCCGCGGCGGGGGGCCCTGGCCAACTGTACCTGTTCATCAGCTAACACAAAAGCAGGTTTGAGTCTGTTAATGCAGACTAATTCCCTCCTGTCTCCCAAATCGAGCAAAAAATGCTTTTCCCGGGTTTCTAACACTCTGAACGGTCCATCGTAAGGTGGTCTTAAACCTAACCTCTGCGCATCGTGTCTAACAAAGACGAATTCTGCATTCTTTAAGGCTTTAGGCACAAAAACGCGTGGAAAACTGTGATGAACTGGACCGGGGAGGGTGTTTGATCCCGCGTCGCTCTGCAGCAGCTGAGCGGGGGGGCGATCTGGTGCGGGGTTCTCAGGAAGGAATTCTCCCGGTAACCGGAGAGGTTGGGCGAAGACGAGTTTGGCCGGAGAGGCTTGCAAATCTTCTTTAGGTGCTGAAGGCAACCCTAATAAAACCCATGGAAGCTTATCAACCCAATTTGTGTCCGTGAGAGCCGCTCTGAGGGCTGCTTTCAATGACCGGTGAAAGCGTTCGCACAAACCGTTGGCCTGGGGGTTATACGCAGTTGTGTGATGAATTTTCACCCCCAGGCTGAGTGCCATGGATGACCAGAGCTCGGAAACAAACTGGGGTCCTCTGTCAGACGTTATGTCTGACGGGACTCCAAAGCGCGCGACCCAAGCCGTTAAAAAAGCGCGCGCAATGTCTGCTGCTGTGGTTGACGCCAGGGGAATCGCCTCTGGCCAGCGCATAGTGCGGTCCACCATAGTTAGAAGGTGTGTGAACCCCTGTGACAGCGGGAGGGGTCCCACCAAGTCGACATGCACGTGGTCGAAGCGGTTGGCTGGGATGTGAAAAGGTTCTAGAGGGGCCCGCGTGTGCTTGTGTACCTTTGCTCTTTGACACGCTGCGCAGGCTGCAGCCCATTCTTTGACCTGTTTACGCAGCCCCGGCCAAACAAACTTCTCTCCCACCATTTTGATCGACGCGCGAACGTCCGGGTGTGCCAGCGAATGTATTAAGTCAAAAACACGGCGACGCTACGCAGCCGGGACCACGGGGCGGGGGCGCCCCGTGGAGATATCGCAGATTAGGGGGGGCATACCTCCTTTATGCACCCTGTGCTCCAGCCTTAGCCCTATTGGCCCAGACTGGAGCGCGCGCACATCTGCATCGTTAACCTGCTCAGCGGCCATGGCTGCATAATCTAACCCAACGCAGACCGGGGCTGTGAGCGCTTCCGCGTCGCAAGCCTGGCCCGAGTCTACAGCCGCCAAGTCTGCCCCCTGGGGGCCTGGCATTGCAACTGCACGCGAGAGACAATCTGCCACTACATTGTGTTTACCCGCCACGTGTTGAATGTCGGTGGTAAACTCCGAAATTGTGGCCAGCTGTCTCTGTTGTCGGCCCGACCAAGGCTCTGAAATTTTAGCCATTGCAAAAGTTAATGGTTTATGGTCTACAAATGCGGTGAAACGGCGCCCTTCTAACCAGAACTGGAAGTGGCGGATGGCCAAATGCAGGGCTAAAAGCTCCCTATCAAACGCGCTGTATTTACGCTCGTTATCGCGCAGTGTTTTGCTGAAAAACGCAAGTGGTTGCCAGCTCCCTGCTACCAATTGCTCGACAACCGCTCCCACTGCCACGTCAGAAGCGTCCGTGGTTAGCGCCATGCGAGCTGCTGGCACCGGGTGTGCCAATAATGCAGCATTTGCGAGGACCGATTTGACTTGTGAGAAAGCGCGCTCCCGGTCCGGGGACCACTCGACCTTAGATGCAGGTTTTTGTTTCTTTAATGCCGCGTACAATGGGTGCATGAGCCGTGCCGCGTTGGGGAGGAAACGGTTATAAAAATTGACCATCCCCAAAAATTCTTGCAGTGCCTTAACTGTCTGCGGTTGGGGGAAATCCGTTATCGCGCACACTTTATCCGGCAGCGGGACCGCGCCCTCTGGAGACACGCGGTGTCCCAAAAAATCGATTTGCGCTACCCCAAATTGGCACTTTGCTGGGTTAATGATCAGCCTGTGCTCTGTCAGCCTCTGAAAAACGGCTGTGAGGTGGCCTTCGTGCTCGGCTTCGGATGCACTGGCTACCAAAATATCATCCAAATAAGCGAACACGAAAGGGAGGCCGCGCAGCACTGCATCCATCATGCGTTGGAACGTCTGCGCGGCGCCTTTGAGGCCGAAAGGCATGCGCAAAAACTCGAAAAGCCCGAAAGGGGTTATAACTGCCGTTTTGGGTATGTCTTGCGCGCGGACTGGAACTTGGTGATAACCGCGCACCAAATCTATTTTGGAAAAGATGCGCGCCCCCGCCAAATGTGCCGAAAAATCCTGGATGTGCGGAATCGGGTAGCGGTCGTGTGCTGAAGCATTATTTAATCTGCGGAAATCACTGCAAGGGCGCCACGAGCCGTCAGCCTTGGGCACCATGTGCAGGGGTGACGACCAAGAGCTGTTCGAGCGCCTAACAATGCCCAGTTTTTCCAAGTTGGCGAATTCCTCGCGCGCGATGGCCAGTTTAGCTGGGTCCAAGCGCCGAGCTTTTGCAAAAACAGGGGGGCCAGCGGTAGTTATGAAATGCTCGACCCCGTGTTTGGCAACTGACGCTGAAAATGTTGGGACCGTGAGTGTTGGGAACTGGTTGAGAAGTGCATGAAACTTACCACCCGCAGCTGTGACATTGGGATGTGCAGAAGGCAGGGCCACCCGAGCTGTGCAGGAGATAGAGTGGAAAGACAGTGCATTTACAATACGTCTATTAGCAAGATCAACTAACAAACTGTTTGAGCATAAAAAGTCAGCACCTAGCATGTTGTTGTTAACTGCAGCTACAACGAAGGTCCACTCGAAGGTGCGCCCATGGAGGGGCAGGAGGAGCGTCTTCTCCCCATAGGTTTTGATCGTGGAGCCGTTCGCCGCAAACACCAGGGGTCCGCTGGCAGGCGTCAGCATGTCCGCGTAGGCAGGCTTGACAAAACTTAGCTGGGAGCCTGTGTCCACCAGGAATTCTTTCCCTGAATTCGCGTCTGTCACGAAAAGCAGCTTGTTCTTCGTGCCGAGAGTCGCAGCTGCTACCGGCTCCCGGTCTTGGCGTTTCCCTGGCGCTGGTACCGGCACGGTGGGACGCATCTGCGCGCTCTCTCGGCGAAGCGCCGATGGTAGAAACAGAGGGTGTTGTCAGCCCCGCTTCTCCTGGCCTCTGCCGCTGCTGCCGTCAGTGGATCCGGTGCCGCAGCCTCTGGTCTCCCCTCGTCTCGCGGGGGGAGCGTTCAGCTCTGCCGCTGCCGTCGTGGCTGCGTGCCGTCTATGGGCGTCGATGAGCCGCTGCGCCTCCTGGCCCAGCTCGTGGTAGTCACGGTTGTTGAGTGGCTGCGAGCTGGCCAGGGTGACTCTCACTGCTGGCGGGAGTGTTCTGAGGAAGAGGTGGGCGAAGATAAAGCTGTCGTCATCCTCGCCCCTCAGGCTCATCATCTTCGCCATCAGATCTGCCGGCCTGTCTGCTTCCCCTTCTGTCAGCGCCAGGAGCTGCTCTGCTCGCTCTCCCAGCGAGGGAGTGAAGGCTCGAATGAGGGCGGCTTTCAGTGCGCCATACTTGTCGTCTCGGGGCGGGTGGTTGGTCAGGCTCTCCACCCGCTGCACTGTGAGGCTGTCCAGCTTCGCGACGACATGGTAGAACCTCGTTGCGTCCGCTGAGATTCCCCGAAGGTGGAACTGCGCCTCCACAGTGGTAAACCAGGAGCGCGGGTTATGTTGCCAGAAATCGGGCAGCTGTAGTGTGGTAGCTGCGTTAACCCGGTTGGCTCCTGAAGAGTCCGGTGCGGAAAGCTCGCCGTCACCGGCCATGGTTTGTCGTAGGTCACCAGTGTGGAGGATGCCTTCACAAACAAGACTGAGTTTATTTCTCAGGAAAGGTTTATTTGCAGTCTCATCCTCTAACAGCAAGTATCTCAACAAAAGAGACAGGACAATCTTTCCTCACAGCTCTTAAACCCCCAGAGACACAAAACCCCCCACATCAAATATCACACCCTCAACCCACAGTCCTTCAGTAAACATATAGCCTCCGAGGCTCGTTGGCGTCTCTATTGTCTCTTCCGCCTCGGGGGCTCCTGCTGGGACATTCTCTCTGACTTCCCGTCTCTCCAGAAACCACTTCACACCTGCCGAGGTCTCTGCCGGGTCAGGTCCTTTTGGACGTTTGAAGTCTATAGAGTATGCACCGTCATGCCTACTAAATACATGTGAGAGAAAATGCGTACCATACAAGCATGCCATATATGCGCCCTAAATGTGCACCATAAAATTGTATTTAATGAAAGGAATTAACTTAAATTACCAAAGATGCTGTTATTTCTTTTATCATACTTCTATATATTTATAGTTTTTTAGAACTCTCTAGAACTGTCAACCAGACAGCAGGAAAAACTTCCCTTATTTTGAAATCCAAATCTTGGTAGGGTTAGTTTGTCTGAAGGCTGCTGATGGGTTAAAGTCATTGACTTCGGGAATTTCAGTCATCTTAACTTGCCAAGTACATAATAATGAACATAAATTAGTTAATATTGTAGTGGCTGGTGAAATAAATCCTCAGCAATTCAGTCACTCTTGCCTTTCTCTGCTTATGAAGCTTAACCACACCTGTTTGCTAAGCAACTCTTCATTATTGTTCCCGTTACCAGCAGGTTAAAACCACCATAAATGCCTCCACTCCTTACATACCTCTTCTGCTTTTTTTTCCATGTTTAAAGTACTTCAATAAGCTCATGCTTCTCTCGGACAACGACGCCAGTGAGACACTCTGCCTTCTGACTGGAATGGTCACGCGGGTGGAGTGCTTTTCTGCGCGGATGACGGTCACACACGTTGTTCGTGTGCATACTTGCAGACCGTCATTTCTTCATATTTTTTTCTTAAATTTATATTTCCTTGGCCTGACAGCATAACTTTAAGGGAGGCGGCCCGCCACATGGAAATGTTACCAGAGGAAACCCTGCAGGGAAATCCTGGTCAAAATAAGATAAGATAAGATAAACCTTTATTAGTCCCACAATGGGGAAATTCCAGGATTACAGCAGCAAAGGGATAGCAGCACTCAGAGCAATAGTTAATAAGATAATAAGAACTAGTCAGAGCAATAGTTAATAAGATAATACGAACTAGAAGACGTGGACAAAATTGTTGGTACCCCTCTGTTAATGAAAGAAAAACCCACAATGGTCACAGAAATAACTTGAATCTGACAAAAGTGGTAATAAATAAAAAGTCTATGAAAATTAACCAATGAAAATCAGACAGTGCTTTTGAATTGTGGTTCAACAGAATTATTTTAAAAAACAAACTCATGAAACAGGCCTGGACAAAAATGATGGTACCCTTAACTTAATATTTTGTTGCACAAGCTTTTGAGGCAATCACTGCAATCAAACGATTTCTGTAACTGTCAGTGAGACTTCTGCACCTCTCAGCAGGTGCAGAAGTCACTCACTCCTTATGAGCAAACTGCTCCAGTTGTCTCAGGTTTGAAGGGTGCCTTCTCCGGACGGCATGTTTCAGCTCCTTCCACAGATGTTCAATAGGATTTAGATCAGGGCTCATAGAAGGCCACTTTAGAATAGTCCAGTGTTTCGCTCTTAGCCATTCTTGGGTGTTTTTAGCTGTGTGTTTTGGGTCATTATCCTGTTGCAAGACCCAAAACCTGCGACTGAGACCAAGCTGTCTGACACTGGGCAGCACATTTCTCTCTAGAATACCTTGATAGTCTTGAGATTTCATCGTAGCCTGCACAGATTCAAGACACCTTGTGCCAGATGCAGCTAAGCAGCCCCACAACATAACAGAACCTCCTCCATGTTTCACAGTAGGGACAGTGTTCTTTTCTTGGCATGCTTCATTTTTGCGTCTGTGAACATAGAGCTGATGTGCCTTGCCAAAAAGTTACAGTTTTGTCTCGTCTGTCCATAGGACATTCTCTCAGAAGCTTTGTGGCTTGTCAACATGCAGTTTGGCAAATTCCAGTCTGGCTTTTTTATTTATGATTTGTTTTCAACAGTGGTGTCCTCCTTGGTCGTCTCTCAGGTTCAGGTTCAGGTTACTTTATTTGTACCCGTAGGTAGATTTGTTTTGCAGTCTGGTGGCATCCATATTTACAAGCCACAATTACATTCAACATAGACACAAACACAGGAACACATGAAGCTGACTATAAACATGATAAAAATACTCAAGGCTCCATCAATCAGGGTATAAAGACAAAGAGATGAGAGAAAAACCAGAGGTAAGAGAGAAGGGTCATCTTAAAAAGTTAAAAACTAGTCAAAGAGGTTAAAAACTCAAAGGTCTAAAACCCAATAAAATATTTAGAACCCAAATAACATCCTACAAAAATAAGTAACTATAAAATGGAGTTAATAAATAGGTACCTAAATTATGTGCAATATGTTGTTACAACTTGTTCAACTCTTTGACAGCAGCAGGAACAAAGCTGTTTTTGTAGCGCTGGGTTTTACTTTTTGGGACAGCAAACCTCCGTCTGGAGGGAAGAAGCTGAAAGTTGCAGTGCAAAGGGTGGGAGTCAACATTTAAAATGGAGGTAGCCATCCTCTGTACTTGTCTGGTGTACAAGGATGTCAGGCTCAGCTGTGACTCAACAAGCAAACGACTAGATCATCTAACTACCTGATCCAAGGATTTCCTCTGTTTCAGTTTTATCTGACCAAACCATGACACTAAAGAAAAGGATAAAACAGATTCAATAAAAGCCCGATAAAACATTGTCATTATGGTTCGGTTAGTTTGGAAGCGTGCAAGTTTCCTCAAGCAATGCAAATGTTGCTGACCCTTTTTGCACACCCTTTCACAGTTCTCTTCAAAGTTTAAATTACTATCAATAATCGTCCCAAGATATTTGTAGGATTGTACACATTCGGTGGTCTGGCCTTTTAGTGTGGTGACTTTGTGCCTGGGAGTTTTCCTCCTAAAGTCAATAATCATGTCTTTAGTTTTTGTTGTATTCAGCTGCAGGTAGGAATCCTCACACCAGTGAACAAAATCATCAGCTACTGGGCCGTGGCCACTCTCACCATCCTGGAGGAGACTGACAATAACTGAGTCATCAGCATACTTTATAATGTGTCTGTTGTCATGTCTGCTCCGACACATGTTTGTGTACAGGATGAAGAGTAGTGGTGACAACACACACCCCTGAGGAGAGCCAGTAGAAGAGCACTTTAGGTCAGACAATGTACCATTGACCCTTACTCTCTGCGTCCTGTTGGTTAAGAAATCCAGAATCCAACCCACCAGATTATTGCTCAAATCAAATTGTTGCAGGAGCCTTTCAACTAAAATATGAGGTTGGATTGTATTAAAGGCGGAGGAAAAGTCCACAAATACAGTGGGGCAAAAAAGTATTTAGTCAGCCACCAATTGTGCAAGTTCTCCCACTTAAAAGATGAGAGAGGTCTCCAATTTTCATCATAGGTGTACCTCAACTATGAGAGACAAAATGAGGGAAAAAAAATCCAGAAAATCACAATGAAGGATTTTTAATGAATTAACTGGTAAATTCCGTGGTAAAATAAGTATTTGGTCAATAACAAAAGTTCATCTCAATACTTTGTTATATACCCTTTGCTGGCAATGACAGAGGTCAAACGTTTTCTATAAGTCTTCACAAGGTTTTCACACACTGTTGCTGGTATTTTGGCCCATTCCTCCATGCAGATCTCCTCTAGAGCAGTGATGTTTTGGGGCTATCGCTGGGCAACACGGACTTTCAACTCCCTCCAAAGATTTTCTATGGGGTTGAGATCTGGAGACTGGCTAGGCCACTCCAGGACCTTGAAATACTTCTTACGAAGTCACTCCTTCGTTGCCCGGGCGGTGTGTTTGGGATCATTGTCATGCTGAAAGACCCAGCCACGTTTCATCTTCAATGCCCTTGCTGATGGAAGGAGGTTTTCACTCAAAATCTCACGATACATGGCCCCATTCATTCTTTCCTTTACACGGATCAGTTGTCCTGGTCCCTTTGCAGAAAAACAGCCCCAAAGTATGATGTTTCCACCCCCATGCTTCACAGTAGATATGGTGTTCTTTCTCCTCCAAATACGACAAGTTGAGTTTTTACCAAAAAGTTCTATTTTGGTTTCATCTGACCATATGACATTCTCCCAATCCTCTTCTGGATCATCCAAATGCTCTCTAGCAAACTTCAGACGGGCCTGGACATGTACTGGCTTAAGCAGGGGGACACGTCTGGCACTGCAGGATTTAAGTCCCTGGCGGCGTAGTGTGTTTCTGATGTAGCCTTTGTTACTTTGGTTCCACCCCTCTGCAGGTCATTCACTAGGTCCCCCCATGTGGTTCTGGGATTTTTGCTCACCGTTCTCGTGATAATTTTGACCCCACGGGGTAAGATCTTGCGTGGAGCCCCAGATCGAGGGAGATTATCAGTGGTCTTGTATGTCTTCCATTTTCTAATAATTGCTCCCACAGTTGATTTCTTCACACCAAGCTGCTTACCTATTGCAGGTTCAGTCTTCACAGCCTGGTGCAGGTTTACAATTTTGTTTCTGGTGTCCTTTGACAGCTCTTTGGTCTTGGCCATAGTGGAGTTTGGAGTCTGACTGTTTGAGGTTGTGGACAGGTGTCTTTTATACTGATAACGAGTTCAAACAGGTGCCATTAATACAGGTAACGAGTGGAGGACAGAGGAGCCTCTTAAAGAAGAAGTTACAGGTCTGTGAGAGCCAGAAATCTTGCTTGTTTGTAGGTGACCAAATACTTATTTTACTGAGGAATTTACCAATTAATTCATTAAAAATCCTTCAATGTGATTTTCTGGATTTTTTTTTCTCATTTTGTCTCTCATAGTTGAGGTATACCTATGATGAAAATTGGAGACCTCTCTTATCTTTTAAGTGGGAGAACTTGCACAATTGGTGGCTGACTAAATACTTTTTTGCCCCACTGTATATGTGGGCAGCAAATGTACGCAGTTGTGATCTGAGGATCCTACAGGAGGAAGGGGGAGTGATTTATAGGCCCTCTCAATGGATCTATAGCACATGTCCAATGTCTTTTTTCGCCTGGTTGGGCAGGAGACATACTGATAAAAGTTTTTAAGTGTCTTCTTTAAAGAAACATGGTTAAAATCCCCAAGAATAAAGTTTGGCGCCTCTGGAGAAATTGACTGCAGCTGCTGGACCACATCAAAGATGGTGCTGGAGGTGGAGTCAGCATCTGCCCTCGGGTGGATGTACACAGTTGTGATAAAGAGTTGGGGGAACTCGCGAGGCAAATAAAAGGGGCGTAGCGATACGGGCAGCAGCTCCACATCGGGTGTACAGATGCGCTCTCTGACCGTGACAGATGTGCAGTACTGCTTATTAATATATAAACATACGCCGCCCCCCTGACGTTTCCCCGTTACCTAAGCAGGGCTGCTCGCAGAGATAGCAAAAAGACGTGACAACCTAATAGTTTTTGAATGCAAAAGACGCAATAGACTTATACAATGGTCCCCTCCGGCATACAACTAGGAAAATACCGGTCGCTGTGGAGGGTGAGAATATGTATGGGTACATAATCATACCATGTAGGATAACTAAGTAGACGGTTGTGCTGTTTCATCCCATCTAGCAACAATGCTCTGCACTGGGTGTGTTTATATATCTACATATTTATTCCATCTAGCTACAATGCTCCGCACTGTGTGTTTATATATCTTGTGGCAACCTGGGGAGTGCATAATGGTTTACCACCTTAGACAGGAACAAAGGATGCGAAGTTAACCTTTTGTGTGTGAGAAGTTTCTAGATGCCCTATTAAGATAACAGGGAGGTGTCATGGATGAATGGACTGACTGCAGTCGGACGGGGAGATTATCTTTTGTGTGTGAGAAGAGTCTAGACGGGGATTATCTTTTGTGTGTGAGAAGAGTCTAGAAGGATGTCATGTTATTTAAGGGAAGAGTTCCTACTTGTATGCCATTCTGTCTATGCTCCTTGTGTGAGTCGTGTAATAAACCGCCTGAACCAAATCCGCCTCATTATTTACACGCTCCACACTGGTGACCCAAGACGAATCATGGAATACGACGGAAGATCCCCGGAGCCAACCTCGACTGGAACCCCCAGCTTCACGTGTGCTGTAGCGATCAAACTACCTGATTTTTGGCAGCACAACCCGCGCTCCTGGTTCCACCTAGCCGAGGCGCAGTTCGCCCTCCGAGGGATATCGGCGGACGATATGAAATTCCACTATGTGGTCGCAGCGCTGAATGCCAGCACGGCTCAGCACATCGAGAGCCTGCTCGATCAGCCACCAGCCGACGGCAAATATGACGCGCTGAAGGCTGCCCTCATCCAGCACTACACGCTCTCGGAGGGTGAGAGAGCAGAGAGGCTTCTGACGCGGACCGAGTTGGGAGATGGTTCGGCCGTGGACATGATGGAGAAGATGCTGAGGTTAAAGGGCACGGACGACGACCACTTCATCTTCACCCACATTTTCCTCAGGAACCTTCCAACAGCGGCGAGAGCGGCCCTGGCCAATTCGTCGTTGCTGGCCAAACGGGACTATCGTGTGCTGGCCCAAGAGGCAGACCGGATCATCGTCGCCACCAGGGCTTTCGTGACCATTGCGGCAGCGGTGGAGCCTGGCACGTCGACATGAGGGGGCGAGGAGCCGCCGACGGCAGCAGCGGGGGCCAAGGAACGTGGAGGTGACACGCTTTGCTTCTACCACCGCCGCTTTGCAGAGAGGGCACGCAAATGTATACCACCGTGCCAGTTCAAGCGCTCAGGACGCCAAGACCGGGGGTCGGTAGCAGCCGCGACCCTCGGGGAGGAGAACAAGCTGCTCTATGTGACGGACGCACACTCGGGGAGGCATTTCCTCATGGACACCGGCGCACAGAGGAGTTTCATCTCGCCGACCTACGCTGACTGGCTGGCAGGAACCAGCGGCCCCGAGATGGCAGCAGCAAACGGCTCAGACATTAAGACCTTTGGTGAGAGGACTCTACTCTTGTCTCTACACGGTCGTACATTTGAATGGACTTTTGTTGTAGCAGCATTGGATTACCATATACTGGGGGCTGATTTTTTATGTGCACATGGGTTGTTGGTAGATGTCTCCAACAGTCTTTTGACTCTCTCCCCTGTATAGCTCGAGTGACCCGGCCAACAGCACAAGCCAACATTACAGCAGCATGCGGCAAGTTCCACTCACTGCTCGCTCAGTTCCCAGCACTCACAGTCCCGACGTTTTCAGCAGCTATCGCTAAACATGGGGTGGAGCATTTTATCACCACCACCGGGGCGCCCGTTTTTGCAAGACCTCGGCGCTTGGACGCAGCTAAACTGGCCATAGCGCGCGAGGAGTTCGCTAACCGAGAGAGGTTAGGCATCATCAGGCGCTCAAACAGCCCATGGGCTTCCCCGCTACACATGGTCCCTAAAGCTGAAGGTTCGTGGCGACCTTGTGGTGATTTCCGCAGGTTAAACAACGCTACAGCGCACGACCACTACCCAATTCCCCACATTCAGGTTTTTTCCGCTCACCTCGCAGGAGCGCGCATTTTTTCTAAGATAGATTTGGTCCGTGGTTACCACCAAGTCCCAGTGCATGCTGAGGACATACCCAAAGCAGCGGTAATAACTCTGTTTGGTTTATTTGAGTTCTTGCGCATGCCGTTTGGGCTTAAAGGGGCAGCACAGACGTTCCAACACATGATGGATGCAGTACTGCGCGATCTCCCTTTCGTGTTCGTCTACCTGGACGATATCTTGGTAGCCAGCGCGTCCGAAGACGAACACGAAATCCACCTCACGACGGTTTTCCGAAGGTTGGAAGAGCACGGTTTAATAATCAACCCAGCGAAATGTCAGTTCAGGGTGACGGGGATTGATTTTTTAGGGCACTGTGTCTCTCCCGAAGGAGCGGTTCCGCTGCCTGACAAAGTGCGTGCAGTGACAGATTTTCCCCGACCGCAAACGGTCAGGGCGCTACAAGAATTTTTGGGAATGGTGAACTTTTATAACCGTTTCCTTCCCCGCGTAGCGCAGCTCATGCAGCCATTGTACGCTGCGCTCAAAAAACAGAAACCCGCGAATAGGGTTGAATGGACCCCGGAACGAGAGCAGGCGTTCTCGGAAGTTAAAGCAGCCCTGGCAAACGCCGCATTGTTGGCACATCCAGACCCAACGGCCCGCATAGCCCTCACCACTGATGCCTCAGATGTGGCCATAGGGGCTGTCGTGGAGCAGCGTGTCGCCGGGGCTTGGCAGCCGCTTGCCTTTTTCAGCAGAACTTTGCGCAACAATGAACGTAAATACAGCGTGTTCGACAGAGAGTTACTGGCTCTCCACCTGGCCATTCGCCATTCCCAGTTCTGGCTGGAAGGGCGCAATTTTACTGCGTTCGTTGACCATAAGTCACTAACATTCGCGATGGCCAAAGTTTCAGAACCTTGGTTGGGCCGGCAGTAGAGGCAGCTGGCCGCGATCTCAGAGTTTACTACCGATATTCAGCATGTGTTGGGCAAACCGAATGTAGTGGCAGACTGCCTCTCGCGCGCCGTTGTGGCCCCGGTCTGTGTAGGGTTGGATTACGCAGCCATGGCCGCGGAGCAGGCTAGTGACGCGGACGTGTGCGCGCTCCAGTCTGGACCAACAGGGTTAAGGCTGGAGAAGAGGGCGCTGCTTAACGGCGTTCCCCCCTTAATCTGCGACGTCTCCACGGGTCGCCCACGGCCTGTGGTTCCGGCCACGTGGCGCCGCTGCGTGTTTGACTCGGTTCACTCTTTGGCACACCCAGGGGTGCACGCGTCAGTCAAAATGGTAGGAGAGAAATATGTGTGGCCGGGCCTTCGCAAACAGGTGAAAGAGTGGGCGGCAGCCTGCGTGGCGTGCCAACGAGCCAAGGTTCACAGACACACGAAGGCTCCTTTAGAGCCGTTTCGCATCCCGGCTAAGAGGTTCGACCATGTCCATGTGGACCTCGTAGGCCCCCTTCTGCCATCACAGGGGTACACGCATCTCCTGACAATGGTGGACCGCACCACGCGCTGGCCAGAAGCGGTTCCGCTGGCAGCAACCACGGCCGAGGAGGTGGCGCGCGCGTTTTTAACAGCATGGGTGGCGCGTTTTGGAGTTCCGTCGGACATTACGTCCGACAGGGGCTCTCAATTTGTTTCCGAACTCTGGTCAACCATGGCCCGCAGCCTTGGTGTCTCAATTCACTGCACAACCGTGTACAATCCGCAATCTAATGGGTTATGCGAACGTTTTCATAGGTCATTAAAAGCGGCTCTGAGGGCTTCACTGACGGATGCAAATTGGGTAGACAGGCTACCATGGGTTTTATTGGGGTTACGTTCTGCGCCTAAAGAGGATCTGGAAGCTTCCCCGGCAGAACTCGTTTTTGCACAACCACTCCGGCTGCCTGGGGAGTTTCTGCCAGATAATCCTGCGCCGGGCAGCTCCCCGTCTCAGCTGCTGCAGCATTGCATAGACTCAAGCACGCTGCCGGGCCCTGCCCACCACAGTTTTCCACGTGTTTTTGTGCCTAAAGCTTTGAAAAACGCAGAGTTCGTGTTTGTCAGACACGACGCGCACCGCCCCCCACTGCGCCCACCTTATGATGGACCATTTAGAGTGCTGGAAACAAGGGACAAGCATTTTTTGCTAGACTTGGGGGGTAGGAAAGAAAAAATTGGCATAGACAGACTCAAGCCTGCTTTCATTGTGGCTGACGAGCAAGTGCTGTTGGCGAGGGCCCCTCGGCGTGGAAGACCCCCACGGGGCGCTTCCCAGAGAAAAGATTCTCCAGAGCACCCACACGGACAATCAAAAAGTTTTCACCCCCAGACATCAGCCCCCCAGCATGGCAGCGCCACGGAGGCAGCAAATCCTGGCTACAGCAGATACGGCAGGAGACTGAAGCCCAAGCAGCATGCGGACTGATGTTGATTGTTCTACAGCATGTGGACTGATGTTAATGGTTTTATCACAGCATGTGGACTGTTACCCTTTTGTCCTATCTAAGTTGCTGGGGGGGTGGCAACCTGGGGAGTGCATAATGGTTTACCACCTTAGACAGGAACAAAGGATGCGAAGTTAACCTTTTGTGTGTGAGAAGTTTCTAGATGCCCTAGTAAGATAACAGGGAGGTGTCAAGGATGAATGGACTGACTGCAGTCAGACGGGGAGATTATCTTTTGTGTGTGAGAAGAGTCTAGACGGGGATTATCTTTTATGTGTGAGAAGAGTCTAGAAGGATGTCATGTTATTTAAGGGAAGAGTTCCTACTTGTATGCCATTCTGTCTATGCTCCTTGTGTGAGTTGTGTAATAAACCGCCTGAACCAAATCCGCCTCATTATTTACACGCTCCACAATCTACATATTATTCCATCTAGCTACAATGCTCCGCACTGTGTGTTTATATATTTACATATTTATTCCATCCAGCTACAATTCTCCGCACTGTGTGTCTATATATATATATATATATATATATATATATATATATATATATATATATATATATATATATATATATATATATATATTAATATGTACATATGTATACTAGCTGCTCTTGTTTTTTCTTGCCTTCTGATTGTTGCTCTGAGTGTTGCTATCCCTGTGCTGTTGCAATCCTGGAATTTCCCCATTGTGAGACTAATAAAGGCTTATCTTATCTTATCTACCTCTTCCTGCCGATCAGAGCGTAGTGGGGCTCTTGGACTGTAGACTGTAGACAGTCCAAGTTTCTGCACCGTACAATAGAGTAGCCAGTACTGTCGCTCTGTACACTTTGCATTTCACACGGATAGACACATGTCGATTGTTCCACAGTCTCTCCCTCAAGTTTCCAAACACAGTGCTCGCTCTTCCCATTCTGAGAGATAGTTCATCCTCCAGCTTAGCATTCTCTGAAACAGTACTCCCTAGATTCTTGAAAGTCCTACACTTGACTAGTGGCTCTGTGCCAATGCTGATATCTTCTGGTAGTGATGTTGCTCTCTGGAACTTTGGCGGTTGATAAAGGCACTCTGTCTTCTTGATGTTGATTTGGAGGCTGAATTGGCTAGCTGCTCTTGCAAATTTCTCCACTAAATATTGCATATCTTCTGCACTGTGTGCAACTAGAGCACTGTCATCATCAAAGAGCATTTCTCTTACTACCTTTATCAATGTCTTACTCTTGGCTTTAAACTGTGCCACATTGAGCAAGTCTGCTTCTTTCCTTGTTTGAATGTATACTCATTCTGAAGTGTCTTTGAAGGCCACCTCAAGCATGGCTGCCAGATATAGCGAGAAGAGAATAGGTGCCAGCACACACCCTTCTTTCACCCCGTTGTTTATTGAAAAGTCTTAGGCACTGAAACAGTCATTGCCACGTTTGCTTGCATACCTGGATGGAGTGCCTTGATCAGGTTGACAAACTTCTCTGTACAGCCATATTTCTTGAGTACCTGCCAAAGTCCTTGTCGCGAAACCGTATCGAAGGCTTTACTGAAGTCTATGAAGACTACATAAAGTGGCATGTTCTGTTTGATACACTTTTCTTGAACCTGTTTTAAGCAGAAAATGATGTCCATTGTGCTTCTTCCACTTCTAAAGCTGCATTGGGTTTCCAGTAGTACATTCTGCGAGATGTGCTCATTGAGTCTGTCCAGTAGTACATGTGAGAGAATCCTACCAACAGTGGCTAGCAGTGATATAACTCTGTAATTTCCACAATCTTTCCTGTCACCTTTTTTGAACAAAGGCACAATACTTGCATCCTTCCAGTCTTGAGGTACTTTCTGGGCATCCCTTATCTCTTGGATGAGCTTGTGCAGGCAGTTGGTCAGCTGAACACCACCAAATTTCCACACTTCTGCTGGAATTCCATCCCTTCCTGGAGCTTTACCATCCTGTGTTGTCCTGATAGCTGCCATTAATTCATCAAGATTTGGTGGTTCATCCAGACTTGATACAGCTGGTCACTGCACGAAAGCATCTTTAGCCTCTTCAGCAAGATCTCCAGGGTTGTTTAGTAGTTGCTCAAAGTGGTCTGCAAATCTGTCCAGGGTCTTGTCTTTCTCCTGCAAAACCATTTCACTATCCGTAGCCTTTAGTTGGATCAATCCTCTTGGTTTAGGGCCGTAGATTTCTCTCAGTCCTGTGAAGAATATTTTCATGTCTGTCATGTCTGCTGCAGTTTGAATTCCACCGCTTTTTCATCCCCCCAGTTGGACTTCATCTCTCTGGTGTACTTCAGTAGCTCACTCTTGAGTCTTTGAGTATTTTTTCTTCTTTGACCTTGTTTTAAGAAGGATACATATATAGACGTGTGATAATCATAACACTAGCTAAAACTGGGCTAACTTGGTGAGCGGTGCTCCTGGTGTGTGAAAACTTATTCAGTTTTTAACTGTTCAGTGTTTCCTCTGGCTTAAAGATCTTGGTGCGGTGGCAACATATTTTTCCAGGGGGGGGAGGCAGAAAACACATGACATGATTGTAACCGGAATATGTTAATTTTACACTATTTCTTTTATTTTTTTTTTGCACAGTAATATTGCATAATGGAACTTACCATTTGAAGTATTGTGCAACCAAGGCTTGAATGTTGGCATATTGGGCCAGTTGGGATCCCACCCAGATGTCCTGTGTTTGGACTTTTTACTGGTGTCATCCTTCTCTCCTTCCTCTGCTCTCACCTCTCCTGGACCCTCTGCCTGAACACTTTCCTCTCCTTGGCTCCTCTCTCCTGTCTCATCTTTCCCTCTCTGAGCTCTGTCTAATTCAGCTTCTCTCTCTGTCTATGGTGGTATAGAAACAGGTTAGAAAATACTATGTGTCATGTTTTGTCCTGCAGGATTTTTTTTCATAGTTTACATAAATAACCAAAATGTGTATTTTTTAAATTTTTATTCTAGTGTTTATTTTTTTACATTGACGAAGAGTAGGAAAGGGAAGGGGAAAAAAAACATTCATAATAGTAATTTACTCATGCATACTTAAATTATGTGATCAGAGGTGGGTATAGTAGCCAAAAATTCTTCTCATGTACAGTGCATCTGGAAAGTATTCACAGCACTTCACTTTTCCCACATTTTTTTGTTACAGCCTTATTCCAAAAGGGATTAAATTCATTTTTCCCTCAAAATTCTACACAGAATACCCCATAATGATGATGTTGTGGAGGAACAAAATAAGTTCAGGCGTGACACGGCGAGCTGAAGGTTTCAGAGTTTTATTCCTCCATCACCATGAGACACACTGCAGCACTGTGTGTTGTGAATGCGCTGTTGTGAGTGCGCTGCCGTGAGGCATGTAAAGTCAGCTCTTTTATACAGACAAGAGAGAATGCATGGCACATTTACATATTGATATAATATCAGACAATACATATCAATCGCGTGATTAACTGGCACCAGACTCCTCTCCTTACTCCTGGGATGTATAACAATAGGACAAGAGAGAATGCATGGCACATTTACATATTGATATACAGTGATCCCTCGCTACTTCGCGCTTCACCTTTCGCGCCCTCAGTGCATCGCGGATTTTTCAAAAATATTCATCAAAAATTCAAAATTGAGAAATAATGGGCGGGCGCTAGCAGAAGGCAGGGAGACTACATTAGAACATCAGGTATTAACACGGAGAGCCCGCACAACTCAAAAATCCACCTCTCTGTTCGCTGTTCTCGTGTTGGCTCGGCTCGGGAATCTCGCAAGCTGATTGGCCGAGACGTTTCACCCCGCAAGCTGATTGGCCGAGACGTTTCACCCCGCAAGCTGATTGGTCGAGACGTTTCACCCCGCAAGCTGATTGGCCGAGACATTTCACCCAGCTTCTCTCCCTGCCACGCCCATACCCAGCGAAGGAAGACCGCATTCATTGCTCTTTATCGCTCGTGTTGCTTAGTCTCGCCGCGTGGAACTTTTTGCTGTTCTCTTGTGCCATTTTGTGCGAAATAGTCTTCCCGTCGAGCCACTATGCCGCCTCCTGCAGCTTCTCCAGCTCTATCAGAAGCTGCCCTCGACGATCCTGCGCCTCTAGCACCTGACGATGAGGCGTCACCTGAGGAGCAGTAAAGCTCTCATTAACCTGTGCAGTAAATCATCTTCATCTTGAGTTACGTATCTTGTTATAAGAATAAAAGAGTTCTAAAAACATATTTATGTACACTTTATTTACATCTACGTGTGTATGTACACTTACACACACACACACACACACACACACACACACACACACACACACACACGTATCACATGAGAGAGAGAGTGAGAGAATGAACGTACGTATTATTTATGGGTGACGTCATTAGGGGTGACGCTACTTTGTGGTTTTTCACTTTTCGCGGTCGGTTCTGGAACCCATTAACCGCGATAAGTGAGGGATCACTGTACATATCAGTCAATACATATCAATTGCGTGATTAACTGTTTGTCCCCCAAGGGGCTCTCTGTCCATATGCAATCCCTGCTGAGCGTGAATATTATCAGTCTGCATTGTGCTGGGTGCCCACACCGCTCCCCCAGAACGGTCAGAAGGGGTTGTGACCCCCCCCCCCCCCCCCGGTCGTTTGGCTCCAGCTCCTGTAGAACTGTCAGAGGGCATGTCAGTCTGTGAGGGGGATGGGGGAGGGGTGGAAAGGGCAGTGTGCTCCGCTCCGAGTTCCAGCTCGTTGAATGGCCGTGGATCGTGGGCACACGGGCCGGTGTGCAGTCGTGCGTATTGGAACCAGACGGTGATCGGCTGGCTTTGGGAGTGAGGTGTGGGAAAAGCTCTGTGCAGGAGGAGGTTGAGGGGGTGCGAGTAAACGAGTGCCGGCCCAGGACGTCAACGGTGTCTGGGCCGCGCAAAAATTGCGTGTGGATCTGCGATGGTGAGGAACTTTTCCCGTTAAACGTGGCGGAGATCCACAGCGGCTGTGAAAAAGTTATATCTCTGACTTCTCTCATGTTTTGGTCCAGCGAGGATGTGGGGAAGGCGAGCGGCCAAATTCCCCGAGGATACGTAGTGGCTGTGATAAACTGAAGCTGTGTCAGGGACTCGGCAGTTTGGCTTTAGGTGCGGGAAACAGTCCTAAAGTCATCGGGGAAAGCAATCGGCTAAATTCCCCTTGTGCGCCGTGGCTGGAAAACTCATACAAAGTCCTGTGTGCGGGCTGCATGTCCGCTCCAGGTGCACGAGCAGCCCTGAAGGTTCCGAGGGTGGTGATCGGCTGTTTAACTCGGGCATGTGCAGCGGCGGAGGACACTGTATCAGTCTGTGGAGCCGATTTGTCCCTGGTGTGTGGCGCGTGCCTGGCGCAGTGACCACATAGCTGGCAGTTGCTCTGTCCTCGTAACCCCGCGATGTGCACGCGTGACTTCTGTGCGCGGAAGGTCCATCATCGAGAGGTGAGTCAGGGTCAGGGAGCTTGATGGAAATCAGCGCAGTCGGCGTTGATAATTGTCCCCGTTCAGGCTGCTTCCTTCGTTCGCTTGTGTTGATCATGGTGCTGGTAAAAGATCAGGCGAGGGTCGCACCATGACGCGTGCTGAGGCTTCCCATCCGGGTCATCTTCGGGGTGTTTGCCTGGTGTTCCATTCTTCGTCAAGGGTCACCAGCGTGGAGGAACAAAATAAGTTCAGGCGTGACACGGCAAGCTGAAGGTTTCAGAGTTTTATTCCTCCATCATCATGAGACACACTGCAGCACTGTGTGCTGTGGTGTGCTGTTGTGAGTGCGCTGCCATGAGGCATGTAAAGTCAGCTCTTTTATATAGACAAGAGAAAATGCATGGCACATTTACATATTGATATACATATCAGACAATACATATCAATCGCGTGATTAACTGGTTGTCCCCCAAGGGGCTCTCTGTCCATATGCAATCCCTGCTGAGCGTGAATATTATCAGTCTGCATTGTGCTGGGTGCCCACAATGTGATTTTTTTTTTTTGAGATTTTTGCAACTTTATTAAAAATAAAAAATTAAGAAATCACATGTACATAAGTATTCACAGCCTTTACCATCCATCCATCCATCCATCTTCTTCCGCTTAATCCTTTTCAGGTTGCAGGGGGGCTGGAGCCTATCCCAGCATCTTTGGGCAAGAGGCAGGGTACACCCTGGACTGAAGCTCAGAATTGAGCTCAGCTGCATCCTGTTTCCACTGATCATCCTTGAGATGTTTCTACAGCTTAATTGGAGTCCACCTGTGGTAAATTCAGTTGACTGGACATGATATGGAAAGGCACACACCTGTCTATATAAGGTCCCACAGTTGACAGTGCATGTCAGAGCACAAACCAAGCATGAATTCAAAGGAATTGTCTGTAGACCTCCGAGACAGGATTGTCTGGAGGCATAAATCTGGGGAAGGGTACAGAAAAATTTCTGCTGCTTTGAAGGTCCCAATGAGCACAGTGGCCTCCATCATCTGTAAATGGAAGAAGTTCAGAACCACCAGGACTCTTCCTAGAGCTGGCCGGCCGTCTAAACTGAGCGATTGGGGGAGAAGGGCCTTAGTCAGGGAGGTGACCAAGAACCCGATGGTCACTTTATCAGAGCTCCAGTGTTCCTCTGTGGAGACAGGAGAACCTTCCAGAAGGACAACCATCTCTGCAGCAATCCACCAATCAGGCCTGTATGGTAGAGTGACCAGACAGAAGCCACTCCTTAGTAAGAGGCACATGGCAGCCCGCCTGGAGTTTGTCAAAAGGCACCTGAAAGACTCTCAGACCATGAGAAACAAAATTCTCATGTCTGATAAGACAAAGATTGAACTCTTTGGCGTGAATGCCAGGCGTCATGTTTCGAGGAAACCAGGCACTGCTCATAACCATGCCAATGGTGGTGACAACATCATGCTGTGGGGATGTTTTTCAGCGGCAGGAACTGGGAGACTCATCAGGATAGAGGGAAAGATGAATTGCAGCAATGTACAGAGACATCCTGGATGAAAACCTGCTCCAGAGTGCTCTTGACCTCAGACTGGGGCGACGGTTCATCCTTCAGCAGGACAACAACCTTAAGCACACAGCCAAGATATCAAAGGAGTGGCTTCAGGACAACTTTGTGAATGTCCTTGAGTGGCCTAGTCAGAGCCCAGAATTGAATCCAATTGAACATCTCTGGAGAGATCTGAAAATGGCTGTGCACCGACGCTTCCCATCCAACCTGATGGAGCTTGAGAGGTGCTGCAGGGAGAAATGGGTGAAACTGCCCAAAGATAGGTGTGCCAAGCTTGTGGCATCATATTCAAAAAGACTTGAGGTTGTAATTGCTGCCAAAGATGCATCAACAAAGTATTGAGCAAAGGCTGTGAATACTTATGTCCATGTGATTTCTTAGTTTTTTATGTTTAATAAATTTGCAAAAATCTCAAAAAAAAAAAATTTCATGTCGTTTTGGGGTATTGTGTGTAGAATTTTGAGGAAAAAAGTATTTAATCCCTTTTGGAATGAAGCTGCAACATAACAAAATGTGAAAAAAGGGAAGCACTGTGAAGACTATCTTCAAAGCAGTGCTATGAAATTAATAATTGAAAGTAAACAACCAAAAATTTCTAGTTAAGTGTACCAAGAGCACCTACTTTAAAACTTGAGTAATGACTTCAGTCTTGAAGGTTTGAGGTTTTTCTCCAAAATTTATAACAATTTTCTCATAGTTTTCTACTTTTCTCTGTGAATTTATCTAAATTTGAATCCATTTTCCTCAAATTTGTAATTTTCTCTTGTAAAATTATTACTTTTCTTGTACATTTGAGACTACTCTAAATTTGTGGATTATTTTATGGCTAATGTTTTTCTTTTTTGAATCCAATCCAATTTTATTTATAAAGCTCTTTAAAAATGACAGCTGACACAAAGTTCTGTACATCAACGATAAATAAAATATAAAAATAATAAAATACAGCTAAAGTACCAAACAGCACAAACAAAGCAATCGTCATACAATAGAGACAATAAGAACAGATAAAATCAACGTCTCAAACTGGGTCAAAAGCCAGAGAATAAAAATGGGTTTTAAGAGGAGTTTTAAAACTGGACAGTGAAGAGGCCTGTCTGATGGACAAAGGCAGATTACTAGAAAATTACTGTTTTTTTTTTTTTGTAAATTTGAAACAGAATGTGACTTTTTTTTTTTTTTTTTACCTTTTTCCTCATACAATTTAAACTTTTGACCATAATTTTGTAGAGCCAGAACAGAACAATCACTTTAACTCTGGGTCTGTTTTCAGGAGCTCTCTGAGTGCTGGTTTGAACAGAGAAGTGTTGAAAGTTTGTGGTTTTTAGCAGCAGAGCTCCTGTCACAGATATAAACTTACTTCCTCATTGAAGATGGCAGGAAGATTATTTTCTGTGCCGATAATGTATGACTGAATTTAAGTGTTAGTTTCACAGGGTTATTTAGGGCTGCTTTAATGAAGAGTCATTGTGCTCTTTGGGTTCACCAAACATGATTAACACTAAGATCAGAGGAGATGATGAAGATAACGTCAAAGGTGACAGCAGCAGATTTTTGGGTTTCTATGACATTATCTGGTCTGTAAAGTCAAACAGGCCAGAGTTCTCCTCTCCCACAGAACCTAGGATGAGCTTACTTGGCTAACAAGCGGTTTTTAGAGGAAAAAGATTTAAAGGAAGAAGATATTTAAGATGTTTATTATAACCATGGGAGTAGTAATGCGCGATCATCCACTCAAGCCACAGCACCATTTCTTCGATAATATTTTTACGTGGACTTTTACACACTGCAAAAAATCAAATCTTAGGAAGAAAAAATATCTTAAAGTAAGGATATAATTCTTGTTTTGTTTTGTTTTTTTATCTGATCGTGCAGTTTTCTGAGAACATTTTACTTGTTATAAGATATTTTTTGCTTGTTTTTAGCAATTTATTCAGGTTTTAAGTAAAAAAAAAATCTGCTAATGGAGCAAGAAATTTTTACTTAACAAATTGAAACAAGTAAAAATTTCTTGGCAGAAAATATATTTGTTTTAGGCAATTTGATATGTGAAATTTTTTGGCAGATTTTTTATTTATTTATTTATTTATTTTTTTACATAAAACCAGATTAAATGGCCTAAAACAAAAAAATATTATAGCCAGTAAAATGTTCCTACAGAAACCTGCACGACAAGAAAAAATATCATCTTTTTTTGTCTGACAAAATGTTTTTTCTTACTAAGATTTCATTTTTGCAGTGCATTCTCAAATTCAGCCAGTTTTATGGTAGCTAGCTCAGACTGTATTTGCTTCAGAAGCCAGTTAGCTGCTAGCTTCAAAATGGTGCTGGTCACTTGAATGGCAGAAGTTGCAAATGATGAAAGAGTGAGTGGGTGGGGTGGGGGTAAACTGGTGCTCGTTAGCATTTAAAGTAAAAACCTACAAAAACATCTCGTTTTGAGGAAGGCTCCTTCAGTGGGAGTTAGAATGGTGCTGCAGCAATTAAACCCTGAGGTGTTCTGACCTAAACATGCCAACATGTGGAAAAGAAACATGAAATCACAAATTATCAGCTGAATCACTGCTGCAGTTAATCAAGTTAGATTATTTAATTATATAAAAAAGAGAGAGAATGTTTAGTCGCAGTCAGCTGGTTATGTTGATGCCTTGTCTCTTCAAAATAAAAGCTTCACAGAAACTCCAGCAGCACTTTACTTTGTAATCCACACCTTTTCTGTCATCTGTCCTTCCTCTGCCAGTACTAACCTCAACACTGACTTTCCACTGCTCTGCCCTCCTCTGTTTTATCTCCACATGCAGCCAGGGCCCAGGAGTTCCGCGTGAATTTTTCTCAGGTTTTACAAGGTAAACCTTTAATCCTGCTTCATCACATTAGTATTTACACAAGTAAAAGACAGTCCACTCAAACATCACCTTTACTGAATCGTGCAACGTTTTAAACAGAAATGAAATTTTGTTCCATATTTCCAACATCGTTTTTTCAAATTTATAACTTTTTCTTTCAAACTTCTGAATTTT
This sequence comes from Pholidichthys leucotaenia, assembly GCA_020510985.1. Classification (NCBI taxonomy): domain Eukaryota; kingdom Metazoa; phylum Chordata; class Actinopteri; order Cichliformes; family Pholidichthyidae; genus Pholidichthys; species Pholidichthys leucotaenia. The sequence goes on from CM035844.1 coordinate 241,885,603, forward strand.
TATTAGTTGTAATTTTTTTTCCATGTTATTTTCTTGCATTTTTTTGGAAGTAATTTTTTACGTTAAAACAAGACAAAAACACAAAATAGTGCACAATGAACCCATTAACAATCTGGGCAGTCAAGGTGATTTTCTTCTGTGTAATTTTGCTACTTTTCTAAAAATAAATTAGCAACTGCTTCCTATAATTGTGTAAGTTATTGGTTACAACTTTGGAACTTTTCAGATAAAAAAAAAGCCTTTATTACCTTTACTGGTAGAGTTTTTCCCCACATATAAACTTGTAACTTTTCCTTTATAAATTACAATTTTTTTCACATATTTCTGTCCACATGAATTTGCCACATTTTTACACACATTTTTTAGCTTTTCTGGTAAACTAGAAAATAAAGTATATTTGCAACTTTTTCCACAGATTTTCCAGTTTTGTTTTGTTTTTTACTTTTTTCCATTCTTAAATTTGTAGCTTTTTTCATATGAATGCACCTTTTTGACATGATTTGAAATGTGCAACTTTTATTTATGTGCATCTTTTTCACATAATGTTTTTTCCTCATAATTAATTGGAGATGTATTTTTTTGTAAGTTTAACTTTTTCTCTTACATTTTTAATTTTTTTCCTCATAAATATTAGCAACTTTTGCTTCATATAATCATTGACTTAATTCTCATGAATTTAAAACTTAATTCTCTCACATTTGACTTTTCTCTTAAATTTACGTTTCCACATTATTTTGTAACCTGTATCACAATTTTTTTCACATAGTGAATTTTTCCTTAAAAATATAAAACTATTTTTGAGTTGTGTAAATTTGCTTATTTTTTTACAAGTTTTAAAAACTTTTTTATGCAAATTTGTGACTTTTGTGATAATTTTTTTAACCTAAATTTGCATCTTTTTGACATAAATTTGTACCCTTTTCATATAAATTTAAAACTTATTTCACATAACTATGTTTTTCTACAAATTTAAGGTTCCTTTTAAAAATGAAACTTTTTCCTCCTAAATTTGCATTTTTTCCACATATATATATTTTTTGTAAATTTGGCATTTTTAAAATAAAATTCCAGTTTAAAATTTGCAATTTTGGGTCATATAATTGTGACTTAGTCAAGTAAGTTTGCTACTTTGTTTAGCATATTTCTTTTACTTTTTTGTAAACATGGGGATTTTTCCACATAATTTAGTGACTTTTTCCTTGTTCTTTTGGAGCATTTTTCACCCATTTAAACCAACCTTAACACTGCATGTGTGTTCAGTGGTTTCCTTTTTTGGTGTACTCTATGTGTGCAGACTTTTCGACTCTGCCGTCCTGCTGCAGTCAGACAGATTTCATCATTGCCATCATCATGATCGTCGTGGCCGTCACCACATCCTTCCTGTTCTCACTTGTCTGAGTTTCTGATGAATTCTGTCAGTCTGACCAGCTTCAGTCATCTCTGTTAGTAGCTGTCATTTCACAGAAGGAAGCCATATGGTCCAGTCTTATCTTAAAGTCATTACTATAAGAGGGGGGGGGGGGGGGTGCTGAAAAAGTTCATAGTGGTCAAATTTGACCAAATGTGGATTATTGTTCTTCTTCCATCAGTGCTGCAGCGCCCGGATCCCTACAGTTGAAAAGCAAATCACATTTGGTCAAATTTGGCCACTATGAACTTTTCAGCCCCCCCGTATATGGACAGAAGAAATATCATGTCAAATACACCACCAGGAAATTTTACGTTTCATGAAGAAAAGGCAGTGTGAATGCTTTAAGGTGAAAATGTTCTCCTGAAATGTTAAAAAGTTGACTTTAAACAAATCATGAAACGTGGGTGTAATCTGTATGCCCAGATAGGCAAAACCTGACATGGACCATTGAAATGGAAAAGAAACGAGGTAGTTGGTCCTCTCTCTGTTAGGATTCCCATGAGCATAGCTAAAGAAAAGATCCCAAATAAATGAATCATCCCCTCATGGATCGTCACCTTATTGTGGTGGGGGGGTTTGCGTGCCCTAGTGATCCCAGGAGCTATGTTGTCCGTGGCAATTTGCCTCTGGTAGGGTCACCCAAGACAAACTGGTCCAGGGTGAAGGGCCAGACTAAGAACGATCCAACAGACTCTCATGATAAATACTAGAACAAGGATTCAGTGTACCCCGCCTGATATGGGATTACCAGGGCCCCACCCTGGAGCCATGCCTGGGGGAGGGGCTCGATAGCTAGCGTCTGGTGGCCAGGTTTCCGCCCATGGGACCCGGCCGGGCTCAGCCCGAAGGAGTTACATGAGTCCGCCCTCCAGTGGGCTCACCACCTGCAGGAGGGATCATGGGGTTCCGGTGCTGTGTGGATCAGGTGGCGGTCAAAGGCGGAGACCTTGGCGAACTGATCCCATGCTTTCTAAACTGGCTTTTGGTACGTGGAATGTCACCTCTCTGGTGGGGAAGGAGCCTGAGCTAGTGCATGAGGTTGAGAGATACCGGCTAGATATAGTTGGCCTCACCTCAACACACGGCTCCAGTTCCGGAACCAGTCTCCTGGAGAGGGGCTGGAGCTTGGCCTACTCTGGAGTTGCGCCGGGCGAGAGGCGACGAGCAGGGGTGGTATTCTTGTATCCCCTCATCTTGCTGCCTCTATATTGGAGTTTTCCTCGGTGGATGAAAGGGTTGTTTCCCTGCACCTTCGGGTTGGGAAATGGGTCCTGACCATCATTTGTGCCTATGCACCAAATGATGTTTCAGAGTACCCACTCTTTTTGGAGTCTCTGACTGGGGTGTTGGAGGGTGCTCCTCTTGGAGACTCCGTTGTCCTACTGGGGGACTTCAATGCGCACCTGGGCAACGACAGTGAAACCTGTAAGGGGTGACTGGGAGGAACGGCCTTCCTGATCTGACCCAGAGTGGTGTTCAGTTATTGGACTTCTGTGCTAACCACAGTTTGTCCATAACGAACACCATGTTCAAGCATAAGGGTGTCCATATGTGCACCTGGCACCAGGACACCCTAGGTCGCAGGTCGATGATCGATTTTGTTATCGTGTCATCAGACCTGCCACCATATGTCTTGGACACTCGGGTAAAGAAAGGTGCAGAGCTGTTAACTGATCACCACCAGGTGGTGATCAGTTGGTCTACCAACTTTTGGTCTACCAAAAGTACCAAGACTTTTGGTCTACCAACTTTTGGTTTACCAAACTATATGTTTGGTAGACCCAAACATATAGTGAGGGTGTACTGGGAACGTCTGGCTGAGGCCCCTGTCTGGGAGGTCTTCAACTCCCACCTCTGGAAGAACTTTGACCACATTCCGAGGGAGTCTGGAGACATGGAGTCTGAATGGGCCATGTTCTCCACTTCTATTGTTGAAGCAGTGGCCCAGAGCTGCGGCCGCAAGGTCGTTGGGGCATCTCGTGGTGGCAACCCCCGAACCAAGTGGTGGCCACCAGTGGTGAGGGGGGCCATTAAGCTGAAGGAGTCCTATCAAGCTTGGTTGGCTTGTGGGACTCCCGAAGCAGCTGAGGTGTACCAGCAGGCGAAGCAGAGTGCAGCTCGGGTGGTTGCTGAAGCAAAAACTCGGGTATGGGAGGAGTTCGGTGAGACCATGGAACAAAACTTTTAGTCTGCCTCAAAGAGATTCTGGCAATCTGTCCGGCGGCTCAGGAGGGGGAAGCAGCTCCCTGTCCACACTGTGTATGGTGCAGATGGGGCACTGTTGACTTCGACTGGGGATATTGTCGGGTGGTGGAAGGAATACTTTGAGGATCTCCTCAATCCCACTGACACGCCTTCCACAGAGGAAACAGGGCTTGTGGACGAGCGGGACGGCTCGTCTATCACAGGGGCTGAGGTCACCAAGGTGGTTAAAAGTCTCTTTGGTGGCCAGGCCCCGGGGGTGGACGAGAATCACCCCGAGGACCTCAAGGCCCTGGATGTTGTAGGGCTGTCATGGTTGACAGGCCTCTGCAACATTGCGTGGAGGTTGGAGACAGTGCATTTGGCACGGCAAACCGGGGTGGTGGTTCCTCTCTTCAAACTAGAAAAGCACTCAGAGAGCGCAGACCTCCGCCAAGCGCCGCAGTTCCCCCCATACAGTGTTTGTGTGTACGTTTTCAGATTCCTTGACCATGAAAACATATGACTAGCAATTGGATTGACAATGATAGGATTAGTGGTTCAGTAGTTATTGATGAAAATGGCATTTTCCGTAATGGCGGTTTAGCACCACAGTTCCCTCCATACAGTGTTTGTGTGTACATTTTCAGATTCCTTGTCCATGAAAACATATGACAAGCAATTTGGTTGACAATGATAGGATTAGTGGTTTAGTAGTTATTCACGAAAATGGCATTTTGCGTAATGGCGGTTTTCTTGTGGACGGTGATCCGGATCACCACCAAAATGTAATCATCTGTAGGATACCCCATTTCTGACAATCTGTGTAAATTTCATGAAAATCCATCCATAACTTTTTGAGTTATCTTGTTAACAAACAGACAGACAAACCAACGCCGATGAAAACATAACCTCCTTGGCGGAGGTAAAAAGGGCACTGGAGGGTGTGCTCCAACTTTAGAGGGATCACACTCCTCAGCCTCCCTGGGAAGGTCTATGACAAGGTACTGGAGAGGAGAGTCTGGCCGTTGGTCGAACCTCGGATTCAGGAGGAGCAACGTGGTTTTCGTCCTGGCCGTGGCACTTCTGACCAGCTCTTTACCCTCTCGAGAATCCTCAAGGGTTCGTGGGAGTTTGCCCAACCAGTTTACATGTGTTTTGTGGACTTGGAGAAGGCATTCGACCACGTCTCTCGTGGTTTTTTGTGGGGGGTGCTTCGGGAGTATGGGGTATTGGGCTTGTTGTTACGAGCTATTCAGTCTCTGTACGACCGTTGTGAGGGTTTGGTTCGTATTGCCAACACTCGATCGGACTCATTCCCAGTGAGAGTTGGACTCCGCCAGGGCTGCCCTTTGTCACTGATCCTGTTCAGAATTTTTATGGATGAGCTTTGGGTAATGACCAAAAGAACGAGATCGCGGATACAAGCGGCTGAAATGAGCTTTCTCCATAGGATTGCTGGATTCACCCTGAGAGACAGGGTGAGGAGCTCAGTCATCCGGGAGAGGCTCAGAGTAGAACCGCTGCTCCTCCACATTGAAAGGAGCCAGTTGAGGCGGTATGGGCATCTGATCAGGATGCCTTCTGGACACCTCCCACTTGAGGTGTTTCGGACACGTCCCACTGGGAGGGGACCCCGGGGCAGACCCAGGACTCGCTGGAGAAACTACGTCTCCCAGCTGGTCTGGGAACGCCTTGGTATCCTCTCTGAAGAGCTGGAGCAGGTGGCTGGGGAGAGGGAAGTCTGGGCTTCTCTGCTTGTACTACTGCCTCCACGACCCGGACCTCCGGAAAAGCGGTAGAAGATGGATGGATGGATAAATGAATCATATCAACAAGGTGAGGGACAGAGATTGAAGGTTCTGGCACAGAAAGCAAAATGTTGTCTGCAAACAGTGAAATTTTGTGTTGAGTTCCACCTACATCTACACCCATTATTGCATGGTCCTGCCTAATGGCCTTAGCCTGAGATTCCACGACAAGGGCAAACAAGGAAGGACTAAGAGGCAACCTTAGTAGTGATGTAGTCGGACGTTCTTTGAACTACAACCATTAATAATGACTGATGGCAGTGGTTCATTTTATAAACATTTTGGCCCATCTAATAAAATTTTCTCCCAGGTTAAGTTGACATGAAATGTAAAACAGGTAAGGCCATTTGATCCAGGCAACGGCCTTCTCTCTGTCCAATGAGATAACCGTATTATCAATTTCTTGTGTCAAAGGTCAGTAATATTTAAAATCCTCCTAACATACTGTAACTACAATTCCTACCTCTAATAAAGTCTGTCTGGTCTTCCCTGATAATAGCGGGCAAAACTTTTTCTAATCGTGATGCCAGTTCTTTAGATAATAATTTGACATCTTGATTTAAAAGAGGAACAGGTGTGTATGCTCTTCAGGGCATTTTCCTTTTTTCAAAGTTAAAGAAATATCAGCTTAATGAGTATGGAAGGCTGCTGGAGATAAAAGAATAATGCATCATTTCATGAAAGGTCAAGGTCAACTGTCAGGAGATCTCAGATCGGTCTTGTTAAGACAGAAACACTGATCATCGCTCCAGACAGTAAAATTCCTCTGATAAAGCAACACTTAGGTCACCTAGGCTCTTCTGTCCAGCCCAGCCTGTGTAACCTGGGTGTTGTTTTTGACAGTGCTATGTCACTGGACTGCCATGGTCGGCAACTAGTCAGAAATTGCTTTTTTCATCTGAGGAATATAGCAGAACTTAGACCTATGGTCTCAACACCTGAACTGGAAATGCTCATTCATGCTTTTATCTCGTCTCGCTTAGATTATTTTAATGCCCTTTTTATGTGTTTTAATAAAACTGCTGTTGCCCACCTTCAGACTGTGCAAAATGCAGCAGCTCGGCTTTTAACCTGGACGAAGAAAAGGGAACACATTTCCCCAGTTTTATCGTCCCTTCATTGGCTGCCAGTTGCTTTTAGATTTCATTTTAAGATTTTAATTTTGACTTTGAGTTCTTAATGGCCAAACCCCTTCATACATCTCAGCCCTCTTGACTCCTTATGCCACGATGCGATCATGAAGATCCTCAGACCAGAGATTCCTGGTGGTCCCTCGGACCAAATTCAAAACCCGTGGAGATTGATCTTTCCAGGCCGCTGCACCACGGCTTTGGAACGCTCTTCCCGTCCATGCGCTGCCTTGAGTCTGTTGACTCCTTTAAGAAGGAGTTAAAAACTCATTTGTTTAGACAGGCTTTTAGCTCTCATTGAATGGCTTTTATTCCTTCACCGTTTTCTCTTTTTATTCCTATTAATATGAATATTTTATCTTATTTCTATTGATTTTAATTTCTGTGTATTTGTAAATTTTAATTTGCTGTGAAGCACTTTGTGATATATATCTGTGAAAAGTGCTACACAAATAAACTTTGCTTTGCATCATACTGCAACATAACTGGCACACAAACCTATGTCATCAGGAAGGACAAACCATCTACAAGTACTGTCACAACGTTGTCACACCACAAAATGGTTGATGGTAAATGGTATTCACTTATATAGCGCTTTTATTCTCATCTCTTGATGACCAAAGCGCTTTACAGATCCTGCTATCCACCCATTCACACACACATTCACACACTGATGGTGGCATGCTGCCTAACATGGCGCTTCCAGGCCCGCCAGGAGCAATTGGGGTGAAGTGTCTTGCCCAGGGACATAACGGCAGGATATCTGGGGAGAGGGGGATTCGAACCGCCAACCATGTGGTTATTGGACGACCTGCTCTACCTCCTGAGCCACTGCCATTGATGGAAAGAATGGCCACACTCACACATGCACACATACTAGAAGTCTGGCCAGGTCCTCACCCACAGTGGCTGCCAGCCAAAAGATGCCAAGGCAACAACGGGCAACACATTACCCGCTTTTCTGAAATATTGGTATGGAAATACTTTGCATTTCCTATCAGTTTTGTCAACAGCATTCATGTTGTTGACCATGAAACCAGTGATTGTAAGCTTTGATGGTCTATTTACTTATAGCATAATTGTCCCCAGATGACTTGATGGTACAAAAATCGAAGATTGAAGATTAAATTGAATCTGCAGTTTGAAGAATTGTGACAACTCTGTTTGTTTATCTGTGACTCAGTCTTCCTCCTGTTCCTCTTTCAGGTAAACTGATGGCCTATGACACAGATGGAGATGGAGACTTTGACGTGGAGGATGCTAAAGTCCTGTTAGGTAAGTCCTCTTTACTTTAACCTGAGGCTCGGCTCTTCAGCTCATAGTGTGGTGGTTCCTCCTGGCCGGAGACGTGCGGGCACCTCTGACTTCCTCATTAGAACAACATAAATCTGTGTACAGACAGGAGGAGAAAACCCATTACCTTTCCCAACACCACACGTGCATCGCACCAATGTCAGCCCAAAGTTTACATCAGGAATACATCATATAGAGGTCCTTTGCTCATTGGCAAGACATTGGCTCGACGTCACCCTAATACTGACATCTAGCCTATGTCTTGCCAGTGAGCAAACAGCCTCTATTAGATGTATTCCCAGTGTAAAATTACCAACGTTGGGCCGATGTACACTACCGTTCAAAAGTTTGGGGTCACCCAGACAGTTATTTTGTGTTTTCCATGAAAAGTCACACTTATTTACCACCATGAGTTGTAAAATGAATAGAAAATATAGTCAAGACATTGACAAGATTAGAAATAATGATTTGTATTTAAAATAATAATTTTTTCCTTTAAACTTTGCTTTTGTCAAAGAATCCTCCATTTGCAGCAATTACAGCATTGCAGACCTAACATGATTGCATAAGGGTTTTCTAATCATCCATTAGCCTTCTGACGCAATGAGCAAACACATTGTACCATTAGAACACTGGAGTGATAGTTGCTGGAAATGGGCCTCTATACACCTATCTAGATATTGCACCAAAAACCAGACATTTGCAGCTAGAATAGTCATTTACCACATTAGCAATGTATAGAGTGTATTTCTGATTAGTTTAAAGTTGTCTTCATTGAAAAAAAGTGCTTTTCTTTCAAAAATAAGGAAATTTCTAAGTGACCCCAAACTTTTGAACGGTAGTGTATGTGTGCTGTTGGGGATGGTTACCTCTGGAATGGAGGAAGCGTGAGCGGCTGTATCAACGAAAGAACACAAAAAAACTTTAACTCCTTAACCTCGACGCTGCAGTCCCAAGTTTTTTTTTTTTTTTACTATGTACCGCCAGTATCTGTTAACCTTTTGTGTGTGTCTGTTGCCGAATTGCGACATAACCCCTCGTGGTCAAGAGTGGTAAATATATTTTGTCAATAAAATAGTTCAGATTTCCAAGGGTATAAATTGAAAGTGGCAAGAGATAATGGCTTACTGTCAATTAGAAAGATGTAAAATATGATCCAAAGTTTCAGATAGGAATAAATTTATGCATCTAATTTGCATAATGTTGCGACACCTCTTTAAATTCCATAACTCAGTCAAAACTGGACTTTGGACCTATTTAAGATAAGATAAGCCTTTATTAGTCCCACAATGGGGAAATTCCAGGATTGCAACAGCACAGGGATAGCAACACTCAGAGCAATAATTAAGAGGATACAAAAAATATAAATAGTGTATATTCATTTACACAATGAATGGTTCAGTCTTTTGACACCGTTTTTTTCCAGAGGACCTCATCATCTTATCTTCAAAGTATATGAACAAGAAATCAGTACAATATTAAAAAAACACAACCCCTCCCCCAGAAAATTCTCACTTACTTTTGACAAACGGGGGCTGGCTGGCTGGAGTGGCCACTGCATTTTCATCAATCATGGTTGTTATTTTGCGTTCTGTTGGTCATGTTAAAGTCTCTACCACATCTACAAGGTCTTATGACTATCTCACATAAATTTCGCCTGTATCCCACGGCTATTTTCCGCGTACAAAGCCGATAAAAGTGACGGTGACCGATCGCGGACATATTAGCTTTCTGGGTTAAAATGCTAAAAACAGGAAAAGGAAATGAGTTCTTCTTTGGTGTATTGCGTGTCATCCACTGAGTCCTCCAACGGATGTCTGCCACCTTTTGAAACTGGCAAATCAGTACAAATCCCCAATGCAGCGATCATGTGGGAGTGAGACGACAGGCACAGTGCCACACTCTGCCATTAGGGGCACACAAATTCACACGCGAAAAGACTTAAGACACCAGGATGCGCTGTGACGCTAAACATAACTGAGTTTGTCTGAAATCTCCTGACGAAACAGAGACAGAAATAAAATCTTACTTATCTCGACTTCATCTGTAACTCTCTTTCTCTCCTTCTTGTCTCGTATCATCATCTTTTCTTTATTTTTTTGCCCCATTTTGGTTCTGGTTCACCTCCATTTTTTTTATTCCTTCCCTACATCCTGATTTCCTTCTTTACTCATCCTTTTCCGTCCCATTTCCCTCCTTTTTTTTTTTTTTTTTTTGTTCCTGTCTCTCTCTGTTTTGTCAGGACTGACCAAAGATGGCGGCGGTAGCACCAACGCCGAATCGCTCGAGGAGGTTCTTAATATTTTAGCAGAGGAGGGCTCTGATTGGATCTATGGATTCTTCACCTTCCTCTATGATGTAGTGTCATCGCCCGTAGAGCGGGAGGAGGCGAGGGAGGAGGGGAGGACATCCTCCTCTGATGACGGGGAAGTTAAAGAGGTCACAGTGGAGGTCCAGAACCAATAGGAGGACAGGAAACAGCCTGTAGGAAGATGGCTTGACCAATGAGGAGGAAACGAAGAAACTTAATTCAAATCATTTAAATCAAAAGTTACTCAGACTATGACCAAATATAATGGAGTAAATGTAGAGGTTTTTCGTAAAAAATGCTCAAGTATGAGTAAAAAGTTTCCTGCAATAAAACCATTCACGAAAGTACAGTTTTAAGAAAAGTTACTGGAGTAAATGTATCTAGTTTCTTCAACCTGTTTTACTGCTTTTATTGTGTTTCCTGTTGAGTTTTGTTGTAATGAAATGTGAGATGTAAAAATCCAAAAATTAGTTCAACCTTTAATCCACAGAATATTTAGATTTTAATTTCCCGCATCAGTTCAATTTGTATTTTGTCAACGGATTTTAAAATTCTGCTGCTGCTGAAATAAAGACTGTTAAAAACCCAGAGAAACTGGCGAGTTGATCTTCCAGTTTGAATTAACTTCATTGCAGCTAACAGATGATGGGTTTCCTGCTGTGTTCATATCTGATGGTGCTGACTTGATAATGTTGAAGCTTATCAGTAAGCGAGAACTTTCTGCATTTCTGATCTATATCGGTAACATGGTTTATAATCCATGATTGAAATTTCTCAATACTTACGTGCTATTAACGTGTTCACATCATAAAAAATATATAAAAGACTCAATAGGCATGTTCCTACTGCAGGATCAGTTTTAGTACCAAGAACTATCGGCAGTTGACTGTTCCAATAGACAATATCGGGGATAACTATAGGGATTTTTTTTACTTTCTACTGCAGAGCAGGGACTGTTCAAAAAGTGACAAAATTACAAGAGAACAGTCAAATTTGAAAAAGTGGCATATTTATAAGTAAAATGTCTCAAATTTATTAGAATTTTACCAGACAGTTACAAAAAAAAAATATGAGAGAATAGTTGGAAATCTACAAATAATAGAACAAATTTATAAGGAACAAGTGTGGTAAATTTATGGTGAAAAAATGAGTTTGAGACAAATTTGAGGAAAAAGTCTCAAATTTACAAAAATGAAATGTATATTTGCACATCTTAAGGGGAAAAACCTCAAATACTAATAATGATGGTCCGATTTATTGCATTATCTGAGAGCCCTAACCTTAATTCTGAGGCTCAGTTTAGTGGCTTCATGCAGGTTTTTATGAACTAAAACTGGTCAAAATGGCTCTTTACATAATAGCAACTTTGAACATACAAAGGTTTTCACAACAGTCACTTGTTTAATTCTGCTTTTAAGACTGTTCTCTTCAAAATGTGTAAATCTGACTTTTTAAACCTATAAAACATTTCTTGTTAACATCTTTTACTTTGTGTGGACTCAGATGAGAAGACATTGAAAGGCCACAGTCTGCGGGGAGAGAGGCTGAGGAAAGGTACCCTGTGAGGAGCGTTTTTGTGGAAGAACTTTAACATTGTTACCCTTGGCTAATACCTCATAGATGTGTTTGTCTGAAACACCTTTTTAGATGACAAAAAAGAGGTGAAGAAGAAAGGCAGGAGTGAAGGTACTGCTTGTGTTTGTGTACCTGCACGACTGTGTGAAGTGTAACGGTCAAAACTAAAACCTGAAAGTATGTGGCCCATGAGAATTTCACCCAAAAACATCATGTCAACACGCGTTTGTACGATTGTTCCACTGTGTAGAGGAAAATGTGGATGTTAAGACAGAAGTGGGTACAATGGATAATATAGAAAGAAAGATAAAGGAGGCAATCAGAGATGGTAGAGTTCTCCTGCTGTGCTGGATTGCAGATTACAAATGGCTGTAGTGCTTTTTCACAGTCAGATATAGAGTATATGCTATAGCCAAGAACTGGAAATCTCTGTCAGTTATAGTGTATACACTGTGGCCAATAACTGGAAATTTTTACTGGTTGCACTTAGGGGTGGGACAAAAGATCAATTCTGTGATGGCTCATGATACTTGACACTAATGACGATGCACCGATCACTAAACGCATGGATCTTTTAATTACAGTGCTATGAAAAAGTATTTGCCCCTTCCTGATTTCTTATATTTTTGCATATTTGTTACACCTAAATGTTTCAGATCATCAAACAACTTTTAATATTAGCCAAAGATAACCTGAGTAAATGCAGAATGCTGTTTTAGATGATGATTTCATTTATTAAGGGAAAATAGCTATCCAAACCTACCTGGCCCTATGTGAAAAAGTAATTTCCCCCTAAACCTAATAACTGGTTGTGCCACCATTGGTGCCAACAGCTGGCAATGAGTCTTTTACATTGCTGTTGAGGAATTTTGACCCACTCTTCTGTGCAGAATTGTTTAAATTCAGTAACAACTGGAGGGCTTCATGAACTGATGGCTGGACATGCTCCTTCAGGATTTTTTGGTAGAGAACAGAATTCATGGTTCTGTCAGTTAGGGCAAGTTGTCCATGTCCTGAAGCAGCAAAACAGCCCCAGACCATCACACTGCCACCACCATGTTGGACTGTTGATATGGTCTTTTTTTGAAATTCTGTGTTAGTTTTATGACAGATAAAACAGGACACGTTTTCTAAAAGGTTCAACTTTTGTCTCATCAGACCCCAAAATATTTTCCCAAAAGTCTTGAGGATCATCTAGATGTTTTCTGGCAAATGTGAGACGTGTCTTTGTGTTCTTTTTGTCCAGCAGCGGTTTTTGTCTTGGAACTCTCCCATGGATGCCATTTTTGCCCAGTCTCTTTCTTAATGTTCCATCATGGACCAGTGTCCAAACTGAGGCAAGTGAGGCCTGCAGTTCTTTAGACGTTGTTTTGGGTTTTTGTTTCTCATCTGTTCTTGAATTTCTTTAAATCACTTTGGGTTGTGTTGCTTTTTGAGATCTTTTAGCCTACTTCAGGTTGTCAGACAGGTTCTATTTAAGTCATTTCTTGATTCAACAAGTCTGGCAGTAATCAGGCTTGGGTGTAGCTACTGAAACATTGCAAGTGTGATTCAGGTTCAGGTTCCTTTATTTGTACCCGTAGGTAGATTTGTTTTGCAGTCTGGTGACATCCATATTTACAAACCACAGTTACATTCAACATAAACACAAACACAGACACACATGAAGCTGACTATAAACATGATAAAAATACTCAAGGCTCCATCAATCAGGATATAAAGACAAAGAGATAAGAGAAAAACCAGAGATACGAGAGAAGGGTCATACTAAAAAGTTAAAGACTAGTCAAAGAGGTTAAAAACTCAAAGGTCTAAAACCCAATAAAAGATTTAGAACCCAAATAAAAATCCTACAAAAATAAGTGAATATAAAATGGAGTTAATAAATAGGTAACTAAATTATGTGCAATATATTGTTACAACTTGTTCAGTTCTTTGACAGCAGCAGGAACAAAGCTGTTTTTGTAGCGCTGGGTTTTACTTTTTGGGACAGCAAACCTCTATCTTGAGGGAAGAAGCTGAAAGTTGCAGTGCAAAGGGCTGCACGGTGGCGCAGTGGTTTAGCACTGTGGCAGCACAGTTTTACCCTTGGCCGGGGGATCGCGGGGATCATGAGATCGTGGGTTCGATCCCAGCCCCCGACCAACAGTGAGCTGTGTGGAGTTTGCATGTTCTCCCCGTGTTGCGCGGGTTTACTCCGGGATTTCTCCGGTTTCCTCCCGCATACCAAAAAAACATGTAGGTTTAGGGCGCTCGCGCACGCAGCGACCAGCAGCCGGTGGCTTGTCACCAGACTGCAAACCAAGTCTACCTACGGGTACAAATAAGTAACAAAAAAAAAACAAACAAAAAAAAAAGGGTGGGAGTCATCATTTAAAATGGAGGTAGCCATCCTCTGTACTTGTCTGGTGTACAGGTGAAAGACGATAAGAACAACGCACTTGTTGTGTCTGCTTACACCTTTATTGCCGACCACACAAAGTGACATGAGAGTCTCCAGAAAAAAAACATATCCGTTTTCCCCCTTCTGCTCGCTTTCACAATAAAAGCCCTGCGGATAACAGCACAACAAACACGATAAATGACAGTTATATACAACATATTGTATCTGAAACTTAACAATCTCCCTGTCTTTTTTTTTTTTTAATCAGTCATATTCAGACCCATTAAGTCCAACAACATAAACATATACACGTGCTCAAATAAACCCTGAGCTTGAAGACAGAACATAACTGTTAAACAAAGCTTAAATATGAATAGAAGACAGAACATAACTGTTAAACAAAGCTTAAATATGAATAGAACTGTATGTTCTCAAGTTTTCATTTTTTTAAGTAATACTCTGACCCAATAGTCCATTGCCCTTCACTCAGCGCCTTGAGCAACTGGTGAGCTGATGCACCCCTTTTTGTGAGGCAGTCTGCAAGTTGTTCTTTTGTGCTCTGCCACAGTATCTGTTCAATTTTCTGCATCTGAATAAGCTCTTTGATGCTACTAATTTACACCTCACCTCCCACTTGAGGTGTTTCAGGCACGTCCCACTGGGAGGAGACCCCGGGGCAGACCCAGGACTCGGTGGAGAGACTATGTCTCCCAGCTGGTCTGGGAACGCCTTGGTATCCCCTCTGAAGAGCTGGAGCAGGTGGCTGGGGAGAGGGAAGTCTGGGCTTCTCTGCTTGAACTGCTGCCTCCGCGACCTGGACCTCCGGAAAAGCGGTAGAAGATGGATGGATGGATGCTACTAATTTCCAAACGAAGTCTTTTCTCAGAAACTGACTTTGTGGATTTTAGTGCATCAGTTAGCGAATGGTTGTCTGTTACACAGATTATTGGAGGGGCATGGTTCGTGTCTCCTGCGGTCAACTCAGAAAACAGTGTAGCTAGAAAAAGTGCATTGTCAGCTCCCTCAGACATAGCCAGGGTTTCACCAGCTAGTGTACTTCTCACTACCCTTTTTACTCTCTTTGATTGCCAAGAAAGAGGTGAAAACTTTCCCTTTTCTCCCATGAGAGCAATGAAATGTCCTCCTTGAGTGCCTCCATCAGACAGGTTTCCAAATGAGGCATCACTAAACACAGTTATTTTTAGTGCACTGTCTTTTCCCAAATGTGAAAAGTTTAACACAACCTTCTTTGACTTCATCTTGCACACTATTCTGTTTGCTTCATGGATCGTGTGTACAGTTGCATCTTTCAGTGTTGATGCTAGGTTACTAGCATCAAACATCACATCTGGTCTACTCTGCCTGGCAACCCAGAGAATCTGACCAATCTTTGATCTGAGTTGATCTTTTTCCTCCTCACAGAGATGCAAATCTTGCTGTACTGCTCACGATGGGTCAATGTGTATGGGCTGCATGTGCTGAATGTATTTCTCCTGGTGCATTTGCACCTTTCCATCAAGAGTCACAAAGTCTACTCCCACATAACAGAAGTGTTTGTGTGCTTCACGCCCAACCTGGAAAACAGATTTCAGGTGAGGTATGACTGTTGTGGCGAATTTTTGTGTGCCTCCCCATATGAAATCATCTACATGACAGGCGAGCACCCCAGACACGGTGCAGTCTTGTTTTCAATAGAAAACAGCTGGATCGACCTTTGACATTTGTCCACCTGCTTTCAGCACCATCTCTTTGACTCTGTTGTACCAGTACAATGATGCGTCTGCTAAGCCATATACACACTTTTTGAGCTTCCATAATATTCCATTACAGTTGGCTTCAGGAGGTGGTCTAATGTAAATGTCACGTGACACCTCCATTCCCTGAAGAAATGCTGATTTTATGTCTATAGAATGAAGTGACCATTGTTTTTGACAAATAACTGCTGTCAGTAGTCGTAAGGACTCTGAAGCACAGGTGGGTGAGTCCTTTTGCAGCTCAGACATCTCCATCTCCTCAAAACCTCTTGCCACCAGACGAGCTTTTGGCACTAACCCTGAGACGGTTTCTTTGAGAGTACACACCCACCTTGTTGAAATACACTTTTGTCCCTCATCCTTCATTTCTACAAACACACTGTTATCTCTCCAGCATTTAATTTCTTCTTGTTTGGCTTTATCAAATGATAAACCATTAGCCACAAACACATCTTCGTTAGCGTTAACATCAGTGACAGCAGGTTCAATCTCAAGACTCTGTACCTGTGTTAGATCAACAGATTTTGTGTTACCATCTAGACAATCAGGCTCCATAAAAAGCAAGTTATACCAATTTTTATATTTCCCTGTTGCTTTGCCTGCCCGCCCCAAAACTTTGGCTATGTGTTTAACCCCACTGTCTTTGTCTATGTATTTCAGGACCTGCCCCGTTTTCAAACAAACACCGGATGTTTCAGCTGTGTTTGTTTCTCTGTTAGGCATTTCTGGTTGTATTTCATGAGTCTCTCTGTCACCATTCGTGGAAAGTGAAATCTCACTCTGGACTCCAGTAGCTTCTTCGGTGCAATGGGGCTGAAGCATGTTTTCTTGAACCTCCATTTCGTTTTCTGTGTTCTCCATGTTTTCAGCAGTTCCTATCGTTCCTTGTTTTTCACCAATGTCTGTGTTGTTTTCTGAATTTCCATTTGTTGTCTGATGTTCACTACTTTTAGGATTCACTTTTCTCAGTCTGAGATGATGCACTCTTACGCAGGTTCCTCCGTGTCGAACAAACACCACTGCACCATCCTGGCCAATAACAACTGCTGGCCCTTTCCACTCTGGACAGTCCACTCTTTTATAGTAGATTTTAATCACCCAATTCATATGTTTCATCTGTGTGACGGATTTGTTTGCGTAGTGCTCTCCGTATTCTTTCAGAACATTCTGCTTCTCTGAAAGCTCTTCTTGCAACGTGCAAAGCAGAGATGTGTTTTGCAACCCATTCACTCTTTGTAGTGCCCTCTAAGGCTGGGAGTTTATCATTTAACACAGAGGGCATGTTGGGATTCTGTCCAAACACCAGTTGATATGGGCTGTATCCATGAACAT
The DNA here is from genome assembly GCA_020510985.1 of Pholidichthys leucotaenia. Lineage (NCBI taxonomy): Eukaryota > Metazoa > Chordata > Actinopteri > Cichliformes > Pholidichthyidae > Pholidichthys > Pholidichthys leucotaenia. The sequence continues at coordinate 241,902,784 of CM035844.1, forward strand.
TGTGCATAGTGTTATTTGCCATGAGTGCCCAGTCTAGAGCAGTGCTCCAGTCACAGCAGTTACCGGCTTTTATTTTCATTATGATCTCTGTGAGTGTTTGATTATGTCTCTCTAGAAGTCCATTGCTCCACGGGCTGTAGGCAGCTGTTGTCTTAACTTCTATGTTGAAATTCTCTGCCATCTCTCTCACCTCATCATTATTGAACTCTCCTCCATTGTCACTAAACAGTTTCTGTGGTGGTCCATGTACACTTACCCACACATGAATGAAGTGCTTCACTATTTCTGAGGCCTTTTTTGTAGTGAGAATGCTGCCTGCACTGAATCTCGTGAATTGATCAATAATGTGAAGATACCACAGGCCTGGCTTCAGTTCATGTAGATCAACTGCCACAGTTTCATTATACTGAGATGCTAGTGGCAACCCAACTGCAGGCCTTGGTTTGGTCTTACTGTACCTTTGGCAAATGTCACATTCACTGATGATTTTTTTTAGGATCATGTTGCATTCTGTGTCTTTATTTCCAGAGCTATCGAGCAGCTTCTGCAATTTGTCAGCAGAAGCATGGCCAAACTGTTTGTGAAGCTTCACCAGGATTTTGTGTTTTTCAGCCACGTTCAAATTGTCCGTGATTGTCAGGATCTCCTCATCCCATTGCTCTTGATTCTCATCTGCATTTTCATGTTTTGTGACATCATCATCAGCTGTCAAAATCTGATCATCACGCTGACTGTGTCTATTTTTTCTGTCCATAATGTTCACACAATAGTGACCAGAGCTGGTAAAGTCAAGTTTCACTGGTCGCTGAAACATGACCGCACTGTCATTTTCCATGTCCAACACTGTTCCTGCTCTTTTCAAAGATGTTTTGCTCAGAAGAAGTGGGATTTTTACAGGAACAACCTCAGTCTCAATACTACATTTTGTCTGTCCAATCTTTGCAGGTATTTTCAACCTTTTTGTGGAATGAATCACTTTTCCATCACCAAATTTAAATGGTTTGTTACTCTGCTTCTCTGTTTTTTTCATATTATTTCTCTCACTCAGACTCAGCCTTGTCATGTAATTATCAAGCCATTCTTGTCCACACACAGTCCGAGTGCATGCGGTGTCGATTATTGCAGAATCAAAACACTCAGCCATAAAGATTTCTGCTTCATTGGGTGACTCTTTAGTAAACAGGGTAAAGTTACACTCCTCTGTGTTACTTTACTCGCTTTTATAAATTTGACTTGTTCACTTCTGTGTGGACAGTCTTTAGCCCAGTGAAATGTGCTTTGGCAGATGGCACATCTTGATCTCCGGCCATACCTGTCCAGGGGGTTGGTGCCCGCTTGTGGTGTTTTTTGTTTACTATTCCAGAAGGAAGACTTTCTTGTTTGCCGGTTTTGTACTGGGATATAGGCCGTTTCCTGATTAATGCCCGTGGTTAAAACAGATGAATTTTCACCAAATATTCGCTTGAGTGCTGATTTCATCGAGGCAAAAGTTAAGTCTGTACACGCAGTCAAAGCGAGCTGCCGATCTTTAACATCCAGGCATGCAGTGTCTAACAACTTAAAGGCCAAATGTCACGTAATTTTTTTTTCTAAATGACAACGAATTTAGATAAAATACACATAGCTTAAACCAAATATTCATACCGGAGACCATATCACCCACCTGTATTTACATAATTGCACAAAATACACCAGGTGAAGGCCCCACCTTGCTTGCTGGCTTGTGACAGCCAGTCCAGACCACGCCCATGTTTTTGACATCACCAGTTGTACCCTGGCTGCCCTGCCTATCCACATTCACACTTATCAACATTGGACAATCATGACGGAAAGTGACAGCGATTGTGAACAAATTAGTTTAGTTTTGTCTTTTTTTTTTGTCAGTGGTTCAGACATTGACAGAGGCATAGAACCTTACCGGTTCGAGCCGTCCGAGATGGAATCAGATGCTTTGTCTGATGACAACAGTTCCAACGATGACCAGAGAGCAGAACCAGTGGAAAATGTCATTGAATTGGACATTAATCGCCTCCAGAATTGCGAAGCCGAAGGGGGTCTGTCCAGGGCGCCCCATAAATATTGATTTTTTCGGAAGCCATTATTATTACAGTGGAGGAGAGCCGCTGCTGTCAAGAAATTGACCAGATCAATATGAAAATGGAGGCGCATACCTGTCAAGTGAGACGTTTTCGCCGTATTTTAATACCGTAAAACGCGGCTATAAGGGACAGCGGAGTAATAATGGACATTTCTCTGGGAAATGTTTTCATACCTGTCAAGTGAGACGTTTTCGCCGTATTTTGGTGCCAAGCGCGGTTGTGGGGGACGGCGCAGTGGTGGACACTTTTCTGGGAAATGTTTTAAATGTAGTTCGTGTTGTTATTGTCAAATATTTTAAGGAAAATACGGGGAAAATGCAATTTTAGCAAAAACGGGCGTATTGCCATTTCTGTACGCCCAAAACAAAAACATACGGGAAAAAAAATTGAGTGTCTTGAGGAGCACTCCTGTGTGTGATCCCCCACAGCTGGTGCTGGCTCAGCCTGAGCTATTATCACTACAACGAGAAGTGTGGAGTCAGTCATTAGTTTGATTGTCTGGGCGGGCTGATCGCTCAGCTTGAGCTATTATCACTACTGTTCGAAGTGTGGAGTCAATCATTAGTTTAATTGTCTGGGCGGGCTGATCGCTCAGCTTGAGCTATTCTCACTACAATGAGAAGTCATTAGGACAATGGTTTAACACGTTCAGCTGTGCAGCGGTTGCGGAACAGACAGAGATCGCCTGACAAATACAGAATTCTGCTTTTTTTTTTTTTTATTTTGCGCTGGACGCTGAGTTGTGTTGTTATTGTCAAATATCCATGAATCCTTAAAATATTTGACAATAACAACACGAGTTGCATTTGGGGCATTTCCCAGAGAGGTGTGCCTTGTTGCTCCGCCGTTCCTTATAGCCGCTTTTTACGGTGTTGAAGTACAGCGAAAACGTCTCACTTGACAGGTATGAAAACATTTCCCAGAGAAGTGTCCCTTATTACCCAGCTGTCCCTGATAGTCCCGTTTTAAGGTATGGGTGAAATATCCAATTTTTTCTTTCTTGTTGCTCACTTCAACCTTCCAGTCTCCATATAAACAATCAATTGAAATACCCCAAGCATCAAACTAGGGTACAATCGATTTCGTCACTTCCGCCTTCTTCCCCAGGCGATTCCAGGGGCTGTGTCAGGCCAAGCGCGGCAGTTTTAAATTAACGAATATTCCGTTGTTACTGAAGCATATGCACCAAGACCCGAACGGATTGGTTCCCTTTTATATCTAGTTTCAAGATATTTAAAGTACCCTGTTACGTGACATTTGGCCTTTAAATGCAAGCACAGCATCGGGAAGCTCCAGCTTATATTTGCGCATGCGGGTGTAGCGCTGCTCAAAGTCTATTATATAGTCTGCCATAGACACACCGCTGTCTTTCTTTATCCGGTCAAAATGGGAGTTGGCCTCATAAACTCGGTCTTTTTCTTCTTTCAAGAATAAGTTATCAAGATTCAAAAGCAAAGTGTCCATACCAGTGTCTCCATTCAGGTCATCTATCGGTATCTCCATCGCCACTTCCCGCGCTCTTCCTGATAGCGCCAAAACCACAGCGAGCGCTTTTCTTTTTTTCCAGCTCCGTGACTCGGGTCCAAATCGTGACTTCATTTTTCCAACTTTCATAGGGCTTCCCCTCATCAAACGTCGGCGGGACTCTATAGTTGGTAACCATCCTCTGCTACCATTGAAAGACGATAAGAACAACGCACTCGTTGTGTCTGCTTACACCTTTATTGCCGACCACACAAAGTGACATAAGAGTCTCCAGAAAAAAAACATATCCGTTTTCCCCCTTCTGCTCGCTTTCACAATAAAAGCCCTGCGGATAACAGCACAACAAACACATGATAAATGACAGTTATATACAACATATTGTATCTGAAACTTAACACAGGGATGTCAGGCTCAGCTGTGACTCACCAAGCAAATGACTAGACCAGGGGTCAGCAACCTTTACCACTCAAAGAGCCATTTGGACCTGTTTCCCACAGAAAAGAAAACACTGGGAGCCACAAAAACCCTTTTGACACTTAAAATGAAATAACACTGTGTGACAGAGATCATCCTGCGCAGTTCGCCCCACACGGGACACGAACCCGCGACCTCTCAGTCAACTAACACAGTTCGAGCATGGGAGACACAGCACGATCGCGCTGAGCTAAAGGTCCGACCGGTAGCTCAGCGCTACCATCTGGGGCTCACAGCACCACTTTTAACTAACTGAGGTCATCAGCGCAGTTCGCCCTACACAGGACGCGAACCCGCGACCTCACAGTTAACTGGTCAGAGACACGCACAGCACGATCGTGCTGAGCTAAAGGTCCGACCGGTAGCTCAGCGCTACCGATACTGTATGAAGCTTTGGGAGGGAGGTTTTTTTTTACTAACGTTCTACACCGAACAGTACTAGTTGGCATCCGTTACAACTGCATATAACTTTTTTCCCTTTATGCTATGTATAAACAAACTATAATGTGTTGCATTTATGAAATCAGGGAACTCCTGCAGAGAAAACAAAATTACATTTCTGCATGCAACAAAAACATTTTGAACTCCGAAAAAAAAAAGACATTGGGTTGAAGGTTGACATTGGGTTGAAAGGAGAGTGCTATTTCTAGCACTGATGACTCCTGATCCTTCGATAAAAATCTCATAATTCCGCTGAAAACAATACCGAAAGCTCAGAATTCCAACACGAACCAGCGATGTGATTTGGGGTTGGGGAAATTATCTGAAAGTTCAGCAGGGGGTCTGGGGGACATAGTCCCCCAGCGGGGTCCGGTAAATGGGTGGGGTGGGGGGCAAAGCCCCCCGAAGCTCCTGGGTTTTTATGATTTTTAAGTACCAGAACTGTGCTTAAATGACATAAAACAAACAGCTGAATGCCACTTATTAATGTATAATATTGACTTATGTTCCAAGAAGATAGCATTCCTAAAATATTCCAACAAGCATTATCCATCACATGCTTTAACACTTAATCAAATCAAAATCAGTTAATTTTATCTGTTCCATAATAGAAATAAAATTCCAACATACCATTACTTTTTATAATTTCAGCATTCATTTCAGATCACCAGTTTCAATCTCCATTGAGACTTGACCAGTTCATTTTGCACAATCACTGACGTAGCCAAGTCTTAGAAATATTCAAAAGTTATGAGTCAATGTCCACTGTGCACTGTCAATTTCAAACTGTTTGGAATCATAAAAGGGGATGGTTAACTTTTATTACCGTTTCCTCCCTCGCGCCAGCCCAGCTCATACAGCCGTTGTTCGCCGCCAGTAACAGAGAGTTAATGACTCTCCACCTGGCCATACCGATTACCGGAAGTGGCCATATGCCACTTCCAGTCCTGCCTGAAAGGGCGCAGCTTCACTGCGTTCGTGGACCACAAGCCGCTAACGTACTTAACGTACTTTATCTTCCTGGAAGATAAAATAAAGCGGAATTCGACGAATTAGCAGAAAATCACATCCCTGAGAACATGCCGCCATGAATCTTTGAAAAAGCATACAACGAGTCATTTGATTGGTCCAATCGTTTGCACCTATCCAATCGCAGGGCTGTCAAGCTAATGCAATACAGCAGTAGCTTGAACACAACACATCCGGGTTATCGCGGGAGACGACTTCCAGGGAAGCGCCGAGCACTTATGTAATTGTGTTGATTTTCGCTGACGGTGATTAAACTTTAACACGTTTTTTTTTTTAGATTTTACAATATCACCATAATTTTCAAATTTAGAATTACATTTTAAAAACTAATGAACTAAAATAAAATACATTTTAATTAAATACTCATTATTTATTTTCCAAAGCCACAGGGAGCCGCAGCAGAGGGATGAAAGAGCCGCATGCAGCTCCAGAGCCGCGGGTTGCCAACCCCCTGGACTAGACCATCTAACTACCTGATCCAAGGATTTCCTCTGTTTATCTGACCAAACCATGACAGTAAAGAAAAGGATAAAACAGATTCAATAAAAGCCCGATAAAACATTGTCATTATGGTTCGGTCAATTTGGAAGCGTGCAAGTTTCCTTAAAACAATGCAAATGTTGCTGACCCTTTTTGCACACCCTTTCACAGTTCTCTTCAAAGTTTAAATTACTATCAATAATCGTCCCAAGATATTTGTAGGATTGTACGCATTCAATGGTCTGGCCTTTTAGTACGGTAACTTTGTGCCTGGGAGTTTTCCTCCTAAAGTCAATAATCATGTCTTTAGTTTTTTTGTCGTATTCAGCTGCAGGTAGGAATCCTCACACCAGTGAACAAAATCATCAACTACTGGGCCGTGGCCACTCTCACCATCCTGGAGGAGACTGACAACAACTGAATCATCAGCATACTTTATAAGGTGTCTGTTGTCATGTCTGCTCCGACACATGTTTGTGTACAGGATGAAGAGTAGTGGTGACAACACACACCCCTGAGGAGAGCCAGCAGAAGAGCACTTTAGGTCAGACAATGTACCATTGACCCTTACTCTCTGTGTCCACTCACCAGATTACTGCTCAAATCAAATTGTTGCAGGAGCCTTTCAACTGAAATATGAGGTTGGATTGTATTAAAGGCAGAGGAAAAGTCCACAAATAAAAGCCTGGCGTGTGTCCCATTAAAATCTAGATGTTTAAAAAGCATGTTAAACAGAGTGACCGTGGCGTCCTCCACTCCTTTGTGAGGCCTATATGCAAACTGCAAAGGATCCAATGCATGTTCAATCTGCTTTAGGACCTCAGATCTGACCAGTTTTTCAAAAATTTTCATTAAAATTGAAGTCATAGCAACTGGTCTAAAGTCGTTTACCGTTTTAGGACAGCTGGATTTTGGAACGGGAACAACCACGGCATCTTTCCAGATCTTAGGCACATGTTGTGTCTCTAAGGACTTATTGAAAATGTAATGAAATACAGGACTCAGTTTATGTGCACAGGACTTTACCAGTCGCCCACATATATTATCAGGGCCCTGACTTTTGTTCACTTTTACAGCACAGAACGCCCTTTTAACACCCTGCACCTCAATATTAAAGTGCTGATTGTCTTTGAGTTTCTGTTTCAAATCTTGGGTTTCTGTGCTAAAATCAGAGGAATCAAAACGACCATAAAAACAATTAAGAGCATTAGCCAGCTCTGTGTCTGAATTAAAACCATCTAAAAACACACAGTTACTGCGCTCTGTGCTCTGAAGGCCTGCAATAGTTTTCATACTGGCCCAGGCTGAGCCAAGTTTCTTTGTTGCCATCTTGCTTTCCAATTCTGTTTTATAATTCTGTTTTGCTCTTAAAATTGTGGACTTCAGCTCCTTTGTGGCAACCTGTAGCTCAGAAACAGACCCCTGTTTAAAGGCAAGTGCTTTCCTCTGTAAGCAGGATTTAACTGATTTTTGTAACCCATGGCTTGTTGTTGGGATATATTTTGACACATTTACGTGGAACGATAATATTTTTACAGAAAGCCATGTATGAGCATGTGACGTCTACCAAAGAGTCCAAATCATCCCCGCAGGACAGTGTGAAAACATCCCAGTCTGTACAGTTAAAGCATTCCTGGAGGCAGTGCACTGAATCCTCTGTCCACACATCTACAGTGGGGTAAAAAAGTATTTAGTCAGCCACCAATTGTGCAAGTTCTCCCACTTAAAAGATGAGAGAGGTCTCCAATTTTCATCATAGGTATGCCTCAACTATGAGAGACAAAATGAGAAAAAAAAAAATCCAGAAAATCACATTGAAGGATTTTTAATGAATTAATTGCTAAATTCCTCAGTAAAATAAGTATTTGGTCACCTACAAACAAGCAAGATTTCTGGCTCTCACAGACCTGTAACTTCTTCTTTAAGAGGCTCCTCTGTCCTCCACTCGTTACCTGTATTAATGGCACCTGTTTGAACTCGTTATCAGTATAAAAGACACCTGTCCACAACCTCAAACAGTCAGACTCTAAACTCCACTATGGCCAAGACCAAAGAGCTGTCAAAGGACACCAGAAACATAATTGTAGACCTGCACCAGGCTGGGAAGACTGAATCTGCAATAGGTAAGCAGCTTGGTGTGAAGAAATCAACTGTGGGAGCAATTATTAGAAAATGGAAGACATACAAGACCACAGATAATCTCCCTCGATCTGGGGCTCCACGCAAGATCTCACCCCGTGGGTTCAAAATTATCACGAGAACGGTGAGCAAAAATCCCAGAACCACATGGGGGGACCTAGTGAATGACCTGCAGAGAGCTGGGACCAAAGTAACAAAGGCTACATCAGTAACACACTACGCCGCCAGGGACTCAAATCCTGCAGTGCCAGACGTGTCCCCCTGCTTAAGCCAGTACATGTCCAGGCCCGTCTGAAGTTTGCTAGAGAGCATTTGGATGATCCAGAAGAGGACTGGGAGAATGTCATATGGTCAGATGAAACCAAAATAGAACTTTTTGGTAAAAACTCAACTTGTCGTGTTTGGAGGAGAAAGAACACCATACCTACTGTGAAGCATGGGGGTGAAAACAACATACTTTGGGGCTGTTTTTCTGCAAAGGGACCAGGACGACTGATCCGTGTAAAGGAAAGAGTGAATGAGGCCATGTATCGTGAGATTTTGAGTGAAAACCTCCTTCCACCAGCAAGGGCATTGAAGATGAAACGTGGCTGGGTCTTTCAGCATGACAATGATCCCAAACACACCGCCTGGGCAACAAAGGAGTGGCTTCATAAGAAGCATTTCAAGGTCCTGGAGTGGCCTAGCCAGTATGCAGATCTCAGATCTCAACCCCATAGAAAATCTTTGGAGGGAGTTGAAAGTCTGTGTTGCCCAGCGACAGCCCCAAAACATCACTGCTCTAGAGGAGATCGGCATGGAGGAATGGGCCAAAATACCAGCAACAGTGTGTGAAAACCTTGTGAAAACTTACAGAAAACGTTTGACCTCTGTCATTGCCAACAAAGGGTATATAACAAAGTATTGAGATGAACTTTTGTTATTGACCAAATACTTATTTTACCGAGGAATTTACCAATTAATTCAATAAAAATCCTTCAATGTGATTTTCTGGATTTTTTTTTTTTCTCATTTTGTCTCTCATAGTTGAGGTATACCTATGATGAAAATTGGAGACCTCTCTCATCTTTTGAGTGGGAGAACTTGCACAATTGGTGGCTGACTAAATACTTTTTTACCCCACTGTATGTCTCTGGTCTTCACCTTGCCTCTTCTGAGAGCAGTTTTATATGTGGGCAGCAAATGTACACAGTTGTGATCTGAGGATCCTAAAGGAGGAAGGGGGAGTGATTTATAGGCCCTCTCAATGGATCCATAGCACAGGTCCAATGTCTTTTTTCGCCTGGTTGGGCAGGAGACATACTGATAAAAGTTTTTAAGTGTCTTCTTTAAAGAAACATGGTTAAAATCCCCAAGAATAAAGTTTGGCGCCTCTGAAGAAATTGACTGCAGCCGCTGCACCACATCAAAGACAGTGCTGGAGACGGAGTCAGCGTCTGCCCTCGGGTGAATGTACACAGTCGTGATGAAAAGTTGGGGGAACTCGCGGGGCAGATAAAAGGGGCGTAGTGATACGGACAGAAGCTCCACATCAGGTGTACAGATGCGCTCTCTGACCGTGACAGATGTGCAGTACTGTTTATTAATATATAAACATACGCCGCGCCCCTGACGTTTCCCCGTTACCTCTTCCTGCCGATCCGAGCGAAGTGGGGCTCCAAAGCCGTCAATCCACAGGTCCGCGTCCCGGTCATGCGCCATAAGCCACGTCTCCGTGTAAGCCATGACACAGCAGTTCTTGAAGTCCTTGTGGTAGCGTACATTCTCTTGAATTTCATCTACTTTATTCCTCAGGGATTGTACGTTCCCCAAAATCATGGAAGGAAGAGGAATGCTGTTAAACTGATGCCTTCTCAGATTTAATTTCACGCCTCCACCCACGCCTTCCGCGTTTCCTCCTCTTGTCTCTCTTTTCATCGCTGTGTCCATGAAAGTCTCTTAAAATAAAGTCTGGCAGTCGCGGCACAGGCTCAAACACAGACGCTGCATTATCCGTGTTTAAATGCAGTAACATGTCTCTGGAATATTGTATTCTCCCCGGCATGATCGTGATTGTGCTTACCTCAGAGACAGAGAGCCAGTGTGAAAGAAGCAGCAGTGCAAAAATAAGGAGGAAATCCATATTGATGGAACCAGGGAGCTCTTCGTTATACAGTCCACAAACATTCAAGGACAAAAACGACACAGAGAATTTTGTTTAAACACATTAAAGTGCGTAAAAACAGAGACACAGACGACGGACTTTTTTCACCAGCTGCCGGTCGCTGCGTGCGCATGCGCCCAATTCCTGAACTGAACTCAGCTTTCCAAAAAAATGTGGTAAATCACAGTTAATTCATGATGTAGCAAGAGGGGCAATTACTTTTTTACATAGGGCCAGGTAAGTTTGGATAGTTTTTTTCCTTTAATAAATGAAATCATCATTTGACAACTGCATTTTGTATTTATTCAGATGATCTTTGTCTGATATTAAAATTTGTTTGATGATCTGAAACATTTAAGTGTGACAAATATGCAAAAATATAAGAAATCAGGAAGGAGAAAATAATTTTTCACAGCACTGTATATACTCTTGGGTATTAATCAACCAATTGCGTTTTCAGTCCACTAGATGGCACAAAGCAAACACCCAGTCAAGTGAAGTCATAGCTTGATTTGCAGGCAGCTTTGAAAATTAGGAAGCAGTCAGATGTGCCGAAAAGTAGCTCAAATGCTGGGCCTTTTTTAGTTTTTGTAACAAAGATGGAAAAAAGATCTTGACATGACCCGCAAGAAGCACTGCACAAGGAAAAAAACCCACTCGGAACACACGGCCCAGCATACGTCTTGAAGCAGCGTCAGCAATGGCTAAAGCTAAAAACACACCTACACGGAGCTTGCTTTTTGTCTGTGCGGCACTGACCAGCAAATTCCAGACGCTTGCAACCATCAGCCTCAGAGCGAACCAAGTAAACAACACTGTCCACCGCCCTCCCTGTGTGCAGAGATGTGCCCCTTCAGAAAATGAAGCCCTGAGAATGTGGGCAGCAGAAAGGACCACAGCAGCTGGGGGACTGAGAGCATGCAACCACCAAAACAAAAGTGGCCGCAGTAAGATGAAAAGAGTTAAAACTTTTATGAAAGAGATATTTAGAGTTGTACTTTAGGGATAAAATTTGACGTTGACATTGGAGGGGGATGTTCGGTATCGTGGTGGATCGTAATAGTGATGAGATGGTGATAGTATTGCATCGTGAACCAAGTATTGGGATCTGAATCGGATCGTGAGGTACCTCGCAGTTCCCACCCCTAGTTGCAGTATATATGGACTATGGCCAAGAACCGAAAATTAGTCATAGTGTTCACACTATACACAAGAATAAGAAATTTCTACCAGTTGTAGTCTACTGTATACACTATGGCCAAAAATCTGAAATTTGTACCAAATACAGTGTATACCCCATAGCCAAGAACCCAAAAAATTAAAACAGCTAGAGAATAAACATGGCCATGGACTGTAAATTTCTACCAGATATGGTGTGCACTAAAGTAAAGGCCTTTACAAACACTGCAAGAACAGAGAACTATGTTGTCTGTCCCTGAGCTGCAAGAAAAAAAATGTCATTTTGTTCTTGCAGCCCTGGTTTGGGAGTTCTTGCAGCTTTTTCTTGACACATCATCTGGGCAGAACTCTTTTCTCTTGTGGTGTCTGACATCTATTGTACGATTGGTCAGGAATTTGAATTTCCCAGAAGTTGTCTTGGCCAGAAAGAACTTTGTTCTTGTTCTTGCCACTTCAAGAAAGACCAAATTTCTCTGTATGTACAGGCCTTAAGGCTTAGAGCTCAAAATTTTTGGCTAGATATACACAGTGTACACATTATGGCCAAAAACTGGAAATTACAGTGTTCTCTAACATTTTTTCTTGTAGTCCAGTTGTGAAGTTCCTGAGGATTACACAGAAAATTTGAATGATACAAACTGTTTCCATTACCTGGATCTGTAAACCTGTCAAAGTATTTTTTTTAATCTGTTTTCACCTTTCAATGACAGATCAAAGATAAAAGGTTAACAGTAGTTTTGGTGAAGGGTACTTTTTCTTGCTGTACTCCGTGAAAACATTTTCACTTGTTTTACTTGCATCAGTGAGAATGGAATGTGTTCATTCCACCTGAAGGTGTCACCAGAGGGCACCAGTGGGACTGTTGTTGTCACACAGGCTGACATAAGTGAATGTGCGATGCTGGGATAGGCTCCAGCTCCCCCCCCTCCCGCCGCGACCCAAAAAGGATTAAGCAGAAGAAGATGGATGGATGGGATGGGACTGGTAGTACCCATTTAGTGAAGCTGCTGCTCTTTTCTCCTTATGAAAGAAACACCAGTGATAGTCCAACCAATGAAATGCTGGTCCGATGAGACCATCCTGACCAAACAATGAGCCTGTTAATGTTGAAACCACAGTCATACATGATAACTACCTGGATGTCAGGACTGTCTGAACACATCCACATTTTAACTGTTGGTCACGTTCTGCTGCTTGGTGTGTTGATTAAAGTTCCATTACCAGCATGCAGATCTCTGGCATCAAACACTCCTTGATGTTTCTTGTGTTGTATCGTCTTAGAAGGCAAGACACTAGAGACCGTCAATCAAGATGTTAACATCCCAGAAGGTACTGATCCCTCTGAGTGGGTTTGTTGGTATAAATCTTAGTTATAATCCAGGTTTTGGGAACTGTGCTCAGTTACATTTTGTGACTGGTTGATGTTCTTGTTTTACATCAGAAGAGACTGTCTACACGAAGAACACAACTCGAGGTATAAATACCTGTTGACTGCATGTTCAGAGTGCTAGTGATTGGTTTTTAGATAGTATAAGCTTTGCTTTACATGGATACAATGATAATTTGGCACAACTAACCAGTACTGCAATTATTTGTTGATTTACATATTTTCAATTAACTGGTAAAATAACTTTTGATTGTTATGTCCAACCACTTAACAGCTAAATGGTATTTGTAGTCAGTTGCTATTCAATTGTATTTGTATATCAGGACTACGTCACACAAGTGTGAGTGTTAAAGGTCTGATGACACGATTTTGACTTCATCTAATTTTGCAACACATAATTTCAATATGACAAAATAGGTTGGTCTGTGCAGTTCTAAGTCAAACAGGTTTTTTTTCCACGCGAATATCCGTCGTTTTCGTGAGCGTCACGTCACAAATTACATCAGTGGCTAGAAAACCCCCCGGCCATGTTGTGATGTCAGCGACAGAACACAGCGTTTGGCTGCCCATTGTACACGCAGGATGGAAGCAGTTGAAAACATCGACGATGGTTCAGGCACACATGTAGTCTGGAATTGGTTTGTGTTGTCCAACCTTCAGACGATTATAGTTCAGAAGAATGTGGTGATAATGAAGAATCTGGGGGCAGCAGACCTTATAGGTTTGAGCTGTGCCAAGCGGGCATCGTGCCTAGCGAGTCAGACTCAGACAGTGACGGTGGAGAGGCACACATGCCTGCCGCTGCAGCAGCAGCAACAAACACACAGCAGGGGAACACCGAGTGGTTTGCTTTTGTTACAGATATTGCAACAAATTATTTGTTCATAAATATAATTTATTTAAACCCGATTTTTCAATAAAATCATAACAGTGTATTCTCTGTGGCTCAGGCATCGGGTTTATTATGTATTATCTTTTGAGTTCTTGTTGTTTTTATGTTTTGTACATGTGGTTTATGTGCCGTTTTGACCCACTTTCAGGTGGGCACTGTCCATAATTCGCCAGTCCGACCACGCCCCCTCTCTCTTTGACAGTCAGCTGTTCATGTTTTGTGTGTATCATCTGCCGTGTTGTCAGCCAGCCAATATTGCCAACGCTATATTGCCGTGGTTCTATTGCCCCCTTGCGATGTCGGCCCTGGGGCGCAACCATGGTTAACACGTCTTCTCTCCATGCGTTCGCTGGGCGATGTTGGCCCCGAACGCCAACTGTAAGTGTTTCTGTTTATTTTTGTAAGTCTTCACCTTTTTGGGAACTGTTGTCATCAGTCTTACGTTCAGTACATGTGCTGTGGTGAATCCTGCATGTAAATCCATTCATCCTTCCCGTCCTCGTGCACTCCTTGTCATGGCCCTCCGTGCGCTCTTACACAGGGCACGGAGAGGGAGGATGAAATAACGAGGATTTAAGGTAAGACAAGATAAGCCTTTATTAGTCCCACAACGGGGAAATTCCAGGATTGCAACAGCACAGGGATAGCAACACTCAGAGCAACAATCAGAAGGCAAGAAAAAAAAAACAAGCAAGCAAGAGCAGCTAATATACATATGTACATATTACTATAAAATATATATATACACACACACACACAGACACACAGTGCAGAGCATTGTAGCTGGATGGAATAAATATATGAATATATGAACACACAGTGCAGAGCATTGTAGCTAGATGGAATAAATATGTAAATATATAAACACCCACAGTACGGAGCATTGCAGCTAGGTGGAATAAATATGCAAGTATATAAACACACACAGTGCGGAGCAACGTAGCTAGATGGAATAATATGTAGATATATAAAAACACAGTGCAGAGCATTGTAGCTAGATGGAATAAATATGTAAATATATAAACACACACAGTGCAGAGCATTGTTGCTAGGTGGGATGAAACAGCATAACCGTCTACTTAGTTATCCTACATGGTATGATTATGTGCCCATACATATTCTCACCCTCCATAGCGACCGGTATGTTCCTAGTTGTATGCCGGAGGGGACCATTGTGTAAGTCTATTGCATCTTTTGCATTCAAAAAAAACTATTAGGTTGTTACGTCTTTTTGCTATCTCTGCGAGCAGCCCTGCTTAGGTTGTACAGTCTGACAGCCGTTGGTAGGAAGGACCTACGAAACCTCTCGGTTGTGCACCTGGGATGATGTAGTCTGCTGCTAAATGAGCTCCTCAGTGCATCCAGTATGTCCTGCATAGGGTGGAACTCGGACTCCAGCAGAGATGACAGTTTAGCCACCGTCCTTCTCTCTCCTATCTCCTCCACCGGTTCAAGGCGCTGCCCCAGGACAGAGCTAGCTTTCTTAATCAGTTTGTTCAGTCTCTTCCTATTGGCTGCAGTAATGCCACTGCCCCAGCAGACCACTCCAAAAGTGATGGCTGATGCCACCACCGTGTCATAGAATGACTTCAGCAGCGCCCCTTGTACACCAAAAGACCTGAGTCTCCTCAGCAGGAACAGCCTGCGCTGTCCCTTCTTGTAGAGTGCGTCAGTATTGTGTGACCAGTCTAGTTTATTGTTCAGATGAATACCCAGGTACTTATAGGATGTCACCATCTCGATGTCTGTTCCCTGTATATTTACTGGTGCTGTGAGGGGCTGCCCATGCCTGCGGCAGTCCACCACCAGCTCCTTAGTTTTCCTCGCGTTGATCTGGAGGCAGTTCCGATGGCACCAGTCCACAAAGTCCTGGATAAGCCCTCTGTACTCAGCTTCATCTCCGTTGGAGATGAGACCAACGATCGCAGAGTCATCAGAGAACTTCTGTAGATGGCAATGTGTTGTGTTGTGTGAGAAGTCCGCAGTATAAAGAGTGAACAGGAAGGGAGCCAGCACCGTTCCCTGGGGGGCCCCCGTGCTACTGATGATCGTGTCGGAAACACAGTCCCGGGTTCTCACAAACTGAGGCCGGTTCGTGAGGTAGTCCAGGATCCATGATGACAGGTGCTGGTCCACCCCTGCGCGCAGCAGCTTGTCCTTCAGGATCATCGGTTGGATGGTGTTGAAAGCACTGGAGAAGTCAAAGAACATGATCCTCACCATATTCCCGGGCTTCTCCAGGTGGGACAGAGAACGGTGAAGGAGGAAGATCACCGCATCCTCCACCCCAATGCCATGCTGGTAGGCGAACTGGAGTGGATCCATCGCTGGTTCCACCAGGGGGCGGAGATGAGCAAGGATGAGTTGCACGAGTTTGAATGTGCATCGTGGGCTTTTTTTGTCTTTGTAATCATAATATTGATTACTTATGGTCAATATTCTGAATTCAATGATTTTTTTGC
Source organism: Pholidichthys leucotaenia (assembly GCA_020510985.1). NCBI lineage: Eukaryota > Metazoa > Chordata > Actinopteri > Cichliformes > Pholidichthyidae > Pholidichthys > Pholidichthys leucotaenia. The sequence continues at coordinate 241,918,994 of CM035844.1, forward strand.
TCCTTCCTATTGTATGATTTCTTATCTGTACCATCCTATTGGCAGGCGCGTCCCCGATGCAGCCGTGTCACTGGAAATGCAGGTTCATTTTCTGTGTCAAGTCAAATTCTCTCGTATGTTATCAGTGATCTGTTAATGTACTTGGCAATAAATCTTTTTCTGATTCTGATTCTGATTCTGAAGGAGCAGTCTCTCCAGGGTCTTCATCAAGTGGGACGTCAAGGCCACCGGTCTGTAGCTGTTCAGGTCTTTGGGGTGGGAAGTTTTTGGTACAGGTACCACACAAGATGTTTTCCACAGCTGTGGTACCCTCCCCAGTTTCAGGCTCATGTTGAAGATATACGTCACAATCCCACACAGCTGGTCTGCACAGGACTTGAGGAGCTTTGCGCTGATGCCGTCCGGTCCCGACGCCTTCCTCGCCTTGATCTTCCTCAGCTCCGTCCTCACCTGGGTCTTGGTCAGGGTCAGGATGGGGGGCTGTGTGTTGGGAGTGGGGGGGGGTGTCGGTGGAGTGGGGAGTGGGCAGCAGGACTTGATTTCTTAGAGGCAGCAGTGGTTGTTGTGCAGACAGGGGGGAGGGCGGTTGGTCAAATCTATTGAAAAACAGATTCAGGTTGTTCGCCCACTCCCTGCCCCCCGTGGCCTGGGGGGAGGTATTCTGGAGCCCCGAGATGGTTTTGAGGTTTCTCCAGACCCCGCTGATGTCACTCTGTTGCAGCTTGTCCTCCATCTTCTTCCTGAAGCTGTCCTTGCCTTCTCTGATCTTTCTCCTCAGCTCCCTCTGTACGGACTTCAGCATCTCCCTGTTCCCCGACCTGAAGATCCTCTTCTTCTCTCTCAGAAGTGTTTTTATCTCAGGGTTGATCCAGGGTTTGTTGTTTGAGTGACGCCGTATGGTCTTGGTGGGAACGGATTTGTCCACACAGAAGCTGAGGTAGCCCATGAAGGTGTGAATGAGGCCATCGATGTCCTCACCATGTGGATCGCAGAGCTGCTTCCAGGTAGTGGCTTCAAAACAGTCCTTTAGAGTGTCCATTGTCTCCTCAGACCATAACTCCACAGTGTGCATGGCCGGAGGTTGTCTGTGCACTAGGGGTTTGTACACCGGCCGGAGATGAACCAAGTTGTGATCCGATCTCCCAAGTGGGGGGAGTTGTGATGAGGTGTACGCCTCCTTAGTGTTTGCGTAGAATAAATCCAGTGTTTTATTGTCTCTAGTGTGGCATGTGACATACTGGTTGAAAGTGGGCAGAATGGGAGACAGTGAAACGTGGTTGAAATCGCCTGAGATGAGGAGAAGAGCATCTGGGTGTTCGGTCTGCAGCCTGCTGGTTACTGAATGGATGACGTCACGCGCTGTCCCAGCGTTCGCCGTCGGATTTGCATAAACAACAATGCAGATCACGTGTGAGTGTTCTCTCGGGAGATATGTAGGCCTCATGCTAACAGCTAGCAACTCAATGTCTTTGCTGCAGTGTCGTTGTTTAACAGTGATATGTCCCGGTCTGCACCAGTTGTTGTTAACATACATTATCACTCCACCGCCCCTTGCTTTGCCACTCTCTGGTGTTCGGTCAGCTCGTATCATGTGAAAACCCTCCAGCTCAATGTTAGCATCTGCTGCTAGTTCAGTTAGCCACGTCTCAGTAAACAAAAGGAGAGAGCACTCCCGGTAAGTGCTATCATAACGGGAGATAGCCGCTAGCTCATCTAACTTTCCCAGTATCGACCGTACATTTCCCATGACAACAGATGGAAGGGAGGGTCTGTACCTTATATTTTTTGTCCTCCGCCTTACTCCAGCCCGGCAGCCGCGACGCTTTCGCCTCAATTCTCTCGGTATGTCGAGTTTTTCCAGTGGGACCGGGTGGCGGTTAAATGCTAGCAGCTCTTCCCTGTTGTATCGTATCCTGCTATAAACAGTGGCTCCGTCCACCGGCTCAGGAGACATTTGGGACGATCTGTGTGTCCGTGATATAAGTGGGGTGAAAAAAAAAAAGTGATCAAAATAGAGGAAGGGAAAAAAACTCGGAATCGAGCCGCTGTTGCAAAAGGCAGCCTACTGGTGTGGCGCCGAGTACTATAAAAAAAAAAAAAAAAAACCGGTGGCCTTGACGTCCCACTTGATGAAGACCCTGGAGAGACTGCTCCTTGCTCATCTCCGCCCCCTGGTGGAACCAGCGATGGATCCACTCCAGTTCGCCTACCAGCATGGCATTGGGGTGGAGGATGCGGTGATCTTCCTCCTTCACCGTTCTCTGTCCCACCTGGAGAAGCCCGGGAATATGGTGAGGATCATGTTCTTTGACTTCTCCAGTGCTTTCAACACCATCCAACCGATGATCCTGAAGGACAAGCTGCTGCGCGCAGGGGTGGACCAGCACCTGTCATCATGGATCCTGGACTACCTCACGAACCGGCCTCAGTTTGTGAGAACCCGGGACTGTGTTTCCGACACGATCATCAGTAGCACGGGGGCCCCCCAGGGAACGGTGCTGGCTCCCTTCCTGTTCACTCTTTATACTGCGGACTTCTCACACAACACAACACATTGCCATCTACAGAAGTTCTCTGATGACTCTGCGATCGTTGGTCTCATCTCCAACGGAGATGAAGCTGAGTACAGAGGGCTTATCCAGGACTTTGTGGACTGGTGCCATCGGAACTGCCTCCAGATCAACGCGAGGAAAACTAAGGAGCTGGTGGTGGACTGCCGCAGGCATGGGCAGCCCTTCACAGCACCAGTAAATATACAGGGAACAGACATCGAGATGGTGACATCCTATAAGTACCTGGGTATTCATCTGAACAATAAACTAGACTGGTCACACAATACTGACGCACTCTACAAGAAGGGACAGCGCAGGCTGTTCGCCTTGATCCGATGGAGGAGATAGAAGAGAGAAGGACGGTGGCTAAACTGTCATCTCTGCTGGAGTCCGAGTTCCACCCTATGCAGGACATACTGGATGCACTGAGGAGCTCATTTAGCAGCAGCCTGCGGTATTTATGGGTATTTATGTACAGGGTTCCCCACAGCACATTTAATACAGAAAGACAGACAATTCCCAAAAAGGTGAAGATTTACAAAAAACACAAACGCACTTACTGATGGCGTTCGGGGGCTGGCATCGCCCAGAGAACGAATGAGAGGAGACGCGTTAACCACAGGTGCACCCCGGAGCCGACATTGCTTCAAGGATGCACGAGAACCACGGCGAACATGGAGTGACTACCACGTTGTGAGAGTGCTGAAAATACTGGCAGACTAACAGCGCAGATGACAATACTATGGACCAGCAGTGCGTGACTGGCAAACAGCTGCTAAGTACACACACTGCTGGTGATGGTGTGATGAGAAGCACCTGGGCAAGGACCAGGAAAGATGATCAGCGGGAGGGGAATCAGCTGGTGATAATAAGAGAGGGGACGTGGCCGGACGGGCGAGCTGTCAGCATGCGATCACAGAAAGTAGGTCAAAACTGCGTGCAAATCCATTCATCCTTCCCCTCCTCGTGCACTTCTCCTGCATAAAAGCGCATGAGGAGGCTTATGACAGTTGGAGCTGAAGCGTGTCATGTGGTCTTTCACAGCCTGCTGTTTATCTAAGCCTGCGACACAACGTGAAGGCATAGCAACACGAAGGCAAAAGCGTAAAATTAAAACAAGAAACCAGAGAAACTGTGAGCTACAAAGCTGCTGGCATTCCAGTCAACAACACTGGAGTCCGTTCTGTTGCTTATGTCACGGTGGTGCCGCCCTTCATTCGGTGGGTGGCACCACAGTCCAGTCAGCAGCTGCGGTTTTTTGATAACTATTTTATGCAGGCACGGTTGTAAATATTATATTGATCATCGACAATGACTTTTGGGTTTACACAACATGCTAAAAAATGTCAAAATCGTGTCATCAGACCTTTAACGCCTTTAAAAGACAACTTATTTTAGGATCGCCGACTAGATTGAGTCCCCTCTCTAAATCATGCAAGTTTAATTAATGTCAGTTCATAGTTAATACTTAGCCTAAAATTCAGTTAGCTTAAATGACACAATAGTTTTTCTTTTGTTATGCTTTTGTTTGATGGCATTTTAGTGAATGTAAATAGCTAGATAGAGAGATACATGTACTTTATTGATCCCAAACTGAGAAATTACAGTGCAACAGCAGCATGACAGTAGACAACCAAAATGATAGAAACACACACAGCACAAAAGAAAAAGGAATTATCCAGGGAAAGTAAAACTGCCTAGATAACTTTATATACATTGCAGATGAATAGATGATGACCCATATACGTAGATACGTGAATCATACTCGCTGTACAATGCAGGACTATCAGGTGCAGGGTGCAATGTGAGGTCCCAATTAGACTGCAAGGTGCAGTATGGCAGCATAGTTATGACCAGAATTCAACATAAGAGTGAGTTATTGTACAGTGAAATGGCATGTGGCAGGAAAGATTTCCTCTACCCAACCGTTCAGCCGCAAAGCTGTAACAGTCTGCTGGAGAAAGTGCTCCGCTGTCTATCCAGTGTGTGGTGGAGGGGGTGATCAGGATTGTCCATGATGGATAACAGTTTGTTCAGTGTTCTCCTCTCCACCACAGTCTCAAAAGTCTCCAGCCTGAGACCAGTCACAGAGCCAGCCCTTTTGATTGTCAAGCCTGTTGGTGTCTCTGGCTCTGATACTGCTACCCCAACAAATATTGTGCTCATGTCAGTAAACTTTTAGGAACAAGTTGAATCTCAAGGAAATTTTGTAGGATATCATCCTACACATAGTCATTAAATTTTAACAATATGTTTTAATACTTTCCTATGTTTACAAATTTAGGGGCAGATTTACTAATGTACTGGACCATCGCAAAACCCTGTTTTGTCGTTAAAAACTACTGTTAAAATTTTCTAAAGGGCGAAGGGCAAAACTTGTGGTGGAAAGGCACGGATTATGTTAATTTTGCGCCTGGCCTTATTACCTCCGCCAGGCCGCAGGCCGCAGGAGGTTATGTTTTTGCCGGGGTCTGTCTGTCTGTCTGTCTGTCTGTCTGTCTGTCTGTCTGTCTGTCTGTCTGTCTGTCTGTCTGTTGGTTAGCAAGATAACTCAAAAAGTTTTGGACAGATTTCAATGAAACTTTCAGGCATTGTTGGAAATGGTACAAGGAAGAACTGATTAAATTTTGGGGATGATCCGGATCACCGTCCAGAAGAAAACCGCCATTACGGAAAATGCCATTTTCATGAATAACTACTGAACCACTAATCCTATTATTGTCAATCCAATTGCTAGTCATATGTTTTCATGGTCAAGGAATCGGAAAACGTACACACAAACACTGTATGGGGGAACTGTGGCGCTAAACCGCCATTACGGAAAATGCCATTTTCGTCAATAACTACTGAACCACTAATCCTATCATTGTGAATCCAATTGCTAGTCATATGTTTTCATGGTCAAGGAATCTGAAAACGTACACACAAACACTGTATGGGGGTAACTGTGGCCGCCATTACGGAAAATGCCATTTTCGTGAATAACTACTGAACCACTAATCCTATCATTGTCAATCCAATTGCTAGTCATATATTTTCATGGTCAAGGAATCTGAAAACGTACACACAAACACTGTATGGGGGGAACTGTGGCGCTTGGCAGAGGTCTGTGCTCTCCGAGTGCTTTTCTAGTTACCTCCGCCAGGCCAAAAGGCCAGGAGGAGGTAATGTTTTTGCCGGGGTTTGTCTGTGTGTTTGTCTGTCTGTCTGTCTGTTTGTCTGTTGGTTAGCAAGATAACTCAAAAACTTTTGGACGGATTTCAATGAAACTTTCAGGCGTTGTTGGAAATGGTACAAGGAAGAACTGATTAAATTTTGGGGATGATCCGCATCACCGTCTGCATACAGGAATTTTTTAAAGCATTTTTTTCCACACTGTGACATACGGACATGCGCCCAGCGCCTTCCATTGCGCAGGCGCAATGGAAGGCGCTGGGCGTCGTGTCTGACCAACACAAACTCCGCCTTCTTCAACGTTTTAGCCACAAAAGCATGCGGAAAACACTGGTGGCCTGGGCCCGCCAGCGTGCCTGTGCCAGCCATAGGCGTTGCGCACATTGCGCTGGTCGTCGTGTCTGACCAACACAAACTCCGTGTTCTTCAACGTTTTAGGCACAAAAGCACGCGGAAAACACTGCTGGCCTGGGCCCGCCAGCGTGCCTGTTTTTGCGCCACGCTGCAAAACCTGACATGGTCACCTGTCCGCCGCCCGATTATTTGCCACAAATTCCCCGCCCAGCTATAGGCGCTGCGTAAAAACGACCTCTCTGCCGGGGAAGATTCTAAATTCTGTTTTGCCGCGGAGCGCAACCCCAATATGATATAAAATCCACGGCAACCTGTCTAACCAATCTGCATCCGTCAGTGGAGGAGATGGACACACCAACACTTCAGTTTATTACCTCCGCCAAGGAGGCAATGCTTTTACTACCGTAAAACGGGGCTATAAGGGACGGCGGGGTAATATGGGACACTTTTCTAAATGTAATTTTGCTTTTTTAATTTTGCTTCCGCCTAGATTTGATGAAGGATTCATGGATATTTGACAATAACAGCACAACTCAGCGTCCTGCTCAAAATAAAAAAAGCAGAATTACATTTAAAACATTTCCCAGAAAAGTGTCCCTTATTAACCCGTCGTCCCTTATAGCCCCGTTTTACACTACTGAACCACTAATCCTATCACTATCACATTGATTGTCATTCATTAATTGTCTGTTTATTGCACTGTCCATGTCAAATAAACAAATAATCATTGTGAATCCAATTGCTAGTCATATCTTTTCATGCTCAGGGAATCTGAAAACGTACACACAAACACTGTATGGGGGGAACTGTGCCGCTTGGCGGAGGTCTGCGCTCTCCGAGTGCTTTTCTAGTTGTATATGTATTTGTGGGAGCTGTCATGTCAATGCGCAAATGTGAGGGAGGAGAGTACTTAAATAACTGGCACAAGGTGATTTACTAAGGTTTGTGGTTGTTAGTTTCCTGCTAAATGCGCTAGGATTTAACGCCCAAAAAAAGCTTGTCTTAATTCATCTGCCCCTGACATGATAGTGATCGTTGGTGCCGAGAGACCGCCGAGAACCAAGGGCGCATGGCAGAAGCTTCTCTGCCCGTGACTTTATTTGGCATGACAGAAGAACAGATTATATGAATATCAGCGGTCTCACAAAGATTGGTGTTATGCTTAACTGGACATCAGCCGGCAGTTTTGTTTTTTTTTTGTTTTTTTTAAAAATTTCATTTGTTTATACTGTATATAGCCTACTACATGAATTTGTATCCATAAAATAGGATACAATAGAAGCACTTATACCCACAGTGGACATACAGATGGTGTCAGCCGATAATGATTCTTTTTTTTGTTTCTGTGGAGGTTAGACTGGCCCAATCTGGAGTTTTCCTATCAGCGCTCCCTCGCTCTGGAAGCAAAATCTTTCACATTGCCAATTTTCTTTTCTTTTTGCTGTGCATAAAACGGTAATTCAGTTCCCTCTTCTATCTATTTCTCTTTCCCAGTTCAGAATACACAATATAAGAGGAAAACAACAAGATTATTAACAAAAAGAGCACAGACCCATAGAAACGTCCCCTGAAATTGCAACACCGTAACTCAATGGCATTTATAAAAAGTTGTGAACTAGGAAACCTGTAGATTTTGTTAAAGCAAAGTTATTCACATAATAAACCCAAGAGTCTCCATCAGACCATCTTGACGGTTTTTGAGTTAATGAAATAAACACGTTGGTTAAGTAATCAATTTATTCATGAGTAGTCCTTTATCAAGTTAGATACAAATGCTTCATTTATACATATTAAACAAAAAAGTCTGTGATGTTAAATGAAAATCTAAATTTTGAAATATAAAGAACAAAAATAAACTATTTTACTGGGGTTTGCGCTTAAACAAAAACTTAAAAAAACAAGCTCTATATGTTATGTTCCTCCGAACTGGCTGTGCCTGTGTTGATGACCCGCTTCCTCTGGTGTGCCTCTGCACAATTTTGTGGTGCTCTTGGCGGATGGGTGGGCATTATTGAAATGAAGTGATTGCATCTGTGTTCATAATTTTGCATGTTGTTAGTAGATCACTAGCAAAAAATTGGCCACTCCCTCAGGCGCTCTGTAGAATTTGCGCATTCGCTAATTTGCACTGCCTAAGTAAATCTGCCCCATAGTGTCTTTTTTCTTTACTTGAATCCTTGAACTACACATTTCTTAAAAAAAACATTGGGCCACGGCCCACATTTGATCATTTTTATGTGAATCATTTATTTTTTGAGAAATCATCCTGTCATCTTTCAAAATTTAAAAAAGAACTTTTCAATTTTGAGAAACAAGCAAACATCCAGTTATGTTACATTTCTCAAGTCTTAAGTCATGCGTCAAATTACACATATAAGTCAAATTCAAGTGTTTTAATGATGTAAATAAGTCTAAAGTTCTCAAATGCACAAGTTAAATTTGACTCAAGCCACGTCCATAGTAAAACAAAATTGCAACTAAATGTCCGTCAAAATAACTCACCTTAATTTGCACCACAATTTCATCTTACCTTAATTTCCTGCATAAAGACATGCAGGAAAGTTCACTCTGGACAGAATTTGAACTGCAGTTAACCAACACTCTCTTATGGCATATCTGCTAAATGATGCTTTTGTTTATAAGGCTTTTCAATATTCTCAACTCCCCAAGTTATCCCATACCATCTTTGCAGTCACATCATCTAGCATTATGATAGGGTATGTAAGAGTTCCTTCTCACTGCAGTGATGAAATTTGAACTAATGTACTATCTTCTGCCTGGCTAACACATCCTTGGTTGCTGTGGCTGTACTTTGAGTTCTTTTTAATGACCTTCTGGGAACTGTTCTACAATAATTTATGTAAAACTTTAACCTCAGAACACCCCATCCGAGGCACTGCACTACGGTCAGCCCTAAAAAAGGAACTGAGGATGATCCATGAGAGAATGGAGGCCAAACGGATTGCTCGCATTGCCTTGGCTGAGATCAGGGCCTTCCTTGCTGAAGAGGAAGAAGAAAGGGAGATGGCTTGGGTGTTGAAGCTGAAGACACTGGAAGATGCCCAAGAGCAATTGAGAAAGGAAAAGAAAATAGAGGCAGAGAGGGTGGAAAGGGAGGCTAAGGAGAAAGCAGAGAAAGAAAGATCAGCGCAGGAAAGAGAAGAACTGGAGAGGCTGTCCAAAGCAAAGGCAGCTCAAGAAGAGAAGGAACAACTGGAACGAGAGAGGATCAAGAAGGAAAGGCTGGAAAGAGAGAGAATGGAGCGAGAAAGAGCAGAGCAAGAAAGGATTGCTAAGGAAAGAACAGAGCAAGAAAGGATTGCCAAGGAAAGAGCAGAGCAAGAAAGGATTGCCAAGGAAAGAGCAGAGCAAGAAAGGATTGCCAAGGAAAGAGCAGAGCAAGAAAGGGTTGCCAAGGAAAGAGCAGAGCAAGAAAGGGTTGCCAAGGAAAGAGCAGAGCAAGAACGAATTGCCAAGGAAAGAGCAGAGCAAGAAAGGGTTGCCAAGGAAAGAGCAGAGCAAGAACGAATTGCCAAGGAAAGAGCAGAGCAAGAACGAATTGCCAAAGAAAGAGCAGAGCAAGAACGAATTGCAAAGGAAAAAGAAAGACTTGAGCAAGAAAGGATTGCTAAACAAAGGGCAGAGCAAGAAAGGATTGCCAAACAAAGGGCAGAGCAAGAAAGGATTGCCAAGCAAAGGGCAGAGCAAGAAAGGATTGCCAGAGAAAGGGAAAGACTTGAGAAAGAAAGGATTGCCAAACAAAGAGCGGAGCAAGAAAGAATTGCCAAACAGAGAGCAGAGCAAGAAAGAATTGCCAAACAAAGAGCCGAGCAGGAAAGAATTGCCAGAGAAAGGGAAATACTTGAAAAAGAAAGGATTGCCAAACAAAGAGCGGAGCAAGAAAGGACTGCCAGAGAAAGACTTGATAAAGAAAGGATTGCCAAACAAAGAGCAGCTCAAGAAAAGATTGCCAAGGTAAAGACAGAGAAAGAAGGGGTTGCCAAGGAAAGGGAAAGACTTGAGCAAGAAATAATTGCAAAACAAAGAGTGGAGCAAGAAAAAATTACAAGAGAAAGGGAAAGACTTGAGAAAGAAAGGATTGTCAAACAAAGAGCAGAACAAGAAAAGAATGCCAAGGAAAGAGTTGAGAAAGAAAGGATTGCCAAGCAAAGAGCAGAGCAAGAAAGAATTGCCAAAGAAAGAGTTGAGAGAGAAAGGTTGGAGAAAGAACGGCTCACTAAGGAACAAGGAAGAATTGCAAGGGAGAAAGCGGAAAGGGAAGAAAAAGAACGAGTGGCCAAAGAGAGGGAGAGGGCAGAGAGAGAACAGCTGGAGAAGGAAAAATGGAGGGCAGCAAAAGAAAAAGAGTCCAGAGAGGAGTTGATAAAGAGGCAGCGACTGGCCAGAGAAAAAGCTCTGCAGGAAAAGATGGAGGCAGACAGACAGGCCAGTCAGAGGTTGGTGAGGGAAAGAAACGACGTGAAGAGACAAGTATTTCCAGAAAAGAAATTGAATGTCTCCCACCCCAAAGTTTCTGTAGCGGAGGTTAAAACGGACAGGTCAAGTGTGACAGTGGTCAGGAGCGAGAAGGCAGTCATAGAAGAGAAAAAACTACATCGTGGTACAAAGTAATGTCCTGATATTTTCCATAGTAAGAAATCACATTAAAGCAAGACTTTTAAGTGGCATATAAATGGTAAATGGCATTCACTTATATAGCGCTTTTATTCTCATCTCTAGATGACCAAAGCGCTTTACAGATCCTGCTATCCACCCATTCACACACACATTCACACACTGATGGCGGCATTATAAAGTGGATATAAAAAGTCTACATGCCCCTGTTCAAATGCCAGGTTTATGTGATGTAATGAGTAATGTGATGTAATGTAATGAGACCAAGAGAAATCATTTCAAAACTTTTTCCACCATTAATGTGACCTATAATCTTTACAACCCTATAACCCCACCCCACCTTTCTGGTAGGACTCCCTGTAAATGAAAGATCAGTATCTAATGAGACAGGTGTGTATCGAGACGCGCAGCAGACAGACAGACTGGAAGGAGTCAGGCATAGAAAGAGAATATTCTCTATTTTTTTTTTCCAGAAAAACACAGACTTCAATAGACAATACAGAACAAAAGAGTAAATTATTTCTTTTTTTCCTCTGCACTCGGTACCGAGTGGTTGGGGACCGCTGCGGTTGGGGAGTTTTCAAATGAAGGTGCTGCCAATAATTTCCAAATCTATAATCTTTAACATGCATTCAGTACAGTTTAGCTGTTGTAATGGATAATGTGTTAAAGTCAGTATTTGCTGTTGCACAAAAGTTTTTTCTGTATAGCAGAAGTTTATGCTCAATTTACAAATCACTGTTTAATAGAACATTTTTGACAATCCTGTGCTTCTCTTTTGGTGTTATATAGAATATCATTGCAGTAAATTATGGAAAAAAGTATCTGCATTAAAATTTGTAATTTTCCCCACAACTTTTAGTGCAAAAAACCTCTCAAAACATCACAACTTTTATTGCAACTTTTTAAAAAAAAATTCCCGTGAATTCAAGTTTTTTGGGCCACAACGATCACAAAAACATCCCTCGAAATCCTGGAGGGACTGAATAATGAGGGAAGCCAAGGCCTGAATGTCTTGGAGCCACATGAGGGTGATTGGGATGCTTTGGCTTTTCTTTTGGAGAGCTGTAATGTCATCCATTTTTATTTTTGTCTGTGGTTTTTATACCTTTTCACATGAGAATCTCAGAATTTAGTTTGATGACTTGGCTTTTTCTAGCCAATAGATTTCTCTTATGTAATTACTAGGGGTGTAACGGTACATGTATTCGCATTCGGATTTTTCGGTACGGCACCTTTGGTTCGGTACAGAGGCGTACCGAGGTTCCACATGGACCTTGTTGAGTGACGGACAGGAAGTGTAACTGCCTCGCACTATTAGTCGTACATGTAAACAAACAGTGCAGCCCAGCCTCTGACTAGCAAACGTCATGGCTGGCTGTACGGAGAGGCCAGAGTTTGAAGACCCTCTTCACAAGTCTCCAGTATGGGAACACTTTGGCTTTCTGGTGAAATATGTAAACAGACAAAGGCAAGTGAATACTGTAAGATGAAAACTGCATCGGATACGCTTTTGGCAGTATGTTAAACTTGTTAACTCATTTGAAATGACACTACACGAACGTGACTATTGGTGCGGCATGGAAAAAATACTAGCATGGTATACGCGCAGATTTCAGGGGCAACCTCTTAAGGGCTTTTCAGATCGAGCCAAAGCAATAACAAATGCCATTGGTGTTTTTATAGCAACGGATCTAAGGCTATATTCAGTTGTTGAGAACACCTGGTTAACCCCTTGCACTCTGGTCAAAAAAATAACGTGCCCAAAGTAAATCATGGCCACTCCGCTCCACAATGAAGCAGCAGTCGGGACCTGCTGTCTACCACTGACCGGGCAGGCTGGGTGTGCTTTCCCGGGAACAATCATGGCGCGCCCGGTCAGACACCAGCATTGGAGAAGCAGCAGCTGAGCCGGCAGATCGCAGTCCTTTTTAGGGAGCCAAGCCCAGCCTGCCCGGTTAACGGGAGTCTCAGCTGCTGCTTTATCCATGTGCCAGTGATGTCCTTTGCGGCATCACGGGTCCCCACCCCCACCCCCTGTGCACCTCATGTTCTCCATGCCGAATTATCCAGTACACCTACACAATCACAGCAACTTTATGGTATAATTTTTTAAGTATTAAATCTTAAGTATTGTCTTTTTCCAGTCTGGTTTGCTCACAGAGCTTTGTGGTTACTGATTCCTGTCGTTAATCCGAAACCCTGCCAACACTTCTAGAAGCCTGGACATGAGGCAGAGCAGTGGCTGGCATTCCCCAAATTATCCTTTAGACGTACACAATCACGGCAACATTACAGTATAATTTTTTAAGCATTACATCGTCACTATTCTCTCTTGTCAAATTTGTCGCTTTTCACTTCCTTTTTTTTGTTTGCGAAACGGTGTGATGACTGACTGGTTGTCATGCTGCATATTATCCAATCAGCATGGCCGTGATGCCGCGTATTATCCAATCAGCACGGAGTCAATCCAGCACCCTGCACACACTGAAGGGCATAAAGAGACAGTGACAGAGCAGTAGCTAAACTTTTATTGATTAAAAATTACATATTTTGACTGAGCGACTCCATACTCGGGGATGCACACCCTCGTAACCTCAGCAAAACACTTATAAAATCTGAGGTCAGTCTGAGGAACAGTTCAAGAGATATGCGTGGAACAGGCAGACAGACAGAGACTTGGTGCATTTATAGATAGATGAGACCAAGATAAATCATTTCAAATCTTTTTCCACCATTAATGGGACCTATAACCTGTACAACCCAATTGAAAAGCAAACTGGAATTTTTTAAGGGGAAAAATAAAAAATAAACTTACAATAATCTGGTTGCATAAATATGCACACCCTTAAACTAATACCTTGTTACAGCATCTTTGGCTTTTATTACAGTACTCAGTCTTTTTGGGTAGGAGTCTGTCAGCGTGGCACATCTTGATGTGGCAATATTTGCCCACTCTTCTTTGCAGAAACGCTCCAGATCTGTCAGATTGTGAGGGCATCTCCTGTGCACAGCCCTTGTCAGATCACCTCACAGATGTTCGATTGGATTCAGGTCTGGACTCTGGCTGGGCCATTCCAAAACCTTTATCTTCTTCTGATGAAGCCATTCTTTTGTTGATTCGGATGTGTGCTTTGGGTCATTTTTATGCTGAAAGATGAAGTTCCTCTTCATCAGTTTTCTATCATAAGTCTGAAGGTTTTGTACCAACACTGACTGGCATTTGGAACTGTTCATAATTAAGCCGCAATCCCAGCTGAAGAAAAACAACCCCAAAGCATAATGGTGCCACCATCATGCTTCACTGTAGGTAGGGCTGAGCGATTTGCTGATATACTGTATATCGGATGACGATATAGAAACATCTATCGTTTCATAGAATATCGTTTATATTGTTATTTAAAATGCCCATACACCTGTTTATTCAGTAAAACTGCTACCTCACCACTACTTGTTGGCACTCTTTCACCTCCCTGCAGTGTGCCACTGCACACAGCAGAACGAGTGTGGTGGGTGGCTAGGCTTCAGTCTGGTGTATGCTAATGCTAACGCCAAACTACCGGTTCAGATAGCTGCTACTCCTGTTTGCCAGGTGCGTGGGACTGTTTTTCATCGTGCTGCATCAGAGAGGATGGTTTGCTAACCTCATTTTAATAGGAGGTAAGTAACATTAACACCATGTCTAATTATAAAATGTTAAATGATCATTTAAGCTAAGTTGTGCTAACTGGAAATGTAGCTGACCGTGGGTTTTTTTGGTAAGTTACTGTCGAGTTTCTGAGTTTTGTCTGAAAAAAATTATTAAAGCTACAAAAGTGCATGATGGTGGCACATACAGTGGGGCAAAAAAGTATTTAGTCAGCCACCAATTGTGCAAGTTCTCCCACTTAAAAGATGAGAGAGGTCTCCAATTTTCATCATAGGTATACTTCAACTATGAGAGACAAAATGAGAAAAAAACAAAGAAAATCACATTGAATGATTTTTAATGAATTAATTGGTAAATTCCTCGGTAAAATAAGTGTTTGGTCAATAACAAAAGTTTATCTCAATACTTTGTTATATACCCTTCGCTGGCAATGACAGAGGTCAAACGTTTTCTGTAAGTCTTCACAAGGTTTTCACACACTTGCTGGTATTTTGGCCCATTCCTCCATGCAGATCTCCTCTAGAGCAGTGATGTTTTGGGGCTGTCGCTGGGCAACACGGACTTTCAACTCCCTCCAAAGATTTTCTATGGGGTTGAGATCTAGAGACTGGTTAGGCCACTCCAGGACCTTGAGATGCTTCTTACGAAGCCACTCCTTCATTGCGTGGGTGGTGTGTTTGGGATCATTGTCATGCTGAAAGATCCAGCCACGTTTCATCTTCAATGCCCTTGCTGGTGGAAGGAGGTTTTCACTCAAAATCTCACAATACATGGCCCCATTCATTCTTTCCTTTACACGGATCAGTTGTCCTGGTCCCTTTGCAGAAAAACAGCCCCAAAGCGTGATGTTTCCACCCCCATGCTTCACAGTAGGTATGGTGTTCTTTCTCCTCCAAACACGACAAGTTGAGTTTTTACCAAAAAGTTCTATTTTTGTTTCATCTGATCATATGATATTCTCCCAATCCTCTTCTGGATCATCCAAATGCTCTCTAGCAAACTTCAGACGGGCCTGGACATGTACTGGCTTAAGCAGGGGGACACATCTGGCACTGCAGGATTTGAGTCCCTGGCGGCGTAGTGTGTTACTGATGTAGCCTTTGTTACTTTGGTCCCAGCTCTCTGCAGGTCATTCACTAGGTCCCCCCGTGTGGTTCTGGGATTTTTGCTCACCGTTCTCGTGATCATTTTGACCCCACGGGGTGAGATCTTGCGTGGAGCCCCAGATCGAGGGAGATTATCAGTGGTCTTGTATGTCTTCCATTTTCTAATAATTGCTCCCACAGTTGATTTCTTCACACCAAGCTGCTTACCTATTGCAGATTCGGTCTTCCCAGCCTGGTGCAGGTCTACAATTTTGTTTCTGGTGTCCTTTGACAGCTCTTTGGTCTTGGCCATAGTGGAGTTTGGAGTCTGACTGTTTGAGGTTGCGGACAGGTGTCTTTTATACTGATAACAAGTTCAAACAGGTGCCATTAATACAGGTAACGAGTGGAGGACAGAGGAGCCTCTTAAAGAAGAAGTTA
The DNA here is from genome assembly GCA_020510985.1 of Pholidichthys leucotaenia. Classification (NCBI taxonomy): domain Eukaryota; kingdom Metazoa; phylum Chordata; class Actinopteri; order Cichliformes; family Pholidichthyidae; genus Pholidichthys; species Pholidichthys leucotaenia. Next base: position 241,934,884 of record CM035844.1, read on the forward strand.
CAGGTCTGTGAGAGCCAGAAATCTTGCTTGTTTGTAGGTGACCAAATACTTATTTTACTGAGGAATTTACCAATTAATTCATTAAAAATCCTTCAATGTGGACTTCCGGTTATGGCTGCCACGTAGGACGGACGTGTCTCGCTCTGCTCTGCTCCTGGAGAAAAAAAATCGGCAAATAACTCTCTCATTTGGGACAGAACGTATCTCAGCATTTGGGCGAGGATATGTCGGCGAAGCCTAAGGCTGGAAAACCAGGAAAAGGAAAAAGCGAGCCGCCGAAACAGTCCAAATTAACGGACTTTCAGGTCTGTGACGCAGCAAACAAAACTCCATATATGGCGGAGGAGGCTGGCAACGGTGCGATGTCTGCGCGGGGAGGCGCAGATGCGCTGATGGCTGCCATGAGTTCAATGAGAGCGGACTTTTCCTCTAGATTTGATGGGATTATGACAGCGTTGGAAGGAATAAGAAAGGAATTGGGTGACTGTGTAGAACGAACGGCGCAGATGGAGCTCCGTCTCGCTAGTGCTGAAGATGACGTCACCCGTCTTCAATTAAAGGTGCGCACTTTGGAAAAAAAAAATAAATCTCTGGAAGATAATATTTTGGATTTGGAATCTCGGTCGAGACAGAATAATTTGAGGCTGGTGGGTCTTCCAGAGGAATCAGAAGGTCGGGACGTATGTTCCTTTCTGGAAAAGTGGATTCCGGAGGTGCTGGGCAGCGAGGAGTTGCAGTCAGCAGTGGTTCTGGAAAAAGCACATCGTATTGGCCCACGGAGAGATAAGGGACCGCCGAGGACCTTAATTATGAAGTTTCTTAGCAACAGAGACAGGATGAAGATCTTCAACGCTGCACGTGCTAAAGGAGAGATTAAACACCAGGACCAGCAGGTGCGGTTCTACCCAGATTTGGCCACAGGAATCCAGCAATTGAGGAAGCAGTTTGATCCCGTACGTAAGGAGCTGCGCAACCTTGGGATTCGTCATGGTGTAATCTATCCTGCGAGACTGCTGACCACGTATGAGGGCAGAACCCACATCTTCAAGACCCCAGAGGAGGCGCAGGAGTTCATCAAGAAGATCAAAGAAGAAGAAGAGACTGGTGGGAGCTAAGCATGAACAAAATATAAGGTAGAATAATTAAGCATTTGCACAGGCATCTGACTGACTTGAAGTAAATAGTAAGTTTACAAAATATAGATTGTATTATATATTAAAAAAACAAAAACAAAACAAACAAACAAAAAAAAACTATGATGTACAAAGTTGTTAAAAATTTTGGAGTTAAGTTGGAAAACTACAGAGGAGAGTTAATGTTACATCATTAAAAGCAGTAGAGTTAGGGTGATTGGGAGGATGAAGAAGGAGTGGCTTAGGCTGTTCCCCGTGGGTGTGGAACGGTCGATGGCTATATCGGGAGACAGAATTTTTCTTTTGATTTTGGGGGGTTTGCCACAAGTGTGGGAAGGGGAAATTTGTTTGTGTGTAGTTTGTAGGATGAATGTTCAACCACTCATGTTTTTGCTTCTCTGTATGAGCATGTTTACACTGCAAGGTAATCCCAAACTCTCTATTGATCATGGACCAAAGTGTTAATCTTAATTTAACTTCATGGAATTGCAGAGGTCTACAAAATTTAAAAAAACTTAAACAAGTTATGAATAAAATAAAGGACATGGGTTCAAGAATTGTGTTTTTACAAGAAACTCATCTGATAGAGGAGGATGTTAAAAGAATTAGGAGTAGATGGCAGGGAAGTGTATTCACCTCTTCATTTTCATCCCGAGCCAGGGGAGTTATGACTCTCATACATAAATCAGTTCCTTTTCAAGTGAAAAATGTAATTGGAGACAAATTTGGAAGATATGTAATCATTCAAGGTTCTTTGCGATTAGAAAATATAAATCTTGTGAACTTATATGGTCCCAATATAGATGATCAGAAGTTCTTTGCTAATTTATTTCTCATCTTATCATCACTTACAGGGCAACATATAATAGCAGGGGATTTTAATTGTACATTGAATCCAGGTGTGGATAGATCAACAGGACTGGATTGTACGCACATTGGATGTAGGATGACTATTAATCATTTTATGAAAGAATTGAGATTGTTAGATATATGGAGAGAAATGAAACCACAAGTTAAAGCCTATTCTTGTTATTCCAGTACTTACAAGACATTCTCACGTATTGATTATTTTTTGATTTCCACAGAATTAAGGTCCAAGATTCAAAACTGCTTTTATGATAACATCGTGATCTCTGATCATGCACCCTGTTGTCTAATATATGTAGATAAAAAATTGACAAAGGAATCAGGCAGATGGCAATTTCAGCATAAATGGCTTCAGGATGAGGAATTTGTCAAGTATATAGAAAAACAGATAGACGAGTTCTTTGACATCAATACTACACAAACATCAGCATGTGTAAAGTGGGAGGCTTTCAAAGCTTTTATTAGGGGACATATTATTAGTTATACAGGATCAAAATCTAAGAAGACTCGAGAGGAGAGAGCTAAATTGGAACATAAAATAAAAAGTCTTCAGGAAAAAGTGTATGCAGGAAGAGATCCAAGGTTGGAGAATGAATTACTGATTTTGAGAGCTGAATACGACAAAAAATCAGCGAATAGAGCTGCCTCGAGTCTTCTAAGATTGAAACAATCTTTTTATGAACAAGGTGAAAAATCAGGAAAATTATTAGCATGGCAGATTAAACAATTGGAAATTAAAACACCAATAACCAGTATTATAAGTAATGGACAGGTAGTTATAGATCCTTTAGAAATTAATAGAGCCTTTAGAGATTACTATGAAAAATTATATGATACCAAAAATGAACCTGATTAACAAAACTAAATGGGTTTTTGAACAAACTATCTATACCGTGTATTCCAAATGAAAACAGGGAGATATTGGAGTCTAAAATTAGTCAAGAAGAAGTTGGGCTAGCCATTGATAATATGAAATCAGGAAAAAGTGCAGGACCAGATGGTCTTCCAGTTGACCTTTATAAAAAATTTAAGAATAAATTAATAAAACCTTTTTTGGAAATGGTTTTAGAAGCATTTCAAAATAATAATTTACTATCATACATAAATAATGCCTTAATTATACTGCTGCCAAAACCAGGTAAGCCCTCTAATAAATGTGAAAATATGAGACCAATAAGCCTATTAAACGCCGACCTTAAGATAATCTGTAAAATTTTAGCAAGACGAATACAAGAAATTTTACCAAATATTATTAATCGAGATCAGAATGGCTTTATAAAGGGTAGACAAGGCTTCCATAATGTAAGAAGACTATTTAATATTATTTATTTTAATAAAGAAGCACCGGATACAGCTCTCCTATCATTGGACGCCGAAAAGGCCTTTGATAGAGTTGAATGGCCCTTTCTTTTTGAAGTCCTACAAAGGTTTGGACTAGGAAATAATTTCATAAAATGGGTTCAAATAATATACAATAATGCTACAGCAGAAATCCTAACAAATAACAATATTTCAAAATCAATAAAAATCAATAGAGGATGTCGACAAGGCTGTCCACTTTCACCTTTACTGTTTACTATGGCAATTGAACCTTTAGCGATAGCGATACGTTTACATTCACAAATATATGGAATTAAAGTTGGACCAACAGAACATAAAATCTCCCTGTACGCCGATGATATAATTTTGTTTATGTCGAATCTAAAAAAAATCAATTCCAACCTTGTTGAATTTAATAAAGAATTTTGGGGAAATATCAGGATATAAAATAAATAAAACTAAATCTTCAATATTAATGCTAAATGAGACCCAGAGAAATTACCCAGCCCCTGAGGTAAATCAATTCAATGTTGTAAATCAGTTTAAATATTTAGGAATCCAAATTATGCCTAAGCTAGAATCAGTCGCCAGTGTCAACTATGAAGCCTTAATGTCAGATATCAATGAGTTAACTCAGAGATGGATGTCACTACCAATGTCGATGATCGGGAGAATCAATATACTTAAAAGTAATATTTTACCTAAAATACTTTATTTATTTCAATACATTCCCTTATCACCACCTTTAGATCTATTCTCAAGAATAAAAAAAAAGTTAGTGGAATTTATATGGAACAACAGGAGGGCTAGATTACGTTTGTCTTTATTATATTTACCATTTGATCGTGGAGGTCTGAAATGTCCAAATTTTATGTTGTATTATTGGTCGGCACAACTGAGGTCTATGACATATTATTTTTCATCAAATGATCTCCCTCACTGGACTGAAATGGAATCATACAATTTACCTTTACCTCTTCCCATATTCATATACTCAGATTCGGCAAAAAAATTACAAAAACAAGTTAAAAATCCATTTGTAAAGCATATGATCAAAATATGGTGTGAAGCTAAAAACTATTTAAAAGAACCACAGTTATTGTCACAATTTAGTCCAATATGGGGTAATCAATATTTTAAACCAGGGAGAGCGGACGCTGTATTTAAAGTATGGAATTTAAAAGGGATACAAAAGATTCAGGATTTATATTTGCCATGTGCAGACAACATAATGTCTTTTGAAGAGCTGAGGATCAAATTTAATCTCAATAGAACACATTTTTTTAAATATCTTCAACTTAGAAACTTTATTCGATCAAATCAAAATGAAGCTCTCACTCGACCTATTTATTCATCCTTGGAAAAAATGATGATGAAAGATAGTAAAAGAAAGGGTATTATTTCAGAGTTTTATAACTCATTGACACTATCTTCAAGTGAAAATTCACTGAAAAGATTAAACTACTGGAAAGAAGATCTGCAAATTGAAATTTCAGAGGAACAATGGGAATTGGCTTGTACAGAAGCTCAAACCAAATCAATAAATGCACGCCTTAAATTGATACATTTCAAATGGTTAATGCGGATGTATGTTACACCGGAGGAGTTAAATAGATATAACAAAAATATACCAGATACATGCACAAAATGCATGGAAAGTAAAGGAACCCTATTTCATTGTTTATGGGAATGTAGATTAATAAGAATGTTTTGGGAAGAGGTGAGGGTAACAATTGAAAAAATAATCTCAAAACAAATCATATTGAATCCTAAACTGTTTTTGTTGGGTCTGTACCCAGAAAAGCATAATTTCAATATAAGTGAAAGAACATTCATAGACCTCAGTTTGCTTAATGCCAAAAAATGTATTGCACTAGTATGGAAAAAGACTCATAGACCAGATGTGACTCAGTGGTTAAGACAGATGTTAACAAACCTTCCATTAGAAAGAATAACATATATACTGAAATCAAAGGAAATTGTGTTTGAGAATATATGGAGACCTTTTATTGATTATGTAAAAAATTTAAACATAACTCTTGAAGAAGAAGGTGAATGATGTGTGTGGACCTTGTAAATTCCAAACTGGTGAACATAATATGTATACTTATGTATTGGATTGTCTAGACTAAACAGAGGAGCATTGTTGAAGACTTGATTTTGTTGGTGGTTGTTGGTGTTTTTAGTGCATTTTTTCTTTTTTTGTAGTACTTTAGTGTTAGTGTTTGATTGTTTGTATCATGTTTGTTAAAAAAAAAAAAAAAGGTTCAATAAAGATATTGTGGAAAAAAAAAATCCTTCAATGTGATTTTCTGGATTTTTTTCTCATTTTGTCTCTCATAGTTGAGGTATACCTATGATGAAAATTGGAGACCTCTCTCATCTTTTAAGTGGGAGAACTTGCACAATTGGTGGCTGACTAAATACTTTTTTGCCCCACTGTACACACAAAATAAATAAATTAAAATGCGTCAGAGGAGCAAGTTGGCTCTTAATGTAATTTATTTGATTTCTAATCATTTTAATTAGTCAAGTATTGATAACTAAGTATATACAGTATAAGTATTGATACCTTTTGTGTCTTTGATTTTCAGCTCATGACCAATCTGAAATATTTTACTAAGAAGCAAACAGGTTAAATCAGGCCAGAATGGCTTAAGCTGCAGGTCTCCACTGAAATGATCATTGATTTAAACTAACAGCTAATTTATATCTGCAGGTGACAGTCATGGGTCATTTTCTCATTTTCAGACATTTTTTTTGTTTTTTTGTTTTTTCTATTCTCCTCTGGCTCAGGAAATATTTAGCTTATTGATGTTTACTTTTTATTCATATATGATTTAGAAGCAAAACCTGGAATTTGAGAATCAAGTCTCAAATGCACATTACAAAACTATTTTATAACACTGCAAAATTATGAGAGAAAATGGTACATGTAAAAAAAAGAGATGGTCCTTTTTATATGATTGTCTAAACTGTAGAATTTACAGAAAATGTATATCATGTTATATATCGTTATCGTGATATAAGATGACTTATATTGTGATATGAATTTTTTGCCATATCGCACAGCCCTAATTATAGGTATGGTGTTCTTTTGGTGATGAGCAGTGTTGTGTTTGCACCAAATATACCTTTTGGAGTTATGGCCAAAAAGTTCAACCTTGGTTTCGTCGGATCATAACACATTTTCCCACATGCGTTTGAAAGATTTCAAATGTGTTTTTGCAAAATGTAGCTGGGCTTGGATATTTTTCTTCATAAGACAAGGCTTCCGTATGCCACCCTAGATGGGAGATTGTTGTCACATGTACTAAACAGCCAGTACTTGCCAGAAATTCCTGCAGCTCCTTCAGTGTTGCTGTCAGCCTCCTGGCAGCCTCCCTGACCAGTTTTTGTCTCGTCTTTTCATCAATTTTGGAGGGACATCCAGTTCTTGGTAATGTCACTGTTGTGCCATATCTTCTCCACTTGATGATGACTGTCTTCACTGTGTTCCATGGTAGATTAATGACTTGGAAATTCTTTTGTACCCTTCTCCTGACTGATACCTTTGAATTGATCCCTCTGATGGTTTGGAAGCTCTCTGCGGACCATGGCTTGTGCTGTAAGATGTGATTACAAAAATGTCAGGAAAAGCCTAGTAGAACAGCTGAACTTTATTTGGGGTTAATCAGAGGCACTTTAAATGGTGGCAGGTGTATGCTGACTCCTATTAACATGAGTTTGAATGTGATTGGTTAATTCTGAACACAGCCACAACCCCAGTTATAACAGGGTGTGCATATTTATGCAACCAGGTTATTGTAAGTTTTTTATTTTTTTCCCCTTAAAAGATTTCAGTTTGTTTTTCAATTGGGTTGTACAGGTTATAGGTCGGGCAGTGCGGTGACGGAGTGGTTAGCACTGCGGCAGCACAGCAACTCACCCTTGGCCGGGGGATCCTAGGTTCGATCCCAGCCCCTGACCAACAGTGATCTGTGTGGAGTTTGCATGTTCTTCCCGTGTCTGCGTGGGTTTACTCCAGGATTTCTCCGGTTTCCTCCCACATGCCAAAAACATGCAAGTTAGGTTAATTGGCATCAAACTGGGGATTCTAAATTGTCCTTAGGTGTGACTGTGAGAGTGAATGGTTGTCTGTCTCTCTGTGTTGGCCCTGCGATGGACTGGTGATCTGTCCAGGGTGGACCCTGCCTCTCGCCCAAAGATGCTGGGATAGGCTCCAGCCCCCCCGCGACCCGAAAAGGATTTAGCAGAAGAAGATGGATGGATGGATGGAGGTTATACTGTAGGTCACATTAATGGTGGAAAAAGTTTTGAAATGATTTATCTTGGTCTCATTTTTGACATCACAAAAACCTGGCATTAGAACAGGGGTGTGTAGACTTTTTATATCCACTGTATCATCCTGTAAATTATCTATTAAACTACAGAAGCTAGCCAGCTAATGCGAGCCTCTACCAGATTGTAGCTGTAGTTTCTGAGAAAATTAAAAAAAAACCTCTTTCTCATGAGACAGTCTGGTCATGTTTTCACATCCTTAGAATCTTTATTTGGCATTTTAACTAAGTCTGACAAAATTTGCTCCACTTCACAAAAGACTCCTAATGCTAGCTAGCAACATTAGCATATAAAATTAAGTTCTTCCTTGACCAATATCAGCTCACCCCAAGTTATCAGGCAAACTGATGACTTCCAACTTCCCCGTCACTCTGTCTACAACTCTCAACCCTTTAAAAGGAAGGAGGTGATATTCAGAAATTACACTGTAAAAGCGAACTCTTTCCTGCTGAGCCAGAAACAAATTGGTCAAATGAAACAAGGAAAATCATTTAAAAAATCACCGTCTGGCCTGTACCACGCAGTCTTCAAACTGCTCAGTCTTCTTAGGGCAGGGGTCAGGAACCTCTGCGATGAAATGAGCCACTTTGGCCAGTTGTATTAAAAATGCATGCAGCCAAAACCACTGAGATTCAGCTTTGCAATATCTGTACGTTTGTTTCGGCCTGGGAAACGTGTGAAGCTTTTTTCTCAGTAATACATTTATAACATTTTCTTGCACATGTTGAAGTTTTTCCTCTGCATAATTAATCTTTTCTCATAAATTTGTGGCTATGTTCTCTGTTTTTTTTTTTAATGATTTTTCATGTAAATTTCAGAGGGTATTCTCTTAATTTTGCAACATTATCTCATAAATTTGAGATCTTTTCCCATAAATTTCCAGCTGTTTTCTGATGAATTTGTGTAGCTGATGTTTTTAATCAAAGTGCTGTTATTACATAAATTTAACAAGGGGGGTGCAATGTGCTGTATAATATGCATGTGGGCTTGATTTAATTTTACTTTGGACTTTTATTTTGATAACAAGAAACAAAGCTGGTGTGTTAAAGCTGGTTATCGAAGGTAACTGTGAGCTTTGAGACTGATTTTAGTCTTCTGATGCCATTTCTGCTGTGATGTATTCAGACTTCATTTTCTTGTACTGTTCTGTTTTTGTGTTCATGCATCTTTATGCTACAGTCTTGTATTATTTATGTGTCATCTTAAGGAAGTGATTTACAGACTGAGTTGACTTGAATTAGCGTGTGAGTTTTTTCAGTTTTTATTCAAAGTTGTTCCTTGCTCTTGTGATCACAGGTTTATCAGGGACGGAATAAGAATAAAAGCATTTTTATGCCTGTGACAGTGAAGCATGAACTCTTCCTGCTAATAAATAACATCTCAACCATCAGCTGCTTCTTCTGTGGGTCCCTCGCCGTCATGTTTTCGCTCTGTTCTGCAGCCTCGGTGAACTCAGTGTCGCAACACCTGAACCAACTTACAGCACATGCCCTGAGAACTAAAACTGCAGTCTGAGTTGGTAAAGTCGTGCTGTTCCCAGCCACTGGAAGAGAAAATAGTTTCTGCTCACCAGTCACACTGGTTTTTAGTCACGTCTGTTGTGTTCTGTAATATAGCAAATTAAAAGTAGACAACAGAAGATTAGCCTACCATGGTTAAATAATGAAATAAGAAAACTTATGAAGAGGCGAGACTATGCACTGAAAACATCACTAACCTCCAAACTACAAAATGATCACCTTGTGTACAAAAGTTTAAGAAATAAAGTGGTACATGAGCTGCGAAAATCAAAAATATCTTATTACAATAAACTGATAGATCATGCAAAGGGTAACAACAGTTCCCTATGGAGGCATTTAAATAACTTAACTAATAAAAAAAACGATCAGAAGGGGGTAAAGGAACTTAGAATCAATGGCAAGACCGTCAGTGACAAGGCTACTTTGGCAAATGAATTTAATTCACACTTTGTGGGCTCTGTGGAAGACTTAACAAAAATTTTTGTGCTGCCAAATGTGCTCAACAACACAAATTCCATACTCCCAACAGATACTTTTCACATCGATGAGGTAAATGAGAAGTTAATTGCTGGTATTGTTAAAACACTGTCAAACTCAAAAACTAGTGATATCTACAATATGAGCACCTCCTTTCTCAAAATGCACAGCAAAATATTAATCAAACCACTGACTCATCTCATTAATCTCTCCATTAGGTCTAGTACATTTCCATCTGGCTGGAAAAAAGCTGTCGTCATACCAGTTCATAAATCAGGCAGTAAAGACGATATATGCAATTACCGCCCAATCTCTATCTTACCAGTCCTATCTAAGGTTCTTGAAAAAGTTGTAGCTACACAGCTGATAGACTACTTACAAGACAGTCAACTTCTTCATCCACATCAATTTGGTTTTAGACCAGGATACTCAACAGAAACAGCAAATTGTTGCCTTATTGAAAACGTCAAACAGTCCTTGGACAGGGGTAATGTGGTAGGAGCTGTTTTTCTAGATCTCAAAAAGGCTTTCGATACTGTAAACCACAGTTTGCTTTTATCCAAAATGGTATCTTTTAACTTCTCCCCAAATACATTAGAATGGTTTGCATCTTATCTCCAGAATAGAGAACAGTGTGTAAAAGTTCACCAGGATAAATCCTCATTTTTAAACAACCGCATGGGTATCCCACAAGGGTCCATTCTTGGTCCTTTACTTTTCAGCATTTTTATTAATGACTTGCCGTTACACTGCTCAGCTGCAACATGCCAACTTTATGCAGATGATGCAGTTATTTACACAGCTGCCAAGACTCCAGCACAGGCTGCAGATGTACTGTCTACAAGTATGGTTGATGTCCAAGAGTGGCTCCTCAAGAACCATCTATTGCTGAACCTTCAGAAAACAGTCTCAATGTGCTTTTCAATCAAAAAATGTAACCTGCAACATTTTAAAGTTAATATACATGATCATGACATCAGTTTAGCTACAGAATTCAAATACCTTGGCATTGTACTAGATCCTCAACTCAAATTTAATCTTCATATAAAGAAAATTTCAAAAACAGTAAAAAAAAATCTGAACTGCTTTAAATTAATTAGATATTACATACCTTACGAAGCAGCTGCACTGTATATGCATTCTATGGTTTTTTCTCATATATCATACTGTTTGACAGTCTGGGCTCAAGCAGCCCCTTCCACAATAAGACATATAGGTTCATTATATAATCAAACCCTAAAAATCTTGGACAAAAAGCCCATTAGGTGGCATCACTGTAATGTTTTAAAAAAATACAACCTATTGAGTTTTGAGAGCTTCATTGACCTCTGTCTTCTGAAATTAACGTTCAAATGTTTCCATAAATCAGCACCCGAGCCACTTGCTGGTTTCGTCCAAAGACAGGACAGCAGCAGAGCCACCAGGAGTTCTGTTAACAATAACTGTAAAATATTCCACCGCAGAACCACATTTGGACAAACAGCTTTCTCTATAAAGGGCAGTCACATCTGGAACACAATGCCAAATGAAATTAAAATAATAACGGACTTTAAAACATTCACTAAAAATGTTAAAAACTGGCTGAAAAATAAACAAGAATGTACTCATGTATGAATTATTTGTCTGCAAAGTGAGAGTGAATGAAGGGAAGGAATAAATGTGTTTGTTTATAGTGAGTGACGGAGGGAGGAAGGCCTGAAATAGGCAAATGTGAGTTATGTTATATGTGTTAAATGTGAGTCAGGCTGTTATATTTGTGTATTTATAATATTTATGTTAAAGGTGAGTCAGGCTGTTATATTTGTGTATTTATAATATTTATAATATTTATAATTGTGTATTTATAATTTTTCTGCATTGATGTATGTGGTTATTGTGTATATTTTTATCTTGATTCTTTTTTCTAAAGCCCATCCAGGGACAAGAGTTGCAAATTAGCTAATAGCTATACACTCTATGTGCAACACATCAGATTGATTGTCTTTGATTAATTGTCTATGTTTATTGCACTGTCCCTGTCAAATAAACTAATCTACTAGTATTACAGATTCGTTGGCATTTTTTGGGGATTACATGAACTATACATTTTTGGAAAGCTCATAATATGAGGATTCCAAAAAACAATGTTGCCAAAGTTTTCTAGGTCATCTTGGCGGCCATCTTGGATTCCCAATATGGCAGCGTCAAAAAGTCTGGTTTTTCACATTATCAACCTGTATTTCACTTTGATTAACAATTAAAGTGACTGAACCTTTGTTTTATGTTCTATACTTTAAGTCTTTCAGCTATTAAAGGAAGAAATTGTAATTATTTCAAGTGCTGCCACCTACAATTGCTTTTACCTGGGTATTTTTGACTGGAATTTCGTGTTCATGGCTACATATTCTAGTACAAATACTACATCATTTGATCATGTTCTGAAACATGCAAAAGTACTTGTGTAGCTGAAAATTATTCTGGGTATTGTTCATAATTATACAAATAATTAGTCAATTTTTAGTATTCTATATATTCTTTTTCTAACGCCCAATGAATGGCTATTGCGAATAAAGAACCATATCTATGAAGTGGTGTTGTTTTATCTATTTTTCATTCCTATACACCAAATTCACTTGCTATTTTTTTGTGGTGGACACCTGGGATGCATTTATTGTAAAGAATGTGAAATATCTAGCTAATTACCTACCAACAGGTGTATAAGTAGGTCAGCATTACCCCAAATGTGATAAACCATGCTGGCTGGCCCCAGCACAAGCAAATGGGGTCAAGAAACAGAGGGCTTTTCGCAGCTACACATCATGCACATGGTCAAGAGGACAGAAGATTATCCAAATCTTAAGATAATTCCCAATGCAGGTAAATCAAAGTACTTTATCATTATAAGATGAAAGCACAGATATTATATGAGTGAGATGTATGTTGCTGCTTAGCACTAATGTGGTGCTGAAAACATGCATGTGTATCACACCGTGTGTAAATGTCATTGAGAAAATGTAAGGTGTTTCCTTTGAAAGTTTAGGAAAGATGTGCATTTATGTACCCTAAGTTGGATAGTATCCTAATGTACATCCTTTTCTACAGATATGAACGAGTCATCATGAGCAGTTTGCCTCACATACGCAAACTTGGTGTAGGATCAAATGATCAAGATGCTACCAACTGGAATCTGTGTATACTCTGCCAGAGCGATGAGAAAAGTGGAGGTCCTCTAGTACTACAACCTAGAATTGATTCCTATCAGACAGTCCTAGAAGCAGTTGAAGAGAGAGCTAGGTTGAATGATGGCAAGTATGTTGAGATATACGAAAGACTCGACCAAGTCACCAGAAATATATTGTGTGAACACCGTGCGATTTGGCATCGAAATTGCTATCAGGAAGCCACAAACAAAAGCCGGATCAAGAGGGCAAGGGATCGGAATGTGCAAGCAGTGTCTGCAGCATCAGCCGGTAGACAGCGTGGAAGAAAGAGGAAAAGTGACAAGATGGATGATCCAGATCCACCTGACAAGTCTATGCGGTTTACAAGGTCAAACACAAATCCATTGGAGAAGAATTTGTGTTTCTTTTGTCAAGAAGACACCGGAGAGAAGCTGTACAAAGTTTGTACGCAAAATGCAGGGGATAATCTTAGATCAGCAGTGGAAAAGTCACAGAATCCAGCGCTTAGAACACGCTTGAATACATGTATCTCCCCAAATGATGCACATGCCATTGATGTTCACTATCACAAGGGCTGCTGGAGAAGTAATGTATTTCATGTGACAAGAGAAATACCTAGTAACACAAGTTTGTTACAAGTACATCCGCTTCAAGCAGCAAGTCTAGTTGAAATAACAAATTTGATTGATGTTAAAACAAGCCAAAAAGCTTACATCGCCATGGATGATGTGGAAAGGGCGTACAGAAACATGATTGGAGATGTTATAGCACTCCATGTCCCAGCCTTCAGCAGAAAATGGTTGAAAGAACGAATCCTTCAAGAACTACCAGCTGTCAAGTCTGTGCTGCAAAAAGACAGAAGAAAAGCGGCTGTCCTATACAACCCAACTGCCTGTGAAGAAGAAATGGTACATCAGGTGACATCAGCTGATAGTGAGATGGACAACATGAAAACTATATTCAAGGCTGCTCAGACAATACGCAATAGCATTGCCAACTTTATCAAGGACGGAAAGGCAACTCCAGATGACAACATCCCACTATGCAGTGACGTCGCACATGTACCTGGAGAACTGCTTAGCCTCATGAGATGGATTCTCACCGGACCTGTTCAAGATCTTGCCACAGAAACAAGAACTGATGTAAACGACAGACTTGCCCTGACCATGAGCCAAAATGTTATGTATGGCTTCAAGTCAGACAGACAGGTGCATTATAAGCCAAGTGGTTCAGGCAACTTTAGGCAAAGCCGCAAACCAGAAGCCATCCTGGAGCTGGTGAGATGCAACGGCACCCAAGGCTGCACAACAAGAAGATGCTCGTGCTTCCATGATAAACTGCCATGCACTGAAATGTGCGGGTGCTCAGGTGACTGCGAAAACCACCAAGACTCTCGGGATGGACCATCTATGACCGGTGACTTTGAGAGAGATGATGAACTCAGTGACACAGATGTTTAAGGGCCACAGTGTGACAACAGTAACTGTTACTGATACCCAGTCACAAGCAATTGTAATTCTTGGTAGTGTTGTTTGTAGCTGAGAAAATTTGTTTTTCTTCATCTGTTCTCTGTATATATCATTGCTGATAAATTTTCCGTATCGTCAGTGTGCGAACAGTATTGTCATTGTTCGGATTGTTTTGTCTTAGCGTTTATCTTGAATTGTCTGATACACATTTTCACACTTGTTATATGTTTAAAGGTATAAATTTCCTCCTGTTTACCTGAGAGAATGAGTAGTAATTTGAAATTGCTGTGTACATACATACGTTGTGACTCTGATAATTTGCTACAGTTGCATCGTGATTAAAATTGCTCATTATTAAATGTTTCAAATATAAATTGCTTGCTATTAAATGTTTCACAAGTTGTACCATGACTGAAATTGTATTAGCTAGAGTTATAAGTGAAGATTTAATAGATGAATTAGTTTCTACAGACTAAAAGAATCGATACGGATGGAAGTTAAGCTAAGAAATGACGCCATTTTTCAAAATCCAAGATGGCCGCCAAGATGACCTAGAAAAATTTGGCAACATTGTTTTTTGGAATCCTCATATTATAAGCTTTCCAAAAATGTATAGTTTATGTAATCCCCAAAAAATGCCAACAACTTTACACAACAGACCTGACTATTTCTTGAGTTAGTAGCTACTTTCACGAGTCAAAGATTTGGCATCCTTTACTGTGGAAAGAGACATTTCAGGCAATTTTTGATTTTAAAAAAATCTGCATAGAGCCACAAGTAATATTTGACATTAAAATGAAGTAAAACAGCTCTAAACACCACATGAATTTGCAGGGATTTTTTGTATAATTGTGCTTTTTTGTCTTGGAAGCTTTTTTTGTCAAAAAAAATCGACAATTTATGAAAAAGAAAAGTGGACAAGCATCAAATTTGTAAGATAAAATTGTCAGAATTATGAGTAAAAAAGTCTCAAGTTAATGAGACAAAAAGTGTCACATAAATCACATAAATGAAAAATTTAAGAAAGAGAGGGTTAAATTTAAGAGAAAAAAGTGAGAAATTAGTGGGAAAAAGTGGTACATTTTGGAGGGAAACAGATAATTGACAATTTTTAAAAACTGTAAATTCCAGAGAGAAAACTGACATATTTTGGAGGGAAGACGACACAAATTAACAAGAACAAAGTGGAAAGTTTATGTGATAAATGTGGTGCAAAGGGGAAAAAATTACAAGTAAAAAAAGTGGAAAAACAGGTAGAAATCAACTTAAAAATATGTGGGTGGAGGTGGTGGATGCAGGGAAAACTTTTAACAGGATCATTGACTGAAAAAGCAGGAGACGAGACGCCTTTATTCGTGCCACCGTGGGAGATTCCAGAATTCTGGGTCTGAACTCTGCTGCTCATGTGATGACTGGAAGGAAGATCAAAATGCTCACGTCCCTGAAAAAACAGCTTTTATATCGCTTTTGGCTGAGAAATTTGTCACGATTTTGATGTGAGTTTTGGGCCCCTTTTTCTCATGAATTTAATTAATTTCTTCAAAATTTCGCATTTTTCTTTCATATACGTACGTATATTTTCTAACTGTTTTCATAAACGGTGGTTTTTTCTTGTGAATTTGCAGCTTTTCTCTGATAAATCTGCAACATTTTTGCTCTTGTGAATTTGTGCCTCTTTTTCTCCCAAATGTACAACTTTTTTTCCCGAATTTGTAACTTGTTTATTTTCTTGTAAATCTGTAATTTCTTTTCTTGTTACATTGTGATTTTTTGTTATAATACTGTATTTTACATGTTTTTCAGACATTTGTGAATTTTCTTATTTTTTTATTTTAATTTGGGAACTTTTTAACTTTTTATTTATTTTTTTTCTTGTAGTTTTTAATTTTTTATGTATTTTTTTTTATCTTTTTTCTCCTAAATTTGAGATTTTTTCCCCATAACTTTATAAATCATAATTGTTTGAGTTTTTTTCTTGTAAAACTGTTTCTTCTAAATTTGAGACTTTTTAATGAGAAGTTTCATCAGGTTTTCTCAGGAATTTTGGACTTTTTTGGGGGTTATTTTGTGACTTTTTCATATTAATTTGGGGCCCTATTTAAAAAATAAAATTACAACTTTTTTTTTTTCATGAATTTTTCATAGAAAATTTTGCCATGTTCTTCTGTTAAATTTGTAACGTTCTTGTACACTTTTACCTTTTTTGTGTCAATTTACCCATTTTTTACATGAATTTGTGACTTATTTCTCATAAATTTGAGATTTTTGACCCTGCTTTATTACTTTTTTCACACAAGTTTGACTTTTTTGTTGTAAATTTGCTGCTTTTTTTATATAAATTTGTTACTCTTTTTTTAAAAAAAATTTTTATGGCTTTTTTGCATGAAATTGTAACACTGTTTTAACTTTTTTTTTTTTAATTAACTTTTTTCTTGTAAATTTGTATCATTTGCTCACAAGTTTATGACTTGCTTATTTTAAATTTGTGGGGGGTTTTTTTAGCTAAAGTTTTTAGTTTTAATTGTAAATTGCAACTGAATTTTTGAGTTTTTGAGTCATAGTTAACCACCACTGGTCAATTGTATTTGTTTTGTTTTTCTGGTTTAATATGGAACTAAGGTGGTACAGTAAATGAATCACAATTGAAGTGTTAAAGAAGCATAACGTCAGGTGACTAAAACACTTGAAAAGACGATTCAAATGTGAAATCCTTAATATTAAAAAAAAAAAAAGTCATGGATTAATAACAGTCAAAAACATTCTATCAAACACAACATTTTGGCAAATTTTCTTCTTTAAAAAAGCCTGTACGACTTGTTCACGCAGAGTTTCTCTTTAGCAGACTCATTTGTGTGTCTGCTGGCATCACAACAGGCTGCACAGACCAGAACTTATCTACCAAACATCACTTGTGAATATCTTGCATACTGGAATGTGACATTTCACATTCTGCGACGGAAAAACACGGGAAACAACAGTTCATCGGTTATAAGCCTCCGCTCAGTTGGCGTAGAGCTGGGCGCCAGGGGTTGTTTTCGACGGTGGGAGAGGTCATAGTATCTCACTGGACATCTACCGCCCGCCTCAAGCTGGGCAGCCCCTGTTCCGCCACAGTTCCTGTTCTGCCTGTTCCGCCCTGTTCCGCCACAGTCTGTCTACCCTACTGGATGTGTGGGGCTCAGGAATACTGATGTTCTGAATCATGGACTGCAAACCCTGCACCAAACAAAAACAAAGTATCAAATAACAAAAAAACCATCACTTAAATTCGGCTGCTGGAATGTCAGAACCCTACTTCCGGGCTTCTCAAACGATCACTGAGAGATAGAGGACGCATGCAAGACAGCGGTAATAAACAACGAACTGCTGAAGCTCAAGGTGGACATCGCCACACTCCAAGAAACGCGCCTACCAGAAAGAGGTTCATTACGTGAACATGATTATACCTTTTACTGGCAGGGTAAGAGTGCAGATGAGACAAGGGGGCACGGAGTTGGCTTTGCAGTGAAAAACTCTCTGCTGAAGATGGTGGATCTTTCCGAGGGAGGAACAGAAAGGATGCTCTCTCTTCGACTGCACACCTCAGACGGACTGATCAACCTAATCAGTGTCTACGCGCCCACCTTGTACTCCAGGCAGGACATGAAAGATGAATTCTACAACCAGCTTTCATTGATGATAAAAAAGATACCTTCCAGAGAACACCTGATCTTATTGGGAGATTTCAACGCTAGAGTGGGTGCTGACTCAGGATCCTGGCCAACATGTATGGGGAAGCACGGAACCGGTAAGATGAATGAAAATGAACAACGCCTACTAGAACTGTGCTCACTCCAAGGACTCTGCATAACGAACACCTACTTTCAGCTAAAGCAACAGCATAAAGTTTCTTGGATGCACCCACGCTCTAAGCACTGGCACCAACTGGACCTGATACTGACACGTCAACACCATCTGAGGAATGTACAGATCACCCGCTCATACCAGAGTGCTGACTGCGACGCAGATCACTCACTGGTATGCTGTAAGGTCAGACTTGTTCCCAAGGCCCTGCATTACAACAAACCTCCTGGAAGACAGTGCATTGATGCCAGGATGATGCAACAACCAGACAAAGTCATCGAATTCACCGAAATCTCAAGAAGTCCATCACAATCTCACCTGAAGCAGATGCCGCAGAGAGATGGAACACCCTCAGAGATCACATCCACAGTGTTGCTCTTCGTACATTTGGCAAAAAACAAGGAAACACACCTGATTGGTTCGAGGCAAACTCCAGCGAGCTGGTCGCCGTCCTCGCAGAAAAGAGAGCTGCTCTAATGAAATACAAGGATCGCCCCACCCGCAAATCACAGGAAGCGCTGCAGGCAGCCAGGAGCAAGATTCAACGGACAGCCAGACGCTGCGCAAATGATTACTGGTTGAAACTCTGTGAGAGTATCCAAATGGCAGCTAACACAGGAGACATACGGAGAATGTACAACGGAATCAAGAAAGCAATTGGGCCAACTCAACGCAAGACAGCGCTGCTAAAAACCAAGACCGGAACTACCATCACAAACCAAACGGAGCAGATGGAGAGGTGGGTAGAGCACTACTCTGAACTATACTCCCAAGACAGTTCGATTTCAGAGGAAGCACTGAATAATTTGGAGGACCTACCGATCATGGAAGAGCTGGACTCACCTCCAGCCATGGAGGAATTGGAAGAAGCACTAGACTCTCTGCCAATTGGGAAAGCACCGGGCCTCGATGGGATCCCAGCAGAAGTTATAAAGTGCTCAAAGGATGTCATCCTTCAACAACTACATGAGATCCTATCTCGCTGCTAGGAGGAAGGAGAGGTGCCTCAAGACATGAAGGACTGCAAAATAGTGACGCTGTATAAAAACAAAGGTAGCCGAAGCGACTGCAACAATTATCGAGGGATATCATTGCTTAGTGTCACCGGGAAGGCATTCGCACGTGTGGTTCTCAGCCGTCTTTGGAAACTCGCGGAAAGAATTTATCCTGAATCTCAAAGTGGTTTCAGATCCAGCGCTCCACGATTGATATGATCTTTTCTCTCAGACAGCTACAGGAGAAATGCAGGGAGCAAAATAAACCATGTTATGTCGCATTCATCGACCTGATAAAAGCCCTCGATACAGTTAGCCGTGAAGGACTGTTCCAAGTTCTTAAGAAGATCGGGTGCCCCCCCCCCCCTCCCAACTGCTGCATATTATTGAATCCTTCCATACCAACATGAAAGCTGTTATCCAGTTTGATGGGAGCTTTTCAGAACCATTTAACATCCGCCGTGGAGTAAAACAGGGCTGCGTGCTTGCTCCTACCCTGTTTAACGTATACTTTGCCGTCATGCTAAAGTATATATTTGGTACTCAGAACGATGGTGTCTGCTTCCACACAAGGTCTGATGGCAAACTGTTCAACCTACCACGACTGAGTGCAAAATCCAAGATCTGAAAAGTATCCATCAGTGAGATGCTGTTTGCCGACGATGCAGCACTGATAGCTCACTCGGAACTGGAATTACAATCAATGATCAACACATTCAATAAAGGGTGCGACGACTTCGGTCTGACCATCAGTCAGCAGAAGACCAAAGTAATGGGCCAAGGTGTCTCGAACCCTCCTACGATAAATTTCGAAAACCACCCACTGGATGTGGTTCATGAGTTTACATACCTCGGATCCAAAATATCGGACGACCACTCACTCGACATTGAGCTCAGTAGAACAATCGGCCTTGCTGCAACGACCTTCAGAAAATTATCACAGAAGGTATGGCTGAACCAAATACTGTCGAGGCACACGAAGATGACTGTTTACAGGGCATGCGTCCTCAGTACCTTGCTATATGGCAGTGAGACATGGTGTCTATATGCCTCGCAAGAGCGACGGCTCAACGCCTTTCATCTCCGCATGCTGACAAGTATTCTTAACGTTAAATGGAGCAACCGTATCACAAACAATGAGATACTCTCCCGCGCGAGCTTACCAAGCCTGTTCACCTTGCTTCGCAAACGTCATCTCCGTTGGTTGGGACACGTCCATCGGATGCCGGATGGGAGAATACCGAAAGATATTCTGTACGGAGAGCTTGCATCCGGCAAACGAACTCGAGATCGACCGTATCTCCGTTTCAAGGATTTATGCAAAAGAGACATGAAAAGACTGGGCATGGACGTGATCAACCGGGAGGATACTGCAGACGACCGAAACCGCTGGAGACATGCGCTGAAAGACGGACTCCGAAGGGGAGAAGACCACCTTTGCCAGTCTGCCGACGAAAAACGATCATCTCGAAAGGATGCGTTGAAAAAGACACCACAACCAAGCGCCTACATCTGCGACCGTTGCAACCGTGACTGTCACTCACGTATCGGCTAAGGGTCACCAGTGTGGAGGATCAAAATAAGTGCAGGCGGACACGGTGAACTGAAGGTTAAAGGGGTGCTTTATTCTTCCTCCATCACGAGGCTCACCCAGTGCTGTGGCAGTGCGCTGGAGTGAGCCCTGCGTCTCTAGGTGTCAGAATGCGAGTGATCAAAAAGAGAATGAGGCATATACAGACAGCTCTTTTATACTGAGATACAGACAGTGGTGCTGGAATTCCTCTCTGCTCTGGGGCTGTAGGACAAAAGAGGCTGCAAGGCACATCTACATATTGATATCAGTCCATACATCTCATTGTTCTGTTAATTGCTCAAGCTGAGTGCTCTGCCTGTCCAGTAGAGTGTGGTGGGTCACCCACACCGCTCCCCCCCAGAGCGCTCAGCAGGGGAACGAGGCGGCGATCGGCTAGCTTTGGAAGGGAGGTGCGGGAAAAGCTCTGTGCAGGAGGAGGTGGAGGGGGGTGGGGGTAGCACCGGCCGATCGCCGTCTCGTTCCCCTGCTGAGCGCTCTGGGGGGGAGCGGTGTGGGGTGACCCACCACAATCTACTTGGACAGACGGAGCACTCAGCTTGAGCAGGAAACAGAACAATGACATGTATGGACTGATATCAATATGTAAATGTGCCTTGCATTCTCTTTTGTCCTACAGCCCCGGAGCAAAGAGAGGAATTCCAGCACCAGTAATCAAGCTATTGATATGTGTGACTCTTATGTAAATGTCCCATGCATTCTCTCTTGCTGGTATAAATGTGCTCACTCAAAGCTCACTAGAAAACGCATTCAGTACGCACTCAGAGCTCACTCACAGCACACAAACAGAGCGCTGAGTGAGTCTCGTGATGGAGGAATAAAACACCTTTAACCTTCAGCTTGTCGTGTCCGCCTGCACTTACGAATAAGGGTCACCAGTGTGGAGGCAAGGATCAAATAAGTGCAGGCGGACACGGCGAACTGAAGGTTAAAAGGGTGCTTTATTCTTCCTCCATCACGAGGCTCACGCAGCGCTGTGGCAGCGCGCTGGTGTGAGCCCTGCATCTCTAGAGTGTCAGAATGCGAGTGAGAGAATGAGGCATATACAGTCAGCTCTTTTATACTGAGCTACAGACAGTGCATGCATGGCATATTAGCATAACAGTCAAGCAGGAATGCATGGACATTTACATGAGAGTCACACATATCAATAGCTGGATTACTGGCGCTGGAATTCCTCTCTGCTCTGGGGCTGTAGGACAAAAGAGGCTGCAAGGCACATCTACATATTGATATCAGTCCATACATCTCATTGTTCTGTTAATTGCTCAAGCTGAGCGCTCTGCCTGTCCAGTAGAGTGTGGTGGTGCAGCACGGTGGTGCAGTGGTTAGCACTGTTGCCTTACAGCTAGAAGGTTCCTGGTTTGAATCCCCAGGCTGGCAGGGGTTGGAACCTTTCTGTATGGAGTTTGCATGTTCTCCCTGTGCTGCGTGGGTTTACTCCGGGGGCTCCGGTTTCCTCCCACAATTCAAAGACATGCATGTTATGCATGTTCTTCTTCCATCTGGTAAACGATTCCGGAGCATCAGAGGCAGAACCACCAGACTGATCAACAGCTTCCTCCCACAAGCTGTCAGGATGCTGAACAGCTGACCCGGAATCTCACATACACACTACTGCATCTATGGACATTTTGTATATTATAGTTAGTTATTCTTTTTCCCCAAGTATGTCTCAGGGATGCGTGAATGGATGGGGGGGTGGGAGCTATGTGGGAGTGTGTCTTAATCATGCTGCTTCTTATATGGATGCCGAGAGAAACGCAATTTCATCTTGCCTGCACTACAGTTGTATGTACAGCAATATGACAATAAAGTTTGATTTGATTTGATTTGATTTGATTTGATTTGATGTTAGGTTAATTGGTTGTTCTAAATTGTCCCTAGATGTCTGTGTCCTATAGGTCCTTAGACTAGAGGGTTAGTACTAGTGAAAGCGCTTTGAGTGGTCTTTGTGACTAGAAAAGCGCTATATAAGTGCAGGTTAGTTAGTTAGTTACACAGCCACAAGCAATGCTGCCGTAATCCCATTATTCCAACTCAAGGCACAGATCCATAGTCTCCCGAGACTGAAGGATGCCAGGAAAGATGGCTTTTTTGCATGCTGTTTTAACTTTTTTTTTTAAATTAACTTTTTTTCTTGTAATTTTCTAATTTTTTCTTGTAATTTTCTCACAAGTTTATGACTTGCTTATTTTAAATTTGTGGGTTTGTTTTTTTTTTAGCTAAAGTTTTTAGTTTTAATTGTAAATTGCAACTGAATTTTTAGTTTTCGAGTCATAGTTAACCACCACTGGTCAGTTGTATTTGTTTTGTCTTTCTGGTTTAATATGGAACTAAGGTGGTAAATGAATCACAATTGAATCGGTGAATTCAAAACAGGCCCAAGTCCCCTTTGAAAAAGTGTGGACTTGGGCCCGTTTTGAATTCACCGATTCAATTGAAGTGTTAAAGAAGCATAACGTCAGGTGACTAAAACAGTTGAAAAGACAATTCAAATGTGCCCGATTTTTATTTTTTAACAGGACTGAAAGAAGCGAAGACGTGGAAGAAGATGTCGTCGGAGAAAACAGGTGAGTTCACCTGGCTAAAACAACATTATTTTATTAACCTTTATTTCTACAGGTAGTCTCGTTGAAACACAAGGTCTGATTTTGAAGGGAGACCTGACAAAACAACACAGAGTTACAGACAACACTAAGTGGCCTTAATCAGTACCAAACAACAAAGAAAATCTGCAGAAAGTGTCTCTTGATAACAAGTTAATGTACTGAGGGCAAGAACAGTTTCCCAGTGATGCCGTCTCCAGTGACCCAATAAGAAGTTTAAAATCTCCTCAGGGAATCATGCTAGACAACTTCAGACTCTGCTGTAGCCACTTCCAAGCTGTGGGACCAGAGTACGAAAATGCCTTTTCGCCAAGCTCTGTGTGGACAGAGAGGACAGTAAAAATAAGGTAAGCCTTTATTAGTCCCACAATGGGGAAATTCCAGGATTGCAACAGCACAGGGATAGCAACACTAAGAGCAACAATCAGAAGGCAAGAGAAAAACAAGAGCAGCAAGTATACATATGTACGTATAAATATAAATACATATATATAGATATATAAATGATGAAGTCGTGGGGGCGCAAACTACGACTGCACTGAGTACGTAACATGGAAGGTGATAAATATGAGGGCAGCAGGCCCAGGATGGATTTGTAGATGACATGATGCCAGTGCAAGAGTCTGCGCCTGGACAGTGACGACCAGGGAGGACAGAGCGCAGTGATGTGAGGCGTGTACGTGCTGCAAAGAATCTCAGTGCTCCATGGCAACCGTATCCAGCAAGTGAAGAGACTGAGCAGAGGCATGCACATAAAGATTGTCCCCATAGTCGAGAATAGACAAGAAGGTGGCAAAACTGCGGAGAGCACTCTCACAAATGTACAGGAAATACATTTGACTCTTTAAACATGTAGGGTTTTTTCTTGTTTTTTACAACTTTTTTCTCGTAATTCTCCTAATCCTGTAATTTTCCCACTGTGGGACTAATAAAAGCTTATCTTAATTTTGTCTTTTTTTTTTTCCTTCCATAAATTTATCACTTTCTGACTTTATTCATAAATTTAAAACCTTTTTCTTGTAATATTGCAACCCCCCCCCCCCCCACACACACACATGATTTTGTTTACTTTTTCTTGTAATTTTTCTACATTTCCCCCATAAATTTGACTTTCTTTCTTTCTTTTTTTTTTGGGGGGGGGGCATTTTTTCAGGAAATTTTTTGACTTTTTTCTTGTAAATTTATCTTGTCAATGAATTTTCACCTTTTCTCAAATAATTTGACTTTTTTCTTAGAAAACTGAAACTTTTTCTTACAAATTTGGACTTTTTCCTTGAAAATTTGCCAACCTTTAAATGTAATTTGCAAAGTTTTATTTAGAAATGTGCTACTAAAATTAATGATTTTTTTCTTAGGAAAGGAATAGTCCTCATAAATTGTTTTCTCATATATTGTCTCATCTTCCTTGTAAATTTGATGTTGGGTTTTTTAATGAGTTTGATTTTGTAATTTTGCATACTTTTTTCTCATAAATTTGTAAGTTTAATGTCATAAATTACTAAATTTTACTCATAAATTCATTAGATTTCTGTTAAAAAATTCACAACTTTAAGGTCACAAAACTGTAAATTTCTGTTTTTATTAGCCATTTTGTACTTATGTTTTAATTTTGTTGTTTTACTCTTTAAAACATTTCTAATGTTTAAATTTACTATTTCAATATATGCACCAACTTTCTAAATTTTCAGGTTATTTTTGACTTCTTTTACATAAACTTACATGTTTATTATCTTAAAATCATACACTTTTTTCTTTATTTGCTTTTCTTATAAATTAAACTTTTAATTCCTCATACATTTAAATTTTTCATACATACATACATTTAACTTGTTCATGTAAATAAGATTTTTTTTAATTCAGTCTTTAATCTCATAAATTCCTGTGTTTTCTTCTTCCGTTCATGTGTCAGAATCTGTGGAGACGAAAACAGAATCGATGGTTAAAAAATCTGATGAACCACAAATTGTTGAAACAACAGAAGAGCCGAAAACCAGCGAGGCGACAACAGAAGGTCTGTGTTTAAAATATGAAGGGGTATAAGAAGGAAAAATGTCTGGAAAAAGCTGCAAATTTACTAGAAATGTCTCAACTTTATAGAAAAAAAAATGCATGGAAAATATTGCAAATTTAGCAGAAAAAAAATACAGAAAAAAGTTGGATGGAAAAGGGGGGAAAATGCAAGAAAACCTTCAATTCCAAAAATGGTAAGAAAAATGTTGTACTTTTAATTTAAAAAAGGTACAATAAAAGTTGCAAATGTAACTGAGTTCAGAATTTATAAGAAAATTTCAAAATTTATGACAAAAATACTGCAAATTTAAGAGAAAGAAAAACAGAGACAATAGTTGCAAATTAAATACAATACTGGATTAAATTTTACAGGGGAAAAAAGATTTGCAAAAGAACTTGCAAATTTGAGGAAATTTCAAAATGTAAGAAAAAAAGATGCAATTTTTAGAGGAATAATCGTAAGAAAAGTTGCAAATTTAACAGAAAAAAATGCAAAAAAAAGCTGAAATTTTAAATTCTCCAGAAAAACACTACAAATTTGAGAGAGAGTGAAATAAAATAGCTGCAAATTTAAGGCACTAAATTTGACAAAAAAAGCAAATATTTATAAGAATTTCAAAATTTGCAAGAAAAATTGTTGCAAATTTAAAAGGAAACAAACAAATTTGACTGAAAAATTTTTTAAAATTTGTGAAAGTTCTCCTGAATTGAAGATGAAATGCAGGTTTTGTTTCTGACGCAGGTTTTGAGTCCGAGGATGTGGACTCTGACATTCAAGGTCAGTGGTGATAAATTCTCTGGGATTCAACCGTTATTGAATGTCAAAACTACATGGTCGTCACTGATACATTTACTTTGATTCTGGCTCACAAACACTGAGAGACATTTTGAACTTTCTGCAAATGTGCGATCAACTGTCGTGCAGTTTCAGGTTTTGTTTGAACATTGTTGTGTGTGGGTGTGGAGCCGCAGGTTGGAGACCCCAGGTTTGTGTTTTAACGTGTGTTTTTGTGGTTTTAGCGGCGGTTCCTCTCCCTCCACTGGCAGAAGACAACTTTGTTCCAGGTCAGTCACAGAAACTCTTCTAATGACCAGGCTGCAGCTAACCATGACAGTTGTCAGCTGATGATTAGTCCAATAATTATTTGGGCATTGATGGGGGTTTTTCTCAAAAATAAATATTTTTTTTAATTCTTCTGATAAATTTGACTTTTTCATGTAAATTTGCAACTTTTTAATTTCTGTGAAACTGGTGGTTTTTTCTTTCAGTTTTTGTTTCCTTGTAAGTTTATAACATTTTTCTCAGATTTGTGACTTTTTATACAAGATTTTTTTTCCTGTCAGATCCTTGTTAAGTTTGTGAGGTTTTTCTCAAAATTAGTGACTTTTTTCCACATTTTTTACTCTTAAGTTGGAAATGGGTTTAAAAGGAGCATCAGCAGTTAATTGATTATATTTGTTTTCTGTTCATCATCAAATCGTTGCAGCACTACTCAAAAAAATTCAGATTGATAAGAAAAATGTGTTAAATATATATGGAAAAATTAGACCATTGCATATATGTATATATAAATACAAAAAAAAGTTAAAAATGAATGTAAAAAGTCTCTTAATTCCATCATATAATTAGTCATTTTGTGTTTTGGTGCTTTTAGACGATCCTCGGGAGAGCGCTCATTTCTACGGTGAGTTCACTGCATTTTTGCTTTTGTTCTTTTTATTTTCACTAAAGTTTTCTCCTAATTTTCTGTCTTATTTTCTATTTTCAGATGGTGAAGAAGCCGATGACATCGACACCACTGGAGGTCAGACCAAAGTTTATAATAATAATAATAATAATAATAAGTTTATTTATAGAGCACCTTTCACAGACAGAGTCACAAAGTGCTTAACATGGTACAAAACAAAATAAAAACACAGGCACATAAAACAGTAAAAAAACAAAAACAAAAAAAAAAACAAAGTAGACAGTAAAAGCACATAAAAATACAAATGACACATAGTTAAAAAGCCAGGCTAAAAAGGTGGGTCTTTAGTTGCTTCTTAAATACACCAATGGAAGGTGCAGATCTAAGTTCAAAAGGCAAGGAGTTCCACAGTCTGGGAGCAACAGCAGCAAAGGCTCTATCGCCTTTGGTTCTGAGCCTAGTACTAGGGACTACCAATAAATTCTGAGAGACCTGCAAGGCTGGTATAGAAAGAGCAGGTCACTAATATAAAAAGGTGCCTCTTCATGAATGGCTTTTTAAGTAAGAACAAGAACTTTAAAATCAATTCTATAATTTACAGGAAGCCAATGCAAGGAGGCCAAAATAGGAGTGATATGACAGAATCTACTGGACCTACTTAGTAATCTTGCAGCAGCGTTCTGGACTAACTGTAGGCGGTGTAAAGAAGATTTGCTAAGACATGTAAAAAGAGCATTACAGTAGTCCAAACATGAAGAAACAAAGGCATGAATAATGATTTCTAACTGAGTGTAGGAAAGCAATGACCTAATTTTAGATATATTCCTAAGGTGGAAAAAACAACTCCGGGTCAGAGATTTGACATACTGATCAAAACTCATCGATTGATCGAAAATGACACCAAGATTTTTTAGTTTAGACCGTACGTTAGAGCTTATTGAACCAATGCTATTAACCAACTTAGGAATTAGATTATCAGATGCTACAATAAGGACTTCAGTTTTATCAGCATTAAGTTGCAAAAAAGTTACTAGACATCCAGTCCTTAATTGCAGACAGACAATCATGAATAATTTTTAAATTGTCAACATGGTCAGGCTTAAAAGAGAAAAGTAGCTGTAAATCATCAGCGTAGCAGTGATAAGACACACCTTTAAATTTGCTGATAATAGAACCAAGTGGCAGCATATATAGGGCAAATAAAAGTGGACCCAGAATAGAACCCTGAGGCACCCCACAGGTTAAAGGAGCAGAGTCAGATGAATAAGAGCCAACAGCCACGGAAAAACTCCTACCAGAAAGGTAGGAGAAAAACCAATCCAGAGCTTTTCCAGAAATACCTACCCAATCTCTAAGCCTTTGTAACAAAATAAAATGATCAATAGTATCAAATGCTGCAGTAAGATCTAATAACACTAAAACAGAGCATTTGCCAGAGTCTGATGACATTAAAATATCATTTGACACCCTGAGAAGCGCGGTCTCTGTCGAGTGTTTCTGACGAAAACCTGACTGAATTTTGTCAGAAATATTGTGTTCAATCAGAAAGTCAGTGAGCTGCTTGGCAACAACTTTTTCTAAAAGCTTAGAAAGTAAAGGAAGCTTAGAAATTGGCCTGAAGTTTTTAAAAACAGATGGATCAAGGTTAGGTTTTTTTTAAAAGTGGCTGCACAACTGCATGTTTAAAATACGAGGGTACACAACCAGATTCAAGTGAACTATTAATGACGTTAACCAAAGACGTACCCACGTTACCTCTTTTAACATTGAGGAAGGCAAAATATCTAAAGTGCAGGAGGAGGATTTCATGGAACTCACCAACACTAACAAATCCTCAAAAGAAATTGGGGTAAAATCATTTAAAAAGGCCTGTCTGTTAGGACAATCAAGGATTAGGGGAAAGGAATGAGTAAAACCAGCCCTAACAGCAGTGACCTTGTCAACAAAAAAGGAAAGAAACTTGTTACAGTCATTAACTGAATAAACAGGGGAAGCAGAAATGACAGGATTAACTAAACTGTCTATTGTGCTGAAGAGGATCTTTGGATTGTAACTATTGGAGGAGATGATGTTGGAAAAATAAGAAGTTCTTGCCATTTTTATCATATTACTAAATTCAATTAACAGCTCCTTAAGGTACAATTGATGCACCTCAAGTTTAGTGGACTTCCACAGTCTTTCCACCCTCCGACATTTACGTCTAAAACAACAGAGATCATCATTTAACCAGGGGGATGAATTAACAGCACGGACAGTCCTGGTTTTAAAGGGAGCAACTACATCTAAGATGCTTGATCAGTGCGAGTTAAAAGAGCAGACCAAGCTCTCAGTGTCGTCATCAGAGGATGAAACCACACTGCTGTCAAAGGCAGCAGAAAATTTCACAGCTGAAAACTGGTCAATGACACGAGAGCATTTTACCCGCTTGCCAGTGTAACAGACTGATTTAACTGATAAATTAAAAAGAACACAAAAATGGTCTGACACAAGAAGCTCCTTAGTCTGAACATTATTCACATTAAGACCGAGCGTAAAAACAAGATCAAGTGTATTTCCTTTTATATGCATAGGGCCAGATAGACACAAAACAAAATTAAATGATTCAATAATACCTAAGAAATTAACTGCAAAACTGTCATTGGGATCATTAATATGCAAATTAAAATCTCCAAGTAATAAAATCCGCTCAAATTTAATAATAGAAGTTAAAAAATGGCTAAACTCAGATAAAAAGGAGGCATTAACTCCTGGAGGGCGGTAAATTAAAACACAATAAAATGGGTTTGAGGAGCCAATTTTTAAAATCATCAGTTCAAACGATGAAAAAGTTCCATGGCTCACCGTCCGTGTAACGAAGCAGCGCCGGTTCACGATGGCCAGACCACCGCCGCAGCCTGTCAATCTCGGAGCACAGGAGAAGGTACAGTCCGGTGGACAAAGTTCAATTAAGGAGGTAAATTCCTCAATTCTCTGCCAGAAGTTTATCTATTAGTTTATCTAGTAAATATACATACTAGTATATTAGTATATACTAGTATATACAATATACTAGTTTATCTAGTAAATATACATGTGTTTTTATCAAAAAAATACTCCGTCACGTTGCTCACTTGTTTGTTAGGTTGTGAGATGTATATAGATGTATACACTGCCCAGAAAAAGTTAGGGATATTTGGCTTTCAGGTGAAATTTATGGAAAATGTAAAAAGGTCACAATATAGTCATATTATATCATGAAAGTAGGGCATTTAAGTAGAAACATGCAATGGTGATTTCCTCATGTCAGTTTATTGAAACAAAATCCAACAACAGTGGTGGGTATACCACAACAATCAATGTCAGTGTCTCAGTAACTTGTCATGTGCCCTTGAGCATCAATTACAGCTTGACGACGACGTCTCATGCTGTTCACAAGTCGACTTAGTGTCTGCTGAGGCATGGCATTCCACTCTTCTTGAAGGGCGGCCCTCAGGTCACTGAGGTTGTGGGGTGCAGGGTTACAAGCCTCTACACGGTGACTCAGCTGATCCCATAGGTCAGGGCTATTTAACTACAAAATCAGTTGGGCCACAATTTGAAATTAAGACATGTAACTGGGCCACACATGTTCAGCGATCTGTTGAATATGACAAATTTCAAACCAGCACAGATCAACATGATGAAAAATAGGCAATTTTTATTCAGTGCACCCCCCCCCAAAGAAAAGATTGACAACATTAACAAACATTTATATGGTCTTTGATATGTTCCAGCTGAGATTTGAAAAACATAATCAAGTCAGTAGTGGTAATGCGCCTTTGAGCTGGTTGCCAACCGCCAATACAGCCCGCACCTTGGACACAGTCCAAGAATAGATAATTTTTTCACACATAAGGAGTTGTTCAGAACTCCTTATACATAGATATAGAGTGATGATAATCAAGTCAGTGGCGGTAATGCACCTGTAAGTTGGTTGCCAACCGCCAATCAAATCTAAAAGAAGAAGAAGAACCCATGACCTCCCAGTTGTGGGGCGAATGCGCTACCAACTAGGCCACCACTCCGGTTAAATTAATGAACTAAATTAACTTAAATTCCTAAACATTCAGTTATTTCTGTTAAAATATTTCTTTATATTTATAATTTTTTAGAAGTCTCCTCACCACCCAGGCAGCAGGAAAAATCTCCATTATTTTGATATCCAAATGTTGGCACATTTAGTTTGTGTGAAGGCTGCTGATGGATTAAAGTCATTGACTTCGTGAATTTCGGTCATCTTAACTTGCCAGGTACATAATAATGAACATAAATTATTGTAATGGCTGGTGAAGTAAATCCTCAGCGATTCAGTCACTCTTGCCTCTTTCCCTGCATATGAAGCCTAACCACAGCTGTTTGCTCAGCGACTTTTATTGTTGCCATTACCAGTGGGTTAAAACCACCATAAATGCCTTCACTGCTTACACACCTCTTATGCTATTTTCCGTGTTTTAAAGTACTTTAATAAGCTCATGCTTTTCTCAGACAGTTATGCTAGTGAGACGCTCACACTCTGTCCGGCCTGCCGACTGGAACGCTTATGTGGGTGGGGCGCTTCAGAACTCCACGCAGATGACGGTCACATGCATTGTT
The DNA here is from genome assembly GCA_020510985.1 of Pholidichthys leucotaenia. Lineage (NCBI taxonomy): Eukaryota > Metazoa > Chordata > Actinopteri > Cichliformes > Pholidichthyidae > Pholidichthys > Pholidichthys leucotaenia. Next base: position 241,966,519 of record CM035844.1, read on the forward strand.
TGTGTGCGTGCTTGTGGACCATCCATCCATTCATCTTCTTCACTTAATCCTTTTCGGGTCACGGGGGTGCTGGAGCCTAGCTTGTGGACCATCATTCCTTTATATTTTTTTCTTAAATTTGTATTTCCTTGCCGTGGCCTGGGCCCGCGGGCCACTTGGAGGCTGGTTCTGGGCCACATGTGGCCCAAGGGTCCCTAATTGAATAGGCCTGCCATAGGTTTTCTATGGGATTCAGGTCTGGAGAAAGTGCAGACCACTCCATTCGAGCTACCCCAGCCTTCAGCAGCCGTTCCCTAATGATGCAACCTCGATGAGCTGGAGCATTGTTGTCCATGAAGATGAAATTGGCCCTGTGTTGTTCATACAGGGGCAAAATGACTGGGTTAATGATGTTATTCAGGTAGTCTCGGCTTGTCACTGTACCATTCACAAGGTGTAGGGCAGTTCTGCATTGACTAGACACACCTGCCCAAACTGTAACATGGTGACAACAGTGGCTGATGCATAGCGCTCTTCGTCTTCGACATCATTGGCAGCCATCATTTCTGCTCAACATGAATCGACTTTCATTAGAGAACAGCACTGAGGCCCACTGGTCCCTTGTCCAGCGTAAATGTCCCCTGGCCCATGCAAATGATGATGTCTGTGCCTGATGGTGTGGCCAGGTACCCTTGCAGGTCGTCTAGCGCACAGAACACGTTGACCTTAACAGTTTTGAATGGTTTGACATGACACTTGGGTGCCTCTCACCTCCCTTAAATGTGTCTGGAGTTAAATGGTATTCATCATCTGGTTCTGCAGGGCACTGTTCACAATGAAGCGGTCATCAGCGTGTAGCCAAAGAACATCCACTTCTGTGCCTTTCTGTGACTCTTCCAGTCTCTCTGTTGCAACCTGCTGATGACACTCTGTGACACTCTAAACTCAGTGGCCACTTCCCTCTGAGAACATCCTGTTTGAAGCCTCGCAATGGTGAGGTACTGTTGATCAATTGTTAGGTGTTCTCTTGGTCTCATGATGTCAAAATGTGAACAGCATGATGAAGAGGACTTCGTATACTAATACCAATTCTAATTGAACCAGAAAATTTGTTGGTCGATTCATGGCTCAAACATCTGTTGTGAATTTTGCCGTTAAGCACCTTGTTAGAGAACAGCAAGTTATGCAAAAAGTACTGAAACATTGAACAGTTGGACATGTGCATTCAGAAGCTTAGAGAAGGTCAAATTAAGTTCACCTGGAAAGGGTATAGTGCATTTTAGGTGCATCCTGAAATTTCACTCGAAAATCGAATATCCCTAACTTTTTGTGAGTAGTGTATATTATTATAATTTTGCACAAATAATTTTTTCTTCTTCCTCTTTGCCAATTTTGTTTTTCATCAATTTTTTAGTTCTGTTGGAAGTTTGAGTTTCTTTTAAATCTAGTAAACATACAATGCTTTTCTTACAAACTGGTGACTTAATTTCAAAGAAATTAATTTTTCAATGCAACTTTGTAATTTTTATTGTGCATTTCCAAAGTTTTTATAAACTTCAATAATAGCAGAAATGAAGATGTGTAGATGGGCTTGTGGACACACAATGAAGGACCATGGAGGACCATGAAGGACCATGTTAGAAATGATGACATCCATAAGAGAATGGGCATTGAAGGTATTGGTGTGAAGAGCAGAAAAAGCAGGCTTAGATGGTTTGGGCATGGAAAGAGGAGTGATGATACCAATGTGTGTAGAAGGACGTTAAGAGTTGGTACCACCAGGAAAGTGCAAAAGAGGACGTCCAAAATTAAGATGGTCAGACTGTGTTAAACGGGACTTGGAAGAGACTAGTGCATCAGCGAATGATGTCTATGACAGGGTCAAGTGGAAATAGAAGGTGTCTGCTGCAGTGACCCCACCAGAATGTGGGAATGGCTAGAAGAAGAAGAAGAAGAAGAACTCAACGCCCCATTTAATGCTGACAGTTGTTTTTTATCACGGTTGTTCGCGGTTAATCGCCAGCACGAACAACCCACTAACCTCTCGTAGCTAATTGAGTTAGCTCAAGCATTCATGACCTCTTGGAGATGAAATAATAAACCATAGATACTAGATCCTCAACTCAAATTTAATCTTCACATAAAGAAGATTTCTAAAACAGTAAAAAAAAAATTTGAATTGCTTTAAATTAATTAGACATTACATACCACACCAAGCAGCTGTACTGTATATGCATTCTATGGTTTTTTCGCATATATCATACTGTCTGACAGTTTGGGCTCAAGCAGCTCCTTCTACAATAAAACATATAGGTTCATTATATAATCAAACTCTAAAAATTCTGGATAAAAAGCCCATTAGGTGGCATCATTGTTATATTCTAAAAAAAATATAATCTACTGAGTTTTGAGAGTTTCATTGACCTTTGTTTTCTGAAATTAATTTTCAAATGTTTCCATAAATCAGCGCCAGAGCCACTTGTTGGATTCATCCAAAGACAGGACAGCAGCAGAGCCACCAGGAGTTCTGTTAACAATAACTGTAAAATATCCCACCGCAGAACCACATTTGGACAACCAGCTTTTTCTATAAAGGGCAGTCATATCTGGAACACAATGCCAAATGAAATCAAAATAATAACGGATTTTAAAACATTTACTACAAAGGTTAAAAACTGGCTGAAAAGTAAACAAGAATGTACCCATGTATGAAATGATTGTCTGCAGGGTGTGATTGAAGAAGGGAAGGCAAATGTGTAACAGGCATTTTACTGTAACAGGCAAATGTGAATCAGGTTTTTATATTGTGTATTTATAATTTTGTTTGCATTGATGTATGTGGATAATGTTTATACTGTTTTCATTTTGTTTTTTCTTCATCTTTTTCTCTTTTTATCTGTTTCTTTTCTCTAAAGCCCATCCAGGGACAAGAGTTGCAAACTAGCTTAATGCTATACACTCTCTGTACAACACATCAGATTTTCTTTTTTGTCTATGTCTATTGCACTGTCCCTGACAAATAAACAAACAAATAAATAAAATAAGAGTTCATTTAAATTTTCTTCTATAATGTTTTAAAAACTTTGTAAATTTATTGTGCATTTCCAAAGTTTTTATAAACTTAAATAAATATTTGTGATGAACTCATTAACACATTAATCACGCATCAACTCAGTGCCCCATTGTGAGACGGTGGTAAGATGTGCCCCTGGAACAAACAAACCTTTCTCTATGGAAGTGGGTCTCCATCAAGGGTTGGCGCTCAGTCCTTTCCTGTTTGCCATAGTTATGGATTGCCAAATGTCAAATCAACCCTCCTCTGTGGGTGCAAAACATGGAGCCTAACAAAGGAACACTTAGGAAACTGCAGACCTGAATCAACAAGCGACTCCGTCACATTCTGATGATCTGGTGGCCCATCAGAATTACAAATGAAGAGCTGCTCCAGTGTGGACAGCAAGAACCAGTAGAAATCTCCATCTGTAGAAGAAGATGGCGCTGGCTGGACCATACTCTCCGGAAACCACAAAACTCCATCATTAGACTAGCAGTGCAATGGAACCCACAAGGGAAGCATAAAAGAGGCAGACCCAGGCTTTCATGGAAAAGGACATGAAGTTGATGGATGTGACCTGGACAGAAGTTAAGACCAAGGCAACTGGAAAAGACCACTGGCATTCGTTCGTCAAGGCCTTGTGCTCCGAATGTGTGGGCATTGAGGACTGGTAATGAAATGTCAAACTGCAGCGACGGTGTGGATTTTTGTCCCATGAGGCCTTCACATCCTCAGGGTGTACTCAGCACTCAGGTGGGCATCACTAACAGAATGTGCCAGCTGTAACAGACAGTCTCTACGGATCTTTTAAGAAGTATTCATTTATTTATTCAAAATAAAGGTCTTAATTATCCATGAAGTGTCAATTAATCCTTAATTCTGACTTTCAAAGGTCTTAATATCACTATTATCGCAAAGCTTTTAACATTTGAGGAAACTAAAATAGCAGAATAAACAGCAGTCGTTAAAATTGTAAATGTATGAAATTTTTCAGGCCAATTTAGAGCCATTTATACAGTGCATCTGGAAAGTCTTCACAGCACTTCACTTTCCCACATTTTGTTATGTTACAGCCTTATTCCAAAATGGATTAAATTAATTTTTTCCTCAAAATTCTACGCACATTTCCCCATAATGACAATGTGAAAAAAGGTTGGTTTTTTTTTAGATTTTTGCAAATTTATTAAAAATAATAAACTACAAAATCGCATGTAGCTGTACATCAGTATTCACAGCCTTTGCTATGAAGCTCAAAATTGAGCTCAGCTGCATCCTGTTTCCACTGATCATCCTTGAGATGTTTCTACAGCTTCATTGGAGTCCACCTGTGGTAAATTCAGTTGATGGAACATGATTTGGAAAGGCACACACCTGTGTATATAAGGTCCCACAGTTGACAGTGCATGTCAGAGCACAAACCAAGCATGAAGTCAAAGGAATTGTCTGTAGACCTCTGAGACAGGATTGTCTGGAGGCACAAATCTGGGGAAGGGTACAGAAGAATTTCTGCTGCTTTGAAGGTCTCAATGAGCACAGTGGACTTCATCATCTGTAAATGGAAGAAGTTTGGAACCACCAGGACTCTTCCTAGAGCTGGCCGGTCGTCTAAACTGAGTGATCGGGGGAGAAGGGCCTTAGTCAGGGAGGTGACTAAGAACCTGTTGGTCACTCTATCAGAGCTCCAGCATTCCTCTGTGGAGAGAGGAGAACCTTCCAGAAGGGCAACCATCTCTGCAGCAATCCACCAGTCAGGCCTGTATGGTAGAGTGGCCAGACAGAAGCCACTCCTTTAGTAAAAGGCACATGGCAGCCCACCTGGAGTTTGCCAAAAGGCACCTGAAGGACTCTCAGACCATGCAAAACAAAATTTTCTGGTTTGATGAGACAAAGATTGAACTTTTCAGTGTGAATGCCAAACGTCATGTTAGGAGAAAACCAGGCACCGTTCATCACCATGACAATACCATCCCTACAGTTAAGCAATGATATTAGCAGCATCATGCTGTGGGGATGTTTTTCAGTGGCAGGAGCTGGGCGACTAGTTAGGATAGAGGGAAAGATTAATGCAGCAATGTACAGAGACATCCTGGATGAAAACCTGCTCTGGAGCGCTCTTGACCTCAGACTGGGGTGACGGTTCATCTTTCAGCACGACAGTGACCCTAAGCACAGCCAAGATATCAAAGGAGTGGTTTCAGGACAACTCTGTGAATGTCCTTGAGTGGCTCAGCCAGAGCCCAGACTTGAATCCAATTGAACATCTCTGGAGAGATCTGAAAATGGATGTGGACCGATGCTTCCCATCCAGCCTGATGAAGCTTGAGAGGTGCTGCAAAGAGGAATGGGCCAGACTGCCCAAAGATAGGTGTCCCAAGTTTGTGGCATCAAGTTTGCTAGGCTAAAGGCTAACCCCTCCAGACCAGCTGTACCGTCCCTTCTTCTCTCTAACGTCCTCTCCCTCGACAACAAGCTGGACGAGCTGCGTCTGCTGAGAGAAACCCAGAGAGAGTGGAGGGACTGCTGTGTGCTTGTGTTCACGGAGACTTGGCTCGACGACAACATCCCTGACGAGGCCATTCAACTGGAAGATATGTCGATGTTCCATGCCGACAGAGAAACGGCGAGCTCCGGTAAGAGCCGTGGGGCGGGGGGGGGGCTATGCATCTATGTTAGCAAGAACTGGTGCGTTAATGCCACATTAGTGTCTAAACACTGCTCTCCGTTGGCGGAGTTCCTTATTGTAAATTGTCGGCCATATTATTTGCTGAGGGAATTCAGCAACGTGTTTGTAGCGGCTTTTTACATAGCGCCGAGCGCTAACGCAAATGCTAAGAAGTCACTCGGAGAACTGCACGATGCAATTAGTGAAATCCAAACTTCACATCCGGACAGTTTTGTGGTGGTTGCGGGGGATTTTAACCACACCAGCTTAAAGACTGTGCTCCCCAAGTTTAAACAATGTGTAGACTTTAAGACCAGAGGAGAGAATATGTTGGACTTAGTGTACACAAACACAGATGCTTATAAGGCGATACCCCGCCCCCACCTCGGCCTTTCTGACCACATATCCGTGATGCTGGTGCCTGTCTACAAACCTTTATTGAAGCGCAGCAGCCAGCAGTGAAACAAATCAGGATTTGGCCAGAGAGTGCAACCTCTGCACTGAAAGACTGTTTTCTGCACACAGACTGGGAGGTTTTCAAAATAGCAGCCTCCCAGGAAGACAAGACAGATGTGGAGGAGTACGCTGAAACGGTCACCAGCTACATCGCGAAGTGCACAGAGGATGTCACTACAGTGAAGACCATCACTGTGCGGGGTAACCGTAAGCTCTGGATGACTGCAGAGGTGCGCTCGCTGCTTACAGCCAGAGATGCAGCCTTCAGAGCGAAGGACAGGATCGCTCTCCGCTCAGCCAGGTCTGCGCTCTCAAAGGGAATTAAGGCGGCGAAGCGCGCCTATGCGGAGAAAATCCAGGGACACCTCTGTGACACTAGGAACACCAAGCAGATGTGGCAGGGAGTTCGGGCACTGACGAGCTATAAGTCTAGGCAGGGGGTCGATGATGACGACGCTTCGCTTCCAGACAGGCTCAACTACTTTGCACGTTTTGAAGCATCTAACCCGACAACCAGAGGGAGGGCTGGCCCACCCCCACATCGGTCGGACCAGCTTTTACCATCAACACAGCGGACACACAGAGGACCCTAACCAGAGTCAACCCACGTAAAGCTGCTGGTCCGGACAACATCCCGGGACGTGTACTCCGAGACTGCGCAAGCAAGTTGGCGGATGTCCTGACTGACATTTATAACATCTCCCTGAGTCAGGCCATTGTTCCCAGATGCTTCAAGACCTCTATCATTGTACTGGTGGCAAAGAAACCAGTTGTGTTCTGTTTGAATGACCATCGTCCTGTTGCACTGACACCAATTGTGATGAAGTGTTTTGAACGGCTTGTCAAACCACACATTACAGCCTGCGTCCCTGCATCACACAACCCGCTCCAGTTTGCATATTGTTCAAACCGCTCCACGGAGGATGCTATAGTCACCACCCTACACTCTGTCATCACCCACCTGGACCAGAAAGACACCTACACCAGACTCCTGTACATTGATTTCAGTTCAGCATTCAACACCATTATTCCCCAGAGTCTGATGGAGAAATTACTCCTTCTTGGTCTGAACACCGCCACATGTCTCTGGATCCTGGATTTCCTGACTGAGAGACCTCAGTCTGTCCGGGTTGGAAACAACATCTCCAACTCTGTCACGCTGAGCACCGGATCCCCTCAAGGCTGCGTACTCAGTCCACTGTTGTTTACACTTCTAACACATGACTGTGTATCCAGACATGAGGAGAACCAGATTATTAAGTTTGCAGACGACACCACGGTGGTGGGACTTATTCAGAGGGATGAGGAATCAATGTACAGGGAAGAAGTGAGAGACCTGGAGGGCTGGTGCAGGGAGAACAATCTGATGCTCAACGTGGACAAAACGAAGGAGATGATTATCGACTTCCGGCGGTCACAGCCTGAACACGTCTCCCTCAGCATCGGCGGCCGTTTAGTGGAGAGAATGGAGAACATCAAGTTCCTCGGAGTGCAGATCTCGCAGGACCTGACCTGGAGCAAGAATTCCTTGGGGATCAGGAAGCGGGCTCAGCAGAGACTGCCCTTCTTGAGGAAATTCAAACAGGCCTCTCTCCCTATCTGCATCCTCAGGACCTTCTACAGAGGTGTGGTGGAGAGTGTTCTGACGTACTGCATTGCTACATGGTACTCCAGCTGCAGTATGTCAGACAAAAAAGCCCTGCAGAGGATAGTCAAGGGAGCTGAGAGGGTAATTGGAGTCTCCCTCCCCTCTGTCCAAGAACTTTTTCAGAACCGTTGTAGGAGCAGGGCACTGAACATTGTCAAGGACCGTTCTCACCCTCTGCATAAACACTTTGAACTTCTGCCATCTGGCAAACGATTCTGGAGCATCAGAGGCAGAACCACCAGACTGATCAACAGCTTCCTTCCACAAACTGTCAGGATGCTGAACAGTTGACCCGGAATCTCTCGTACACACTACTGCACCTACGGACATTTTGTATATTATAGTTAGTTAGTTTTTTCCCAAGTATGTCTCAGGGATGTGTGAATGGATGTGGGGGTGGGGGTGGGGGGGTGAAGATATGTGTGAGTGTGTCTTAAATCATGCTGCTTCTATTTATATGGATGCCGAGAGAAACGCAATTTCATCTTGCCTGCACTACAGTTGTATGTACAGCAATATGACAGTAAAGTTTGATTTGATTTGATTTTGATTTGATATTCAAAAAGACTTGAGGCTGTAATTGCTGCCAAAGGTGCATCAGCAAAGTATTGAGCAAAGGCTGTGAATACTTATATACATGTGATTTCTTAGTGTTTTATTTTCAATAAATTTGCAAAATCTCAAAAAAAAACAACTTTTTTCACTTAGTCATTATGGGGTATTGTGTGTAGAATTTTGAGGAAAAAAATGAATTTAATCCATTTTGGAATAAGGCTGCAACATAACAAAATGTGGAAAAAGTGAAGCGCTGTGAAGACTTTCTGGACATACTGTGTCCCACCTTCCCACCTTACCTCCAGTGTCCATAACACTGGGTATGAATGTGTATAAATATTTGGTAGTGGTCAGAGAGGTCGTTGGCGCAGATTGGCAGCCACGTTTCCATCAGTCTGCCCCAAGGCAGCTGTGGCTACAGAGGTAGCTTCTCACTGCCATCGTCTGTGGAGTGAATGAATAATGTATCCATTGTAAAGTGTCTTTGAGGGTCTATGAAAGCTGTTATATGAAAGCAAACACATTTTGTCCACTTTCATGTTAACAAGAGGATGAAAAACTTAAAAATGACCAATTTGAGTTATATTATAAACACTGTCTCAAGATTTATTGTGATTAATTGACATACAGTATAGTGAAGATTAATCACAATTAATTAAATATATTTTTTTGCAAATCTGATTTCACAACTAGAAAATGTTTTCCCCACCTTTTTTATTTAGTAAATAGTCAACTATTTGTGTTCTTTCTGAAAAAGTCTAAAATATTAACATTGTTTTCTATTTTCTCTCCATTTCCTGTTCCAGCTCTGGTGAAGGAACCAGAACCTCAGGAGACTGTAGGTCAGGAAATTAAGTTTTTATTTCATTTATTTATTTTAAGTAGTTTATCTTGTTCAGGGTCACCAGTGTCTACCATGGAAAGAGAACTTTTGCCAGAATTTTTATCCAGAGTAACTTAATTCAATATGATTTATTAATGTTAATGTGTTAATTTTTCAGTGGAGTCTGGACAATATGTGACCAGCTCTAAAATCACTCAGGAAGAAGGTAAGTTATTTATTAAAGATTTTTATTCTTTAAAGAAATTCTTTAAAAATTTGAAATTTACAAGTTAGTAGTCATCAGATTTATGTGAAGAAATTTGTAGATTTTCAAATAAAAAGGTTTTTAAAATTGCTCCATTTATTGCACGAATGTCAAACGAGCCGTAGTTACCAACTGAGCCTTCACAAATAAAAATGCAAATTTATGAGAAAGCAGCAACAAATTATGAGAATTTTTACTTTTTTTTCTCCAAAGTTTTATTTTTTTGTTGTTGTTGTTTTTTACCTGCCATTGTTTTGCTTATGAATTTATTTTTCAGTTCAACATTCTTTCCTTCTAAATTTGCCAAACTTTTCTTTTGGTAAAAATGTCTATTTGCCAGTTTCTGTTTCTCGTATTTTTATGAGATTTTTTCCCATAAGTTCTTCTGAAGTCAACCTTTTTTCTATCAAATCTGCTGGTTTTTCTTGTATAAATTAGCAGCTTTACGTAGTCTTATTTATTTTCTTGTCAAATTTACTAACCTTGTCTTTCTTTTCTAAAACATCCCAACATTTTAGACAATCAAAGAAATAAAAATAAGTTTGATCTCACTGAGTTTTGACTTTTTTTTTTTAAATTCTCCCTCAGAGCTGATTGTTAAATCAGAAGAAAATCGGTCAGAAGGTCCAGCTGAAGAACCAAAGGAGACGGAGAACGGTAAAGAACCCGAGAGTGAGAAAACTACAAAAAACTGAACACATCAAATACACAGAAAATAGTGTTGATTTTACACTACTGCAGTAATATGCCATCATCATTTGACTTTTCCATTGATTTTCTATGTCCAGATGCATTAAAAACTGCATATTTATTTGACTAAATTACAGCAAACAGAATGCGCATTACCCCTCATGGATCATCACCTTATCGTGGTGAGGGGTTTGTGTGCCCTAGTGATCCCAGGAGCTACGTTGTCTGGGGCAATTTGTCTCAGATAGGGTCACCCAAGACAAACTGGTCCTGGGTGAAGAGCCAGACTAAGAACGATCCAACAGACTCTCATGATAAATACTAGAACAAGGATTCAGTGTACCCCACCTGGTATGGGGGCGGTGGCGGCGCAGGTGTAGTGTGACCAACTACTGATCGGAGGGTCATGGGTTCGATTCCCGCTCTGTCTGCTGTCCGCTTGTTGAAGTGTCCTTGAGCAAGACATTGAACCCCCCAGTTGCTCCTGATGGCCTGGTTAGCGCCTGCGGGTATGGCAGCTCTGCCGGCATCAGTGTGTGAATGTGTGGATTGCAGGATCTGTAAAGCGCTTTGGTCATCCTAGATGAGAAGAAAAGCGCTATATAAGTGAACGCCATCTACCATTTACCGGGGCCCCACCCTGGAGCCAGGCCTGAGGGAGGGGCTCGATGCGTAGCGTCTGGTGGCCGGATTTCCACCCATGGGACCCGGCCAGGCTCAGCCCGAAGGAGTTACATGGGTCCGGGGTCCGCCCTCCAGTGGGCTCACCACCTGCAGGAGGGATCATGGGGGTCCGGTGCTATGTGGATCAGGTGACGGTCAAAGGTGGAGACCTTGGCAGTCTGATCCTAAGCTTCCTAAACTGGCTTTTGGGACGTGGAATGTCACCTCTCTGGTAGGGAAGGAGCCTGAACTGGTGCATGAGGTTGAGAGATACCGGCTAGATATAATCAGCCTCACCTCAACACACAGCTCTGGTTCTGGAACCAGTCTCCTGGAGAGGGGCTGGAGCTTGGCCTTCTCTGGAGTTGCCCCGGGCGAGAGGCGATGAGCAGGGGTGGGTATTCTTGTATCCCCCCACCTTGCTGCCTCTACATTGGAGTTTTCCCCGGTGGACGAAAAGGTTGTTTCCCTGTGCCTTCGGGTTGGGAAATGGGCCCTGACCATCATTTGTGCCTATGCACCAAATGATGTTTCAGAGTACCCACCCTTTTTGGAGTCTCTGACTGGGGTGCTGGAGGGTGCTCCTCTTGGAGAGTCCATTGTCCTACTGGGGGACTTAAATGCACACGTGGGCAACGACAGTGAAACCTGGAAGGGGGTGATTGGGAGGAACGGCCTTCCCAATCTGACCCTGAGTGGTGCTCAGTTATTGGACTTCTGTACTAACCACAGTTTGTCCATCATGAACACCATGTTTAAGCATAAGGGTGTCCATATGTGCACCTGGCACCAGGACGCCGTAGGTCGCAGGTCGGTGATCGATTTTGTTATTGTGTCATCAGACCTGCAACCGTATGTCTTGGACACTCGGGTAAAGAGAGGTGCAGAGCTGTCAACTGATCACCACCTGGTGGTGAGTTGGATTCGATGGCAGGGGAGGAAGCCATTCAGACCTGGTAGACCAAAATGTATAGTGAGGGTGTGCTGGGAACATCTGGCTGAGGCCCCTGTCCATGAGGTCTTCAACTCCCACCTCCGGAAGAACTTCGACCACATTCCAAGGGAGTCTGGAGACATGGAGTCTGAATGGGCCATGTTCTCCACCTCCATTGTTGAAGCGGCGGCCCAGAGTTGTAGCTGCAAGGTCGTCAGTGCATCTTGTGGTGGCAACCCCCGAACCAAACGGTGGATGCCAGTGGTGAGGGGAGCCATTAAGCTGAAGAAGGAATCCTATGAAGCTTGGTTGGCTTGTGGGACTCCCAAAGCAGGTGAGGTGTACGGGCAGGCCAAGCGGAGTGTAGCTCGGGTAGTTGCTGAAGCAAAAACTCTGGTGTGGGAGAAGTTCGGTGAGGCCATGGAGCAAGACTTTCGATCAGCCTCGAAGAGATTCTGGCAAACTGTCTGGCGGCTCAGGAGGGGGAAGCAGCTTCCTGTCCACACTGTGTATGGTGCGGCTGGGGCGCTGCTGAATTTGACTGGGGATATCGTTGGGTGGTGGAAGGAATCCTTTGAGGATCTCCTCAATCCCACTGACACGCCTTCCACAGAGGAAGCAGGGCTTGTGGACGAGGGGGATGACTCGCCTATCACAGGGGCTGAGGTCGCCAAAGTGGTTAAAAATCTCCTTGGTGGCCGGGCCCCGGGGATGGATGAGATTCGCCCCAAGTACCTCAAGGCCCAGGATGTTGTAGGGCTGTCATGGTTGACACGCCTCTGCAACATTGCGTGGAGGTCGGGGGCAGTGCCTTTGGCATGGCAAACCGGGATGGTGGTTCCTCTCTTCAAAAAAGGGGACCGGAGGGTGTGCTCCAACTTTAGAGGGATCACACTTATTAGCCTCCCTGGGAAGGTCTATGCCAAAGTACTGGAGAGGAGAGTCCGGCCGTTGGTTGAACCTCAGATTCAGGAGGAGTAATGTGGTTTTCGTCCTGGCTGTGGCACATTGGACCAGCTCTTTACCCTCTTGAGAATCCTTGAGGGTTCGTGGGAGTTTGCCCAGCCAGTTTACATGTGTTTTGTGGACTTAGAGAAGGCATTCAACCGCGTTCCTTGTGGTTTTTTGTGGGGGGTGCTTCGGGAGTATGGGGTATCGGGCTTGTTGTTATGAGCTATTCGGTCTCTGTGCGACCGTTGTGAGAGTTTGGTTCGTATTTCCAACACTCGGTCGGACTCATTCCCAATGAGAGTTGGACTCTGCCAGGGCTGCCCTTTGTCACCGATGCTGGTCATAATTTTTATGGACAGGATTTCTTGGTGCAGCCAGGGAACGGAGGGTGTCATGCTTGGTGACCACAGGATCTCATCTCTGTTGTTTGCAGATGATGTTGTCCTGTTGGCTTCATCCAGCAATGACCTACAGGTCTTACTGGGATGGTTTGCCGCTGAGTGTGAAGTGGCTGGGATGAGAATCGGCACCTCCAAGTCCGAGTCTATGGCCCTCAGCCGGAAAAAGGTGGATTGTCCTCTCTGGGTTGCAGACAGGCTCCTGCCCCAAGTGGAGGAGTTTAAGTATCTTGGGGTCTTATTCACGAGTGAGAGGAGAATGGAGCAAGAGATTGACAGACGGATCGGAGCAGCATCTGCGGTGATGCAGACGTTGTACCGGTCTGCTGTGGTGAAGAGGGAGCTGAGCTCTAAGGCAAAGCTGTCGATTTACTGGTCAATCTATGTTCCTACCCTCACCTATGGTCATGAGCTTTTGGGTAATGACCGAAAGAACGAGATTGCGGATACAAGTGGCTGAAATGAGCTTTCTTTGTAGGACTGCTGGACTCACCCTCAGAGATGGAGTGAGGAGCTCAGTCATCTGGGAGAGGCTCAGAGTAGAACCGCTGCTCCTCCACATTGAAAGGAGCCAGGTGGTTTGGGCATCTGATGAGGATGCCTCCCACTTGAGATGTTTCGGGCACGTCCCACTGGGAGGAGACCCCAGGGCAGACCCAAGACTCGGTGGAGAGACTATGTCTCCCAGCTGGTCTGGGAACGCCTTGGTATCCTCCATGAAGAACTGGAGCAGGTGGCTGGGGAGAGGGAAGTCTGGGCTTCTCTGCTTGAACTGCTGCCTCCGCGACCCGGACCTCCGGAAAAGCGGTAGAAGATGGATGGATGGAGACTGTGCATTACTGTTCCAGTGCATTCCATGAGAATCTGCTTTTGATCAGGTAAAAGGTCTATTGTCAGAAGGGCATTGTTTAATGATATTTCAGTGGCGTGTTTTGAAACCGCGCATCTCCAGCTCCATGTGGCATTAATGTAGGATTTTTTTAGGGGAATGAATGAATGAACATCAGCAGCGTTTTACTTTTCACTGTAACTCCCCACAGAGGCAGGAGATGCGTCCACATCTGCCTTGGCCATGTGCCCTTCCAGCCCAGCAAGCTCTCCGACAGCCACGTGTCAGCCCCCGGCAGAGACTGCTGACAGTGGGCTCGCTTCATGGTGGTGGGCGGGAAGCCGCGCCAGATCGCTTCCTTTCCTCCAGGAAAGGAGGAGACGATGGCACAGAGCGACTTCCGTGCCATCGTTAAAGAAAGTTTATGAAAGTTAATGGAAGTTTGCAGAGGCATCATCCTTTTCTTCTGAAGTTTCAAACCCATTCATGTCTGCGTGTTGCATCCATGCACACTGCATGTATTTATTTTATGTTATTTACTGGTTTATTTGACAGGGACATTGTACATTAATTCACATTACTGTAAAATGCACCAGAATTGGCCAAAATGACTTCATCCGCAGTCCCCAGACAGATGTTAAATTGTCATCCTAAAAAAATAAGGCAAGGTTACTGTTAGAAAAATCCTTCTTTCCCTTCAGTGTCAAGAATGAGACGGGATCTAAGTTTCAGCAAATTTAATTGCACTGGCCAGTGGAGAACAATGCAAAACCAGTCTCAGAGCCTATTCACGCATCCTTCTGACTCAAACACACGTCGCTCAGTCCTTTAAGCCCTCCGTTATCTGAGAGGTGGAGGAGAATGTCCATGATGATTGGTTCAGCTCAAAACTTGGTGTACAAATGATGTGCTGACCTGTCAGATATTGGGTGGGGTTATGTTCCCTCTAGTGGTGGTTTGCGTTACTGCACCTTTAATTGTAGCTACTTCCTGTTTCCTTTATAAACCCTTTTTCTGTTCAATCTGCCATGATGAAAGCAATGTGAAAATGTGCTTGCCAGAAATTTGGTTGTACTAACCTAGGAGTGGAACCAACAGTAAGTTAATGCTGAAAATTGTTGTAATACTTGTTTAAGATGACTATAGTTTGGAATATGATGTTAAAAAAACGCTAAATTTAAGCTATAAAAAGATCGCGATTAAAAGGTGTTAATGGCTAATCGTTGCAATGGTACTTGGCTAACTGCTGAGTCATTTAGCCCTTGTTAGCCCAAGTTATATTGTGTTGTAATGGTGCTTTGTGTGAAAGCTAGTTAGCTATTCATTTGGCTATGCTTACCTGCTTACTTAGCTGTGTAGCTGTCCTCTGTAAAATAAAAATGTATTAGTATAATTTCGTAATACTTACCTGATTTAACTTACCTTAACTTTGAAGCCTGTAAAAGAAATACTACTTACCTTAGTTTGAATCTGTAAAGCAAATTACTTACCTGAGTTAAGTGCCTGTAATAAGAGAAACTGTTTATATACAGAGTGTTGTATTATTATTTCTTATGTAACATTCTGTACTATATATATTTCATTGTGTTTCAGTTTTACAAAAAGACAACAGGACAAAAACGATTTCAGTAAATCAGCCAACCTGGAATCAGCCTGCTGTCTTTATTGTTCGCTATCTGTCTACAATACCCAGCCGTATTATCAGGACAGAATAGTAAAATGTTGACCACGCAGCGGGGATAGGCAGCTGAAATACGGTGAACAGCATACAGAAGCAAGCCAAGATGAGCCACGCTGGTGAGGAGGACCGTCCGTCTCAGTTGGAGACAAGGTCTCAAGCCTCAAATTCACACAAGTCCTCCAGAGCATCAACCCGGTCATCTGCCAGCATCGTTGCAGCAAGAGCCAGAGCTAAGGCTGAAGCAGCTAAAGTTAAAGCATCCTTTGCAGAGAAGGAAGCAGTCATGATGAAACAAAGGGCTTCAGTAGAGGCTGCCATGATTAAAGAAAGGGCTTCAATAGACGCAAATCTTCACGTGCTGCAACAAGAGAAAGAATCAACTGCAGCATCAAGAGAGGCAGCCATATTGGAAGAAGCTGCAGCAGCAGAGCTCGATCCAAGACACAGCGACTCTCTTGGTGAGCTACAGAATCTAGCCCTTGATGATCCAGTGAGACGCACACAACGCTACGTGGAAACACAGCCATTCATTAAAGAACTAGATTCACTGTATGAGTCTTTCGTGGACAGAAATGAACACAAGCCCATGATGGTTGGACACAACGTTCCTCATTCTGCCCCAAAGCCATTTGTTCCAAAGCAGGAACATTCACCTGTTCTCCCTGACATTAAAAGGAAAGACACTGCAGCTAACCCTCCAGCCTCTCATCCCAACCAGGGAAACAAATCCTCACCTCCATCAACACAAACCCATGTCTTGGCCCAGTATCTCATGAGAAAAGAGATGGTGAGCTCAGGACTCCTTACCTTTGACGACTGCCCAGAAAACTACTGGGCGTGGAAGGCCTCCTTCCTAGCAGCCACAAAGGAGCTTAACCTCTCGGAGCAAGAAGAGCTCAACCTACTGATCAAATGGTTGGGGCCCAAGTCGTCAGCTCAAGCCATGAGGATCAGGTCTGTGCATGTAAACAATCCTAGACTGGGTGTGTGGACGGTATGGGAGCGCTTGGAGGAAACTTATAGAAGCCCAGAGGTGATTGAAAGTGCCCTAATGAAAAAATTGGACGCCTTCCCAGTCATCTCTAACAAAGAGATACACAAGCTCAGAGAGTTAGGAGACTTGTTAAAAGAACTACAAGCTGCTAAGTCAGAGGGATTCTTACCTGGGCTCATGTATCTTGATACAGCTCAAGGGGTAAATCCAATTGTGGAGAAGCTTCCATTCTCACTTCGTGAACACTGGATGACACAGGGATCCAGGTACAAGGAAGTTTATCATGTGCCTTTCCCACCATTCAGCTATTTTGTGGAATTTGTATGTTCTCAAGCTAAGACTCGCAATGACCCCAGTTTCGCATTCAACCTTTCCTCTACTCCCAATCAGTCAAAAGGTGAGAAAGACCAAAAACACATCTACAAATCCGCTGTAACAGTGAGGAAAACTGATGTCACAGCCGCAAGTGGTGCATCTCGGGACAGCACATCTGTGAAGAAAACTGAACCGGACAAAGAATGTCCAATCCACAACAAACCACATCCGCTCACAAAATGCCGTGGGTTCCGAGGAAAGCACCTGGATGAGAGGAAAGCGTACTTAAAGGAGAACTCGATCTGCTTTAGATGTTGTGCCAGCACCAAGCACATTGCCAAAGACTGTAAGACCGCACTCAAATGCAGAGAGTGTGAGAGTGACAAGCACACTTCAGCGATGCATCCTGGTCCAGCACCATGGTCGCCTCATGGGCAGGCTGGGCACTCACCTGGGAATGACCAGAGCGGGGAGCAAGGAAGGGAGCAAAGCGGGGAGAGTGAAGTTGCAGCAACTCCTGTTGTCACTTCTAAGTGCACAGAGATATGTGGCGATGCACCCCAGCCTAGATCCTGTTCTAAAATCTGCTTGGTCAAGGTTTCCCATGCTGATAATCCAAGCAAGTCTCACATAGTATATGCTGTACTCGATGACCAAAGCAATAGGTCTTTAGCGAAATCTGAGTTCTTCAGTCTGTTGGGTATTAACAGCAGGGCATCCCCCTACACGCTAAAAACATGCTCAGGCAGAGTGGAGACTGCAGGAAGGAAAGCAACCAACATCATTGTGGAATCTCTCGATGGGAAGACCAAGGTCACACTGCCCACATTGCTGGAGTGTGAATACTTACCTGGTGACCGGTCAGAGATCCTGACCCCCGAGTGCGCACAATATTTCCCTCACCTCAGACCAGTGGCTGACAAAATCCCTGCACTTGACAACAGTGCACCCATTCTTCTGCTACTAGGCCGAGATGTTTTGAGCTTGCACAAGGTGCGAGAGCAGCGCAACGGACCACACAACTCGCCATACGCTCAGCGCCTTGATCTCGGCTGGGTCATAGTGGGAGAGCTGTGTCTGGGTGGCGCTCACAAGACTCAGGAAGTCAATGCTTATAAGACCCATGTCCTCCAAAATGGACGCCCTTCCTTCTTTAAGCCCTGCACTAACAGCATTCACATCAAGGAGAGACCCAGTGAACCGATTCAGTGCAGCCTTCAGTTTCCAACTCGCAGTGAGGAAGCCATTCCAGAGACATGTAGGGATGGTCTTGGTGAAAGTATGTTCCAGACAACACCAGCCGACAACAAACCAGCCATGTCAGTAGATGACAGTGAGTTTCTGAGAATAATGAAAGACGAGGTGTATATGGACAATGAAAACCACTGGGTGGCGCCACTACCCTTTCATACTTCTCGTAAGCGTCTTCCGTGCAACAGAGAGCAGGCTGCTCAAAGACTCCAATCCCTCCAACGCTCATTCAGGCATTCAGGAAGAAACCTGACATGAAACAGCACTTCTTTGATTTTATGCAAAAGGTCATTGACAGCCAACAGGCCGAGCCAGCTCCTCCACTACAGCTCGGGCAGGAGTGCTGGTATCTGCCGACATTTGGCGTATACCACCCCCAGAAGCCGGGAAAAATAAGAGTTGTATTTGACTCCAGCGCGGAGTACAAGGGGACATCATTGAATGATGTGCTTCTCAGTGGACCCAACCTGAACAACACACTAATAGGAGTCCTATTACGGTTCAGAAGAGAACAAATTGCTGCTACCGCCGACATAGAGCAAATGTTCTATGGGTTCAAGGTCAGAGAGGACCACCGCCACTTCCTCAGGTTTCTCTGGCACAAAGACAGTGATCCAGACAAGGACATCATTGACTACTGGATGACTGTGCATGTATTCGGCAACAGCCCGTCTCCAGCAGTAGCGACTTATGGGCTGAGGAGAGCTGCAGAGCAAGGAGAAGCTGAGCATGGTAGTGATGCAAAGGAGTTCATCTTCAGGAACTTTTACATCGACGATGGGCTCACGTCATTGGCCAAGGAGCATGAAGTGATCGATCTCCTGCAGCGAACCAAGGCTCTGCTAGCTGAGAGCAACTTAAAACTCCACAAGATCGCCTCAAACAGTCCGAGGGTCATGGAGGCTTTCCCAGTGGAGGAACGAGCAAGTGACCTGAAAGATCTCGATCTGGGAGCAGACCCATTGCCCCTTCAAAGGAGCTTAGGCCTGAACTGGATGCTCCAGACTGACAGCTTCACATTCCGAGTCTCAAGAGACATTAAGCCATTCAGTCGGAGAGGCATGCTGTCCACCATAAACAGTCTTTACGATCCCCTTGGATTCGCTTCTCCCATCACTGTCCAGGGAAAGGCATTGGTGAGAGACATCTCCTCTGAACAGTATGAGTGGGACACGCCTCTCCCACCAGAGAAAGAGGCACACTGGAGAACATGGATCAACTCCTTAACAGACCTGGAGCAGCTTTGCATTAGCAGATCATACCTACCTACCTCCTTGTCATGCTGTAACAGGATAGAACTCTGTGTTTTCGCAGATGCTTCAACTCTAGCGATAGCTGCCGTAGCTTACCTGCGTGCCTTAGATTCTGAAGGAAGATGGCACGTAGGATTTGTTATGGGTAAATCAAAACTTGCACCTTACCCCATGCACACCATTCCACGCCTGGAGTTGTGTGCAGCTGTCTTGGCCGTTGAGCTGGCAGAAGTGATCCAGTCTGAGATAGACATAGAGCTACAGGCAGTCAAGTTCTTCACTGACAGCCGCATTGTGCTGGGCTACATTCACAACAGTTCACGAAGGTTCTACACCTACGTAGCTAACCGAATAGCTTGCATTCGTGGATCTACTGAACCAGAACAGTGGCAGTACATCTTGATAGACCAGAACCCTGCAGACCAGGGAACCAGACCACTTTCAGCAGCTCAACTTTCATCTTCCAGCTGGTTGCTCGGTCCCCAGTTTCTCAGGCAGTCAGCCACGGATAAGGTTGAAGAGGCTGAAATGTTTGAGCTTGTTGATGCAGACACAGACAAAGAAGTTAGGCCACAAGCCACCTGTCTACTTACCAAAGTTACAGAACAGCCTCTTGGCTCAGAAAGATTTGAACGCTTCTCTTCTTGGAAGAGCCTAGTAAGAGGTATGGCACTTCTTGTTCATGTAGCCAAGTCTTTCTCTGGAGAGAATAGTGATGGTTGCAAGGGATGGCATCAATGCAGCCAGCTTCTCGCCACAGAGCGGTCCCAAGCAAAGACGAAAATCTTCAAGGCTGTACAGGAGGATGTTTATGAAGAGGAGCTGAAATGCTTAATTCAGGGTTCCACAGTGCACTGTCAAAGCTCCCTTGCAAAGCTTGACCCCTTCATCGATGAGAATGGATTGATCAGAGTCGGAGGTCGGATACGCAGGGCAGACTTGGGAGACCAAGAGAAACACCCACTCATCCTACCAGCCGGCAATCATGTGACCTCTCTCCTGGTCCGACACTACCATGACAAAGTAGCCCACCAGGGTCGGCACTTCACAGAGGGTGCACTGCGTACCGCTGGTGTTTGGATAGTAGGAGGTAGGAAGCTCATCTCCAGCATCATTTTCAAATGTGTTACTTGTAGGAAGTTGAGAGGACGGAGAGAAGTGCAGAAGATGTCAGATCTGCCGGCAGATAGGCTGGCAACGGATCCCCCCTTTACTCACGTAGGGCTCGACATCTTTGGCCCATGGACTGTCACCACTCGGCGGACACGAGGTGGTGCCGCTGAGAGCAAAAGGTGGGCAGTCATCTTTACTTGCTTGAGCACCAGAGCGGTGCACCTTGAGGTTATTGAATCCATGTCGACCTCAAGCTTCATCAACGCCATGAGGCGTTTCCTATCCATCCGTGGACCTGTCAAGCACTTAAGGTCGGATGGAGGCACTAATTTCATTGGTGCATGCCGCGAGCTTCAAATCAACACTGACGATCCTGAGATCAAGAACTATCTGCAAGAGCAGGGATGTACATGGACCTTCAATGCTCCCCATTCTTCACACATGGGTGGAGCCTGGGAGAGGTTAATTGGAGTGGCAAGACGCATACTGGATGGACTGCTTGCGAAGGATGGTGCTACCCGACTGTCTCATGAAGTCCTTACAACCTTGATGGCTGAGGTTATGGCTATCATGAATGCACGCCCGCTAGTCCCAGTCTCCAACGATGCAGAGGTACCTGAAATCCTCTCACCTGCCACTCTGCTCACCCAGAAGGCGAGTGTCAGTCCTGCACCCCTGGGAGACTTCGACCTGGATCACCTCAGCCAGGTCCAGTGGCGCCAGGTCCAGAGCTTGGCGGACTCCTTCTGGAAGAGGTGGCGGTCGGAGTACCTGGCCACACTTCAACCACGGAGGAAGTGGACCTCCGAGAAGTCCAGTCTCCAGGAAGGTGACATTGTTTTGATAAAGGACAATCAAGCAAAGCGCAACATGTGGCCTCTAGGGCGAATAGTTAAGGCCATTCCTAGTTCAGACAACAAGGTCCGTAAGGTCACAGTTAAGACCTCTAGCCAAGGGGTAGTTAAAGAGTACCTTAGACCCATCTCTGATGTTGTGCTATTGATGTCACTAGAGAAGGGTAAATAGTGGTATACATGTATACCAAGCGGGGAGTGTGCTGACCTGTCAGATATTGGGTGGGGTTATGTTCCCTCTAGTGGTGGTTTGCGTTACTGCACCTTTAATTGTAGCTACTTCCTGTTTCCTACATAAACCCTTTTTCTGTTCAATCTGCCATGATGAAAGCAATGTGAAAATGTGCTTGCCAGAAATTTGGTTGTACTAACCTAGGAGTGGAACCAACAGTAAGTTAATGCTGAAAATTGTTGTAATACTTGTTTAAGATGACTATAGTTTGGAATATGATGTTAAAAAAACGCTAAATTTAAGCTATAAAAAGATCGCGATTAAAAGGTGTTAATGGCTAATCGTTGCAATGGTACTTGGCTAACTGCTGAGTCATTTAGCCCTTGTTAGCCCAAGTTATATTGTGTTGTAATGGTGCTTTGTGTGAAAGCTAGTTAGCTATTCATTTGGCTATGCTTACCTGCTTACTTAGCTGTGTAGCTGTCCTCTGTAAAATAAAAATGTATTAGTATAATTTCGTAATACTTACCTGATTTAACTTACCTTAACTTTGAAGCCTGTAAAAGAAATACTACTTACCTTAGTTTGAATCTGTAAAGCAAATTACTTACCTGAGTTAAGTGCCTGTAATAAGAGAAACTGTTTATATACAGAGTGTTGTATTATTATTTCTTATGTAACATTCTGTACTATGTATATTTCATTGTGTTTCAGTTTTACAAAAAGACAACAAGACAAAAACGATTTCAGTAAATCAGCCAACCTGGAATCAGCCTGCTGTCTTTATTGTTCGCTATCTGTCTACAATACCCAGCCGTATTATCAGGACAGAATAAATGATCTTTCTCAGGAACCGTCACACTCACTCAGCACCAGTCACACAGAAACAGTGCACGTGAACTAAAACAAACGATAGCAAAGTACAGCTGCATCAGCATCTTTAGCACTTTTACGCAGACTCTGAGACAAAACAAATTACAAATATGAAACTTTTCTCTCAGTTACATAATTATTTACAAAAACCATTAAACCATTCAGCTGATTTTTCAGCCCATTCTTCCCTGTTTGTTCTTTCTTAAGTCACCAACTGGACATCAGATTAGATTAGGTTAGATTATTTGTTTATTTGACAGGGACAGTGCAATAAACATAGACAATTAATCAAATGACAATCAATCTGATGTGTTGCACAAAGAGTGTATAGCTATTAGCTAATTTGCAACTCTTGTCCCTGGATGGGCTTTAGAAAGGAGGAACAAGTAAAAAGAAAAAAGGATAAGGAAAAGAAAAAATGAAAACAGAATAAACAATAACCACATACATCAATGCAAAAAAGATTATAAATACACAATATAAAAACCTGATTCACATTTGCCTATTTCAGGCCTCCCTCCCTTCGTCACTCACTATAAACAAACACATTCATTCCTTCCCTTCATTCACTCTCACCCTGCAGACAATCATTTCATACATGGGTACATTCTTGTTTATTTTTCAGCCAGTTTTTAACCTTTGTAGTGAATGTTTTAAAGTCCGTTATTATTTTAATTTCATTTGGCATTGTGTTCCAGATATGACTGCCCTTTATAGAGAAAGCTGTTTGTCCAAATGTGGTTCTGCGGTGGAATATTTTACAGTTATTGTTAACAGAACTCCTGGTGGCTCTGCTGCTGTCCTGTCTTTGGATGAAACCAGCAAGTGGCTCAGGCGCTGATTTATGGAAACATTTGAAAATTAATTTCAGAAAACAGAGGTCAATGAAACTCTCAAAACTCAATAGATTATATTTTTTTAAAATATAACAGTGATGCCACCTAATGGGCTTTTTGTCCAAGATTTTTAGAGTTTGATTATATAATGAACCTATATGTTTTATTGTGGAAGGGGCTGCTTGAGCCCAGACTGTCAAACAGTATGATATATGAGAAAAAAAACCATAGAATGCATATACAGTACAGCTGCTTGGTATGGTATGTAATATCTAATTAATTTAAAACAGTTCAGATTTTTTTTTACTGTTTTAGAAATTTTCTTTATATGAAGATTAAATTTGAATTGAGGATCTAGTACAATGCCAAGGTATTTGAATTCTGTAACTAAACTGATGTTTTGATCATGTATATTAACTTTAAAATGTTGCAGGTTACATTTTTTGATTGAAAAGCACATTGAAACTGTTTTCTGAAGGTTCAGCAATAGATGGTTCTGGAAGAGCCGCTCTTGGACATCAACCATACTTGTGGACAGTACATCTGCAGCCTGTGCTGGAGTCTTGGCAGCTGTGTAAATAACTGCATCATCTGCATAAAGTTGACATGTTGCAGCTGAGCAGTGTAGCGGCAAGTCATTAATAAAAATGCTGAAAAGTAAAGGACCAAGAATGGACCCTTGTGGGATACCCATACGGTTGTTTAAAAATGAGGATTTATCCTGGTGAACTTTTACACACTGTTTTCTATTCTGGAGATAAGATGCAAACCATTCTAATGTATCTGGAGAGAAGTTAAAAGATACCATTTTGGATAAAAGCAAACTGTGGTTTACAGTATCGAAAGCTGTGATTGATGTCTTCCTTATTACCAAGCAGCGTTACTATCGTGCATTTTGGCTCACACACACATCTTAAACCGTCATGATCCCAGTTCACTTTAGATAATGCGCCTTTTTCCATTCAAGGGATTGGAAGGATCACTTTGGATTGGATTATCCAAAACACACCTCTGAATGATTAGACCAGCCTCTTTGCATCATGCACCAGTGGAAAGTTCGTTTTTACGATAAGGAAATGAGCTTGGACACACCCATAAATGCGTTCTGCGTCAGTGACAACTGATCAGCCGACCTCGTCGTTATAATACGGCCCTAAATCTTCATTTCTTCTTTTGCATCTCAGATTCAGCGGTAAATCAGATGGACAAACTCGCAGAAACAGGTACGAAAAAAATTTATTTAATCTGATTTAACAAGAGTAGACTGATGCCCACATTGTTTTTCTTCTTTTATTTCCATTTTTACCTCCTGCAGCAAAGAAGAAGAAACCAAAGTTACTGAACAAGTTTGATAAAACCATCAAAGCAGAAATGGATGCAGCTGAGAAACTTCGGAAGAAGGTAGAAAAACACAGAGATGTTTTCATACAGGGTCGTTCTCAGGGAAGGATTTAGAGCCTTCTCAGTGTTGCGTAGATCAAAAATGTAACCAGCACACATAGGAATGCTGCAAATTTACAAGGAAAAAGGGCTAAAATTTATGATTAACCTCTTGCACTCCGGGATGCCGCGGGCGGTCACGTCTCTGCGTCCTAGGGCGCACTGAAAAAAAAAAAGCTGCAGACACAGCCGCGAACAGAAAGCCAAAGGAGTGCTTTGATTGGTTTAGATTTGATTGACCTCTCATTCAACTAATAACAGCCTTGAATTGGGTTTCTGAAACCTTGAAGAACCAATGACTGAAAACCTAGCAAGAAGGACCCGCCTACCAACGGCTGCGAATACAGCGAGCCAATTGAAGTTCCACGATTGAAAGCGTGCGTCCCGTGCGTAAAATCTGTTTTGTGCAAGCCGCTGGGTGACACACAGGCGTTCGCCAGTCTTTTTTTCTTACTACTGTTCTTATTTGTTTTGAAAAATCGTTCGCCAAAACCGCAATCATGGAAGCGCAAAACTGCAATAATGGAATTATGGTTTGACCGGGTCGCGTGACCAGAACCACAAGTCCGTAACAAGTGGACCAGCGTCATGTTCGTCTGACAATGAGGAAGAGAAGTTCGCCAGTGACACTGCTGTTGTGGACAGGTAAGTGTTATAAGCTAAATTATTCTTTATCCCTGAAAATTGTAATCAAAATGACTTTTGACCGATCGGTAAATTACAACTGTGCGTAGTAGACCGCGGCGCACGGACTGTGTACCACGGTGCACGGACTGGACACGGTTCATGCGCTGCGTCCGGACCGTGAAGGCCCCCCCCCCCCCGCTACTCTTCTGTAGCGGATTGCAGATATTATTGCAGATATTTTAGTACAACTGTGCGTAGTAGACCGCGGCGCACGGACTGTGTACCGCGGCGCACGGACTGGACACGGTTCGTACGCCGCGTCCGGACCGTGAAGGCCCCCCCCCCCCCCCGCTACTTTTCTGTAGCGGATTGCAGATATTATTGCAGATATTTTAGTACAACTGTGCATAGTAGACCGCGGCGCACGGACTGTGTACCACGGTGCACGGACTGGACACGGTTCGTGCGCTGCGTCCGGACCGTGAAGGCCCCCCCCCCTCGCTACTCTTCTGTAGCGGATTGCAGATATTATTGCAGATGTTTTAGTACAGCTGTGCGTAGTAGACCGCCGTGCACGGATTGTGTACCACGGCGCACGGACTGGACACGGTTCGTACGCCGCATCCGGACCGTGAACGCCCCCCCCCCGCTACTCTTCTCTAGCGGATTACAGATATTATTGCAGATATTTTAGTACAACTGTGTGTAGTAGACCGCAGCGCACAGTCCCCACGGTCCGTCATGTAGCGATGGGCGATGTCCGTCCTCTGTAGCGGGGGGGTGGGGGGGTGGGAGTTGTTATCTTCTACATTACAGATATTTTAGTATAATTTTTAGTGCACTGTAGGTTATTTTTTCTTGTAAATAAAAGCCACACATTTTTTACGTGGCATGCTTCTTTGTGTGTGGGGGCTTGTTTGTTCATTCATTCATGAATGAATGAATAAACAACCCCCCACACACACACACACAGCCCTGAGTGTCACCTTTCATTAAAGCCCAAGATGAAGCTTCTATACTGAATCATTCAAAAGTTACAGATGTTTTTCCAAACTGTACCATTTGGCACAATTTGGCACAGTTCAAAAACGCCTCGGAACAACCTAAGAAAAAAGCTGTGTAATATATTCATTTTTTGTGGTATTGTTACAAAATTTTGACCTCAGCTGGATAACGCTTGGTTCTACATTTTTGTTGCATTTTCCAGCCCGTATCTGACAGCTGTGTGTTATTTGCAAGCATTTGTATCCAAAAAAAAAACACCCAGGCGAAATTTATTTTCTTCAAGTTCAGTATGTTTAGATGACTGTAACTCAGTGGCCGGAGCACTTAGAGAGATTATGACTGTTTTGCCAAAAAATTCAAAGTGTTTCTTTTAAATGAGACCAACCCCATGAAGATGCTGCAAAGGGTTGAAGAACAGCTTTTGATTTACTTTGGGTACGTTATTTTTTGGCGTTTTTAGGGAAATTGACCAGAGTGTAAGGGGTTAAAAAAAATAGCGAATTTGCAAGAATGAAGTTTAAAATTTGCCTGAAAACAATTTGGAAGTTTATAAGAAAAAAGGTGAAAATTTATGAGGAAAAAAGTCACCATTTTACAAAAAAAAAAAATGCAAATTTGCAAGAAAAATTTGCAAACTAATTTTAAAAAATTTCAATTCTCCCCCGCTAAAAATACTGGGAATGAACCTGTAGTTTTGTGGCCGGTTTACAAGAAAAATAAAGTGTGGTAACGAGATAAAGTTTGTAGCACTGCAAAATAAAATCTCACTTTTATGTAAAAAACTCTCAAATGTGAAATACAGTAAAGATCTGAGAGGAAAAACTTGTAAATATATGTGAAGTAAACTGACAACACTGTAAGAAAAATTTCCAAAATAAATGAGGAAAAAGTTGCAGTTTTACGTGAAAAAAATCGCAAAACTGAAAAAGAAAAACCAGATTAAAGAGGGAAAATTGTCATCGTTTTATTTTTTAAAAATTCCAAATTCATGAGTAGAATACAGTGAAGATTTACAAGATTTTTCAGACTGTTTTTGTTAAAAATAATATTTAGTATTAGTAAAATGTCAGTGTTTTATGATTATTTTTGTTTTAATGTGATTTAATGTCCATCAGGGTAAAGTAGAAGAAGCTCTGAAGGCTTTTGAGTCGCTGGTCCAGAAATATCCTCAAAGTCCACGTGCTCGCTACGGGAAGGCCCAGGTAATACTCGCACTACTGCAGGAAATACTGCACAGAACCCACAACAGCTCAGCCACACAGTAATATACGGAGTATGTATTTATTTGCTGCCATTGTTGTTTCATTGTACTTGCAACAAACCGGTTCCTGTATTACTGCACAGTACTGTGCTACAGTGAGCTGATACTGCAGTAATACCTGTGTAACTGTGTATTTATATGCGGATGTGCGTGTCTACAGTGTGAGGACGATCTAGCCGAGAAGCTTCGCAGTAATGACCTCCTTCAGAGATGCATCAACACCTACAGAGAAGCTGCCGACCTCCCTGACGCCACCAAAGACCTGCTGAGGGCTGCCATGAAGAGACGGGCCGAGAGGCAGCAGTTCCTGGGTATGAGCACAACTACGCACAAGTACTGCACAACCACTGCAAAAATACTACTAATACTACACTGAGATGAGCCGAGAAATGATGGGTCCTGTGTACAAGAAGAAAAAAGTCTCAAATTTATGAGGAAAAAAAACTGAGAGTCTTGAAGTTAAGGGTGAACCTGTAGTTTGGGGCCCTCCAGTCGCTGAGGGGACCAGCGTGTTCCACCTGGCTGCTGTGCAGTAGAAAATATAAAAACAGATATAAAACACACATTAGAATAAAATAGCAACATTAAGTAGAATGAATAAGAACTTTAAAACTACAGACTTTGGTAGTGGATCAACGTATGGATCGATGTTCTGGAAAGTGCAGAGTGCAAAAACGGGTAAGAGTATTTTTTTTAAAAAAATAATTAAAAGGTCCTCAGTTCTGTGTGAGTTGTGGAGGGAGGGGGCGCGGAGCCTCTGACTGTCTGCAGTCCGGATGGCCCAGGAGAAGAAACTGTTTGTCAGTCTGGAGGTGTGGGACCTGATGGATGTGAACCGTCGTCCAGAGGGAAGCAGGTCAGACAGGTGCTGGGCGGGATGTGAGGGGTCTCCTGTGATGGCCTCGGTTTTCCGGAGACACGGGGATCTGGAGATGCCCTCCCGGGAGGGCAGAAGGCTGCTGCTGAGCAGCGGTAGAAGGCCAGCAGCAGCTTCTGGTCAAGGTTGTTCTTCCTCAGGACATGGAGGAAGTGCAGCCGCTGCTGGGCTTTCTTATGTAAGTATGTATATAATAATAATAATATTTATAATAAGTAGCAGCTTCAGAATATGACATGTGACATATTAACCCCTTATTATTGCAGCCAGTTTTTCTAAAAATGCCTAAATTTAGCATACACAAAGAAAATCACATTCTTTCTTCACTGAGTGGCAGTAGAAAATTTGAAACGTCCCACAGGCACAGGTGTAGTGTGGCCGACTACTGATCAGAGGATCAGGGGTTTGATTCCCGCTCTGTCTGCAGTCTGCATGTCAAAGTGTTCAAGACACTGAGCCCCCAGCTGCTCGTGGTGGGTCGGGCCAGCGCCGGTGCACGGCGGCTCCGCCGCTGTCAGTGTGTGGATGGGTGGATAGCAGGATCTGTAAAGACCTTTGATCATCTATAGATGAGGAGAAATGCTGTATAACTGAACACCACTTACAGGCGGAACACCAGAATTTCAAGGT
Organism: Pholidichthys leucotaenia; assembly: GCA_020510985.1. Lineage (NCBI taxonomy): Eukaryota > Metazoa > Chordata > Actinopteri > Cichliformes > Pholidichthyidae > Pholidichthys > Pholidichthys leucotaenia. Next base: position 241,995,609 of record CM035844.1, read on the forward strand.
TAAAGTCCCAAATTTTCATGAAAATCTTAATAGAATTGAAAAAAGTGTCAGATTTACATGAAAAAAGTCACAAAATTAAAGTCCCAAATGTATGTTAAAAAAAGTCCCAAATTTACATCAAAAACTTGACAAAATTCCAGTCAGTTTTCCTAAAAATGCCTAAATTTAGCCAATGAAAAGAAAATCAAATTCTTTCTTCAGTGAATGGCAGTAGAACATCTGAAACGTCCCACTGGTGGAATACCGGAATTTTAAGAGTGATGCGGTATGGAAAGCCAGCTGGCTCAAAAACACAATTTTACACCCAAAACACTTGATTTTTTTTTTAGAGTATTTATTTATTGACCAGATGATAGGTTTGTTTATCTCTGCTCTTTGTGTAGTGCATGTCACAATGGACCGACTGGCATTTGACGCGTCAGTAATGTGCAGTACATTTGGCTGTATGGTGTGCTATGTGGGTCAAAATGCAACCATTTTGTGTGCATAACAGTTGATATTTAAAGTTTTATTCCTAACATGTAAACATGGCAGTATGGAATGCCAACTGGGTCTAATTACACACACACTTTATTGTGTATGAAACAGGTTTTTTGTGTCTGTGTGAAAATTTACCAGTTTGCTAGTATGTAATAATGTTAGCAATATGAAATGCTGATTTGGTCAAAAATACACAATTTTTAGAGACTTCCGGTCTGGACACCATGGCGATAGCAGCTTAACGCTGAAGCTCCCAGACCCGATCCAGGAAAATACCTTGAAAATCAGATTTAACGGATTTTTGGAAGAGTGAAAATCAAAAGACAAAGTCATTATGCCTAAAGGAAAACAGAAGAAATCAACATTTACCAGGCCAGGACACGCATCAGCCGGAGAATCTGATCCGTAGGATTTCCATTCAGAAGATGAGGAGCTGAATGAAGCTAGCAACAAGGTTAGCTTAAAAATGGTACTTAAAGAATTAAGACAATTTCGCCAAGAGTGTTGGGCCGAATTTCGTGAAATCAAAGACGAAATAAAAAGGACAAACAGCAGAGTGGACCAGGCCGAGGGCCGAATCATGGAAGCAGAGGAAAGAATAAAAGGGCTGGAAGATACCGTGCTGGAACTACACAAACGACAGTCAAGACTGGAGGCTAAGCAAACCGACCAAGAAGGAAGACTAAGAAGAGACAACATAAGAATTCATGGTCTGAAAGAAGGAGTTGAGGACGGTTTCACCACAGTGGCGGCATGCGTGGTATCCTTACTGAGAGAAAAGTTGGAAATTCCCCAATCCACCGACTTGAAGATAGAAAGGGCGCACCGTACATTAGCCCCTAGGCTGGCGGCGGAAGCGCCACCAAGATCGGTGGTGGTGATGTTCTCCAACTCCAGAATAAAAGAAGAGGTTGTAAGACTGGCTTGGCAGAAAAAAGGATTTATGCACCAAGAGAGAAAAGTTTTCGTGGAGCACGATTACGCTCCGGAGGTCCTTAAAAAGCGTCGGGAATACAACGACGCTAAAAAGGTACTACGAGAGAAGAAACTGCGCTTTCAGACTCCATTTCCGGCGAAGCTGAGGGTGTTTTACGGAGATGAGACGTGTCTCTACAACTCAGCGGAAGAAGCAACCACGGATATGGCGAGAAGAGGACTCCCGGTAACGGTGTATAAACCCGCAGCAGACCCGATCAAAAGAATCAAGGCTCAAACGTGGTCCACACAGAGACCCTCAAAATCCACGGGCCAGCAGCGGGAAACCCAGCGCCAGAGCTATAAGGAAAAACTGAGCATTTACAGGAGGGAATAACGATATTTTTAATCAATCTGCGCATCCAACCCTCCTCCTACAAGGTAACAAACATTAAAGGAGATGCAGATTCAGCAAGTGGTAAAACATTTCATGGAACAGACATAATATTAGAAACAAATAAGTTTTTTAAAAAAAAACAAAAAAAAAACTTGTTAAAATAGAAATGTGACAATGAACCACATGATCTCTCCACACTAACAAATACTGTACTAACGTGACTGTTTGCTGTGATGGTGGTAGGAGGTTGCGCACAATTTCATAGGGTATAGGCATAAAAAATAAAATAAAAATAAAATCATTACAAGTTCGGATTGGGATCTGAAATTCACGTTAAAAACATGGGACAACTTACAGGGGTAAGAGAGGGCCCTCAGCACGTAACGAAATCTGAGGAATTTCCCTCAGAGCCAACACACCATCAAGGCTCTTCTAAGGTCACTAAAAAGACCTCAGCTCAGGAAGATCTTTTGTCAGTTTTTTGTTTTAAAGTTTTATATACTATGTTCTTAATGTTTTTTATGCTCTTAATGTTCTTTCAGTTTCTGAGTAGCATAAAAGAGGGCCACCACACTGTTATACTAAATAAGAAAACACAATGGAGAAACAGGGTGTAACCAAAATAATCTCATATAATGTAAAAGGGATCCTGAATCCAGTTAAAAGATCCAAGATTCTAGGCAAAATGAAAAAAAAACAAAGCAGGAATAATATTTTTACAGGAAACCCACCTAACAGACGTGGAGCACACTAAACTCAATAGACAAGGGTTTAAAATGATCTCTTCATCTTCATATGAAGGATAACTAAGTAGACGGTTATGCTGTTTCATCCCACCTAGCAACAATGCTCTGCACTGTGTGTGTTTATATATTTACATATTTATTCCATCTAGCTACAATGCTCAGCACTGGGTGTGTTTATATTTATATATCTATATATTTATTCCATCTAGCTACAATGCTCCGCACTGTGTTTTTATATATCTACATATTATTCCATCTAGCTACATTGCTCTGCACTGTGTGTGTTTATATACTTGCATATTTATTCCACCTAGCTGCAATGCTCCGTACTGTGGGTGTTTATATATTTACATATTTATTCCATCTAGCTACAATGCTCTGCACTGTGTGTTCATATATTCATATATTTATTCCATCCAGCTACAATGCTCTGCACTGTGTGTCTGTGTGTGTGTGTGTGTGTGTGTGTGTGTGTGTATATATTTTATAGTAATATGTACATATGTATATTAGCTGCTCTTGCTTGCTTGTTTTTTTTTTTCTTGCCTTCTGATTGTTGCTCTGAGTGTTGCTATCCCTGTGCTGTTGCAATCCTGGAATTTCCCCGTTGTGGGACTAATAAAGGCTTATCTTATCTTATCTTATCTTATATAAGTCAGGGAGGAGGAGGGGAGTAGCGACATTGATCGCAACCAAAATTATATTTGAAAAAAAATCAGAACACAAAGATAAAGAAGGGAGATTCAGTATGGTACTTGGGCAGCTAGAGGGAGAAGATATCACCCTGCTGAATGTATATGCACCTCCAGGGGCTAACTGGAAATTTTATAAAAATGTATTTGACCTAATGATAACTAAAGCCCAAGGTTTAGTGATATGTGGTGGAGACTTCAATCTAAGACTGAATCCATACTGGGATGCATCAGGTAATTCTCCACATCAAAATAACACTCAAAGTAGAAAAACTCGGATGCTACTAAAAGAAATGGGAATCTGTGACGTGTGGAGGGAATTCAACCCCAGTGTAAAAGATTATACATTTTACTCAGCACCACATTCATCATACTCAAGGATTGACTATTTTTTTATGTTTAATAGAGACATTGGAAGAGTAAAAACATGTAAAATAGGACCGATGGATCTCTCTGACCACAGTCCGATCTATATGGACTTAAGTATCCAAAAATACACAAATAATACATTTTCTTGTAGGTTAAATTCAAATGTGCTGAAAGGACCACTGAAAGATGAATTGGAATCAGATATTCTCAGATATTTGGAAGAAAATGATAATGGAGAAGTATCCCCTTTAATACTGTGGGACGCATGCAAAGCTGTAATAAGGGGAAAGATTATCGCAAAATTGGCAATCCAAAAGAAACTGAGACAAGAAAAATTAATCACATTAGAGTCAGAACTTAAGAACCTAGAAAAAGAGCACAAAGACAACACTCATTCTAATGACTCGCTCAAAATTAAGGAAATTAAAAAACAAATAAATGAGATCTACACAATAGAAATCCAGAAGAAACTTACATTTCTGAAACAAAAATACTATGAAACAGTCAGCCAATCGGAAAAATTACTAGCCTATAAATTGAGGAAACAACAAATGGAGAGAGCAATCTACAAAATCAGAGACCCAGAATCAAAGGAAATAAAATTTAGAATTCAGGATATTCTTAAAAGCTTCGAGAACTACTACAAGAACTTGTACTCCCTCAAAAAAACATAAAAACGCATCCGAAGCATTCCTAAACACATTAAACCTTCCCCAACTTACTGAGTCACAAAATAAAACACTACTGTCAGAAATACAACCTAAAGAATTAGAAAAAGCAATTATGAAACTTAAAGCTAACAAATCCCCGGGAGCAGATGGCTATACAGCAGAGTGGTACAAAACCTTTAAACAGCAACTATCTCCTCTCCTTCTGAAAACATTTAACTATGTCCTCCACACAGGGGAAATCCCCCCCCTCCTGGAGAGAAGAGGTCATTGCAGTCATACCTAAACCTGAAAAGGATAAACTAGAATGCTCCAACTACAGACCAATCAGTGTGTTAAATCAGGACTATAAGCTTTTTACCACTATCCTTGCCAAAAGGTTAGAAAATATACTGACAGACTTAATTCATTTAGACCAAACAGGTTTTATAAGACAAAGACAGACACAAGACAACATTAGACATACTTTACACATAATTCATCATATAAAAAAAATATAACTTAAATGCAGCCATATTGGGATTAGATGCTGAAAAAGCATTTGATTCAGTTGACTGGTCTTTCCTATATAGAATCTTATCCAGTTTCAATTTTCATAACAACTTCATTAGAACTATCTAGGCATTATATAAAAAACCAACAGCTAAAATAAGGATTAACGGTAAATTATCATCATCTTTTGAACTGGAAAGAGGATGTCGTCAGGGCTGCCCCTTGTCTCCACTGCTCTTTGCAATCTTCATAGAACCTCTGAGCCAATGGATAAGACAGAATCAAAAAATTCAAGGTATTACACTTGGTCAGAAGGAACATAAAATAGCACTCTTTGCTGATGACATTTTAATATACCTGGGGCAGCCGGACACCTCTTTCCCAGAACTAATCTCAGTTTTTTCAGAGTTTGGAGATTTATCGGGGTACGAATTAAACATGCATAAAACCCAAGTTTTAACATTCAACTATGACCCAAATCAATATTTACTAAGCAAACTCAAAACTAACTGGGAGATGGAATCTATGAAATATCTGGGGGTCAATACCCCGAAACAACTCAACAATATTATAACACTAAACTATGATCCACTGATGGCAAAAATAAAATCTGACCTAGCAAGATGGAATATGATACCATTCTTGGGTACCGCACAAAGAATTGAAGCAGTCAAAATGAATATACTTCCACGTCTTCTATACCTTTTCCAAACAACACCGGTAGAACCTCCCAAAAAAACATGGCAAGAACTGGACAGAAGGATCTCAAGATTCATATGGCAGGGCAAGAGCCCTAGAATCAGATATAGAACCCTGCAGCTAAACAAAGACAAAGGTGGGCTCGCGCTGCCAAATATCAGGGTCTATTTTAAAGCCGCACAAATTAAAACTTTAGTAGAGATATGTAACCCAGTCTACACTGCACAATGGAAGGAGATGGAATGCCAAATAACAAGTGACATCCCTCTACAGGCGATAATAGGGAACAATGCCTTACCTAAACTTTTGAATAACACTAACCCGTGGATAGAGACCCCGCTAAAAATTTGGTTTAAGATAGTCAGAGAGAATCAAACTAAAGAGCCCTATCGATTACTGCAATGGATTGCCTATGATCAAGACTTTACTCCTAATAAAACAGACACTAGATTTAAAAAGTGGAAAGAGAATGGACTGATAAAATATTACGATTTTTTTAAAGGGCAAACTTTAAGAAGTTTTGAAGATTTGAAAAAACAAGGTCTAATAAATCAAGACCTTTACAGGTTCTTTCAGCTTAGACACCACATAAACAAAATACTTAAAAAGGAGGATTTGGAAAGGGCCCAGTCAGGTGTTCTGAAGGTCTTCTTAATGGCATATAAAGGGATCCCAGGGATCAGATACATTTCTAAAATATACCAAGGTCTTCAAGACTTAAAAGGAGACAACACATCTTATATAAAAGAAAGATGGGAAAAAGAGGGGAATTTCACTTTACAACTGGAAATATGGGAAAAGCTAAATAAACAGCAATGGAAAAGTACCTCATCCCTGCAGTGGAGAGAATTTGGATGGAAAAATTTGGTAAGATTTTTCAGAACACCTGCACAAAACAAATTTACTCGTAAGGGGTTGAACTGTTGGCGCTTGTGTAGTGATGAGACTGCAAATCATTTTCGTGTGTTTTGGTCATGTCCAGTTATCCACCAATATTGGACCAATGTACAGACAATATTGGGGAAAATATTCAAAATAACAGTCCCCTTTTCTTTTGTAACTTTGTATTTGGGTTTATTACCGGAATCACTGGAAAGAAGAGGAGAAAAATACTTATTCACTGTTTTAATATTGGCAAGTAAAAAAGCTCTAACAAAAAAATGGATGTTGAAGGATTGTCCTACACCTGAAGATTGGATTAACGTGATTCAAGACATTTATTCGATGGAAAAGTTGACATTCGCACTGAGACAGTACATGGATGGGTTCTTGAACTTTTGGCAACCCTGGAACGCATATGTGTCTTCCATCAGATCTAATCTTTGACAAATACCATTTCAATAATGGCACCTCTCTTTGTTCCAAAGCTACTCAGATACTCTTTCATTTTTTAAATTTTTTTTTCTCTTTTGTTTTTGTTTTTTTTTCTGTTTTTTTTGTTTTTTTTTTTGTTCTTTCTTTAATTTCCCTTTTTCTTTCACTTAAAAAAAGGGTGTTGTAATAATTATTCTTCCAATGTTGTCAAAAAACAAAACTAAGGGAACATGTGATGAAAATGTAAACAATGCAATGCTGTAATGACATGTATACCCCTTTATAAAAACTTAAATAAAAAAAAAATACACAATTTTTTTTATGGCAAAACAACTGATTTCTTTAAACTTTATTTGGTAAGTTGGTGCTGTGGAATCCCAATATGATTAAAATTATATAATTTTTTTTCATATGCAAAGCTGATTTCCTTTTATTTAATTCTAGCTTGGCTGTATGAAATACTGACTAGGTCAAAATTCTATTTAGGCACATGGAAAACTCCAAATTTAAGAAAATTTGGAGTATTTTTTAATTTAAAAGAACTTGCAAATTTACAGCCAAAAGTCATTAATATACATGTTTAAGATGTTTAAGAGAAAATCACATTTAGTCTTAGCTTGTTTACCAACCACAGGCTAACGTACATTCTGTCCTGTGATGTTAAGTTAGTTATGTGATTTATTTATTTTCCTTCTCAGGTCGTATGCGCAGCTCTCTGGTCACTCTGCAGAAGCTCGTGGAGATCTTTCCTGATGACATTGCTCTGAAAAACGACCTGGGTGTCGCCCACCTGTTGCTAGGTGACAACAAGGGTGCAAAGAAGGTCTACGAGGAGGTCGGTAAATACCTTGATGATTTTACGTGTTTTTTGAGGGGGTTGTTTTGAGTTTCATGAGTTTCACTGATTTGCCGTCTATGTTCCGCCCCTACCCAGGTTCTAGCGATCGCTCCCAGTGACGGTTTCGCCAAAGTTCACTACGGCTTCATTCTGAAGTCAGAGAACAAGATCGCAGAGAGTATACCGTACCTGAGGGTGAGAAGATGGAAACTGTGATGATAATTAGTGAATAAATCAGTGTAGTGGTTTAAACCTGTGGCTCTGGAGCCATGTTTGGTTGTTTTGACATAACACCTAGGTCCCTGTGACTAAGGGAAAACAAACTGAAAAGATTCTTAAAGTTAGAAGAAAATTGTGACACATTTAGGTGATAAAAGTAAGACATTTTGAAGGATTTACTGAAAAAATAGCAAGTTATATAAAAAAAAAGGTAGAATTTTATGTCAAACCTTGCTAGCTTACAAGAAAAATGATCAAATTTACAATAAAAGTCACAAATTTATATTTATATAAAAGTTGTAAATTCATAAGAAAAAGTGATCCATTTATTTTAAAGAATTTGCAGATTTATACAAAAGTGTACTTGCTGTTTTTCTCTCCAGGAAGGTTTGGAGTCCGGTGAACCAGGAACAGACGACGGACGATTTTATTTCCACCTGGGAGATGCTCTACAGAGGATCGGCGACGACAGCGTGAGTAACGAGAGTCAGTTGTTCCCGAACGTTAAGAGTACAGCAGCTAAAGATTGTAAAGACTGTAAAGAAGGCAGAGCAGCGACTGTTCTTCCTTCGACTGCTGAAAAAGAAAAGCGTGTGAAAAATGACTTACCTTCCACCACAGAGGGCATCCTGGTGTACTGCATCACTGTGTGGTACGGTGGATGCTCTGTTGCAGATAGGAAGCATGTAAGATAAAATAAGGTAAGCCTTTATTAGTCCCACAATGGGGAAATTCCAGGATTGCAACAGCACAGGCATAGCAACACTCAGAGCAACAATCAGAAGGCAAGAAAAAACAAGAGCAGCTAGTATACATATGTACATATTAATATAAATATATATATATAGACACACAGTGCGGAGCATTGTGGTTGGTGGATGTGCAGCAGAAAGTCTAAGCTCTCTCTCCGCGGATGGGGCAGGCCAGCTGGATGTCTTTGGGCATGATGGTGACCCTCTTGGCGTGGATGGCGCAGAGGTTGGTGTCCTCGAGGAGACCCACCAGGTAGGCCTCGCTGGCCTCCTGCAGAGACATGACGGCGGAGCTCTGGAAGCGCAGGTCGGTCTTGAAGTCCTGAGCGATCTCCCTCACCAGGCGCTGGAAGGGCAGCTTACGGATGAGCAGCTCCGTGGATTTCTGGTAGCGACGGATCTCTCTCAGAGCCACGGTACCGGGCCTGTAATGGTGAGGCTTCTTCACTCCGCCGGTGGCCAGAGCGCTTTTCCAAGCAGCCTTGGTGGCCAGCTGCTTCCTGGGGGCTTTTTCCTCCAGTAGATATACGGGCGGTCTGCTTGGTTCTTGCCATCGCTCTTTTTTATTCTGTCTTATATTTCTTGCACGCCGTCTAAACTCCAGCCCGGCACCCGCGTCGTTTTCGCTTCAGTTCTCCCGGTATGTCGAGCTTCTCTGTTAGCACCGGGTGGTGGTTGAGTGCTAGCTAGCTCTTCCCTGCTGTATCGTCTCCTGCTGTAAACAGAGGCTCCGTCCGCCGACTCAGGAGGCCTTTGGGGCGATCTGTGTGTCCGTGATATATATAGAGTGAAAAGTGTGCCGGATCAGAAAGTTATCACCGGATCAGAAAGAAGAAGGAAGATAAAAAGACTCAGAATTGAGCCGCTGTTGCAAAAGGCAGCCAACTCGTGTGGCGCCGGAAGATGGACAGAGTGGGATTAACACAGCACAGAAAATTATTACTGTTGGTTGTCCACTGTCCTCCTGAGAAGAAATTGCAAATTCAGGATTCCTGTCTGAAGCCACCAGGATGATGCAAGATACAGCTCAGCCGTGACATTCTCTGTTTGAGCTATTGCCCTCAGGTAGACGTTATAGATGTCTAAAAACCAGAAGCAGCAGACTTGAGAACAGCTTCTTCCCCAGAGTGGGAGAAATTTTTAACAAAACACATTTCTAGACGACAATTAACTTCCTTATATGTAACCAGCAGCTTAATTTTAACAGCACTTTACCTACTGAATTAATTTTGTCCTTTACAGCGGCACCGTTTTACTAAGTTTTAGGTTCTTATGTTTTTATTCCCCGCTGGTCGAAGCCCAAAGGGGTCGACGAGCCCTTTGGGCGAAAACCGAAGGGGGATTATGTTATGGGTCTGTCCGTCTGTCTGTCCCACTTTCGTGAACACAAGTCCTCCTACAGTTTTGGTCCAATTGTTTTGAAACTTGATACCGTGGTTTGATATACTCTGATGATGCACATTTTGCAATTTCACTCTCATCGGATGACCCTGAGGTCAAAGGTCAGAGGTCAGATTTTCCCCTAAATCTTCTAAACACAACAAGTAATGAAAGAAATGATGTAGGCTTTTCAAATACAGTAGTTGTATCTAATATACATCTTGGACAACTTACACCCTCACCTAACTGTGGGTTTGGCGTCAAGGGGTCAAAGGTCAAACTTCAAAATTAACACTGCAGTTGCGCTATGGTAAATGGTAAATGCAACATTTACTATTACTATACAATGATTAATTTTTTGTTTTTCTTATTAAAGACAAGAATAAAAAGGAGAACAACACTTGGTTGGACTCATTCCCAGTGAGAGTTGGACTCCGCCAGGGCTGCCCTTTGTCACCGATCCTGTTCATAATTTTTATGGACAGGATTTCTAGGCGCAGCCAGGGAATGGAGGGTGTCATGCTTAGTGACCACAGGATCTCATCTCTGTTTTTTTTCCACAATATCTTTATTGAACCTTTTTTTTTTTTTTTTAACAAACATGATACAAACAATCAAACACTAACACTAAAGTACTACAAAAAAAAAAAAAAAAATGCCCTAAAAACACCAACAACCACCAACAAAATCAAGTCTTCAACAATGCTCCTCTGTTTAGTCTAGACAATCCAATACATTAGTATACATATTATGTTCACCAGTTTGGAATTTACAAGGTCCACACACATCATTCACCTTCTTCTTCAAGAGTTATGTTTAAATTTTTTACATAATCAATAAAAGGTCTCCATATATTCTCAAACACAATTTCCTTTGATTTCAGTATATATGTTATTCTTTCTAATGGAAGGTTTGTTAACATCTGTCTTAACCACTGAGTCACATCTGGTCTATGAGTCTTTTTCCATACTAGTGCAATACATTTTTTGGCATTAAGCAAACTGAGGTCTATGAATGTTCTTTCACTTATATTGAAATTATGCTTTTCTGGGTACAGACCCAACAAAAACAGTTTAGGATTCAATATGATTTGTTTTGAGATTATTTTTTCAATTGTTACCCTCACCTCCTCCCAAAACATTCTTATTAATCTACATTCCCATAAACAATGAAATAGGGTTCCTTTACTTTCCATGCATTTTGTGCATGTATCTGGTATATTTGTGTTATATCTATTTAACTCCTCCGGTGTAACATACATCCGCATTAACCATTTGAAATGTATCAATTTAAGGCGTACATTTATTGATTTGGTTTGAGCTTCTGTACAAGCCAATTCCCATTGTTCCTCTGAAATTTCAATTTGCAGATCTTCTTTCCAGTAGTTTAATCTTTTCAGTGAATTTTCACTTGAAGATAGTGTCAATGAGTTATAAAACTCTGAAATAATACCCTTTCTTTTACTATCTTTCATCATCATTTTTTCCAAGGATGAATAAATAGGTCGAGTGAGAGCTTTATTTTGATTTGATCGAATAAAGTTTCTAAGTTGAAGATATTTAAAAAAATGTGTTCTATTGAGATTAAATTTGATCCTCAGCTCTTCAAAAGACATTATGTTGTCTGCACATGGCAAATATAAATCCTGAATCTTTTGTATCCCTTTTAAATTCCATACTTTAAATACAGCGTCCGCTCTCCCTGGTTTAAAATATTGATTACCCCATATTGGACTAAATTGTGACAATAACTGTGGTTCTTTTAAATAGTTTTTAGCTTCACACCATATTTTGATCATATGCTTTACAAATGGATTTTTAACTTGTTTTTGTAATTTTTTTGCCGAATCTGAGTATATGAATATGGGAAGAGGTAAAGGTAAATTGTATGATTCCATTTCAGTCCAGTGAGGGAGATCATTTGATGAAAAATAATATGTCATAGACCTCAGTTGTGCCGACCAATAATACAACATAAAATTTGGACATTTCAGACCTCCACGATCAAATGGTAAATATAATAAAGACAAACGTAATCTAGCCCTCCTGTTGTTCCATATAAATTCCACTAACTTTTTTTTTATTCTTGAGAATAGATCTAAAGGTGGTGATAAGGGAATGTATTGAAATAAATAAAGTATTTTAGGTAAAATATTACTTTTAAGTATATTGATTCTCCCGATCATCGACATTGGTAGTGACATCCATCTCTGAGTTAACTCATTGATATCTGACATTAAGGCTTCATAGTTGACACTGGCGACTGATTCTAGCTTAGGCATAATTTGGATTCCTAAATATTTAAACTGATTTACAACATTGAATTGATTTACCTCAGGGGCTGGGTAATTTCTCTGGGTCTCATTTAGCATTAATATTGAAGATTTAGTTTTATTTATTTTATATCCTGATATTTCCCCAAAATTCTTTATTAAATTCAACAAGGTTGGAATTGATTTTTTTAGATTCGACATAAACAAAATTATATCATCGGCGTACAGGGAGATTTTATGTTCTGTTGGTCCAACTTTAATTCCATATATTTGTGAATGTAAACGTATCGCTATCGCTAAAGGTTCAATTGCCATAGTAAACAGTAAAGGTGAAAGTGGACAGCCTTGTCGACATCCTCTATTGATTTTTATTGGTTTTGAAATATTGTTATTTGTTAGGATTTCTGCTGTAGCATTATTGTATATTATTTGAACCCATTTTATGAAATTATTTCCAAGTCCAAACCTTTGTAGGACTTCAAAAAGAAAGGGCCATTCAACTCTATCAAAGGCCTTTTCGGCGTCCAATGATAGGAGAGCTGTATCCGGTGCTTCTTTATTAAAATAAATAATATTAAATAGTCTTCTTACATTATGGAAGCCTTGTCTACCCTTTATAAAGCCATTCTGATCTCGATTAATAATATTTGGTAAAATTTCTTGTATTCGTCTTGCTAAAATTTTACAGATTATCTTAAGGTCGGCGTTTAATAGGCTTATTGGTCTCATATTTTCACATTTATTAGAGGGCTTACCTGGTTTTGGCAGCAGTATAATTAAGGCATTATTTATGTATGATGGTAAATTATTATTTTGAAATGCTTCTAAAACCATTTCCAAAAAAGGTTTTATTAATTTATTCTTAAATTTTTTATAAAGGTCAACTGGAAGACCATCTGGTCCTGCACTTTTTCCTGATTTCATATTATCAATGGCTAGCCCAACTTCTTCTTGACTAATTTTAGACTCCAATATCTCCCTGTTTTCATTTGGAATACACGGTATAGATAGTTCGTTCAAAAACCCATTTAGTTTTGTTAAATCAGGTTCATTTTTGGTATCATATAATTTTTCATAGTAATCTCTAAAGGCTCTATTAATTTCTAAAGGATCTATAACTACCTGTCCGTTACTTATAATACTGGTAATTGGTGTTTTAATTTCCAATTGTTTAATCTGCCATGCTAATAATTTTCCTGATTTTTCACCTTGTTCATAAAAAGATTGTTTCAATCTTAGAAGACTCGAGGCAGCTCTATTCGCTGATTTTTTGTCGTATTCAGCTCTCAAAATCAGTAATTCATTCTCCAACCTTGGGTCACTTCCTGCATACACTTTTTCCTGAAGACTTTTTATTTTATGTTCCAATTTAGCTCTCTCCTCTCGAGTCTTCTTAGATTTTGATCCTGTATAACTAATAATATGTCCCCTAATAAAAGCTTTGAAAGCCTCCCACTTTACACATGCTGATGTTTGTGTAGTATTGATGTCAAAGAACTCGTCTATCTGTTTTTCTATATACTTGACAAATTCCTCATCCTGAAGCCATTTATGCTGAAATTGCCATCTACCTGATTCCTTTGTCAATTTTTTATCTACATATATTAGACAACAGGGTGCATGATCAGAAATCACAATGTTATCATAAAAGCAGTTTTGAATCTTGGACCTTAATTCTGTGGAAATCAAAAAATAATCAATACGTGAGAATATCTTGTAGGTACTGGAATAACAAGAATAGGCTTTAACTTGTGGTTTCATTTCTCTCCATATATCTAACAATCTCAATTCTTTCATAAAATGATTAATAGTCATCCTACATCCAATGTGCGTACAATCCAGTCCTGTTGATCTATCCACACCTGGATTCAATGTACAATTAAAATCCCCTGCTATTATATGTTGCCCTGTAAGTGATGATAAGATGAGAAATAAATTAGCAAAGAACTTCTGATCATCTATATTGGGACCATATAAGTTCACAAGATTTATATTTTCTAATAGCAAAGAACCTTGAATGATTACATATCTTCCAAATTTGTCTCCAATTACATTTTTCACTTGAAAAGGAACTGATTTATGTATGAGAGTCATAACTCCCCTGGCTCGGGATGAAAATGAAGAGGTGAATACACTTCCCTGCCATCTACTCCTAATTCTTTTAACATCCTCCTCTATCAGATGAGTTTCTTGTAAAAACACAATTCTTGAACCCATGTCCTTTATTTTATTCATAACTTGTTTAAGTTTTTTTAAATTTTGTAGACCTCTGCAATTCCATGAAGTTAAATTAAGATTAACACTTTGGTCCATGATCAATAGAGAGTTTAGGATTACCTTGCAGTGTAAACATGCTCATACAGAGAAGCAAAAACATGAGTGGTTGAACATTCATCCTACAAACTACACACAAACAAATTTCCCCTTCCCACACTTGTGGCAAACCCCCCAAAATCAAAAGAAAAATTCTGTCTCCCGATATAGCCATCGACCGTTCCACACCCACGGGGAACAGCCTAAGCCACTCCTTCTTCATCCTCCCAATCACCCTAACTCTACTGCTTTTAATGACGTAACATTAACTCTCCTCTGTAGTTTTCCAACTTAACTCCAAAATTTTTAACAACTTTGTACATCATAGTTTTTTTTTTGTTTGTTTGTTTTGTTTTTGTTTTGTTTTTTTAATATATAATACAATCTATATTTTGTAAACTTACTATTTACTTCAAGTCAGTCAGATGCCTGTGCAAATGCTTAATTATTCTACCTTATATTTTGTTCATGCTTAGCTCCCACCAGTCTCTTCTTCTTCTTTGATCTTCTTGATGAACTCCTGCGCCTCCTCTGGGGTCTTGAAAATGTGGGTTCTGCCCTCATACGTGGTCAGCAGTCTCGCAGGATAGATTACACCATGACGAATCCCAAGGTTGCGCAGCTCCTTACGTATGGGATCAAACTGCTTCCTCAATTGCTGGATTCCTGTGGCCAAATCTGGGTAGAACCGCACCTGCTGGTCCTGGTGTTTAATCTCTCCTTTAGCACGTGCAGCGTTGAAGATCTTCATCCTGTCTCTGTTGCTAAGAAACTTCATAATTAAGGTCCTCGGCGGTCCCTTATCTCTCCGTGGGCCAATACGATGTGCTTTTTCCAGAACCACTGCTGATTGCAACTCCTCGCTGCCCAGCACCTCCGGAATCCACTTTTCCAGAAAGGAACATACGTCCCGACCTTCTGATTCCTCTGGAAGACCCACCAGCCTCAAATTATTCTGTCTCGACCGAGATTCCAAATCCAAAATATTATCTTCCAGAGATTTATTTTTTTTTTCCAAAGTGCGCACCTTTAATTGAAGACGGGTGACGTCATCTTCAGCACTAGCGAGACGGAGCTCCATCTGCGCCGTTCGTTCTACACAGTCACCCAATTCCTTTCTTATTCCTTCCAACGCTGTCATAATCCCATCAAATCTAGAGGAAAAGTCCGCTCTCATTGAGCTCATGGCAGCCATCAGCGCATCTGCGCCATTCCCCGCAGACATCGCACCGCCGCCAGCCTCCTCCGCCATATATGGAGTTTTGTTTGCTGCGTCACAGACCTGAAAGTCCGTTAATTTGGACTGTTTCGGCGGCTCGCTTTTTCCTTTTCCTGGTTTTCCAGCCTTAGGCTTCGCCGACATATCCTCGCCCAAATGCTGGGATACGTTCTGTCCCAAATGAGAGAGTTATTTGCCGATTTTTTTTCTCCAGGAGCAGAGCAGAGCGAGACACGTCCGTCCTACGTGGCAGCCATAACCGGAAGTCCGGATCTCATCTCTGTTGTTTGTAGATGATGTTGTCCTGTTGGCTTCATCCAGCAATGACCTACAGTTCTTGCTGGGACGGTTTGCTGCTGAGTGTGAAGCAGCTGGGATGAGAATCAGCACCTCCAAGCCCGAGTCCATCGTCCTCAGCCGGAAAAAGGTGGATTGTCCTCTCCGAGTTGGGGACAGGCTCCTGCCCCAAGTGGAGGAGTTTAAGTATCTTGGGGTCTTATTCACAAGTGAGAGGAGAATGGAGCGAGAGATTGACAGACGGATCGGAGCAGCATCTGCAGTGATGCAGACGTTGTACCGGTCTGTTGTGGTGAAGAGGGAGCTGAGTTCTAAGGCAAAGCTGTCGATTTACCAGTCAATCTACGTTTCTACTCTCACCTATGGTCAGGAGCCTTGGGTAATGACCGAAAGAACGAGATCACGGATACAAGCGGCTGAAATGAGCTTTCTCCGTAGGATTGCTGGACGCACCCTCAGAGATAGGGTGAGGAGCTCAGTGATCCGGGAGAGGCTCAGAGTAGAACCGCTGCTCCTCCACATTGAAAGGAGCCAGCTCAGGTGGTATGGGCATCTGATCAGGATGCCTCCTGGATGCCTCCCACTTGAGGTGTTTCGGGTATGTCCCACTGGGAGGAGACCTCGGGGCAGCCCCAGGACTCGGTGGAGAGACTATGTCTCCCAGCTGGTCTGGGAACGCCTTGGTATCCTCGCTGAAGAGCTGGAGCAGGTGGCTGGGGAGAGGGAAGTCTGGGCTTCTCTGCTTGAACTGCTGCCTCTGTGACCCGGACCTCCGGAAAAACGGTAGAAGATGGATGGATGGATGGAATAAAAAGGAGATGTTTTTACCTTTACAGGTTTCAACTGTACACAGCACTAAAAACATCTCCTTTTTATTCTTGTCTTTAATAAGAAAAACAAAAAAACTAATAATTAAAAAGAAGACAAAATGAACCTACTCGATCTACTATACAATGAGTAAAGCTACAGTAGGGTCACCAAACTTGGTTCACAGTTTCACCTTGGGATCCTGACCTTTGACTATGGGTTTGGGATCAAAAGGTCAAGGTTAACATTTGCTATGCTTTATTACTGTACAGTGAGTAAAGATAGGGTCACCAAACCTAGTACACAGGTTCACTCTGAGACCATGACCTCTGACTATAGGTTTGGGGTCAAAAGGTCAAAGGTCAAGGTTGGCACTCCATATGATCTCTTACTAGAGAACATGTAAAGCTCTCTAGGGTCACCAAACTTGCTACACAGGTTCAACTGAGGATCCTGACCTACAACTATGGGTTATATACTTTGTTGTATATTTGTGGATGATGGGCTTATAATTTGGTTCTGCCACAGTAATTATATTGAAAAGTTGAAAACTGCTCTCTGTCATTAAGTATTGGGATCTTCAAAGTAAACAGGTAGGGGATCTTGCACTCGCCTCGAATGCTCTTGTTTTTTTTCCTCTACTGGGGCCTCTTGGCCTGGTCATGTTTGAAAATGAGAATTGTTTCTCAAACATTTTATCTGGTAAAATAAAGGTCAAATTAAAAAAAAAAAAGTCGGGCCAGCATTGGCAAGTTTACCCAATGTAAACTTTGTATGCTGGGCCAACACTGGTGTGACTTCTGTGTGTTGTTGGGGTATGACTTTGTGCATAGGCAGAGGATCCTGACCTGATCTGGTGCCTACATCAGACTGAGACCACCTAATTTTGCTGCGTCAAATTTCAGCTCTTTGGTCTGGACCATGTTCCGGGAAGGTTTCACACCTTTAATTTTGGTCCAGATTAAACTGAAAAATTCTAAACCACAGTTAACATTTAGTGTTAGTGTAAAAATGGACTTTTTAAAATTTTAAACAGAATGTTTTTTGTGTGTAAACTGATTTTAAAATATAGTGCTATTAACCTCTTGCGCTCCGTTGTACCGCGGACGGGCAAGTCTCTGTGTCCTAGAGCGCACGAGAGCGAACGAGGGCACTCTCGTGCGCTCTAGGACGCATGGTGTAGATGGTGATGTAGGTGGTGATGGTGATGTAGTGGCGTCCAAGCGCGCACTGAAAATAACAGCTGCAGACACAGCCGCGAACAGATTAGTTCATCTGATTGACCTCTCATTCGACTAATAAGAGCCTTGAATTGGGTTTCTGAAACCTTGAAGAACCAATGACTGAAAACCTAGCCAGAAGGACCCGCCTGCTGTGAATGCAGTGAGCCAATTGAAGCAGAGAAGTTCGCGAGCTGTTTTTTTTAAAGCTGGGTGAAGACTGACTGCTGGAGCGGATCAAAAAAGGATTAGACGTTATGAGACGTTATGATTTCTTCCATGGTCATAGACCGACGGAGGCTGACGATGAAGGCTGAGTGGCACACACGCCTTCGCCAGTCTTTTTTTAATTACTACTGTTATTTGTTTTGAAAAATCGTTCGCCAAAAACCGCAATCATGGAAGCACAAAACCGCAATAATGGAATTATGTTTTGACCGGGTCGCGAGACCAGAACCACGAGCGGACCAGCGTCGCGTTCGTCTGACAGTGAGGAAGAGAAGTTGGCCAGGACAATGTGGCTGTGAAGAGGTAAGGTGTTATAAGCCAAATTATTTTTTATCCCTGAAAATTGTAATCAAAAATGACTTTTGACCGTTCGATAAATTACAACTGTGCGGCGCACGATGTCCGAAGTCCGAAGTGCGTGCGCCACGTTACACTGTTCTTCACCGCCTCCGGACCGTGAACGCCCCCCCCCCCCCCCCGCCGCTACGATTTTGTAGCGGGGGGGGGGAGCCGCGGTGACAGCGTTGCTGTGGAAACATGCCGCATCCAAGTGTAATCCGTCATGCAGCGAGGGACAAACCCCCCCCACACACACACACAGAAACACAGCCCTGAATGTGACCTTTCATTAGAGCCCAAAATGAAGCTTCTACATTGAATCATTCAAAAGTTACAGATGTTTTTCCAAACTGTGCCATTTGGCACAATTTGGCACAGTTCCAAAATGCCTGGGAACAGCCTGAGAACAAAGCTGTGTAATATATTCATTTTTTGTGGTATTGTTACAAAATTTGGACCTCAGCTGGATAACACTTGGTTCTACATTTCTGTTGCATTTTCCAGCCCGGATCTGAAGCTGTGTGTTATTTGCAAGCATTTGTATCCAAAAAAACACCCAGGCCAAATTTATTTTCTTCAAGTTCACTATGTTTAGATGACTGTAACTCAGTGGCCGGAGCACTTAGAGAGATCATGTTTTTTTTGCCAAAAAATTCAAAGTGTTTTCTTTTAAATGAGACCAACCCCATGAAGATGCTGCAAAGGGTTGAAGAACAGCTTTCGATTTACTTTGGGCACATTATTTTTTGGCATTTTTAGGGAAATTGACCGGAGTGCAAGGGGTTAAAACACATTTTTTGTGTTTGTTTTTTTTTTTATATGTTAAGATAAATTGATTTATTGTTGGGAAAACTGGCGCTGCATGAATAATGTTTGTTGATTTTCTAAAGAAATATAACGTGGAAGAAAATGTTTGCGCCGTTCAAACTCATTATTGTCATCAGTTTGGATTATTTTAATTGCACATACTGTATATTATATTCTCTCATTATAGCTCATTATACACCAAGCTTTGTTCATTCATTCATAGTGTTTCAGGTGTAAACGATAACTTGTTTCCATATAGGCATATCACTGGTATGAGCTGGGTCACAAGCATGGCCACTTCGCCTCGGTGTGGCAGCGTTCCCTCTACAACGTGAAGGGACTCAAGGCACAGCCCTGGTGGACGCCCAAAGAGACGGGATACACCGACCTGGTTAAAGTATGCCTTCATGCCAGGTTTTACATGTAAACTATTGCTGCTGATGCTTTTATTTCTGCAGGCATTGAACTTTTTTTGTGTTCAGATGCTGGAGAGGAACTGGAAGACATTCAGGGACGAGGCTCTGGCAGTGATGGACCAAGAAACCGGGCGATTCGTCCCCGAGGAGGAGAACCTCCGAGAGAAAGGAGAGTGGGGACAGTTCACGCTGTGGCAACAAGGTACATTGTGTTCTCACCACAGGAACCTTTTCGTACCAGGAACTATCAGCTGGAGTTCATACTGAGAGTTTCAGGAACTTTTTAGTACCAGGAACTTTTGCCATAAACCGGTGGCTCCTGTGGCTTTGAGATTAAAATAAAAACTTACGGATGCTGTATTTAAAGTATGGAATTTAAAAGGGATACAAAAGATTCAGGATTTATATTTGCCAGGTGCAGACAACATAATGTCTTTTGAAGAGCTGAGGATCAAATTTAATCTCAATAGAACACATTTTTTTAAATATCTTCAACTTAGAAACTTTATTCGATCAAATCAAAATAAAGCTCTCACTCGACCTATTTATTCATCCTTGGAAAAAATGATGATGAAAGATAGTAAAAGAAAGGGTATTATTTCAGAGTTTTATAACTCATTGACACTATCTTCAAGTGAAAATTCACTGAAAAGATTAAACTACTGGAAAGAAGATCTGCAAATTGAAATTTCAGAGGAACAATGGGAATTGGCTTGTACAGAAGCTCAAACCAAATCAATAAATGCACGCCTTAAATTGATACATTTCAAATGGTTAATGCGGATGTATGTTACACCGGAGGAGTTAAATAGATATAACAAAAATATACCAGATACATGCACAAAATGCATGGAAAGTAAAGGAACCCTATTTCATTGTTTATGGGAATATAGATTAATAAGAATGTTTTGGGAAGAGGTGAGGGTAACAATTGAAAAAATAATCTCAAAACAAATCATATTGAATCCTAAACTGTTTTTGTTGGGTCTGTACCCAGAAAAGCATAATTTTAATAAAAGTGAAAGAACATTCATAGACCTCAGTTTGCTTAATGCCAAAAAATGTATTGCACTATTATGGAAAAAGACTCATAGACCAGATGTGACTCAGTGGTTAAGACAGATGTTAACAAACCTTCCATTAGAAAGAATAACATATATACTAAAATCAAAGGAAATTGTGTTTGAGAATATATGGAGACCTTTTATTGATTATGTAAAAAATTTAAACATAACTCTTGAAGAAGAAGGTGAATGATGTGTGTGGACCTTGTAAATTCCAAACTGGTGAACATAATAAGTATACTTATGTATTGGATTGTCTAGACTAAACAGAGGAGCATTGTTGAAGATTTGATTTTGTTGGTGGTTGTTGGTGTTTTTAGTGCATTTTTTTTTTTTTGTAGTACTTTAGTGTTAGTGTTTGATTGTTTGTATCATGTTTGTTAAAAAAAAAAAAAAAGGTTCAATAAAGATATTGTGGAAAAAAAAAATAAAAACTTACAAATTTACTTGCAAAAAGCATCAAATTTCTATTGAAAAAAGTTGCAAATTTATGACAGAAGTGTCAATTTTACATGAAAATTTGCATGCCTTAAGTTTACAAAACAAGTTGGAAACGCTGCGATAATATCCTCCATCTTGCCATCAGCTGCTGCCTGTGTCACTTTGGTGCACCGCTGTCCATACCAGTCATGTAATGGCCAGTCATGTTTGTTTTAAGCAGGATTACTCAAAAACTACAAAGTAGTTTTCCATGAAACGTGGTGGGAGAGTGGGCCTTGGCGAAGACTACAGTCCGTTAAATTTTGGTGCTGATCTGGATAAAGGTGCCATTTCCAGAGCAGTTTTTCTCTTCTGTAGCATTGTACAATCGGGCTTTTTCATAGATTTTCGCTAATAACTCAAACATACAAGATCCAATCTGCACCAAACTTCACTTGGTTGATGATGGTCCACTCCTAAATACATTTACATGTCAGTATTGTGCCATCACTTTAGCCCCACCTACTGACCGCAGGAAGTGACATGTACCGTTCCAAGCCAGTCTAACACAGGCTGTGTCTCAGTTCAGGTTCTGCGTCCTCCAAGTGCTCATTTCTAGTCCAGATACATCACTGCGGTGCGTCCAAGGCTGTCCCATTCTGTGGGTCCTTCACATGCGGCTGACAAATGCAGCCTTCAAACCCCCAAAACCAAAGAAACATGAGAAGATTCTTGTGGCCTGAACATCTCCCAGCATTCAACAGGTGGCTTCTTTTTTTTTTTTTTTCCTTGGCTCAGGCAGAAGCAGAACGAAGTTAGAAACAGTTCAAAGTCAGTTTGTTGCTTGAATTCTGCAGCGGTTTGAACGTGAAAACCGTAATCCAGAAAACAGCAACATCTGATTATTTCAGCTCTTGTTAGATGACATTATTTTTTCTGATGTTCTGTCTGCTTCACTTAATGTATTAATTATACATGTTGAACTGTTATTTTTTCTGAAGTTGAACCTTTTTTCCATTAATGTCAGTTATTAACTAATGTAGTAATATAAAAATACAGGATGACGTGGTTGAAATAACTTGCTTTACGATAACTTTTAAAGTCCTCTAGAGACATCAGGAAGTTGATGTTATTTATTTGCTTACGTGGTGCTGTAAAAAACCACCTCAGGTTATTTTGAGAGAAAACGGAGCAGTTAATGAAGTGAGGAGGGACAGGACATCTGGAATAATTTGATTATGCTGATCTTAAAAATGTCCATCTGCATTTCAATGAAGTAGTTTTTTGAAAAAGATTATTTTTTGCAAGATGATTCTAAAAAAGAGACTTTCGTCTATTTATTCCACACAGAGTGAAACATTTTAAACCTGATTTAATATTGATGAAAATGATTATAGCTTATAAAATTAAATGACAAATCCTGATTTTCTAATTTACTGAGATGATCCAACTGGGATGAAGCTGAAGATGAATCTGTTCTGCAGCTGCTGAACATTGAGGCTCATCATCCTGAAGTCCAGGACTGTGGTCTGCTGCAGAACATTAGAACTAAATGTCAGGGCTGATACAAGGCAGAACAGTTGATTATTGAGCTACATCATGGTCAGAAATGATCATAAATGATCACAGTTAACTTTCATATTTTCCACTGTTCTTGTAATTAAGAATATATTTTAAAGTTCAATCTAATTGACATAGGTACATATCTAAAGTAATAAAAATTAATTGATCTATTTTGTGGTTTTAATTTACCTTAATTTTACCTGCTGACTTTAACATGAGTTGAAGTCTGATTTTATCTGGTCATGGTCCGCTTTCTGTCTGGTGAAGATTCTCAAGAAAAAGTAAAGAAAATACAGTAATTGTGGGACAACCCCCACAGACTAAGGACAGACAGCTCGCTACTCCTGGTTATTTTCCGCAGCACTAGTGTGATGTTAATGTGCCATTCATGCTTTGTGTTCACACGTCCTGTCCTCACTGTGACCTAGAGACAGATCAATATGTAGATGTGACTTGTCACCTCTTTGTCCTGCAAGCTGGAGCAGGGGCTGGCAATCTGCCTATTTGATAAGTATGTCTCTCTCATATGCAAATGCCCATGCTCTTTCATGCATTGTCTGTAACTGGTATAAATACCGCACATATCCTGTAACTCACCCTCTCTGCGACTGCTCAACTGACTGCACCTGTCTTCACGCTACTGAGAGCCCTCAGGGCTCGCTCTGGGCCGCTCTGCACAGCACCAGAGTGAGCTCGTGTTGGCGATGTGATTTAATAAAGGCACTTTAAACTCCTCAGTTCGCCGCTTATTATTCCATGTCGCCACACTGGTGACCCCGAACACGCACACGTTTTGTGCAAAGCAACCTTCTGGTCTGGACCGCAACACTGGTGACCGCTTCACGCTTCACGGTGAGATCTGCACGCCTGAGATTGCACATCCACGCTGGACCGGCCGCTCTCACAGCTCCTCCACACGAGAGCGCACGCACCTCATCCTCTCTCCACGACGGCAACCTCCAGGGCCGACGGAGAGCACAGCGCGTGGACCTGAACGCACCATGGCCGCACGAGCGACAACGATCGTCTCCTCCCTCTCACCGCTCCAACGCAGCTGCACGAGCCCGGGGCACAAAGATCGTCTACTGCCTCGCACCGCTCCAACGCATCTCCACGAGCCTGAGGCACAAAGATCGTCTACTGCCTCGCACCGCTCCAACGCATCTCCACGAGCCCGAGGGACAGAGATCGTCTACTTCCTCGCACCGCTCCAACGCACCATGACCGAACGACGCAACAGACAACAGGGATGATCTCCAGCAAGCTCCCTGACCCTGGTTCTCCTCTCCAGCGGCCCACCCACGCACGGGACCCCAGCACACGCACCGGGGAGTCACGGGGACGGCGCACCACGCACGGGACACATACGGCTCCACAGACTGCCTTCCTCCTTCGCCGCTGCCCTTCAGGGTTGCTCGCTCACCTGAGGCACGCATGCAGCATGCTCGAAGGATTTGTTAATGGTCTCAGCCACGGCACACATAGGCAATTCAGCTGTTTTGCGATTCCCGAGGACTTTAGGGCTGCGCCCGCACCTAACAGTAACACGCCACGTCCCTCTGCTTTTGTTTTTTCCCTCACAGCCGCCCCTGCTTTTCTTCATGGCCACGAGAGGAGCCAGAGACTAATTTTTCTTCTTGTTATCTCCGCACGCTCAACGGGACAGCCCCTCGACATCGCGGATCAACAAGCAATTTTTGCGCGGCCTGGACGATTTCACCGTCCCCGGCAACCCCCACCCCCCTCCACCTTCACCGGCACAGAGCCTTCCCTGCTCGCTGCCATGCTGCACTATCGAGGTCTCGGCCCCCAGCTGAGCCCTCTGGGGGGGAGCAGTGTGGGACAACCCCCACAGACTAAGGACAGACAGCTCGCTACTCCTGGTTATTTTCCGCAGCACTAGTGTGATGTTAATGTGCCATTCATGCTTTGTGTTCACACGTCCTGTCCTCACTGTGACCTAGAGACAGATCAATATGTAGATGTGACTTGTCACCTCTTTGTCCTGCAAGCTGGAGCAGGGGCTGGCAATCTGCCTATTTGATATGTATGTCTCTCTCATATGCAAATGCCCATGCTCTTTCATGCATTGTCTGTAACTGGTATAAATACCGCACATATCCTGTAACTCACCCTCTCTGCGACTGCTCAACTGACTGCACCTGTCTTCACGCTACTGAGAGCCCTCAGGGCTCGCTCTGGGCCGCTCTGCACAGCACCAGAGTGAGCTCGTGTTGGCGATGTGATTTAATAAAGGCACTTTAAACTCCTCAGTTCACCGCTTATTATTCCATGTCGCCACATAATAAAGATAAAAATAAAGTTCTCTGTCAAAAATGTCAGGGAAAAAAACCCTCAACAGATGCTGTCATGGTTGCTAGGCAACAGGGTAGTGCGTGGTCATGCAAATATACATCCTCCAAAGACTAGAGTGTCTCATTTAACAGTCATAAATCAGCCTGTAGATGCAGCCTACCGACCTTTGAGTGTTCTGGCCTCCAGGGCCGTGGTCTACGAGGCTGCAGCTCCTGAATTTAGACACAGCCACAGTCACTTCAGACTTTGTCAGAAAAACAGGAAGTTCCAGTAATGCCGTAGTTTATTACCCAACCCTACCGAGCAGCACCAAGGTTATCCACCTTATTCCTAGGCCCCATGATGCCTTGCGTGAATTATGGTAGCAACTTCCGGTACTAGTTTAGAACATGTGGTTGTCACTGAAACGGGACACTTTTCCTTGTTAAAAAACAGTGACTTCAGCATCAGAAATACGGGAACACGGCCTCTTGCACCTCAAAACAGTAACATAATCATACCATTTCCCACGACTGTCGAGGGATGGGAAGATGACCTTATAAAGTGGCCTCGTAGACAGTAGCTCCGTTAGTTAGTGCCGCTGCTAAGATGCTAACGCTGTAAACAAATGACCCGTGCTGGCAAAATGAGTCACTTTGAGGACATTTTCAAAACTGATGTAACGTTATTTCCATATTCTGTATTGAAAGACCTTCAAAGTGATATTTAATTTGTAGGAAGTGCACAAAAACTGACCCAGAAAAAGACGATTTGTTTATATTTTAGCTAGGTTGAAAACTCATGTTCGATCGGTCGGGAGTTACGTCTTCTGCAAAAACATGGGTATTTTTAGAAAGTACAATTTATAAGCTTTCCAATGATACCAGGCACTCATGGGGTTTTCCCGGGACTTTGCTGCTACCAAACAAAGAGAGTCATGATTTATGACTTCTCTGCCTGTACTCATAATGACGCGGTGTGCATTCCAACCAGCACGTCTCCATCACAATAAAGTTGGCTGCATTTTGTTAAAGTACACTCACCGGCCACTTTATTAGGTACACCATGCTAGTAACGGGTTGGACCCCCTTTTGCCTTCAGAACTGCTTCAATTCTTCGTGGCATAGATTCAACAAGGTGCTGGAAGCATTCCTCAGAGAGTTTGGTCCATATTGACATGATGGCATCACACAGTTGGCGCAGATTTGTCGGCTGCACATCCATGATGCGAATCTCCCGTTCCACCACATCCCAAAGATGCTCTATTGGATTGAGATCTGGTGACTGTGGAGGCCATTTGAGTACAGTGAACTCATTGTCATGTTCAAGAAACCAGTCTGAGATGATTCCAGCTTTATGACATGGCGCATTATCCTGCTGAAAGTAGCCATCAGAAGTTGGGTACATTGTGGTCATAAAGGGATGGACATGGTCAGCAACAATACTCAGGTAGGCTGTAGCGTTGCAACGATGCTCAATTGGTACCAAGGGGCCCAAACAGTGCCAAGAAAATATTCCCCACACCATTACACCACCACCACCAGCCTGAACCATTGATACAAGGCAGGATGGATCCATGCTTTCATGTTGTTGACGCCAAATTCTGACCCTACCATCCGAATGTCGCAGCAGAAATCGAGACTCATCAGACCAGGCAACGTTTTTCCAATCTTCTATTGTCCAATTTCGATGAGCTTGTGCAAATTGTAGCCTCAGTTTCCTGTTCTTAGCTGAAAGGAGTGGCACCCGGCGTGGTCTTCTGCTGCTGTAGCCCATCTGCCTCAAAGTTCGACGTACTGTGCGTTCAGAGATGCTCTTCTGCCTACCTTGGTTGTAACGGGTGGTTATTTGAGTCACTGTTGCCTTTCTATCAGCTCGAACCAGTCTGGCCATTCTCCTCTGACCTCTGGCATCAACAAGGCATTTCCGCCCACAGAACTGCTGCTCACTGGATATTTTTTCTTTTTCGGACCATTCTCTGTAAACCCTAGAGATGGTTGTGCGTGAAAATCCCAGTAGATCAGCAGTTTCTGAAATACTCAGACCAGCCCTTCTGGCACCAACAACCATGCCACGTTCAAAGTCACTCAAATCACCTTTCTTCCCCATACTGATGCTCGGTTTGAACTGCAGGAGATTGTCTTGACCATGTCTACATGCCTAAATGCACTGAGTTGCCGCCATGTGATTGGCTGATTAGAAATTAAGTGTTAACGAGCAGTTGGACAGGTGTACCTAATAAAGTGGCCGGTGAGTGTATGTTGGGCATAATCAAATTTACCTTAGAGCAGACGCACGCCACAACATTGTGCTTGGATGTCGTCTGTCACCATGTGGTGAGAAGCCTCCATTTATCCAGTCTGGCACAACCACGAACACCAGCAACAAGTACTAGAACTACGCCAAAACATTCAAAAAATACAAAAACTAGAAGAGCTGAAATTAGCTGCCACTTGAGTGCAAAACACGTATGTGGACTATACATTAAAATGAATTGGAAAAGCTTAAAAACGCTATTATAAATGCACCTCGACGAGCGCATGTGCACGCACCGACCGGCAGCTGGTGAAAAAGTCCGTCGTCTGTGTGTCTGTTTTTATGTACTTTTATGTGTTTTTACGAAATCCTCTGTGTCGTTTCTGCCCTGGAATGTTTGTGGACTGTATGGCAAATTGCTCCCTGGTTCCAACAACATGGACTTCCTCTCCTTTCTTGCACTGCTGCTACTTTTCCTCCGGCTCTTTGTCTATGAGGTAAACGCGACCGGCATCATGGCGGGCAGAATACATTATTCCAGGAACATGTTGCTGCATTTAAACACGGTAGATGCAGCGTCTGTGATTGAGCCTTAAGCCGCAACTGCCGGACTTTATTTTGAGAGACGGACACAGTGGTGAAAAGAGAGACGGCAGAAGGAAACGCGGAAAGCGTGGAGGTGTGAAATTGCGCCTGAGAAGACCTCAGTTTGGTAACATTCCTCTTCCTTCTATGATTTTTGGGAATGTACAGTCTCTGAGAAACAAGGTGGATGAAATTCAAGGAAATGTACGCTACCAGAAGGACTTTAAGAACTGCTGTGTCATGGCTTTTACCGAATCTTGGCTTACTGCGCATGACCGAGACGCAGACCTGTGGATTGACGGCTTTGGAGCCCCACTGCGCTCGGATCGGCAGGAAGAGGTAACGGGGAAACGTCAGGGGGGCGGCGTATGTTTATACATTAATAAGCAGTACTGCACATCTGTCACGGTTAGAGAGCGCATCTGTACACCTGATATGGAGCTGCTGTCTGTGTCACTACGCTCCTTTTATTTGCCTTGCGAGTTCCCCCAGCTTTTTATCACGACTGTGTACATTTACCCGAGGGCAGACGCTGACTCCGCCTCCAGAACCATCTTTGATGTGATCCAGCAGCTGCAATCAATTTCTCCAGAGGCGCCAAACTTCATTCTTGGGGATTTTAACCATGTTTCTTTAAAGAAGACACTTAAAAACTTTTATCAGTATGTCTCCTGCCCAACTAGGCGAAAAAAGACATTGAACCTGTGCTATGGATCCATTGAGAGGGCCTATAAATCACTCCCCCTTCCTCCTTTAGGATCCTCAGATCACAACTGTGTACATTTGCTGCCCACATATAAAACTGCTCTCAGAAGAGGCAAGGTGGAGACGAGAGACATTGATGTGTGGACAGAAGATTCAGTGCTCAGCCTCCAGAAATGCTTTAACTGTACAGACTGGGAAATGTTCACACTGGCCTGCGGGGATGATTTGGACTCTTTGGTGGACGTCACATGCTTATACATTGCTTTCTGTAAAAATAAGATCATTCCACGTAAACGTGTCAAAATATATCCCAACAACAAGCCATGGGTTACAAAATCAGTTAAATCCTGCTTACAGAGGAAAGCACTTGCCTTTAAACAGGGGTCTGTTTCTGAGCTACAGGTTGCCACAAAAGAGCTGAAGTCCGAAATTTTAAGAGCAAAACAGAATTATAAATCAGAGCTGGAAAGCAAGATGGCAATAAAGAAACTTGGTTCAGCCTGGGCCAGTATGAAAACTATTGCAGGCCTTCAGAACACAGAGCGCAGTAATCATGTGTTTTTAGATGGTTTTAATTCAGACACAGAGCTGGCTAATGCTCTTAATTGTTTTTATGGTCGTTTTGACTCCTTTGATTTTAGCACAGAAACCCAAGATTTGAAACAGAAACTCAAAGACAATCAGCACTTTAATATTGAGGTGCAGGATGTTAAAAGGGAGTTCTGCGCTGTAAAAGTGAACAAAAGTCAGGGCCCTGATAATATATGTGGGCGCTTGGTAAAGTCCTGTGCACATGAACTGAGTCCTATATTTCATTACATTTTCAATAAGTCCTTACAGACACATGTGCCTAAGATCTGGAAAGAAGCTGTGGTTGTTCCCGTTCCAAAATCCAGCTGTCCTAAAACGGTAAACGACTTTAGACCAGTTGCTTTGACTTCAATTTTAATGAAAATTTTTGAAAAACTGGTCAGATGTGAGGTCCTAAAGCAGACTGAGCATGCATTGGATCCTCTGCAGTTTGCCTATAGGCCTCACAGAGGAGTGGAGGATGCCACTGTCACTCTGTTTAACATGCTTTTTAAACATCTGGATTTTAATGGGACACACGCCAGGCTTTTATTTGTGGACTTTTCCTCCGCCTTTAATACAATCCAACCTCATATCTTAGTTGAAAGGCTCCTGCAACAATTTGATTTGAGCAATAATCTGGTGGGTTGGATTCTGGATTTCTTAACCAACAGGACGCAGAGACTTAGGGTCAATGGTACATTGTCTGACCTAAAGTGCTCTTCTACTGGCTCTCCCCAGGGGTGTGTGTTGTCACCACTACTCTTCATCCTGTACACAAACATGTGTCGGAGCAGACATGACAACAGACACATTATAAAGTATGCTGATGACTCAGTTATTGTCAGTCTCCTCCAGGATGGTGAGAGTGGCCACGGCCCAGTAGTTGATGATTTTGTTCACTGGTGTGAGGATTCCTACCTGCAGCTGAATACGACAAAAACTAAAGACATGATTATTGACTTTAGGAGGAAAACTCCCAGGCACAAAGTCACCGTACTAAAAGGCCAGACCACCGAATGTGTACAATCCTACAAGTATCTTGGGATGATTATTGATAGTAATTTAAACTTTAAAGAGAACTGTGAAAGGGTGTGCAAAAAGGGTCAGCAACATTTGCATTGCTTGAGAAAACTTGCACGCTTCCAAATTGACCGAACCATAATGACAATGTTTTATCGGGCTTTTATTGAATCTGTTTTATCCTTTTCTTTAGTGTCATGGTTTGGTCAGATAAAACTGAAACAGAGGAAATCCTTGGATCAGGTAGTTAGATGGTCCAGTCGTTTGCTTGGTGAGCCACAGCTGAGCCTGACATCCCTGTACACCAGACAAGTACAGAGGATGGCTACCTCCATTTTACTTTTTTTTATGTATTTGATTAATTATGTGTATTGTTCTGCTGATATTGTCATGTGTTTGGCGTCCCTCTATGAAACCAGTTTGATCATCCTCTATCAATTCCGTCAAGAATGTCTTTATTCGTTTACATATAATTGTTGTATATATTTTATAATCCACATTTAATAAAGAGATTGGCCTATAGTTTCCGCATTGTTCCCTATCTTTCCCTGGCTTTAAAATAACTGAAATAATGGCTTTGTTCCACGATGGAGGTATTTTGTTGTTGTTTAATGTCCAATTAAATGACTTTAGGAGCTGTGGCATGAGTTCTTCTATAAACAGTTTATGAAACTCAGACGGGTATCCATCCTACCTGGTGATTTACCGTTTTTACCTCCGCCAGGCCGAAGGCCAGGAGGTTATGTTTTTGCCAGCGTTTGTCTGTTTGTCTGTCTGTTGGATAGCAAGATAACTCAAAAAGTTTTGGATGGATTTCGATGAAACTTTCAGGCGTTGTTGGAAATGGTACAAGGAAGAACTGATTAAATTTTGGGGATGATCCGGATCACCGTCTGGATACAGGAATTTTTTAAAGGATTCTTTAACATTGTGAGATACGGCCATTTTCAACATGTGTGCAGGGGCAATAGAGGGCGCTGGTCGTCGTGTCTGACGAACACAAACTCCGCATTCTTCAAAGTTTTAGGCACAAAAGCACGCGGAAAACAGTGGTGGGCAGGGCCCACCAGCGTGCCTGTGTTTGCGCTACGCTGCAAAAACTGAGACGGGCAGCTGTCCGGCGTGGGATTATTTGGCAGAAATTCCCCGGGCAGCCATAGGGGCTGCGCAAAAACCAGCTCTCTGCCGGGGAAGCTTCCAAATCCTCATTTTTTCCGCGGAGCGCAACCCCAATATAAAACCCACGGCAACCTGTCTACCCAATTTGCATCTGTCAGTGAAGCCCTCAGTGCTGCTTTCAGCGATCTATGAAAACGCTCGCAGCCTGGGACTTTGCACATGAAGGAGATGGACACAACAGCAACACTTCAGTTTAGCTACAATACAATCTAGCTACAATGCTCTGCACTGTGTGTTCATATATTCATATATTTATTCCATCCAGCTACAATGCTCTGCACTGTGTGTCTGTGTGTGTGTGTGTATATATATATTTTATAGTAATATGTACATATGTATATTAGCTGCTCTTGCTTGCTTGTTTTTTTTCTTGCCTTCTGATTGTTGCTCTGAGTGTTGCTATCCCTGTGCTGTTGCAATCCTGGAATTTCCCCGTTGTGGGACTAATAAAGGCTTATCTTATCTTATCTTATCTTATCTTATTACCTCCACCAAGGAGGTAATGCTTTTACTACTGAACCACTAATCCTATCATTGTGAATCCAATTGCTAGTCATATGTTTTCATGGTCAAGGAATCTGAAAACGTACACACAAACACTGTATGGGGAGGAACTGTGGCGCTTGGCGGAGGTCTGCGCTCTCCGAGTGCTTTTCTAGTTAAGTGACTTAATCACATCTTTAATCTCTTGTGTTGTTATTTCTGCTGTTAGCTTTTCATTTTGTTGGTTTCCTATTGATGGCAAGTCCAATGTGCATAGAAATTTTTTAATATCCTTAACATTTGTCTGTTCAGGTTGCGAGTATAGTTCTTGATAGAAATTATGGAATATTTCTTCAATGTTTTCTGGGGTAACTGTGGTTTTTATTTGTGATGGGGTCCTTAATCTTATATACATTATTCACTGTTTGTTGTTTTCTTAACCGTTTTACCAGCAGTTTTGTGGCCTTTGGCCCCGTTTCATAATATTTTTGTTTTAAATATCTATTTTTCCTTTCAATTTCATCTATTTGTATTTCTTTTATCTTTATTTTTCTTCCTTAATTTCTTGATATATTTTGGGGTCATTTGTGCTTTGATGTTTACGTTCTAATTCCCTCAGTCTCTCACATCTTTGTTCATATGTTTCCAGTTTAGACTTTTTTGCTTTTCCTGTTTCAACAATTAATTTACCTCTTAACACGGCTTTTAGTGCGTCCCATAGTATTGTTGGGTCCACTTCTTCATTATCATTCTCCTCGATATACTCGTTTATGTTTACTTTTATTCTTTCTTTCATTTTCTCATCATTTAACAGTCCTACATTAAGTTTCCATGTTGTTTGTCGTTTTCTATTGTTTAAATATATTTCCATGTATATAGGATTATGATCTGATATTTCTGCCCCTCCAATCCGACAATTTCTCACCCTGTGTCTGTCACCTTCATTCATAAGGAAGTAATCTATTCTAGAGTGTACTTTATGGACTGCTGAATAATGTGTATAGTCTTTTTCGAGTGGGTGCAGGTTCCTCCATATGTCTACTATACCCATTTCTGCCAGTGAGGTTCTTATGAACTTTGTTACATGTTTTTTGTCTTCTTAACACTTGTTGTATCAACTTCATGATCCATGACGGTATTTAAGTCTCCTCCACAAATTAGGACTCCTTCACTGTGTGTTGCTATGAGATCAAACAGTTGTTGAAAAAAACCCTTGTCACTTTCTGGTGGGGCATAGATGCTCACTAATGTGATCTGCAAACCATCTATTCTTCCCTTTATTATTACATACCTGCCTTCTTTATCCTGGATTTCTTGTTCACATTCAAATTGTATTTTATTTGAAATTAGTATCATAACCCCCCTTTTAGTTCCTCCCTTAAATGAACTGTAGTAGGAGTTCTTATAGCCAAATCTCTTTAGTTTCTCATGTTCTGTCTTGCTCAAATGTGTCTCTTGCATAAATATAATTTCAGCTTTTTCCTTCTTGAATTTTCTTATTATTCTTTCCCTTTTAACAGGTGAGTTCAGACCATTCACGTTTAGTGTCATTATCTTAAGATTTTTACCCATATTCATGTTTTTCCATTTTTTTAACTTGTGCTCCTAGCCCCTTTAACAACAAAACTAACACATATATGTACAAAAACACATTAACAAATCTCGACCTCCGTACTTTGGGCCTTTCTTCTGCCCACTGGTCCCTGTTGGTGGGTGGAGGGAATGACCTCACCGAGTGAGGGGCCCTCCCTAGACCTCTAGTTACTATCCAAGTAATAGTCATTAGTCTAGAAATGTCCAACAAAAATCACTTAAACCTCTCCTAGCCATTTGTTTCTCTTTTACCTTGTCTTCTTGGCCTTCATTTTTTCTGTGTCCTTCTTAATCTTTGTTATAATCTAGGCTTTCCGTTGAAAGCCATGCAGTTTTTCCTGGGCTCGGTGCGCCACGTCCATCTCCCGTCTTCTGCCGCTCACTCGCCTCCACTCCGGCTGTCGCGATGCGTTCAGTGCCGCCGCTGCCCCAGCCGCTTCCTCAGGTACGCTCACCACAAAGCCTCGCTCCTTCATGTCCCGCGCTGCCTCTCTGGCCGTGTTGTAGGTTTTCATGCCATCCTCCCAATGAATTCTTATCTTCGTTAGCGGCGTTTGGAATCTAATTTTTTTCTCTTTCAGCACTTTTTTAATGTTGGCATATTTCTTTCGCTGCTGCACAATTTCTGTCGGGTAGTCATAGTCAAAGAATATCTGTTTGTCGCCGACTCATATCTTTTTTTTCCACGCTTGTGTCAGGATTCTTTCCTTTTTGTCATATTTCAGAAAGTTTACCACAACTGACCTGGGTGCAGAGTTTGAATTTGGGTTCTGTGCCAAGGCTCTGTGTGCTCGTTGGATCTGCAAGTCTGTTTCATCGGGCAGCTCAAGCTCTTTTTTTAAGAAATGATCCATGAATTTCGTCATCGAGTTGCCTTCAATGCCCTCCGGAATCCCGAAGATGCGTATATTGCTCCGCCTGGACCTGCTCTCCAGGTTGGTTATTTTTTCCTGCATCCTCTGTGTTTGTGCCATCAGGGTCTGCAGCCGCTCGCTTGCCTCGGTCTTCCAGTCTTCCAACTCCGATATTCGAGCCTGTGCTTCTGTCATACATGCCCGTTGAGTGCGTAGCTCCTCCATGTTTTCAGCTAGCTTGCACTCCATTTCTCTTCGGAGACCCATAATTTCCTCCTTCATCTCTTTTTTCAGCTCTTCCTTAAGAGCCGTTAAATCCTGTTGGAGTTGTCGCTTGAAGTCTTTTATGTCTTTACCTATATTGGCGATGCCAGTGTTCATAATATCGAGTTTGGCGTCCTCCATTTTCTCTGTTGTAGTCACCTCGTTTTTTTGGGCCTCGTGTTCAGCAATTTCTCCTGCGTTGTTGAAGAGGGATTCTTTAATTTTACCCTGCTTTTGTCCGTGTGCCCGGCTTCTTCGTGTTTTCATCCCTTGGTTTATTGATCCATTTATGTCGAGTTGGCCATTTACCAATGATTTTTAATCCGACTAGGGAGAGCTCTCTGTTTAAGCGTTATGTCTCTCCGCCATCTTCCCGGAAGTCACCGGCTACCTCCATTTTAAATGATGACTCCCACCCTTTGCACTGCCACTTTCAGCTTCTTCCCTCAAGACGGAGGTTTGCTGTCCCAAAAAGTAGAACCTAGCGCTACAAAAACAGCTTTGTCCCTGCTGCTGTCAAAGAGTTGAACAAGCTGTAACAATATATTGCACATAATTTAGGTACCTATTTATTAACTCCATTTTATATTTACTTATTTTTGTAGGATGTTACTTGGGTTCTAAATATTTTATTGGGTTTTAGACCTTTGAGTTTTTAACCTCTTTGACTAGTTTTTAACTTTTAATATGACCCTTCTCTCTTACCTCTGGTTTTTCTCTCATCTCTTTGTCTTTTTATACCCTGATTGGTGGAGCCTTTAGTATTTTTATCATGTTTACAGTCAGCTTCATGTGTGCCTGTGTTTGTGTCTATGTTGAATGTAATTTGTGGCTTGTAAATATGGATGTCACCAGACTGCAAAACAAATCTACCTACGGGTACAAATAAAGGAACCTGAACCTGCTACTCCACTCTTACTGACTGATTTAACACTAGGTCAGCTGAAACCGGAAGCTCCGCCCATAATTGTTCCTACAGCGCCACCCCCAGGAATAAGGTAGATAGGGCCTTCAGTGCTACTTATAGATTAATAATCCAATTTTAATAAATAGAAAAATAGCCTCGGTGGAGGTATGTGTTCTACCAAGTGCTATGCTACATTATAAAATAACTAGGTTCATTAGTCCCCCGATGAACACAGTTTGTGAAATAGTTTCTCTGATGATAGTTCTCCTAAAAAGGTTCCAGTACTCTGTGGTGGGAACATGACCAGTTATGTTCTGCTGATGTACTGTAATTGTTCTGTATTTGTGTGTTTTTGTTCAGGCAGGAAAGTGGGCAACGCCTGTCAGGGCGCTCCGAAAACCTGTGCGCTGCTGGAGAGATTCCCCGAAGCTACGGGCTGTAAGAGAGGGCAGGTACGAAAACCTCTGGCAGTTCTCATAAAAATGTTACACAATCAGATGGGTTTTTGAATATGAAAATGTATCTCAATACTTAATACAAATTTAATGAAAATAAAGTTAAAAAATTACCTGCACAAATTTGCACAGAAAAAGTTGAACATGTGCAAGAGAGGTACTGTATGTACAAATTTAATAGGAGTAGCAGTCTGATAGAAAAAAGACGTCATAGATTTCTGAGGAAAAGTGACAAATTTATGAAAAAATTGCACTTTTGAGAAAGTTTTTCTTTTTGACTTCTATAAGAGGCAAATATTTTATTCTGAAGAAAGAAGTAATAAATCTAAAAAAAAAATGAGGAAAAAAAGTCTTATGTTTACATATATTAGTTTTAGCAAATTATAACAAAAATGCAAGAAATCTGAGGACAAAAATAATATATTTGTAAGAGAAATCTAACTTTTTTCCTGAAAAATATTGCAATTTGTGCGTAAAAAAGTGGCAGATTTCTGAGTAAAAGCTGATTTCTAAGACAAGAGAATCATATATAAAAGGAGAATCTAATTTGTGGCTCCAGGCAGATTTTTCTGGGACAGAGTTTGCTGAAAATGTCTCTTCACAGTGCAGGTTGCCGACCGCTGGCCTAGAGGTGAAGGCGATGCGGTTTTGTAACTGACGCTACTGGAGACGTGCGGATGTGATTGGCCCGACTCTTTTTTCTTTTCCAGATAAAGTTCTCGGTGATGCAGCCCGGTACCCATGTGTGGCCCCATACCGGCCCCACCAACTGCAGACTGAGGATGCACCTGGGCCTCGTCATCCCCAAACACGGCTGCAGGATCCGCTGCACCAACCAGACCAGGTACGCCTTCAGCCAGGACCTCTGTTCCTCATCTACGGGAACTAAACTAAACCACGTTTCCACCGGGACCACTTTAGTTCCCAAAAATCTTTTGTCAGGAACCTTTTTAGATCCTGCTCCAGAGCAAGATCTCTCTGAAAATGCTGGAAGCTTCATGAGATGCAGGTGAACATCAGGGGTCTGCAACCTGCGTCTCTACCCATAAACAGTGACTCCTGTGGCTTTGACCAAAAAAACAAAATTTAAATGCAAGATAATTTAAGATAAAAATCAAATTTATAAGGAAAATATATCAAATTCATGAGGGAACAAAGTAGCAAATTTAAAGAAAAAAGTTCCAGCTATATGGAAAATACTGTAGTTGCAGATCATTTATTAGAAAAAAAACACAAAATTTATAATGAAAATTTTTACAAATTTATGAGAGAAAATTCTCAAATTTATGGAGGAAAGTATCAAATTTACAAGAAAAAGTAATTGTGAAGATTATGAATTTATAAAAAAAAATCTGCCCCTCATGGATTGTCACCTTATCGTGGTGGGGGGTTTGCGTGCCCTAGTGATCCAAGGAGCTGTGTTGTCCGGGGCAATTTGCCTCTGGTAGGGTCACCCAAGACAAACTGGTCCTGGATGAAGGACCAGACTAAGAACGATCCAACAGACTCTCATGATGAATGTTCGAACATGGATTCGGTGTATCCTGCCCGGTATGGGGTTACTGGTGCCCCACCCTGGAGCCAGGCTTGGGGGAAGGGCTCGATGGCTAGTGCCTGGTGCCCAGGTTTCTGCCCATGGGACCTCGCCGGGCTCAGCCTGAAGGAGTTACATGGGTCCGCCCTCCAGTGGTCTCACCACCTGCAGGAGGGACCATGGGGGTCCGGTGCTATGTGGCTCAGGCGGTGGTCGAAGGCAGAGACCTTGGCGGTCTGATCCCAGGCTTCCTAAACTGGCTTTTGCGACGTGGAATGTCACCTCTCTGGTGGGGAAGGAGCCTGAGCTGGTGCATGAGGTTGAGAGATACCGGCTAGATATAGTCGGCCTCACCTCAACACACAGCTCTGGTTCTGGAACCAGTCTCCTGGAGAGGAGCTGGAGCTTGACATACTCTGGAGTTTCCCCGGGCGAGAGGCGACGAACAGGGGTGGGTATTCTTGTATCCCCCACCTTGTTGCCTCTACGTTGGAGTTTTCCTCAGTGGATGAAAGCGTTGTTTCCCTGCGCCTTCGGGTTGGAAAACGGGTCCTGACCATCATTTGTGCCTATGCACCAAATGATGTTTCAGAGTACCCACCCTTTTTGGAGTCTCTGACTGGGGTGCTGGAGAGTGCTCCTCTTGGAGACTCCATTGTCCTACTGGGGGACTTCAATGCGCACGTGGGCAACAACAGTGAAACCTGGAGGGGGTGATTAGGAGGAACGGCCTGCCCGATCTGAACCCGAGTGGTGTTCAGTTATTGGGCTTCTGTGCTAACCACAGTTTGTCCATAACAAACACCATGTTCAAGCATAAGGGTGTCCATATATACACTTGGCACCAGGACACCCTAGGTCGCAGGTCAGTGATCGATTTTGTTAGTGTGTCATCAGACCTGCCACCGTATGTCTTGGCCACTCGGGTAAAGAGAGGTGCAGAGCTGTCAACTGATCACCACCTGGTGGTGAGTTGGATCCGATGGCAGGGGAGGAAGCCATTCAGACCTAGTAGACCCAAACATATAGTGAGGGTGTGCTGGGAACATCTGGCTGAGGCCTCTGTCCAGGAGATCTTCAACTCCCCCCTCCGGAAGAACTTCGACCACATTTCGAGGGAGTCTGGAGACATGGAGTCTGAATGGGCCATGTTCTTCACCTCCATTGTTGAAGCGGCTGCCCAGACCTGTGGCCGCAAGGCCATTGGTGCATCTCGTGGTGGCAACCCCTGAACACCAGTGGTGAGGGGAGCCATTAAGCTGAAGAAGGAGTCCTATCAAGCTTGGTTGGCTTGTGGGACTCCCGAAGCAGCTGAGGTGTACTGGCAGGCCAAGCGGAGTGCAGCTCAAGTGGTTGCTGAAGCAAAAACTCGCGTGTGGGAGGAGTTTGGTGAGGCCATGGAACAAGACTTTCAGTTGGCCTCGAAGAGATTCTGGCAAACTGTCCGGTGGCTCAGGAGGGGGAAGCAGCTCCCTGTCCACACTGTGTATGGTGCGGATGGGGTGCTGCTGACTTCAACTGGGGATATTGTAGGGTGGTGGAAGGAATATTTTGAGGATCTCCTCAATCCCACTGATACGCCTTCCACAGAGGAAGCAGGGCTTGTGGACGAGGGGGACGACTCGCCTATCACAGGGGCTGAGGTCGCCAAGGTGGTTAAAAATCTCTTTGGTGGCCGGGCGCCAGGGATGGACGAGATTCGCCCTGAGTACCTCAAGGCGCTGGATGTTGTAGGGCTGTCATGGTTGACACGCCTCTGCAACATTGCATGGAGGTCGGGGACAGTGCCTTTGGCATGGCAAACCGGAGTGGTCGTTCTTGTCTTCAAGAAAGGGGACTAGAGGATGTGCTCCAACTTTAGAGGGATCACACTCCTCAGCCTCCCTGGGAAGGTCAATGCCAAGGTACTGGAGAGGAGAGTCCAGCCGTTGGTCAAACCTCGGATTCAGGAGGAGCAATGTGGTTTTCGTCCTGGCCGTGGCACATCGGACCAGCTCTTTACCCTCTGGAGAATCCTCCAGGGTTCGTGGGAGTTTGCCCAACCAGTTTACATGTGTTTTGTGGACTTGGAGAAGGCATTCGACCACGTTCCTCATGGTTTTTTGTGGGGGGTGCTTTGGGAATATGGGGTACCGAGCTTGTTGTTACGAGCTATCCAGTCTCTATATGACCGTTGTGAGAGTTTGGTTTGTATTGCCAACACTCGATCGGACTCATTCCCAGTGAGAGTTGGACTCTGCCAGGGCTGCCCTTTGTCACCGATCCTGTTCATAATTTTTATGGACAGGATTTCTTGGTGCAGCCAGGGAACAGAGGGTGTCATGCTTGGTGACCACAGGATCTCATCTCTGTTGTTTGCAGATGATGTTGTCCTGCTGGCTTCATCCAGCAATGACCTACAACTCTTGCTGGGATGGTTTACCACTGAGTGTGAAGTGGCTGGGATGAGAATCAGCACCTCCAAGTCCGAGTCCATGGTCCTCAGCCAGTAAAAGGTGGATTGCCCGCTCCAGGTTGGGGACAGGCTCCTGCCCCAAGTGGAGGAGTTTAAGTATCTCGGGGTCTTATTCACGAGTGAGGGGAGAATGGAGCGAGAGTTTGACAGACGGATCGGAGCAGCATCTGCAGTAATGCGGACGTTGTACCGGTCTGTTGTGGTGAAGAAGGAGCTAAGCTGTCAGCCAAAGCTGTTGATTTA
Organism: Pholidichthys leucotaenia; assembly: GCA_020510985.1. Lineage (NCBI taxonomy): Eukaryota > Metazoa > Chordata > Actinopteri > Cichliformes > Pholidichthyidae > Pholidichthys > Pholidichthys leucotaenia. The sequence goes on from CM035844.1 coordinate 242,035,936, forward strand.
CCAGTCAATCTACATTCCTACCCTCACCTATGGTCACGAGCTTTGGGTAATGACTGAAAGAATGAGATCGTGGATACAAGCAGCTGAAATGAGCTTTCTCCGTAAGATTGCTGGACTCACCCTCAGAGATAGGGTGAAGAACTCAGTTATCCGGGAGAGGCTCAGAGTAGAACCGCTGCTCCTCCACATTGAAAGGAGTCAGTTGAGGTGGTTTGGGCATCTGATCAGGATGCCTCCTGGATGCCTCCCACTTGAGGTGTTTCGGGTATGTCCCACTGGGAGGAGACCCCGGGGTAGACCCAGGACTTGCTGGAGAGACTACAGTATGTCTCCCAGTTGGTCATGGAATGCCTTGGTATCCTCTCTGAAGAGCTGGAGCAGATGGCTGGGGAGAGGGAAGTCTGGGCTTGTTTGCTTTAACTGTTGCCTCCGTGACCCGGACCACCGGAAAAGTGATAGAGGATGGATGGATGGATGGAAAAAAATCTACTTTATAAGGAAAATGTATCAAATTTATGATGGAACAAAGTAGCAAATGTACAAGAAAAAAAGTTCCAACTCTATGGGAAATAGTTGCAGATTATTTTTTGGAAAAAAAAAAAACAACCTTAAAATTTAGTGGGAAAAATACAGTAACCTTACCAGAAAAAAATGGCAATTTAAATTAAAAATGTATTCATGTAGGATTAAAAATTTTCCAAATTTATGAGAAGAAAAGTCAGCTTTAGAAAGAAAAATTTCAAATTTATTGAAAAAATAATAATTTAGAAGAAAAAGTTGTAAATTTCCTGTAAAAATTATGTATTTATTAAAAAAAAAAATCTAATTACAAGGAAAAATTATGGGAAAAAAGTAGGTAATTTACGAGGAAAAAAGCAGCAAATTTTTCTGAAAGGTTTGCATATCGTGTGACAGCATCGTCCTACGTCTTGCTAAGGTCATTTGCCAGTTGCCTCCCTTTAATCTTGGTGGAAATGCAACAAGAAAACATCCTCTAAAGAATATAGTTCCCCAAAGAGTTCCTCTGCTGGTAGTTCTGCTAAAAAAGTTCCAGTACTTTCCAATAGAAAAATGCCTGTTCACCACCATGACTATAAGGTTCCAGCAGTTCCAGAGAGAAGCTGAAAATACTGCTGAGAATTGATCTTCAGACTCTAAAATGGTGCCTGTTAGTCTTGGTGGCAATGTGTCCTGCAGTGGGAAGGTGGAGGTGAACTGTGTCGCTAATGCTTTGGTGTTTCTGTGGCGACAGGGAGTGGGAGGAGGGTAAAGTCCTGATCTTTGACGACTCCTTCGAACACGAAGTGTGGCAGGATGCCAACAGCTACCGCCTCATCTTCATCGTGGACGTGTGGCACCCGGAGCTGACCCCGTACCAGCGACAGACCCTCAGCCCCATTTAGAAACCACAGAGCCGCCGGACAGACCGATCGGGGCAGACTGACGTTACAGACTCTGGAGGAGCCGCTGGACATTTGAGACGAATAAACCCAATGAAGGACAGAGCGTTGACTGAAGGGTGGATGAATCTTTGATACTACTGACGTGACCAACGCGGTACTTTTTCTAACCAGTTTGGATTAAATCCTCCCGGTTGGGACGCCATGTTTGTTTTTTTCATTTTTAATGTTCGAATTGTAAAGAAAACACTACAAACCTCTGTTATCACCCGTGAAATCGCCTTGATGACGCCTTACCACTAGCTTGACCACTATGCAGTTTTTATTTCCAGTTTGTCCAGGCGGAGGTCACTTTTGCACATCACCATGGTAACACAGGTCAATGTTAAAGAAGTTTTATATTTGTATTAAAAATTAAAAATAAACAAGAAAAAATTGAAAAGTAACGTGTGTCATTTCTGTGTGTTCTGGTTTTTCTACCAGTGTTTCTGACGGTTGATTTGAAGGCGGCCATGTTTTTACCTGTTGGATTACCATGGTAACCAGTTCTGGTCATGTTCATAGCGCCTGTTTAAAGTACCTGTGTCGTGTTTTTTCATGTTTTCTGTATAATCTACAATGTGACAAGTTTGAGCACACTTGTTATCAGTCAACTCATTATTGCCTGATTACCTCCACCTGCACCTAATCAGCTGCCAGGTATATATATACAGGCTTATTTCTGCTACTCCTCGTGGGACCAGAAGCTCCTTTCTCCGTACGCTTCCCTGGACAGTGTGCCTCTCTTCACACTAGGTAAATATAATTACCACAATCTGCCAACACGGTATCCTCATCCTCTGTTCATCCCAGGATCCTCCTACCTGGACTTTCCCAAGGCAGAACCTGGGGTACCTGTGGCTGGATTACCCACCTGTTACAACGGACTCCATAACTCACCTCTACATCATCCACCCAAAATGCAAAGGTACGTTCAGACCAAATGTGAACACGTAAATTTTTTTGTGCAGCACAATTACATGTTAACTCAATGTAAACATGTGAAGAGACATGAATTCACTGTCTGAGCAAATTGCAGATGGGTGGAGTTGCCTTTAGAACTTCTGCAGCTGTGTTCTACTTACTGTGGAAATCCCCAAAACACCGTCATGTTTAGGTTCACGTTATCTGATGGGGCTCTAACCTGGGAATATTATCCTTGCCTCCAAAACTTCACCTGGTTGATGGTTGTTTAGCCTGCTAGCCCTCGTTAGCACATCCGTGGCAGGAGTCCATGGGTGGATAACGCTGACACTCCAATTCAACTGCAGAGCTCCTGGTCCATCTGTCTGCAGGTGAGTGGCAGTCTCATTTTCAAACTAGCTTACTCTCCAGTTTTGATGCTTTAACTCCGGTGATGGCAGAATCTCAAGGCCGATTACTAGCTAGCGCTACCAAATCCCTCAAACGTACGAATGCCCAAATTTTCATGCTTTCCTCATGTTTACATTAATTCTACATGTATTCACGTTGCACTTTCGATTTTGGTCTGAACGCACCTTAAGTCTTCAGCAAGTTTAATCTCACCTTTGTCGTTAAATCCCCGGGCCCGGGGTACCTCATCTCTTATCTGAAATCAAGTCACTAAACTTCTGGCCATTTTTTCCAAGAATCTGCAAATTTGTGAGAGTAAATTTTAACTAATTCCAGTAAAAAACTGAAAGACGCTAATGCAATGCAGCATCCGTCTGTCCATCTATCCACATTTCACAGAAATTGCTACTCCTAGGCAATTGCCATGATGTTCTTCAAACTCACACACAGTGATCCTCAGGTTTGTTTGAATCCAGGTTTTGTATAAGGTCAAAGGTCAGTCGGTCCTCCTTGGCAATTGCCCTAATTCTCAGCAAATTCATGCACAACTATAGAGCACTCAGACAGCGCGTACGTCCACCATGGCGCCGTCTGTCCGTACCACCGTCTGACCCTCTGTCTATCCATACCTCTGTGTGTACCTTCTTCTGTATGTCCAAATTCATCCAGTAGTTTTTGCGTAACCTCGCTGATGGACAGATGGGTGGGCAGACAGAAGAAAACATTACATTGAAAGATAGGGCCTCGGCACAGGTATGCGCTCTTGGATCACTTCTGAAATCTAATGGTTCATCCGTAGCCCAAGGGCCACTTGTGGTGAAAATTTCATCAAAATCTGTCTGGTAGTTTTTGTGTAATCCTGCTAACACACACACACACACACACACACACACACACACAAACCAACCAACCGCCCTCACTGTGATTTCAGCAGGTCAGGAGTGATCTGCTCCATCATTTTCCTTAAATCTGTGACCTTTTGTTCATCTATTTGCAACTTTTTTCTCGTCATTAGTTTATACAATTTCGTTTCTTCTAAATGTGCCCTTTTGTAATTGAACTTGCAACTTTTTTCTCTCATAAGTGTGTTCTTGAATCAATTGTTTTTCCCTTTCAAAATCAAAGCCCCAGTGTCTAATGAATCACACAGTGACCAGTTTTGGTGTAAATGTTTATTTCTCTACATTCATTAAAGGAAATACATGGGAGTGGAGATCGGATCACTGCTGTAGCCCTGAACATGACACCAAAATACTGCAAAAATATGGCAAAGTCACTTCACTTCGACAGTAACCTGGAAGTGACGCTGATGTCAGATACCAGGATGATGTTATAGCCCAGTCTGGCGTTTTTCTTTTTTGCAGTGTAATAAAGCTGGTAAATAATAGTAATAACATACAATCTTTAAATACATCAAAATCAATAAAAAACAATCATTGGAGGTGAAAGTTTGGCATCTCGTGGTTTCTTCACAGCAACAACAAAATTCCTCCTGTCTGGATACATGTTGGACATTTACATGCACGTGAAGAGTGGGACGGTGCAGCGTGTTTGTGGAGACGTGTGCTGTGCTTTTATTTTGAAAATACCTGTGCGAAGTGGGTGAAACTACAAAAACAAAAGGGTAAGAAAAACGTGGAATTCTACCAAAGTGAAGTTTGTCACGACTTTTTCTGAGTGACGTTATTTAAGTTATTTCCTTTTCAGATTTTGGAATTTAAAGTTCCAGAAGTCCCAAAAGTTGTGGCTTAAATCAGTTTTCTTTTGTAGGAAAATAAAACCTTTAAAATTTTGTTTTTATTCATACACATAAAGGTTTCACCAATAAGGGTTTTCTTTAAACGTTCTGATTTTATTGTGTATTGTACACTAGAGGGCAGCAACCTAACAATATATCAGGCTAATGTTAGCATTGTTATTAATTTAGGAGTGCTTCTGTCCACATGATGATGAATAAAAGTCTGAATTCAAAATCTTTGAGGTCAATTTTGGGCTCCACCACCCACTGAGAAGGAGTTACCTTTTTTCTGTAGCTAAAGTTTCGACAAACTGGTCTTATGCCTGATTTCCACCAGCTGCGGTTGCATTACGTTTCTGCTGCATGGCATCAGGGATCCGGACAAGCTTCGTATGAGGACAAGATCACTTCCTTTGTCGCTGCGAATTTTTAGCGATCCTTTGCAGCCAACCAGATCTTTGATGCAGTACGTCGCATCTGGTGGAAACATGAGCATCAGCAGGAGTTGAACCTATCAGCTCTGATGACTGCAGTGCAGCTAGGCATGTCACAACAATTAATGTATCAACTTATGTAAAAATGAGCTATCAAATTTATTTCTCTACTTGTCATATACAGTTGTTTATACTGAAATGAGCTGCCGTCATGTTCTTCCTCCTTGTTTTGTTTGAATGTGGGTGTTCAAATTGGCGTGGAGGATCATCGCTGGCATCTACTGTGTGGGCATATGAACAGCAAATTTTTTTGTTTCCATTTTTGTCCAGTGGGGTAGCGCCAATATATGATAATACTGAAATTAAATCAAAGATTAATAACCTCTTCAATAAATATGTAACTGCCAGTCTGTTATCTGACAGTTTTGTATGTTAATACAAACAAATTAACACTTTTGAACATTTAATACTGGCTAGCTTGATTTTTGCTATTGAAATTGACTGTTCCAGCTCCATTTATTAAAGTAGCAACAGTAGTTATAACCAGAAGGTTGGCAGAATCCTGCTCTCCCCAGCCATCCTGCCGTTGTGTCTCTGGGCAAGACGTTTTACCCACCTTGCCTCCAGTGTCCTTGACACTGAGTATGAATGTGTATAAATGTTCGGTAGTGGTCGGAGAGGCCATTGGCGTGGATTGGCAGCCACATTTCCATCAATCTGCCCCAGAGCAGCTGTGGCTACAGCAGTAGCTTACCACTACCATTGTCTGTGGAGTGATTGAATAATGGACTCACTGTAAAGTGCTTTGGGTATCTTGAAGGGCGCTATATAAAAGCAATCCATTATTATTATTAGTTGTTTAATAGATAAATTCTCCACCAGTTTGTCAGCTAATTTGTTAGCCTACAGCAGCTAATCTTAAATACCTAAACTCAAAATTATGTAATTTTTGGTCTCCACCACCTGTAAGTTAAATATTTTGTTCTTTACTAGTTTGTTTCTGTTTTTATCCAGTGTCTTTATAATCACCAAATATAAATATGTAATGTATGGTAATACTTTTAAAAATACTCGGTTCTTTTAATGATAATTAGAAATGTATAACATTTGGCAGCTTTTACGTTAGTCATATCAAAAAGACCCATATCTTTTTTTCTTGGGGGGGGGGGGTCTTTATTCTAGTGTGTTCTGTAGGGTTTCTGTGACATTATCTCGTCTGCAAAGTCAAAGAGGCCATAGTCCTCCTGCACACGAGTTCTCCTAGATTCTGTGGGAAGAAGAATCAACATGGAACCAACACAGAGCCTTGGGAAACTCCCAAACTCCCATTTAAAGAGCCCCTGTTGACGTTTTTTTGTTCTGAAGGATTTCTGAGATATGTAGTCTGCAAATTCAAATAGGCCAAAGTCTACCTGCACAGGAGTTCTCCTCTCCCACAGAATCCAGGACTACAGAGCTGTCTGAAACGCCTGGTTTTGATTGGCTATTCTCTTCTGTGAGGTCATCATGCTACTACTGAAACAGACTTGCCTCCTGGATAGTCTGGTACACCAACACTGAGGAGGAGAACAGGGAGTTTACCACTGGGCTACACAAGCTAGCTAGCAGCCGGACTGTGGTTTTTATAATTCTTCTCTGTAAACCTGACTCACTCCACTAGACATCCATGGTCCCAACTTATTTATTAATCCACATTCAATAATATATCTTACATTCTGAACTATTTTGTTAAGAGCTTTTTGGCGACTGTGACAAGGGTAATGGGACCGTTAGCATAGTTAGCTTAGCAAGATGATGAGAGGTCCTACAGCTCTGTTTTGTAAACTGTAGTCACTGTACTACACCATCTGGTTAATTAATTCACAGTGGATCCCAGTCTGATTGGTATGCTGATGTTAGCCTAGCCCAGCCGTTAAATGTTTATGTATATCTATTTTCTGTATATTCTATCCATCCCCATTGGACACCCGTTTACCCAGTTGGACTGTCTACCAACCCTTGATCATATACTGTATTTCATTCATAGGTTTTATTTTAGCTTATTATAGCTTAAACTCTCAACCAGACAGATCCTCAATTAGCAGTGGATAGCAGCCATTAGCACTGTTAGCCGTTTATTTATTCAGGGTTCTTTCTGATCTTATTATCTTATGCTGTCAAGCACATAAACCTGTCTCTGATAATGCTTTATTTGGACTTTTTAACTCTAGCATTCAGCCCATATTTGTTAATGTTACCTAGTTCGACAGCCAAAACTAAAAGTTAACATTAGCCTCACATGGCATCGCCGTCAAAACGTAAATCTCAGAGAACTGACTAAAGAGGGAGGGTGGGATGAACTACTTAACATTTAAATCAATATGCTATAAAAGTCTGTTTTGAGCAGAGCTCCTTCCATGTGTGTAAAATGGTTCTGCAGTAATTAAACCCTGAGGTGTTCTGACCAAATCGTGTCAGACATTTAAACACCTTTGTGAGGCATGCCGACACGTGGAAACAGAGCAGAATTGGGGCTCCTTAATTTGATCTGTCAGCACCTGATTGTTGGTTTAGGGTTAAACTATATTTAAACAAAGAACTGGAGGCTAAAAAATTGTTTATGTGCTTAATTAATACTGAAGAGTAGTTTGCATTGAAATTTTAGCTCAGAACATACTTTACTTCCTGTTTCCAGCCCCAGAAGGCTTGTGTGAGTTGTGGTTTATGGTTTTTAACATGTTTTGTTTAAATAAACCCTTGTTGGTGTAACCAACACATTTATGTTTCCATGTGAGTTTTTCATGTTAAATTCTGGACTCAGAAACATGGCAGCGCTGTGACCTCTAAATGGAGACAGATGCACAAACACCAGCGTGTGTAGTTGTCGTTTCTGCCCACGGGGACAGATGCTGGCAACGGCAGAGAGGCCGTTTGGTGTCCATCAAGAGTTCAGATCAAAGAGGACAAAAGGGCGTGGGTTCAGATCCGGCAGCTTAACGCACAGCTGGTGCTGCTGACGGCCTCGGTGTGTTTTCAGGAATAAATCCCCTGATGTGATGTTCGTGTGTGTGTGTGTGTGTGTGTGTGTGTGTGTGTGTGTGTGTGTGTGTGTGTGTGTGTGTGTGTGTGTGTGTGTGGTTCAGTCCAGAGCCAGCAGCGGCGTGCTCGTCTCTCTGTCCGTCTGTTTCAGAGTTCCTGGTTCCACCACCGACTGAGACCTGGAAACACAGAAGAATCAAGTCTGACACTGTAGGTCAGGGGGTAGTGAATAAAGTTTTAATGAGAGGTTGATGAAGGAAAACCAGGGGCCGGCCGTTCATTTAATTATCTCATTTTTTAATAAAACATGGTGAATTAATTAAAAATATCAAGTTTATGAGACTGTGGAAAAAGTCAGTAATTTACATTATAAACATGGAAAAAATGACCTTCATAACTGTCAAACGTGTGTGACTCATATCTCAAACAGGTTCGTTTTGTCTTCTTGATGATAAACTGATCTTGTTCTTCTATTAAGACAAAGAAAGAAGATGTTTCACACCTTTTGACATGTTTCGACTGTCACCGGCTCACAACACCATGAACCGAGAGGATGGAGCCTTCATGCTCTCACACACCTGGGACTCTCTCCTCCAGACAACATCGCATGGTGAGGGGCGTGACCGACCTGGCAGGTCTGTCAGGTCGGTCACGCATATGGAAAGGATAAAACAGCTGATGTGACACATCACAGACGTTAGACAACGCTTTCTGAAGAAGACTGCAGGTGACAGTCGAAACATGTCAAAGGTAGGAGACATCGCTTTACTTTGTCTTAATAGAAGAACAAGATCAGTTTAGGGTGCATTCAGACGGCTAGTTTGTTTTTTTTGGTGCCGTCTGAAAGCGCGTTGGAACGCTGGTGCACACCAAACAAGTGAAGTCTGGTCCCCTTGAAAAAGGGGGTCTCAGTTCTCTTTCAAACAAAGTCTGGTGCGCTCTGCTTGCAGTGTGAATCCAATCAGAGTATCCAGCGGACCAAAGGGCGGAAGTGCCCTTCAGTGTTTGTGTAACCATAGCAACACGTAGTCTCAGAAGAGGAAGTGGCGTTTACTGTAGCACATTTTGGGTAGAAAATAACAAAGACAACAGCGTGAATCCAAGAAATCCTTTTACTGGTGAAAGCTGAGGAGAAAAGTTAGTCTTTGTGGTGGACAAACAACCCGGCTGAAGGGAATGGATTTCTGTTTTCGGTCCTGGCCAGTGGATGACCCGGATTTTTCTGCTTCGCTGAGATTTTTTCTTCCTGGTCAGTGGTGGTTTTGGCTACAGCGCCCCAAACGAGCAGTTGTTGTAGCTGCATGACGTTGTCCAGGCAGTTTGGTCCGCTGCAGTGTGAAACCAAACCAAATGAAGGTGTGAAAATTCTCGGCATTCTCCACCCAGTCGAACCGAGACCCCGGACTATCCTGGTCTGAATGCAGCCTTGGTGTGTGACTTGTGGCTAAATTTGACTGGGATAGATGAATAATTTCTCTCTTACTGCTGACTCTGATATGTAGTTTTTTCTGACGGTAGTAGAGGGGTGGGACTGTATAAAGAACCGGGGACCAGATACGGCCCTCCAGACTGTTATAACTGACCCGCTAACACACTTGCGACCCCCACCCCCACCCAGTCTTGTAAATTTGCAATTTTTCCCAACAGTTCCATAGATTTGTGACTTTTATCTCCAGACTGTTTACCTGGTTTCAAAAATTTCCAACTTTTTTCCCGGTCTCATAAGTGTGACTTTTTTCCCATTAGATTTGTGAATTTTTAATTTTTCCTCAACAGTTTCATAAATTGTGACCTTTTGCCCCCTGGACTCCTACACTGCAAAAAATGAAGTCTTAGTAAGAAAAAATATCTTAAGTCAAGGATAGAATTCTTGTTTTTTGTCTGAAATTTTTTTTTTCTTGTCAGTTTTCTGTAAGAGAATTTCACTTGTTATAAGATATTTTTTACTTGTTTTAAGCAATTTAATTTGGCTTTAAGTAAAAAAAAACTGCCAATGGAGCAAGAAAAAAATTACTCATCAAATTGCTTAAAACAAGTATAATTTTTTTTGGCCAGAATTTATTTATTTATTTAATTTAACCTTTATTTATCCAGGGTAGTTCCACTGAAAGGCATCCTCTCTTTTTCAGGCACGCCCTGTTCACATTCACACCAGGAAGCTGCCCAGTCCAACCCCAGACTGACCTGTGGCCACTGAGCAGCTCCGCTGGAGCAGCTGGGGTTCAGGGCCTTGCTCAAGGGCACCACAGTGGGTTAAGGAGGGTGGGGCAAACATTGCTGTGTTTTCTGTCCCACCCAGATCTAATCCTGCCGGTCCAGGGATCAAACCTGCGACCCTCCGCTCACCAGTCCACATCCCTAACCATTAAGCCACCACTGCCCACTTTTACTTGTTTCAAGCAGTTTGTAAAGTAAAATTTTCTTGCTCCATTGGTAGATTTTTTTTTAACTTGAAAAGCGATTAAATTGCTTAAAACCAGTAAAAGATATCTTAGAACAAGTAAAGTTTTCTTAGAGAAAACTGCACAACAAGAAAAAAAATCTTGTCAGACAAAAAACCCCCCAGAATTATATCTTTGAAGATTTTTTCTGACATAGGTTGTATTTTTTGCAGTGTAAATTTGCAAATTTGTTTTAGCGCTCATGTAAACTTGCAGCTTTTTTGGGATGCAGGCTAGACATTTTTAACTAATTTACAACACTTTTTCAATAAAAAAGAGCTGGTTAAAACAAGCGCCCATCCTCTGACTTGATTCATTACCCTGCTTGTTGGCCTCCTTAAAACTGAATTTGATGCTCCTGATCTACAGTCAGAAATCCAACTTATAGGGCGCAGCGTTAGACCAGCGGTACCCAACCACCGCTCTGCCGCCCTGACGTAATTTATTCTCTTCCTCTGAACTATTTTGAAACATGAACGACTATTCTCTTCCCGTGCTCAACTTCCTGCCTGTCCTGCCTGTTTTGCATTTTGACACACACCGGTCTAATCCGTAAATAGGGTGATGGTCAAAAATTAAACCCGCTGTGGAAATGTGGAAATGACGAAGCAGGGTTTATCCCATGAGTCAGGTTTATTCACATTTTCCAACATCAGCAAAATACAGAAAGAGGAAGAAACTCAGACCTTCATCCCTTTTATACCCCAGGAGCTTCAAGGCTCCAGACACATTGCATTTAATCCCAAGTGACAATGCATCCCTCTCAGATCTTATCACCCCCACCCCAAAGTCACTGGCAGCCAGGAAATCTCCCACGGCCATCTCTTTGCATACCAAAGCCCACCTTTCACATCCTCCTGTCATCTCCTAGGAGGCTCAGCCCTTTGTTCATCTGAGACGTGAAGCACACAGTAAGCATACAGTGATATATACATGAAGCATAAGGTGGTATACATTTGTGCATATGAAACCCACATATGTGTCCCCACATGACCCCCCCCCAAACGTCTAAGATGTAACAACGGAATAACAGTCAGCCTGTCATGATAAAATCATTACACATCAGCCCACGTGCTGCTTGGGCCTCAGTCTCCTCCCGTATCTGCTGTAAGCCGGCTTCAACACTTCCGTGGTGCCATCCTGCTGGGGGGCTGCTGTCTGAGGGTGAGAATTGTTAGTCAATCCCTGTGGGTGTTCTGGGGAATGTCTCCTAGGGGGTCTGCCGCGCCAAGGAGCCCTAGCCAACAGCACATTTTCGTCCGCCACCACAAAGGCGGGTTTGAGTCTGTTAATGCCAATCTTCTCCTTCCTGCCCCCCAAATCTAGCAAAAAATGCTTATCTCCTGTTTCCAGCACTCTAAATGGTCCATCATAAGGTGGTCGTAGCTGCGGGCGATGGGCATCGTGTCTGACAAAAACAAACTCCGCGTTTTTTAAAGCCTTAGGTATAAAAACGCGCGGAAAACTGTGGTGAACGGGGCCAAGCAGCGTGCCCGATTCCGTGCCACGCTGCAACCGCTGAGCCGAGGAACATTCTGGCGCAGGATTATCTGGGAGAAACTCCCCGGGCAGCCGAAGAGGCTGCGCAAAAACTAGCTCAGCTGGGGAGGCTTCTAAATCCTCTTTAGGTGCAGAACGCAACCCCAATAAAACCCACGGTAGCCTGTCCACCCAATTTGCATCCGTAAGCGACGCTCTGAGAGCCGCTTTCAATGACCTGTGAAAACGCTCGCATAACCCATTAGCCTGCGGATTGTAAGCGGTTGTGCGGTGGATCGTTACCCCCAGGCTGCGGGCCATCGCTGACCAAAGTTCAGAAACAAATTGAGGACCTCTGTCGGACGTAATGTCCGACGGGATCCCAAAGCGCGCTACCCATGCTGTTAAAAACGCGCGTGCCACCTCCACGGCTGTGGTTGATGCCAGTGGGACCACTTCCGGCCAGCGCGTGGCACGGTCTATCATTGTCAGGAGGTGTGTGCACCCCTGTGACGGCGGAAGGGGGCCTACGAGGTCCACGTGAACATGATCGAACCTCTTAGCCGGGATGTGAAACGGCTCCAAAGGAGCTCTCGTGTGTTTGTGTACCTTGGCTCGTTGACAAGCCATGCAGGCTGCTGCCCACTCCCTAACTTGTTTGCGCAGGCTCGGCCATACAAATTTCTCTCCCACCATTTTGACCGACGCGCGCACTCCCGGGTGCGCCAGAGAATGAATCGAGTCAAAAACGCGGCGGCACCACGCGGCCGGTGCCACAGGATGTGGTCGCCCAGTGGAGACATCGCAGATTAGGGGGGGCATACCGTCGTGCAGCACCCTGTTCTCCAGCCTTAACCCTGTTGGTCCAGCCTGGAGCGCGCGCACGTCCGCGTCGCTAACCTGATCCGCGGCCATGGCTGCGTAATCTATCCCTACGCGGACTGGGGCCGCCACGGCGCGCGAGAGGCAGTCTGCCACTACGTTAAGTTTACCCGACACATGCTGGATATCGGTAGTAAACTCTGAGATCGCGGCCAGCTGTCTCTGCTGACGGCCTGACCACGGTTCTGAAACCTTGGCCATCGCGAAAGTCAGCGGCTTGTGATCAACGAACGCGGTGAAACGGCGTCCCTCCAGCCAGAACTGGAAGTGGCGAATGGCCAAGTGGAGAGCTAACAACTCCCTGTCGAATGCGCTGTATTTTCGTTCACTATCGCGCAAGGTCCTGCTGAAAAAGGCGAGCGGTTGCCAAGCCCCGGCTACATGCTGCTCCACGACCGCCCCTATGGCCACATCTGACGCGTCAGTAGTGAGCGCTATGCGGGCTGTTGGGTCTGGATGTGCTAACAACGCAGCGTTTGCCAGGGCTGTTTTGACTTCCGAGAATGCTCGCTCTCGCTCCGAAGACCATTCGATTTTATTTGTGGGTTTTTGTTTTTTTAGTGCGGCATACAACGGTTGCATGAGCTGCGCTGCGCGGGGGAGGAAACGGTTATAAAAATTCACCATTCCCAAAAACTCCTGTAACGCTTTGACCGTTTGTGGCTGGGGAAAATTTGTTACCGCATGCACTTTGTCAGGCAGAGGAACCGCTTCTTCTGGAGAGACGCGATGGCCCAAAAAATCAATCTGCGTCACCCCGAAATGACACTTCGCTGGGTTGATTATTAACCCGTGCTCTCCCAACCTCTGGAAAACTGCCGTGAGGTGGTTTTCGTGTTCGTCTTTGGAGGCGCTGGCTACCAAAATATCATCCAGGTAGACGAACACGAAGGGGAGATCGCGCAACACCGTATCTATCATGCGTTGGAACGTCTGCGCCGCGCCTTTAAGCCCAAACGGCATGCGCAAAAACTCGAATAGACCGAACGGAGTTATTACTGCTGTTTTAGGTATGTCCTCAGCGCGCACTGGGACCTGGTGGTAACCGAACGCGCGCCCCCGCCAAATGAACTGAAAAATCTTGGATATGCGGGATTGGGTAGCGGTGCGCTGTAGCGTTGTTCAACCTGCGGAAATCACCGCAAGGTCGCCACGAGCCATCAGCTTTCGAGACCATGTGAAGCGGTGAAGCCCAAGGGCTTTTTGAACGCCTGATGATGCCCAACTTTTCCAGGTTGGCGAACTCCTCGTGCGCTATGGTCAGTTTAGCTGAATCCAAGTGCCGGGCTTTTGCAAAAACGGGCGGTCCGGTGGTAGTAATGAAATGTTCCACCCCGTGTTTAGCCACGGCCGCCGAAAATGTTGGGACCGTGAGTGCTGGGAACTGAGTGAGCAGTGTGTGGAACTTACCACTTGCAGCTGTGACGTTGGCTTGTGCTGTTGGCGGGGCCACTCGGGCTGTACAGGGAATAGAATAAAGTGCATTAACCAGGCACCTGTTAGCAAGATCAACCAACAAACCATGTGAGCACAGAAAATCAGCCCCTAACATATTGAAATTCACTGCAGCTATAACAAAAGTCCACTCAAATGTACGGCCGTGTAGGGACAGAAGCAGAGTCCTCTCACCAAAGGTCTTAATTGCCGAGCCGTTCGCTGCTGACACCCCGGAACCACTGGAAGGCGCCAGCCGGTCAGCGGAGGAAGGTGTGATGAAACTCAACTGGGAGCCTGTGTCCACGAGGAAATGCCTCCCCGAGCGCGCATCCTTCAAGTAGAGCAGCTTGTTCTCCTCACAGAGGGCCGCAGCTGCTACCGACCCCCGGTCTTGGCGTTTCCCGAGCGCTTGAAATGGCACGGTGGTATACATTTGCGTGCCTTCTCTGCAAAGCGGCGATGGTAGAAACAGAGGGTGTCTCCTCCGCGATCCTTGGCCCCCGCCCCCGCCATCGTCGGTGGGTCTGCTACCGCCGTCTCTGGCCCCTCGCCGTCTCCGGCCGTCGCGCCGCACCCCGTCGCTGCTGCGGTGGCCGCGCGCTGTTTGCTGGCGTTGAGAATCCAGTGTGCCTCCTGGGCCAGCGCGTGGAAGTCCCGCTGGGCCAACAACGGTGAACCGGCCAGGGTCGCTCTCATGGCCGATGGTAGGGTTCTCAGAAAAATGTGGGTGAAGAGGAAGTCGTCGCCGTCTGAGCCCCTCAACCTCAGCATGTCCTCCATCAGGTCAACGGGCGTGCCGTCTCCCAAGTCGTTCAGAGCCAGGAGTCTCTCCGCTCTCTCCTGGGCTGAGAGAGTAAAGCGCTGGGTGAACGCAGCCTTCAAAGCGCCGTATTTTTCGTCGGCCGGTGGCTTCAACAAAAGGCTCTGCACATGCCGAGCCGTGCGGTTGTCGAGCTTGGCAATTACATGGTAGAATTTCGTCTCATCTACCGTTATCCCCCGGAGGGCAAACTGTGCTTCGACCAAGAGGAACCAGGAGCACGGGTTGTCTCGCCAAAAGTCCTGTAGCTGGACGGTAGCGGCATACGCCTGGTTGGGCGCTCCTGCTCCGGCTGGTTCGGGGGGATTTCTTTCACTCATCGTCTTAGGGTCACCAGTGTGGAAAAGTGGAAATGACGAAGCAGGGTTTATCCCATGAGTCAGGTTTATTCACATTTTCCAACATCAGCAAAATACAGAAAGAGGAAGAAACTCAGACCTTCATCCCTTTTATACCCCAGGAGCTTCAAGACTCCAGACACATTGCATTTAATCCCAAGTGACAATGCATCCTTCTCAGATCTTATCACCCCCACCCCAAAGTCACTGGCAGCCAGGAAATCTCCCATGGCCATCTCTTTGCATACCAAAGCCCACCTTTCACATCCTCCTGTCATCTCCTAGGAGGCTCAGCCCTTTGTTCATCTGAGACGTGAAGCACACAGTAAGCATACAGTGATGTATACATGAAGCATAAGGTGGTATACATTTGTGCATATGAAACCCACATATGTGTTCCCACACCGCAAGCAATCTTTGCTTTCACAAGAGTTTGAGTCATATGGGAGGACGGGCTCCCAGGGCTCCAGCTACGTGTCCACCTAGGCCTCTGTTGACTGAAGGTTCCTGTGCTTCCACTGCACACAGATGCATCGGGAGCGTGGAGGGGGTGTAACCAGGCCTGAGTCACGAGCCCAATACTCCATAAACTGCACGGAGAGTATCACTGTCTGGCTAGAGAACTTTGGACAGTTTTCAAGCAGTATTTTCGGCTACAAAAGTGCAGTTTGATGAGCTTTTTCTGTCTACCCCAAGCCGCTCTGCTCTCCCCGACCTGCACAGCCATTATTGGTCATCACAACTCCCTGCAGGTGGGCTCTTCTAGTCTGTTCATGACACTTCCGGCTGTTAAACTCTTGCTTATATCTTCAAAGGTAAAAAGTGAAATATTTTTCTGAAAATGGCCGAGGCGAGAAATAAATGTGTAGTTGCCAAATACACATTAACTTTTTTACTAACAACCACTATTTTAAGAGCACGAGCTCCAGGAAGCGATTGGCTCCACGCTCCTGCTCCTCATTCACGTATTATGGATCTGGGCGGGGATTCAGGAGGAGGAGGAGCGGGCACCTCCAAGCCACGACTGGAGATTCTTGATGCGACACTACCGGAGTGTATGCAGGGCGTGTTAGGTCCACAATGAATGGGAAGCGTGAGAATGCACGCCTAGGTGGACACGTAGCTTCACGGTCTCATTGGAGTCACCCTGACTGGCCCCTGGCGTCCTCTGGTGCACGTGTGACACGGTCAGCTCAGAGACGCGTGACGTCCACCGGCAATGGAAGAGCTCAGAGGTGAGTTTTCTAATCACACACTTTGTTTTGTGCTGATGTAGTCCATTTATTTTAACATACCCCCCCTCCCCCACACTGGTCTGTGAATGGTTTTAGCAGCCGTGAGGCAAAGAAGGTTGAGGACCACAGCCTCAGACTACTTTCTGAGACTATCTGGGAAAATGTAACCTAGAAAACTCCTGGAACACTCCATTATGCCCAACACCAAACAGCAGCAAAACGTAAGTAAACCAACGAAAAACGTGAGGCCATGTTTAAGATTTTCGCCTCCTCACCTCTTCATCATGTCTTTATCTCCTCCTCCTCCACAGTTCTCCCTGACATGGAGGGCGTCGTACGTCAGCGTGTACTCGGTCTCGTCATTGTAGTCCGGTCCCAGCAGCGTTCTCGCCCAGATGCCCATGTCGTATGGCGGCAGCGTCCCACCGAACTCGGAGGGCAGACACTCGGGCTGGATGAGCTGGTGGAGCGAGTTCAGGTTGTTCCCATGGAGGAAGATCTGAGGAGGAGACGGGACGAAAAAAAGGAGGAAGTAGGTTGATTTACGTAAGGACATGGACTAAAGCTAAAATCAGAGACATTTCTGTCTATTCGTCAGAATACGCAAATGCTACGGGTTCACTCAGCCACTAGGGGTCCCCCAAGACTCAAGTTCACCTTCAGCACTTTTTTTTGGGGGGGGGGTAAGTTTGTTCCATTTTTCGTGTATATTTTCAGTTTTTTCCTCATAAATGTGCTACTTTTCCTTGTAAATTTGCAGCTTTCTTTTCATATTTTTTTTACTTTTTTATGATAAATTGTGATTTATTATTTTGTTGTTGTTCTTGTAAATCTGTAAAAAAAAAAAAAACCCACAATCTTCCATAGGGCCGTTAAAAGCCCTGAACGGGTCCTGGTTAAAGTGGTTTTTCAGAGTGCGGTGTTACCCGTTTCCTGGTCTTGTCCTTGAGGAAGGGTTTGATGATGGTGTACATGGCGTGGATGTACCAGGGCTGGTTCACGAAGTGGATCCCTCCGAAACGGGCCGGGAAACTGTCCTGAGGAGGAAGATGGAGGTGAGGATGAGGAGAGCCACTCAACATTTTTAAGCCTTAAAATGAAGGTAAACGACTGAGTTGTTAGAATCAAGTTTCCTCTTAACGTCACTAACAGGAGAGATTTTTTTCTCTCCGAAACTTGCGACTTTAAGATTTTTCTCCCAAGTAAATTTGTAACCTTTTCCCTGTGTAATTTAGACTTTTTCCCTTTGTAAATTTAACACCTTTTTCTTGTAAATTTTAGACATTTTATATGTAAATTTCACATTTTGTCTTGTAGATTTGCCATTTCTTTCTGGTAAATTTGCTACTTACAAGAATAAACTGATCTGTTATGAGTAATAAGACTAGATCTAAAATGTCTTGTAAATTTGTCTTTTATTGTAATTTTGCTATTTTTTATATTTTAATCTCTTAAATTTGTTTTCCTTTCCTGTAAATTCTTGATATTTTCTTGTTCTTTTTTCTTGTTAGTTTGTACTTTGTTCAACTTTATTCTTGCACATTTCAGCCTCTTAAATCTTTTCTTTTGTCATCAATCTGCACCTTAATCATGCATGTCTGAGAGCTACGTTTCGCTGACTCTGTGGACTCTTAAAAAGAAGCTGAAACCTTTTTTCTTTAATAAGGCTTTCTGTTGAGTTTCTATTCAACTGCTTTCTTAATGGCCTGTTTAATATTTTTAAATTATTTTAAACTTGTGTTCTAACTTTTTTGTATGTTTTTAAACTGAATCTCTATCATGTTCTTTTTATTCTATTTTATTGTGCAGCACTTTGTGACGTATCCACCTTATTCCTGGGGGTGGCGCTGTATGAACGATTATGGGCAGAGCTTCTGGTTTCAGCTGACGTAGTGTTAGATCAGTCAGTAAGAGTGGAGTAGCAGGGGCGTTTAAAAAAGTGTTTTTTTTAAAGTTTTTCAAATTCATTTTAATGTATAGTCCCCATAGGTGTTTTGCACTCAAGTGGCAGGTAATTTCTTGTAGTTTTTGTATTTTTTGAATGTTTTGGTGTGGTTCTGGTACTTGTTGCTGGTGTTCGTGGTTGTGCCATAGACTGTATAAATGGAGGCTTCTTTGTGGCTCTGACTAGGTTCTACGTCTGCTCTGAGGTAAATCTGATTATGTCCAACATATTTTAACAAAACGCAACCGACTTTATTGCAGTGAAGACACTGATATGTGTGACTTGTGCTGGCAAAATGAGTTTGCATGCGCACCGCGTCATTACGAGTTACAGGCACGAGAAGTCATAAATCATGACTCTTTGTTTGCTAGTGGCAAGTCTCGGGAAAACCCCCGTGAGTGCCTGGTATCACTGTAACACTTAGAAATCATACTTTCTAAAAATACATATGTTTTGGCGGTAGTGATGTTAAAACCGAGGCCCCATGAAACAATGAGCAACTTTGAGACAACTGCTTCACAAGCGACGCAGTGTTATGAAACATTTAATAAAGACTGCCATCTGGTGACTGACTGTCAGAACTGCATTCGAGTTGAAAATCTGACTAAATCACAGGTTGCACTACACTTTTCGTTATGTCATTTTCTCAGACAGGCTTGTAAAAATTCTGTCAGTCAGTTATCTGTCATTTTAATTGACTTTAATTAGATCACCCTCCATATAATCTGCCAAATGATAGACAGCTTTCAGAATTTGTAGTCATTGCTAGGAGAATTTCCAGTGAATATATACTGTATATATATATATATATATATATATATATATATATATATATATATAGAGAGAGAGAGAGAGAGAGAGAGAGCTAGATAGATGATAGATAGATGATAGACTGAGAGATTTTTGATTTTTCAACACACCTTTGTCACAAGTTCAACAGAAAATCACTCCAACTAAAAAGAGCAATGAAAAGTAAATTAAATCAAATGATAGTAATTATAATCAATCATTATTCAAGTCCTGATCATGCTTACCAGCATGTCTTTTACATTACAATTCAGCATTTGTTCAACTTTTCTTTTCCTGCTAACATAAACAGCCATTTTATCCTGACCCAGGATGGAATTTAACCCCTTGCACTCTGGTCAATTATAACCAATTAATTATAATAACCAGAGTGGCGGCTCAGTTGGTAGAGCATCCGCCCCACACCCGGGAGGCAGGGGTTCAAATCCCGGCCGGGTCATACCAAAGACCATATAAAAATGGTACTTTCTGCCTTCTAGCGTGGTGCTCCGCATAATGGAACGGGGAAAGTAAAGTTACGCACAGAGCTACCAGAGGACTGACCCCCCGCTGTAGCTTTCACTACTTACAGTAGCTGTGTGGCCTAGGGTCAGAGAAACGGAGATGGGCGCCGCCCCATACACCAACATGGTGTGAAGGGAATTAACTAACTATTAACTAACTCTGGTCAATTTCCCTAAAAACGCCTAAAAATAACGTACCCAAAGTAAATCAAAAGCTGTTCTTCAACCCTTTGCAGCATCTTCATGGGGTTGGTCTCATTTAAAAGAAAACACTTCGAATTTTTTGGCAAAACAGTCATAATCTCTCTAAGTGCTTCTGCCACTGAGTAACAGTCATCTAAACATACTGAACTTGAAGAAAATAAATTTCGCCTGGGTGTTTTTTTGGATACAAATGCTTGCAAATAACACACAGCTTCAGATCCGGGCTGGAAAATGCAACAGAAATGTAGAACCAAGTGTTATCCAGCTGAGGTCCAAATTTTGTAACAATACCACAAAAAATGAATATATTACACAGCTTTCTTCACAGGTTGCAGGCGTTTTTGAACTGTGCCAAATTGTGCCAAATGGCACAGTTTGGAAAAACATCTGTAACTTTTGAATGATTCAATATAGAAGCTTGATCTTGGGCTCTAATGAAAGGGGACACTCAGGGCTGTGTGTGTGTGTGTGGGGGGGGTTGTTTATTCATTCATGAATGAATGAATGAACAAACAAGCCCCCACACAAAGAAGCATGCCACGTAAAAAATGTGTGCCTTTTTTTTTTTTTTACAAGAAAAAATTACCTACAGTGCACTAAAAATTATACTAAAATATCTGTAATGTAGAAGATAACAACTCCCACCCCCCCACCCCCCGCTACAGAGGATGGGCATCGCCCATCGCTACATGACGGACCGCGGTGACGGTGCGCCGCGGTCTACTACACACAGTTGTACTAAAATATCTGCAATCATATCTGCAATCCGCTACAGAAGAGTAACGGGGGGGGGGGGGGCGTTCCGTCATGTTGCGATGACGCACAGTTGTAATTTACCGATCGGTCAAAAGTCATTTTGATTACAATTTTCAGGGATAAAGAATAATTTAGCTTATAACACTTACCTGTCCACAACAGCAGTGTCGCTGGCGAACTTCTCTTCCTCATTGTCAGATGAACATGACGCTGGTCCGCTTGTTACGACTTGTGGTTCTGGTCACGCGACCCAGTCAAACCATGATTCCATTATTGCGGTTTTGCGCTTCCATGATTGTGGTTTTGGCGAACGATTTTTCAAAACAAATAAGAACAGTAGTAAGAAAAAAAGACTGGCGAACGCGTGTGTGTCACCCAGCGGCTTACACAAAACAGATTTTACACACGGGACGTACGCTTTCAATTGTCGAACTTCTCTGCTTCAATTGGCTCGCTGTATTCGCAGCCGTTGGTAGGCGGGTCCTTCTTGCTAGGTTTTCAGTCATTGGTTCTTCAAGGTTTCAGAAACCCAATTCAAGGCTCTTATTAGTCGAATGAGAGGTCAATCAAATCTAAACCAATCAAAGCCCTCCTTTGGCTTTCTGTTCGCGGCTGTGTCTGTAGTGGAAGAATGGAAATGCAGCTTTTTTTTTTTTCAGTGCGCCCTAGGACGCAGAGACGTGACCACCCGCGGTATCCCGGAGTGCAAGAGGTTAACAGTTCACTTTTTTTCTTGCTTCTCTGTCTATATGGAAAACCCAAGATAAAAATCTGCAGGGAAAAGACTTCTCCAAACATATAAAACAGCTTCCCCCAAAAAACGAACAACAATTACAGTCTGTTCCAGTCCAGAAAACAATGGAACACAGTCTCTTTCTGGGGACAAAATGGACAAACCTCAGCAACATTTGGGTTTAAAATAGAGATAAAAGCATTTACAGCCACAGCACCATGTAAAACTCGCCAATTGCAGGTCTCCAACCTTCTTAGTTAATGGTGGTTTATAGAGTGCTCTCCAGGCAGGCCTCACCTCTGAACCCAAACCCAAGTGTTTCCTCCATGGTGTATCAGCTCGACTTTTTAATTTATTCACATTTAGAACTTTCACCAAGAGTCCATACATTTTTTTACCAGAAGAGTCACAAATGTTAATGTGTTCAGAGTTTAAAAACACACCACTGCCATCT
Organism: Pholidichthys leucotaenia; assembly: GCA_020510985.1. Lineage (NCBI taxonomy): Eukaryota > Metazoa > Chordata > Actinopteri > Cichliformes > Pholidichthyidae > Pholidichthys > Pholidichthys leucotaenia. The sequence continues at coordinate 242,057,913 of CM035844.1, forward strand.
TTAAAATCAAGAGATAAAACACTAAAAGGAAAAGGCTCATCAGCAGTTTGCACAGAATCTTTGCAGTAGAAAACAATGGCAGAGTGTTCTTCTGTGGAGAGGCAGTCTCTCCAATCTTTCAGCAAGTTCATTATAACCCTGACTGAAGAGACGCCAAGAGCTGAGCACAGGGCAACAGCATTGTCCAGGTTAGGACCACATAGGTTCACCAAGTGTCCCAGCATTGTAACCTTTGCAGAAAGGAACTTTTATTAAAACAGAAGGTCCTAAAACATTGCCCACATCAAAACGGGTCCCAAACACAAGTGGTTCCTTTAAAAGCCAAAAAGGTGACAAAGAAGCCTGTGGAGAGTTCTTTTTAAAAAGTCCCCAGATTTTAAAAACACTTTTATAAAACTGAGGAAGTTCAGGGAGTTTTTGGTTCTTTAAGTTCATTAAAAACAATGACTCCTCTAGTCCCAGCCCCCCACAGCGAGCCAAGACAGCTCTGGCAACAGGTCTCCACACAAGATCGAGAGGGCCACTCAGCAGTCGCTGAATGAACTGCAGGTGAAAGACGGCCCCCCTGGTGGCCAGATGGATGAGTCCTTGACCACCTTCTTCCCTAGGTAAAAACAGGATTCAATTCAATTCAATTTTATTTACAGTATATAGCGCCAAATCACAACACAGGTCATCTCAAGGCACTTTACAGAAAAGAGTGGGTTTAGGCCACACTTTCAAATTTATAGAACCCAGCAGAGATCCCTAAGAGCAAGCACTGTGGCGACACAGGCGAGGAAAAACTTCCCTTTAATGGGCAGAAACCTCGAGCGGAACCATAGCTCATAGAGGACAGCCATCCGCCTCAACCGGCTGGGTTGAAAAAAGAGATAAAAAGTGGAGGCCTGGCAGTAGTTACCTTCAAAACAAACATAAATACAATATTCAAAGCCAGACATTCCAGTATCAAGCCTGGTTGGGCTGCACATGCAAGTGAAGGCCTGGCAGCGGCAACATTTTTAACTATAGGCCTTATCAAAGAGAAAAGATTTCAACTTACTCTTGAATAAAGAGAGAGTGTCTGCCCCCCAAACTGAACTGAGAAGATGGTTCCACAGGAGGAGGGCTTGATAACTGAAAGCTCTACCTCCCAATCTACTTCTAGAGACCTTGGGGACCACCAGTAGTTTGGATTTTTGGGAGTTCTTGCAGAGAAGAAGGAGCCATACCATTAAGGGCTTTATAAATAAGTTAGGAGCAATATCTTGAATTCAATTCTATATTTTATTGGGAACCAATGTAAAGAAGCTAAAACTAGGGTAATGTGATCTCTTCTCCCTGTTCTCATTAGGATATGTGCATCTGCATTCTGAATGAGTTGGAGAAACTTAATGGATTTATTAAGACAACCTGATAAAAGTGAATAACAATAGTCTAACCTAGAAGTGATAATGGCGTGGACAAGTTTCTCTGCATCTTTATGAGACACGATGGACTTAATTTTAGAAATATTACGCAGATGGAAGAAGGCGGTCTTAATGGTTTGCTGTATATGAAAGTTGAAAGACATATCTTGGTCAGACAACGCCAAGATTCGTAACATAAAACGTAGAAGCCAGTACAATGCCATCTAGTGTTGTTATCTTACTAGAAAGAGTACTTCTAGCAAGTTTTTGGGGGGGGGGGCCAAGAACAATGACTTCAGTTTTATCTGTATTCAGCATTAGAAAGTTGTTGTTCATCCAGGTTTTAATATCCTTAAGACACTCCTGGAGTGAACCCAAATGGCTGGGATCATCTGGATTGATGGATAAATATAATTGAGTGTCGTCAGCATAACAATGAAAATAAATAGAATGCTTCCTTATAATGTCTCCCAAAGGCAGCATGTATAATGTAAACAGTACTGGTCCAAGTACCAATCCCTGCGGAACTCCATAGCTAACCGTGGTCTGGGTAGAGGACTTGTTATGGACATGAACAAACTGGGAACGGTCTGATAGATAAGACTGGAACCATCTTAGCGTTGTTCCTTTCAAAGCAATTCGCTGTTCAAGTCTCTCTGACAGAATATGGTGGTCATTGGTGTCAAAGACAGCACTAAGGTCCAATAAGACAAGGACGGAGACAAGTCCTTTGTCAAATGCCATAAGGAGGTCATCAGTAGCTTTCACTAAGGCTGTCTCTGTGCTGTGGTGTTTCCTAAAACCTGACTGAAATTTCTCAAATATAGAATTATTTTCTGAAAAAGTGCACAGTTGATTGGTGACTACTTTTTTGAGGATCTTGGAAAGGTAGGGGAGGTTAGATATTGGTCTATAATTGGCCAAAATCCCAGAATCAAGCGAAGGTTTTTTTAAGTAGAGGTTTAATTACTGCCACTTTAAAAGACTGTGGTACATGTCCTATCAATAGATACATATTAATTATGTTCAAAAGCGGTGGATTAATCAGAGGTAGTGATTCCTTCAGGAGTCTAGCGGGGATTGGGTCTAAGAGACAGATAGTTGGTTTAGAGGCTGACACTATTAGGGATAGATCAGAATGACTAATATGAGAAAATTCAGAAAAGTAGAGTTCTGAGCCTGTGGACACAGCAGTGTTGGGCAGAGGCTTGGTATTTTTAAGGGGGCTATTTTTTGGAATAATATTCCTAATACTGACAATTATAAGATAAGATAAGCCTTTATTAGTCCCACAATGGGGAAATTCCAGGATTGCAACAGCACAGGGATAGCAACACTCAGAGCAACAATCAGAAGGCAAGAAAAAAACAAGAACAGCTAGTAAACATATGTACATATTACTATAAATATATATATATATATATATATATATATATATATATATATATATATATAGACACACAGTGCGGAGCATTATGGTTGGTGAATGTGCAGCAGAAAGTCCAAGCTCTCTCTCCGCGGATGCGGCGGGCCAGCTGGAAGTCTTTGGGCATGATGGCGACCCCCTTAGCGAAGAAGAGACCACCAGGTAGGCCTCGCCGGCCTCCTGCAGAGCCATGACGGCGAAGCTCAGGAAGCGCAGGTCGGTCTTGGAAGTCCTGAGCGATCTCCCTCACCAGGCGCTGGATGGGCAGCTTACGGATGAGCAGCTCCGTGGATTTCTGGCAATGACGGATCTCTCTCTGAGCCACGGGCCTGTAATGGTGAGGCTTCTTCACTCCGCCGGTGGCCGGAGCGCTTCTCCGAGCAGCCTTGGTAGCCAGCAGCCTCCCTCCTGTATTGTCTCCTGCTGTAAACAGAGGCTCCGTCCGCCGACTCGGAAGACCTTTGGGGCGATCTGTGTGTCCGTGATATACGTATATATATAGAGTGAAAGGTGTAGAAAGAAGAAGGAAGATTTTAAAAAAAAGGCTGTTGCAACGGGCAGCCAACTCGTGTGGCGCCACCGGTCCGGCGGAACCGGACATGTACCACAGTCTTTTAAAGTGGCAGTTATCATTAAAAAATTCAAAAAGTCGTCAGCACTAAGAGTTGGAGGAATGTAGGGATCTATGGCATTTTGGCTCTTGGTTAGCTGAGCCACAGTGTTTAAAAGAAATCTATGGTTGTTTTTATTTTCTTCTGTCATTGTCGCCCGCGACAGACTGCTATGATGATAATGATGGTGATGATGATCAAGGATGAACAGTACTGTCGCCTAGCACTACGGAGAGATTTCTTATAGGCGATAAGGCTGGCATTCCAGGCTGAACATGATTCTTCTGTCTTATTTGCACGCCAAAGCCTTTCACAGAATCTAACTTTCTGTTTGAACTCACGAGTGTAGGAGTTGTACCATGGAGCTAATCTCCTATTTTTAATAGTTTTCTTTTTAAGAGGGGCTATGGAGTCAAGTGTTGTCCTCAGTGAGGCTGCAGTACTATCAACTAAGAGGTCTAATTCTAATGAATTCAAGCAGTCAGTGCTATCCTCTGCTATACTGAGACATGATAATAGAGTAAGTGCTGAAGGGATTAATTCTTTAAAGCGAGCCACAGCACTATCAGGTAAGTATCTGGTAACTATATTTCTGCTTGATGCTGTAAAATCAGGTAACACAAATTTGAAAGATAGCAAGTAATGGTCAGTCAGTGTAGGATTTTGAGAGATGACAAGCAGCTCATCAATTTCTACACCATAGGCCAAGACCAGGTCAAGGGTGTGATTATGATGATGAGTTGGTTTACTAACACACTGAGAAAAACCAGTTGAATTTAAGAGGGAGAGAAATGCTACACTAGGACTATCATTATCAACGTCTATATGAATATTAAAATCACCAGCTATGATAATCTTGTCTGAACTGAGGACTAAGGTTGTTAAGAACTCAGAGAATTCAGACATAAATTCAGCAAAAGAAGCACTGGGAGGGCGATATACTGTGGTAAATAAAATAGGCTGCTCTGTCCTCCAGGATGGGTGTGCTAAGCTAAAAATTAAGCATTCAAAAGAGTTATAATTTCAGTTTAGCTTAGGCTGAGGGTTCATTGGTAATGTGGATTCATATATTACCCCGACACCACCACCTTGGCCAGTGATTCTAGGAATATGAATATTACCATAGCTGGGAGGGGTGGCCTCATTGATACTAACAGTCATCGGGGCGTAGCCATGTTTATGTAAGACAGAGTATATTTATATTGTAATCCATGATCATATCATTAATTAAGGTTGCTTTATCGGACAGAGATCTTCTATTCAGCAGTCCGCTTTTAATTATTTTATTTTTCTGTGGTAGATTAATGGTTTTAATCTTTATCAAGTTATGTTGTATTTGTCTTGGTTTATAATGTTTTGGGTATCGGGGGACAGACACAATCTCTACAGGGTTGTGAACTGAAGAGTGATCTAAAGAGAGAGAATTATTTGAATTAATAGGAGTAATATAAGGGATAAGGACCTGCATTTATATAGCGCTTTTCTAGTCTCAAAGACCACTCAAAGCACTTCACTAGTACTAACCCTCTATTCTAAGCGCCTATAGGAGACAGATATCTAGGGACAATTTTAGAACAACCAATGAACCTAACATGCATGTCTTTGGATTGTGGGCGGAAACTGGAGCCCCCGGAGTAAACCCAGGCAGCACAGGGAGAACATGCAAACTCCACACAGAAGTGAAAGCAAAGAAGGGCTGGTTGGCAGACCCAGGTGCTTTGGGGTGAGGTGACACACCAGCTTTCAGTCACTGTACTAAAAAATGCTGAATCGAATATAACAGATTGTCCCTTAAAACATGTGCACTGAGTCTATTTGGATGGATGCCATCTGGCCTCATAAATAATGGGCGGTTCCAAAACAGGTTGAAATTGTCTATAAAACCAATGTTAAAAGTAGGACATGCTGAGCACAACCAGGAATTAAGGAAAAGAGTTCTGCTGAAATAATTGCAGCCTCGTCTAAAAGGAGCAAGTGGTCCAGAGATACACACACGTCTGCCACAGTTCTTAAGCGTGGACAGAAGGCTCCTGAAGTCTCTCTTTAAGATCTCAAGATGCTTCATCTGGGATGTTGTTGCATCCGACATGCACAATAACAGTTTTAGTGTGGGGGTATTCATTTAATAGGTCAGGGGTAAGAGCCTCAATGTCTGACACTTTAGCCCCAGGAAAAAATTTTGTAACACAGTACCTGCTTCTGATGTTCCTCATAATGGAATCACCAATTACCAGCGTCGTCTGGAGGGACTTTACCGGTGGCTTCTGTAGTGGTAAATAGTTTTGCTGTTGGTGTTGCTGTTGAGGCGGCGGGATGCCAGTGCAGGGGTGACGCGGGGGGTTTCACTCTCTTCTTTTTGGAGCTAGTGTAAAGTTCAGCACACCTAGGGTAGTTTTAATCTGGGGCTTGCGGGTTTGGGCCTCTGCTGAAGGAGAAGGGGCGGCCATAGGAGGAAGATCAGCGTCCAGGTGGGGGAAATCTTCCAAGGAAAAGATGTCGAATCTGTTTTTCAATGAGAGGGGAAGGGAGGAGGCATGGCTGTGCCTGGTTGATCCCTGACGTTTGCTGTTTGACCTGACCATGGTCCAGGGCTGAGAAGAACCACCCGGGGCTTTAGGTTTAGTTCTGAGCTGAAGCCAGTGTTTAGTGCTACAGTCCTGGACAGCTGAGGTGACCGGGGTAGGGGTGGAGGTGGATGGTGACATGCTAATTTCACCCAGGTAGGTAGCCGTCTCTGCTAGCTGCAAATCCGTGGCTGACACCGACGTCCGACCAAAAATGATTGTGTCCAGATGATTTTCAGCTTCCCGAATCTTATAGAGGTTAGAGAGTCTCAGTTCCAACTCAGAAACCTTCTTAGAGAGGGAAACACAGCTGCCACAGGTCGGAGAGGGGGCCATGGCTTTCCAGGCCAGGGGTGGCTAACCAAAACAAACAGGTTAGCCTTGCCCGGTTTGTTGACCAAGAAAAATCAAGTGGCAAGAATCCTCGTTCCAGTAAAATTATAAGAGGGTAAAAATCGTCGAGAACGATGATGCAGAAATTCCAACTGTTTGACAGTGCCTGACTTCAGGCACTAAGTCAGAGAAACAGGAGTACAAGCGCTGCTCTCAATAAACCATAATTGCAGATGGGTTCCACTGTGGAACCCAGTGAAAACAGTCCCAGAAAAATTCCACAATTACAGACTGTATTCTGGCCAGCAGATTGGTTGGAAGGTCCACACAAGACAGTCAGCGCCACAGCATTGAAGCGATCAAGTTGTTAATAATTAAAACACGACCTCTGAAGGACAAGTTTGGCAAAATCCATTTCCATTTTTTTAATCTTCCTTAAACTTTTTCCAAAATATACTCCCACTTTTTCCCAGTAAAAGCCTGATCTCCTAAAAACACACCAAGATATTTAAAACCGCCTTGTGTCCAAGAAAGACCACCAGGTAGGACAATTTTTTGTAGTCTACCCCCCACCATTAAAGCTTCACTTTACTCCAATTCACTCTCACTGAGGAGCACTCACCCAAAAAAATTAACAGTTCTTAAAAGGTAGTCTGCATCACTTTTGATTTCTTATAAAAACATCATCAGCATATGCAGACACTTTAAAAACAGAGTCAGAGTTGGTGACTTTAAAACCAGTGAAGCCTTGCCTTAGTTTACAAAGGAGGGGCTCGATGGCAAGAGAGTACAGCATACCTGAGAGGGGGGCAGCCCTGTCGGGCACCCTTCTCAACTTTGAAAGGAGCACTCAAACCACCATTAATCTGGAGAATACTCTCAATGTTTCTATACAAGGCCTGGATCTTGGTGATGAAACCTGAGCTGAACCCAAAGGCTTCCAGTGTCTGCCAAAGGTATGGGTGCTCAACTCGGTCAAACGCTTTTTCTTGGTCTATTGAAATGAGACCAAGTTCCTTGACCAATGAGCCGGAGAGGTCCAAAACATCACGAAGTAAAAAATGTTGTCTGTAACCAACCTACCAGGTACACAGTAAGTCTGGTCTACATGCATGACCTGCTCCATCACCTTCTTCAATCTGTTAGCCAAAACTTTGGCTAACAGATTTGAATTTTGTAGTCAGTACAGAGGAGGGCTACTGGACACAAGTTTTTCATGTCTTTCAGGTCACCTTTCTTGGGAAAGAGGGTGAGGACTGCTCTCCTACAATTTAGGGGCAGGTGATCCTTCTGCAGACTGTCAGACAGTACTTCTAGCAAGTCCTCACAGATCTTAAACCAAAACATTTTGTAGAACTCTGATGGCAGACCGTCTAGTCCTGGGGCTTTGCCACACTGAAGAGATTGGACAGCTACTGACAGTTCTTGCAGAGTGCTCTCATTCTCCAACTGTGCATTCATACCAGCCATCATCTTAGGCAAGTCCGTCAAAAAACAACTCGGCACATGCGGCTTCTCAACAAACTCTTTCTTAAAAAGATCTTTGTAGAAAGCAGCTGCAAAGCGACGGATCTCTGCAAACTCATGGATCGGCTGCCCGTCTTCTGAGCTGAGAGAGTGGATCATCCTCCGACCATTCTTCCTCTCCAAACCAAAGAAAAAATGAGATGGAGATGAAACCTAAAAGCAGTTTTAAGACTATTATCCGATAAAAGTGATGTGTTAAAATACCAGTATGCACTACTGCACTTTATATTCTTGATAAAAACACAACACTGAACCAGAGAGTGATCTGTAAAGCCAACAGGGACTATAAAAGAATTTTAAAAATGCTGAAATGGTGCTTAAAACTGTAAACCCTATCTAGTCTACCTAAGGACAGAATGTTATCCTTGCTGTGGCTCCATGTGTACCATCTAGTCCTACCATGAAAATTTCTCCACACATCACATAGATCATGAGCTTCTATAAGACCCTTTAAGCTTCTCTTGGATGCAGCATGTGGCTCTGGATGATTCCTGTTCATGAAAGGACCTCCAACAAATAAAAAAAATCATCATTACTGCTCTTTTTGTTGGTGTCATTTAAAATATTTAAAAAGACCAATCTTTCTGTGCCTACAGTTGGAGCATACACATTTATAAAAACAACTTTCACATTCTCAGAAACAGCTTGGACTTTTAAAATGTGGCCTGCAATTATCTTATCAATGTCATAAGAAAGTGGAATAAAATCCCGAGAAAATAAAATACCCACTTCACCACTGCTGCTATTTTTGTGACTGAGGATAACTTCTCCTTGAAACTCCCTCCTCCAGGCAGCAGCATTGTCCTCAGAACTGTGAGTCTCCTGAACAAACAGAACATTAATTTTCTGACATTCTGCAAGAGTAAAAACACACGTTGGCTTGGACATTTCTCTTGCTCCATTGATACTGAGTGTGCCAAAATTAAAACTACACATGTGTATAAAAGGGCAAAACCAATACAAAAACAGAGAAGAAAATTGAGCAATAAAAAACTAATCATCTTGGGCAATTTGGTTCTTAATTTTTAGCACAAGCTTTTTTAGTCTGTGGATCTCCTGATCAGTGAAGCTTTCCAGCTCAAGCTCTTCCCTATTTTTCATATAGGCTCGAGCAGAGTCAACAAAGCATTTTAGGTCAGGGAAAAGGTTTTCAACTTCAACCATCCTGGATCCCTTAGTGTCCTGCGAAAACTGCTGTATTTTTGTGAAAGGGTAACCACTTCCACTGGCCACATCATCACGGCTTTCACCATCGCTCTCTATCTCATACCCAGCATAAGAATCTGGTTGAGATAGCGAAGCCTCAGAACTTTCTTTTATAACCCTTTTCACTTTACTCCTCTGCTGCTTGTTTTCCAAATTCTTCCGTTTGACTGAAACTTTAGATACAGTGGGGTAAAAAAGTATTTAGTCAGCCACCAATTGTGCAAGTTCTCCCACTTAAAAGATGAGAGAGGTCTCCAATTTTCATCATAGGTATACCTCAATTATGAGAGACAAAATGAGAAAAAAAATCCAGAAAATCACATTGAATAATTTTTAATGAATTAATTGGTAAATTCCTCGGTAAAATAAGTATTTGGTCAATAACAAAAGTTCATCTCAATACTTTGTTATATACCCTTTGTTGGCAATGACAGAGGTCAAACTTTTTCTGTAAGTTTTCACAAGGTTTTCACACACTGTTGCTGGTATTTTGGCCCATTCCTCCATGCAGATCTCCTCTACAGCAGTGATGTTTTGGGGCTGTCGCTGGGCAACACAGACTTTCAACTCCCTCCAAAGATTTTCTATGGGGTTGAGATCTGGAGACTGGCTAGGCCACTCCAGGACCTTGAAATGCTTCTTACAAAGCCATTCCTTCGTTGCCCGGGCGGTGTGTTTGGGATCATTGTCATGCTGAAAGACCCAGCCACGTTTCATCTTCAATGCCCTTGCTGGTGGAAGGAGGTTTTCACTCAAAATCTCACGATACATGGCCCCATTCATTCTTTCCTTTACACGGATCAGTCATCCTGGTCCCTTTGAAGAAAAACAGCCCCAAAGTATGAAATTTCCACCCCCATGCTTCACAGTAGGTATGGTGTTCTTTCTCCTCCAAACACGACAAGTTGAGTTTTTACCAAAAAGTTCTATTTTGGTTTCATCTGACCATATGACATTCTCCCAATCCTCTTCTGGATCATCCAAATGCTCTCTAGCAAACTTCAGACAGGCCTGGACATGTACTGGCTTAAGCAGGGGGACACGTCTGGCACTGCAGGATTTGAGACCCTGGCGGCGTAGTGTGTTTCTGATGTAGCCTTTGTTACTTTGGTCCCAGCTCTCTGCAGGTCATTCACTAGGTTCCTCCATGTGGTTCTGGGATTTTTGCTCACCGTTCTCGTGATCATTTTGACCCCACGGGGTGAGATCTTGCGTGGAGCCCCAGATCGAGGGAGATTATCAGTGGTCTTGTATGTCTTCCATTTTCTAATAATTGCTCCCACAGTTGATTTCTTCACACCAAGCTGCTTACCTATTGCAGATTCAGTCTTCCCAGCCTGGTGCAGGTCTACAATTTTGTTTCTGGTGTCCTTTGACAGCTCTTTGGTCTTGGCCATAGTGGAGTTTGGAGTCTGACTGTTTGAGGTTGTGGACAGGTGTCTTTTATACTGATAACGAGTTCAAACAGGTGCCATTAATACAGGTAACGAGTGGAGGACAGAGGAGCCTCTTAAAGAAGAAGTTACAGGTCTGTGAGAGCCAGAAATCTTGCTTGTTTGTAGGTGACCAAATACTTATTTTACTGAGTAATTTACCAATTAATTCATTAAAAATCCTTCAATGTGATTTTCTGGATTTTTTTTTCCTCATTTTGTCTCTCATAGTTGAGGTATACCTATGATGAAAATTGGAGACCTCTCTCATCTTTTAAGTGGGAGAACGTGCACAATTAGTGGCTGACTAAATACTTTTTTGCCCCACTGTAACTCTTCATCTATTTCAAGGACCTTATTTACATGGTCACAAGTAAACCAATTACAATCAGCTTTCTGGAGTTACCTGATTATTAAAATTGTCATGTAAACAGAGTTATCCAATTACCTTTATTGGTTTACTCCAGTAATTGGTTTACTCGTGACCATGTAAACAGGGTCACTGACTCAGCCACCTGGTAGCTGTCTCTTCTTGTTTTTTACTCACCCTCTGCTGTGCTTTTATATTCATCTATACGGTCACACCTTCCACCTGTGCCTCATTTGGCTCATCTGTCTCATCCTGAGCATGATCCTTCTCTATAATCTCACCCTTGTCCACAATGTTCGTCTGTGCATGAATCCTGTGGTGTACTTTAACTTTTGTAGTTGTTCCGTTTATGACTGACAGGGTGGCCACGGAGGGTGGCAAAGCCGCCCTCCCGTCAGACGGCCCTGTGGCCGCACCAGCAGCCTCCCCCGTGCAATCATCCCCCACTCCCTGAGGGCATGATCAAATCAAATGTCCCTCCATTCCACAGCCAAAACACTTCATATCAGAGGTGACGTGGATGGTATAATCAAAGCCGTCAATCCGGTACTTAATGTGAGGTTGAGGCTTTCCTCGCTATTCTTTAAAATCATGAACACCTGTCTTCTAAAAGACATGACATGCTTCAAATGCGGGGACTTACAACCAAGAGGGATGTGTTTAATGGGGGACAAAAGCTGCCCGTATCTCGACAGCTCCTTCTCCAACAGCTCATTCTTTAAAAACGGTGGGACATTTGATATTGTGATTCTTTTTGCGGGATTTATCAGAGACAGAACAGGAACCAGTGTGTCTTTAATTACAACCCCGCTCTCCACCACCTGATTAACTTTTTCAGCACTGTCTAAATTACCATGGCATTATTCATTCTAGAAGCCGACCTGACATTTTCATAGCCGACCAACTCCCCCACAGCCAGACTACAGTCTTCCACTGAGCAGCTGACAGCCGGAGCCAGTTTGACAGCATGCCGGCGTGTCAGCATCTCGAACCCGGAGCCTCGCTCCAAAACCATGCTGACCAGCAAAGCTGGCAGCAGAAACCCCACCCCAGCTACAGAAAACAACGAAACTTAAAATTATTTAACAAAAGAACACCACAAATGCAAAAAAGTTTGAGACAACTCACTCACGCTGTCACACGCTCCCAGCTCGCACTCACCACCACGCCCAATAGCTGGTGAATTTCAGCAGTGGCCGGTAAGACAGCTACACTCCAGAGCCACTTTGGTCATGTGCAGCCATGAAGGGGTGTCCCAATCCATAGGGGTAGAGGTAGTGACGTTATGCTCGACACCACCCACTCAACACTGATTCGCGCAATATAAAGCGCAAGTGTCATAAGCAGTTTTTTTTTTATTTAATAGGACAAAATACAACATACAAACTCTTGATGAGGATAAAGGTTACAAAAGAGTTAGAAAATCAGAACTTTCACAAAAAATATACAATCAGTCAAACTTCACATTCCAATTAACAAGAAAAAAAGGGGGTATATTAAAAGAGACTAAAGAACACAACAATTCTCTGACAGATAGTCTTTTTTATTATAGTAATAGGAGCTGTCCAATGTCTCTTGCAATTTTTTATGCATCATGAGCAGTGCATCGAGCGCTGTTTCAGCACGCCCACAGTCACATGACCGTAGCAAGCGAGGCCTCGTTATGTTGGTCACATCACGTGACTTGAGGGCTTGCAGGAAATTTAAGAGGGTTCTATTGGAATTAGTTTTTTTGTTTGTTTGCTTTGGATTGTTTGTTCCCACCATCCAATTTTGAATAGACCTCGGATGGGCAAATGCTCAAAAAAAAAAAAAAAAAAGTATTGAGATTTTTTTCAGGTTTTCTACTCAGATGCAGTTCTGACACTCAGTCAGCAGATGGCACTCTTTATGAAATGTTTCATAACACTGTGTCCATCATGAAGCCATTGTCTCAAAGTTGTTCACTGTTTTATAAGGCCTCAGTTTCACCATCACTAATGTATCTATGTGTAATATTTAGTACATGTAATGTGTTGTTTTACGTTACTAACCCTAAACCTAATTCTAACTTGCGTAATATTGTCCCTGACTTCTACTCAAATAGCGAATGCAATGATGATAACAAATCTCTTCTCAAAAAACCTTCAGTTTGAGTGGTGAATCAGACCCCTTTTAAATCACTATTGACGTATGCAACGCCCAGCCCTCTCAAATTTCTCACCAGGTCTCAAATCACGTGATGTGACAACAAGGCCTCGTTCGCTACGGTCACATGAATGTGGTCATGTCAACACAGTGCTCAAGACTCTGCTCACGACACTTCCATGTTATATTGCTGGAATCAGTGTCGAGTGGGCGGTGTCGAGCATCGCATCACTATTTGGCGGAAGACATAACTCCCGACCGATCAAACACGAGTTTTAAACCTAGCCAAAATATAAACAAATTGGCTTTTTCCAGGTCCGTTTTTGTGCACTTCCTACAAATTAAATATCATTTTGAAGGTCTTTCAATACAGAATATGGAAAAAAAAATGTTACTGTGGCGGTTTGGGGAAAACCCCCACAAACAGACTAAGGACAGACAGCTCGCTACTCCTGGTTTTTTCCGCTACACTACTGTGATAATGTTACCTTTCATGCATTGTGTTCATGCGTCCTATCCTTACTGTGACCTAGAGACTCAGATCAATATGTAGATGTGCCTTTTGACCTCTTTGTTCTGCAGCTGGAGCAGAGTCTAGTAAATCTGCCTATTGTGATGTATGTCTCACAAATGCAAATATCTCATGCCTGTTCTGCAGTCCCTTTGATCAGACCAACTGCTGTGAACTGCTTTGATGTATTGCTTGAGTTGGGTATAAATACTGCACAGGTTCTGTAACACATCCTCTCACTCACACTTCAACCTCTGCTGCAGACACGCACTCTGTGTCTTCTTCTCTGAGAGCCAGAGGATCCCCATCCAGCCTGCACACACTTGGGCTGGAGAGGGGATCCCGTGACGGCGGTATGATAATAAACTCTACTTAAAACCTCCAACAACGCCGCTTTATTTCATGCCGCCGCACTGGTGACCCGACGCTGAAATGAACACGCTGCCAGCGAACGCAACACCCGGCGGTGATTCTCCGACGACAAGCGAACGCGGCAGCCTGACTGATCTGCCCTCCCTTCTGCTTCAGGGAGACCTCAACGCGGAGCTTCCAGGCGAAACTCCCCGGAGAACACCCACGACCGGGAAAGCTGAGCAACGTTTCATGGTGAGATCTGCACGCCTAGATCGGCACATCCACGCTGGACCGGCTGCGCTCACAGCTCCTCCACACGTGAGCGCATGCACCTCGTCCCCTCTCCACGACGGCGATCCCCATGGCCGACGGAGCACACGTGGACCTGAACGCACCATGACCGAGCGAGTGACAGAGCGTCTACTTCCCTTCACCGCTCCAACACACTGAACAGGGATGATCAAGCTCCCTGACCCTGGTTCTCCTCTCCAGCTGACCCACCCATCACGGAACCCCGGCGCACGCACCGGGAGTTACGAAGACGGCACACCACGCACGGGACGCATACGGCTCTACAGACCCCCATCATCCTTCGCCGCTACACACAGAGCCTTCAGGGCTGCTCTCACACCTGGAGGCACGCACGCAGCATGCTCGAAGGATTTGTTAATGGTCTCAGCCACGGCAGACATGGGGAATTCAGCGGTTTTGCGATCCCCAAGGACTTTAGGGCTGCGCCCGCACCTAAAGTCAACATGCCAGTCCCTCTGCTTTTATGTTTTTCTTACAGCCGCTCCTGCTTTTCTTCATGGCCACGAGAGGAGTCAGAGACTAATTTTTCTTCTTGTGATCTCCGAACGCGCAACGGGACAACCCCTCGACGTCGCGGAGCAGCAATTTTTGCGCGGCCCGGACGTTTTCATCGTCTCCGGCCGGCTTTTACTCCCCCCACCCCCCTCCACCCCCTCCTGCACAGAGCCTTTCCCTGCTTGCTGCCCAAGCTGCACTATCGAGGTCTCGACCACCTGCCGAGCCCTCTGGGGGGGAGCTGTGGCGGTTTGGGGAAAACCCCCACAAACAGACTAAGGACAGACAGCTCGCTACTCCTGGTTTTTTCCGCTACACTACTGTGATAATGTTACCTTTCATGCATTGTGTTCATGCGTCCTGTCCTTACTGTGACCTAGAGACTCAGATCAATATGTAGATGTGCCTTTTGACCTCTTTGTTCTGCAGCTGGAGCAGAGTCTAGTAAATCTGCCTATTGTGATGTATGTCTCACAAATACAAATATCTCATGCCTGTTCTGCAGTCCCTTTGATCAGACCAACTGCTGTGAATCTGCTTTGATGTATTGCTTGAGTTGGGTATAAATACTGCACAGGTTCTGTAACACATCCTCTCACTCACACTTCAACCTCTGCTGCAGACACGCACTCTGTGTCTTCTTCTCTGAGAGCCAGAGGATCCCCATCCAGCCTGCACACACTTGGGCTGGAGAGGGGATCCCGTGACGGCGATATGATAATAAACTCTACTTAAAACCTCCAACAACGCCACTTTATTTCATGCCGCCGCAGTTACCTCAGTTTTGATAATTTCTTCAAAGTGACTCATTTTGCCAGCACAGGTCACATATCTCAGACCTTTGATTTGTTTACAGCATTAGCATCTTAGCAGCAGCGCTAACAAAAGGAGCTACTGTCTGCCAGGCTACTTTTTAAGGTCATTCCTATCCCTCGATAGTTGTGGGAAGTGATATGATTATATTACTGTTTTTGAGGCACAAAAGGCCGTGTTCCCACATTTCTGATGCCAAAGTCGTTTTTTAAAAAGGAAAAGTATCCCGTTTCAGTGACAACCATACATTCTAAACTAGTACCAGAAGTTGCTACCATAATTCATGCAAGGCATCATGGGGCCTAAGAATAAGGTGGATATGTCTGTGAAGTTTTTTCTTGAAAATTTGTAACTTTTTCCTTGTAGATTTTCAGACTTTTTAACTTGTAAATTAGTAACTTTTGGTCAAAACGTTTAACTTTTTTGCTGTTTTTTTCCCCAAACCATTCTCTCAGACCTTTTCCTTCTAACTTTGTCTGGAGGCCCAGTGAGCTCACTAAAATACAAAAGCCGCGGCACCAATGCTAACATTAGCATGCTAATATTAGCATAAAGGCTAACATTAACCTCTTGCACTCCGTTGTACCGCGGACGGGCAAGTCTCTGCGTCCTAGAGCGCACGAGGGCGCACGAGAGCGCCCTCGTGCGCTCTAGGACGCATGATGGAGATGCTGATGATGTAGATGGTGATGGCGTCCAAGCGCGCACTGAAAATAAAAGCTGCAGACACAGCCGCGAACAGATTAGTTCATCTGATTGACCTCTCATTCGACTAATAAGAGCCTTGAATTGGGTTTCTGAAACCTTGAAGAACCAATGACTGAAAACCTAGCAAGAAGGACCCGCCTGCCAAGGCTGTGAATGCAGTGAGCCAATTGAAGCAGAGAAGTTCGCAGCTGTTTTTTTTAAGGCTGGGTGAAGAGAGACTGCTGGAGCAGATCAAAAAAGGACCCGCAGGAAGAACCCCACAGACCCAGCAGCACGGAGACCACCCACAAATGCAACCTGTGTGACAGGGAGTGCCATTCGCGCATCGGCATGTTCGGCCACAGGCGGTGCTTATTTTGTTTTTGTTCCAGCAGAGTAGACGTTATGATTTCTTCCATGGTCATCATAGACCGAAAGAGGCTGACGACGAAGGCTGAGTGACACACACGCGTTCGCCAGTCTTTTTTTAATTACTACTGTTATTTGTTTTGAAAAATCCTTCGCCAAAAACCGCAATCATGGAAGCACAAAACCGCAATAATGGAATTATGTTTTGATCGGGTCGCGAGACCAGAACCACAAGCGGACCAGCGTCACGTTCGTCTGACAGTGAGGAAGAGAAGTTCGCCAGGACACTGCTGTGAAGAGGTAAGGTGTTATAAGCTAAATTATTCTCTATCCCTGAAAATTGTAATCCAAAATGACTTTTGACCGATCGGTAAATTACAACTGTGCGGCGCATGAAGTCTGAAGTTCGTGTGCCGTGGTACACGGTTTGTTCGTCGCGTCCAGACCGTGAACGCCGCCCCCCCCACCACCACTATTCTTCTGTAGCGATGGGGGGAGGGAGCCACGGTGACTCAGCTGCTGTCCCACATCGCCATATGAGGCTAATCCGTCATGTAGCGATGGCCGATGTCCATCCTCTGTAGCAAGGGGGGGGACAACCCCCCCCACACACACACACACAGACACAGCCCTGAGTGTGACCTTTCATTAGAGCCCAAAATGAAGCTTCTACATTCAAGCATTCAAAAGTTACAGACGTTTTTCCAAACTCTGCCATTTGGCACAATTTGGCACAGTTCCAAAACGCCTGGGAACTACCTGATTACAAAGCTATGTAATATATTCATTTTTTGTGGTATTGTTACAAAATTTGGACCTCAGCTGGATAACACTTGGTTCTACATTTCTGTTGCATTTTCCAGCCCGGATCTGAAGCTGTGTGTTATTTGCAAGCATTTGTATCCAAAAAAACACCCAGGCCAAATTTATTTTCTTCAAGTTCACTGTGTTTAGATGACTGTAACTCAGTGGCCAAAAAATTCAAAGTGTTTTCTTTTAAATGAGACCAACCCCATGAAGATGCTGCAAAGGGCTGAAGAACAGCTTTGGATTTAATTTGGGCACATTATTTTTTGGCGTTTTTAGGGAAATTGACCGGAGTGCAAGGGGTTAATCTGCCAATGTTCTTTTGCAGCTGTTTCATGTTAGCATGCTAGCATTAGCATGCAAATTTTAGCATTGACATTAACATTAGCATGCTAACATTAGCAATGATGCTATTAGCATGATAACATAAACCTCACCCACCCCTGACACAGAAAGGATTGACTGATAGCTTTTAAGATAAGCATTTATTAGTCCCACAATGGGGAAATTCCAGGATTACAGCAGCACAGGGATAGCAGCACTCAAGGCAATAGTAAATAAGAAAATAAGAATTGGTTAGCCAAAGCAGTATGTACACGGTTATACACAGTGCAGAAGCATTGCAGCTAGATGGTATCAACAGTATCACAGCTGGTTAAATTACCCGGCAAAAAATATAAATATGGACAGTACATTTCACATTTGAATGAACAATGTTGTTGTCACCCTCGCTAATAATTTTAATGGTCTTCGTTGTGTATTGGAGGGGACGATCTGTATTGTGCAGAGTTGTGATTTTTAAAACTACCTCTATGAGCAGCACCGGTTACATTATAAAGTCTGACAGCTGTAGGTAGGAAGGACCTGCGGAACCTCTCCCTTGAGCACTTAGGATGACACAGCCTACCACTAAATGAGCTCCTCAGTGCATTCAGCGTGTCCCACATGGGGTGGGACTCGGACTCCAGCAGAGATGACAACTTAGCCACATCCTCCTCTCTCCTATCTCCTCCACTGGGTCGAGGCGCCACCCCAGAACAGAACTGGCTTTTTTGATCAGCCTGTTAAGTCGCTTCCTGTCGGCTGCCGTGATGCCACTGCCCCAGCAGACCAGTCCAAATGTGATGGCTGATGCCACCACAGAGTCATAGAAGGTCATTAGGAGTGCCCCTCGCACTCCAAAAGACCCGAATCTCCTCAGGAGGTACAGCCTGCGCTGCCCCTTCTTGTAGAGTGCATTGGTGTTGTGTGACCAGTACAGTATATTGTTCAGGTGAACACCCAGGTACTTGTAAGATGTCACCATCTCAATGTCTGTTCCCTGGATGTTTACCAGTGTTGTGGGGGGTTGTCCACGCCTGCGGCAGTCCACCACTATGGTTTTCCTCGCATTGATCTGGAGGCAGTTCCACAGGCACCAGTCCACAAAGTCCTGTATAAGTCCTCTGTACTCTGCGTCATCCCCATCAGAGATAAGGCCGACAATCACAGAGTTATCAGAGGACTTTTGTAGATGGCAGTGTGGTGTGTTTTGTGAAAAGTCAGCAGTGTAGAGGGTGAACAGGAAGGGAGCCAGAACTGTTCCCTGGGGGACCACTGTACTGCAGATCATGGTGTCAGACACACAGTCCTAGGTTCTCACAAACTGTGGTGGGTCTGAGAGGTAGTCCAGGATCCACGATGACAGGTGCTGGGCCACCCCTGCACACAGCAGCTTGTCCATCAGGATCACTGGTTGGATGGTGTTGAAAGCACTCGAGATATCAAAGAACATGATCCTCATAGTGCTTCCAGGCTTCTCCAGGTGTAACAGGGAACGGTGTAGGAGAAAGATCACTGCATCCTCCACCCCGATGCCATGCTGGTAGGCAAACTGAAGTGGATCCATCGCTGGTCCCACCAGGGGGCGGAGGTGGGCAAGGAGCAGCCTCTCCAGGGTCTTCATTCGGTGGGATGTGAGGGCCACTGGCCTGTAGCTGTTCAGGTCCTTGGGGTGCGGAGTCTTCAGTATGGGTACCACAAAGGATGTTTTCCACAGCTGTGGTACCCTCCCTAGCTTCAGGCTCAGACTGAAGATGTGCTCCACGATCCTGCACAGCTGGTCTGCACAGGACTTGAGAAGACTCGAGCTGATGCCCTCCGGACCTGCAGCCTTCCTTGCCTTGATCTTCTTCAGTTCAGCTGTCACCTGGATCTTGGTGAGAGTCAGGCTCGGGTAGGGGGGCTGTGCGCTGGGAGGAAGGGTGGGGGGGTGTTGGGTCTGTCAGGGGGAAAACAGCAGGGGGTGTGCACTGAGAGCTGGGGGATGTAAGGGGGTGGAGGGAGGGCAGTGGACAGCAGGACTAGATGAAGGTGTTGGCAGCAGGGGTTGGTGGGCAGGTGGAGAAGAGGGTGGTTGGTCAAACCTATGAAAGAAATGATTCAGGTCGTTCACCCACTCCCTACCCCCCATAGCCTGGGAGGAGGTATCCTGGTACCCAGAGATAGTTTTGATGCCTCTCCAGACACCGCTGACATCACTCTGCTGCAGTTTGTCCACCATCTTCTTCCTGTAACTGTCCTTCCCCTCTCTAATCTTACTCCTTATCTCCCTCTGTACGGATTTCAGCTCCTCCTTGTTTCCCGACCTGAACATCCTTTTCTTCTCCTTCAGCAGTGTCTTTATCTCAGGATTGATCCAGGGTTTGTTGTTTGAGAAATACCATATGGTCTTGGTGGGTACGGTGTTCTCCACACAGAGGTTGATGTAGTTTGTGATATGTGTGTGTGAGGCCGTCGATGTCCTCACCATGTGGATCACAGAGCCGCTCCCACGCAGTGAATTCAAAACAGTCCTTCAGAGCGTCCCCTGCCTCCTCGGACCATATCTTCACTGTGCGGGTAACAGGAGGTTGTCAGTGTACCAGGGGTTTATACACAGGCAGGAAGTGAACCAGGTTGTGATCAGAGCTATCAAGGGGCGGAAGGGGTGATGAGGTGTACGCCTCCTTGGTGTTTGCATAAAATAAGTCCAGTGTTTTATTGTCTCTGGTGTGGCACGTGACATACTGGGTGAAACTGGGCGAAACTGGGCAGAGTGGAGGACAGGGAAGTATAGTTAACATCACCAGAGATGAGCTGGAGAGCAGCTGGGTGTGGAGTCTGCATCCTGTTGGTGACTGAGTGGATGACGTCACACGCTGTGCTCGTGGAGGGGGGGTACATAAATAGCAATCACAACAACATGTCAGAACTCTCTTGGGAGGTATGCCGGTCACATGCTAACGGCTAGCATAGTTTTAGCTTTAGCATAACTTACAAAACAGCTGCATAATAATGCTAGCGTACTAATGTTAACATTGATGCTCACATTAATGTGCTAATGTTAGCATCAATGCTAATGTTAGCATTGACATGCTTTTGTATTTATGTTGCAGGATTTGTATTTGTATTATGACTTTTTGTATTTATTTTGCAGCATTTTGGTGAGTATGTGACGGGTTAAAAATGGGCATTAATAGTATGTGACTGGTTAAAAATGGGGATTAATGGGTTAATTAAGAGCGCATCATACACGGGTTAAGAAGCAGATTACAGGTTAAAAAGTCAGTTAAAAAGCTGATTGTAGACAATATATACAGTTAGGGATGAGGGTTAAAAAGATTAATGTTTCATTATTGTTCTTGCACATGATCGTTACATTCAAAAACATCAGTACAGTATTATGGGGTTTGGATGCTGTGTGCACTGCTTACGGTTTGTTGAGAGCTCGATGATTCACAAATTGATTGCTTTTGCCCGGAGAGGGAACTGTGTTGTGCGCTTGCGCAGAAGTGTCCAGGTTTGATGAGTCACAAATTGATTGCTTCTGTCCAGAGAGGGAACTGTGTTGTGCGCTTGCGCAGAAGTGTCCGGTCTCTTTTTGAATAAAGTAAAATGGAGTGAAGACGTAGATCGCGACTGTCTTCATTATTTCTTGTTCAAAAGCACCACGTACCTCTCCCGAACTGTGGAGCAGAGGGCGCAACACTCCCACGCAGTGAATTCAAAACAGTCCTTCAGAGCGTCCCCTGCCTCCTCGGACCATATCTTCACTGTGCGGGTAACAGGAGGTTGTCTGTGTACCAGGGGTGTATACACAGGCAGGAAGTGAACCAGGTTGTGATCAGAGCTATCAAGGGGCGGAAGGGGTGATGAGGTGTACGCCTCCTTGGTGTTTGCATAAAATAAGTCCAGTGTTTTATTGTCTCTGGTGTGGCACGTGACATACTGGATGAAACTGGGCGAAACTGGGCAGAGTGGAGGACAGGGAAGTATAGTTAACATCACCAGAGATGAGCTGGAGAGCAGTTGGGTGTGGAGTCTGCATCCTGTTGGTGACTGAGTGGATGACGTCACACGCTGTGCTCGTGGAGGGGGGTACATAAATAGCAATCACAACAACATGTCAGAACTCTCTTGGGAGGTATGCCGGTCACATGCTAACGACTAGCATAGTTTTAGCTTTAGCATAACTTATGAAACAGCTGCATAATAATGCTAGCGTACTAATGTTAACATTGATGCTCACATTAATGTGCTAATGTTAGCATCAATGCTAATGTTAGCATTGACATGCTTTTGTATTTATGTTGCAGGATTTGTATTTGTGTTATGACTTTTTGTATTTGTTTTGCAGCATTTTGGTGAGCTCTCTGGGCCACCATAACTTTGTGACTTACCACAGATTTTAAAACTTTGTGTTATAAATTGGTGTTTTTTTGGTTTCTTCAATTTGTGATTTTCTACCTTGTAAATTTGCAATTTTTTGTCATAAATTTATAATGTTTTCTCTTCAGTTTGTGAGGTTGTAAGCCCCTCAGCTGAATAAAGTTGTTTTTTTTTTTAACCTGCAGGCCTTCGATGGCCAGCTTGAGGATGTTGGGCGTGAGCTTGGAGGCCTGTTTGAAGGAGAAGTTGCTCCAGTCGATGATGAGGATGAATCCGTTGATCTGGAGCTCTGGATTCTCGATCAGGACCTCCAGGGAGAGCAGGATCGCCCGCAGGATGTCCGTGAACGAGTTCCTGAAGGATGGAGTCGATAGTCAAAGAGAGCGTGACGGTCATTAGTCGACTGACGACAACTCATTAGGCTCTTTGAATTTTCCATCAACAGCTGCCCGCCCCTACTGTGGTTTAAAAATAAAAATGCCAAACTGATTGTAGGCCTTCTTTACCTGCTCTGGTCCCAGTTAGATGCAAACAGGATGAGGATCTTTCGTCCGTGTTGGTCTGGAGTCTCCAGCACACCAGGAAAGCCGTCCATCAATGCTCGCTTGATCCCTGGGTCGTCCACCTGAGAGGAAAATGCAAAACACAGCGTCAAATATTAGCAAGCAGGCTTTATCGTTTAGTGAGAATTTTTCAGCATCGGAGTTAGAAGTGTGGCTAGTGTCTTTATGTTTGTGAGTGCTTTGTAATGGATAAACCTCACTAAGTACTAGTTTTTCATCTAAACTTCAGTGAGAATTTTCAATCACAACCATTCCAGCAGGATTTCACTCTCTATGTAAGCAAGTACTTTTTAACGTTTTAGTACAAACCAACAGCTTTAAAAAAAAAAAAATTAGCAAGTAGTTTACAGTGTCTAATATTAGGAAATTTTTTTTGCATCTCAATATTAGCAAGTGATTTTATGTTAACAAGTGGTTTTAAGCATCTAATTTCCAAGTAGCCCATAGTTTGTGTCTTAAAAATAACGAGCGTTTTTTAGCATCCAAACTTTAGCAAGTAGGTTTTAGCATCTAAATGTTAGCATTTTATTACGTTTAAACATGAGATAGTTTTCAGTTTCTTAATATTAGCAAGTGGTTATAGTGTTAGCAAGTAGTTCTTGGCATAAGTAATTCTTAATGTTTAAACATTTTTAGTTTTTAACTATCTAAATATTACAAAGTGTCTAAAGGTTGGTCAATAGCTTTTAGCATCTAAACCTTTTTTTTTTTGTTACTTATTTGTACCCGTAGGTAGACTTGGTTTGCAGTCTGGTGACAAGCCACCGGCTGCTGGTCGCTGCGTGCGCGAGCGCCCTAAACCTACATGTTTTTGGTATGCGGGAGGAAACCGGAGAAATCCCGGAGTAAACCCGCGCAACACGGGGAGAACATGCAAACTCCACACAGCTCACTGTTGGTCGGGGGCTGGGATCGAACCCACGATTTCATGATCCCCGCGATCCCCCGGCCGAGAGTAAAACTGTGCTGTCACAGTGCTAAACCACTGCGCCACCGTGCAGCCCTTTGCTGGGAGTTTTACTGTGTCAGCATTAGCATGTGGTTTGTAGTGTCTAACATTAGATAGATAGATAGATAGATAGATATTTATATAGATGTACTTTATTGATCCCAAACTGGGAAATTACGGAACACTTTAATGTGTCTTAACAAGAAATGTTAATGTTTCATTGTTGACAAGTGATTTTAAGCATCTAAACTTTAGCAAACAGGATTTAGCATCTAAATGTTAGCATTTTGTTCCATCTAAACATGAGTAGTTTTGAGTATTTAAATATTAGCAAGTGGTTAGTGCCTAAAAGTTAACTTGGTTAGTTTTTAGCATCTAAACAAGTAGATGTTAATGTTTAAACCTTATTTTTTAGTTTTTAACAGTCTAAACAGCTGTTTAAACATCAGCATGCATACACAGCAGGGAAAATAAGTATTGAACATGTCACCATTTTTCTCATAAAACATATTTCTGATGGAGCCACTGACCAGATATCAGTAACAACCCAATTAATCCATACATACAAAGAAATCAAAGCAACTGTGTTCACAAAACAAGTTATATTTAATAAAGTGGAATGACACGGGAAATAAGTATTGAACACGTTTGGTGAAATTTATTTAATATTTAGTAGAAAAGCCTTTGTTGGTAAGAACGGCTTCCAGACGCCTCCTGTATGGAGAAACTGGGATTGCTCAGGAGTGATTTTAGCCCATTCTTCCACACAAACTGTCAACTCTTGAAGGTTCTGTGGGTGTCTTCTATGAACTCTGATCTTCAGTTCATTCCATAGATTTTCAATTGGATTCAGGTCAGGTGACTGACTGGGCCATTCTAGCAGCTTTATTTTCCTTCTCTGGAGCCGGTTGAGAGTTTTCTTGGCTGTGTGTTTGGGATCTTTGTCTTGCTGAAATGTCCACCCTCGTTTCATCTTCAGCATCTTGGCAGATGACAACAGGTTCTTATCAAGGATGTCTCTGTACATTTGTCCATTCATCTTGATCTTCCCACTTCTGAATGATGGCTCCAACAGTGCTTACTGGAACATTCAGCAGTTTAGAAATGCACCTGTAACCAATGCCATCATTATGTTTTGCAACAATAAGGTTGCAAAGGTCTAGAGAGAGCTCTTTGCTTCTACCCATCATGAGTTATTTGTGGTGTGACAATCTGATATTCACAGACCTTTTTAAAGGCTATCAGTCAGGGCTTAATCAGCTGAAATTAATTTGCACTGATGGGGGATGGGATGGCTTCCTAAATTCTGATGGATTTCAGCTGATTTCTTGGCTTTCTATGCTTTTTGCACCTCTTTTTCTTCATGTGTTCAATACTTATTTCCTGTGTCATTCAACTTCATTAAATATAACTTGTTTTGTGAACACAGTTGCCTTGATTTCTTTGTATGTATGGATTACTTGGGTTGTTACCGATATCTGGTGAAAATCTCAGGTCAATGGCTCCATCAGAAATGTGTTTGAGAAAAATGTTGACATGTTCAATACTTATTTTCCCCACTGTAAAAGCAGTGCGTTAGATATAAATATTATATATATAGTTGAGTGTACCAATATGGCGGTGCCCTGGGTGTAGTGGGAGGTGACGCCCTGCCTTTCCGGTGGTGGCATCACGGGGAGTATAAGAGGTCACGGCAGGAGATCCTCTGTCTCTTTGCTGTGGACTCTCTACCTGTACGGAGTGACTCCTGTTTAGTTCCTGTTCAGGTGGTACGCGGCCTTTGAAAATTATCTCATTGCTCTGGACCTCGGCAAGCTCGAAAAGCAGCGTGCGAGGGCAATTCTGGTCCATAACCTAGGAATGGAGGGCCAGAGGATCCTGAGTACGTTGGGAGGTGGTGACACGTTCGATGATGTGGTGAGGCTGATGGTGGGCTATTTTCGCGCCCCAGAGAACATCATCATGAGGCAGATTCAGTTTCGACAGCGACGCCAGCGGCTGGGTGAGTCGGAGAGTGCCGATTTGGCGCCTTGGAGGAAGAAATGGTCCGCGACTAACTAGCGGAGCACGTCCTCTACTCCTCTGCGAAGGTTTGTCTCCTCGCACACGCTGGAGAATTGACGCTGTTAGCCGCCATGGAATTAGCACAGCAGCACGAGGCAGCGGAGGAGCTGACCGGAAACCTCGGCGAGGAAGACAAGCTGCCAAGGGACAAGAAACAGTGTAAGGTGCTGGCCGCGGACCCGGACAGCGAGAGTGACGAGGGGTACGCCTCCACCGTGAAAATTAGGTCCACCCCGGGGACGCCAAGATGGTATGGCTGTGGGTCCGCCAGGCACTGCTACAAGGCGAGAGACTGTCAAGCAAAGGGGAAGCCCTGCGGATAGTGTGGTTTGTTTCACCACTTCACAAGGGCCTGTAAAAACTTTGAACAGGGGGACCAAAGACCAGAGAGGGACTCTTCTATAAGGGAACCTACGGTAGTTCATGTGGTCTCACCGAACACGAATGGACGCATTTATTGCAACATTGAATTGGACAAGGTTGTGGTGCCGCTGATGCTGGATACAGAATTGGCGACCTCCATCCTGAACTGGGCCACGGTGAAGAACTTTTTCCCGCATTATAGAGTGAGTAGGTCTGATGTAGCATGTTACAGTTATGGAAACAACCCCCTAGACATCGTGGGCTCGCTGATGCTCTCGCTGATACAAATCAGCAACGACGTGTGCAGTGGAGTTCATGGTGTCCATTGAAGGGGCGAACTTGATGGGCTGTGACCTGTTCTATGGACTTGGCTTCTCGATTGCCTGCAGCATCAGAGGGGAGTGATCTGGTTGCGGGCTGTGGGACTGACCCTTTTATGCAGGAAATGACGACGAAGTGGGGGACTTAAATCTGCCTGGGACGAGCGACAATGGGCGGGACTGACACCACCATTGCAGGGAGTTTCCGGAGCCAGAGTTCACAGTACCCTGGATGAGGGACCCAAACGGTACAGTCAGACACCTGCAGTGGCAAGTGGAGCCAGCGAGCAGGCACATTGTAATTCCGGAGGCCAGCCGAGTACCACCATCGAACTGGGCGCTGTCGTGGGTGATTCAGCACAACAGATGAAAGAGAGTGGGGTGAGACCGAGTGGCACAATCCCCAGGCGTGCCTACAAGCAGGATCCGAGGCGGATCTCGGACGGGTTGGCGGGACTCTCCGACACCGACAGGAAGCCCGGTCACGGCATCATGGACCAAGAAGGCCAGTGTGTACTCCCCTAAAAATTGGCCATGAGGTCCACCCCTAGGGTTGAGTCTCAACTTGGTGGGGTTTGCAAAATGCGGGAGCAGTAGAATGACCAGGGACAGCTGCAGGTGGTGAGGACCTGTGAGGACTGTTACATAGAACTGTCCGATGGATCCAGAAGGCACCCAAATGAGCTGCGGCGGATGGGAGCGAAGAAACGCCTGAGCAGCCCGTCTCCGGTGAGGAAAAGGTGGAGATGCTCTGGGAGTGGGCGTCGGACGGACGTTCCAGAGGGGGGCCTCCAAGGGGTCCTTAGCAAGACTTTAAAGGGGGGGTTAGCGGTATGTTATATTATATTATATCAT
The DNA here is from genome assembly GCA_020510985.1 of Pholidichthys leucotaenia. Lineage (NCBI taxonomy): Eukaryota > Metazoa > Chordata > Actinopteri > Cichliformes > Pholidichthyidae > Pholidichthys > Pholidichthys leucotaenia. The sequence goes on from CM035844.1 coordinate 242,085,049, forward strand.
GCTATATTATGCTATGACATGTTTAAGTTAATACTGTTTTAAGCCTGCTTCATGCTACACCTCTGCTGTCCGCGTAACCGGAAACCTTGTGTGATGAAATTTACGTCATCATCTCCACTCTGCTAGTGTCCGCAGTGCTCGACCGCGGAGTGCAGCCCAAATTTTGTGACCGCCCCGCCTGCCCACGACCTGAACATGTTGAAAAGCGCATGCGCAGGACTGAACACACATTCACGAGGTGGCGATATTGACACAGCATACATCAGTAGACGAAGAAGACAACGAGGAGGCGGAAAACGAGAATAAAAACATACATGAATCATACATACATACTTTCTTTCACAGCAGCAGCAGTATCTTTGTGGAAAAGGAGTGAAAACCGGGAAGTCAAACAGCAGAAATGGACTTTATTTGAAGAGAAACTTTGTGAAGAAGTCCGCCGTTTCTTCGTTGGTGAAAATCATGGCGCATCACCACCTTGGCACTACCTATCGGGTGGGAGTGAAACTACAAATGATGGTTGTGTGCATGCGTGAACCGCTTGACCTGGGTAGATGAAAAAAGTGAGCATGAGCAGCGCCACGTGCATGCCGGGCTCATTCAAAGCGTACACGGACCACAGCAGACTAGAGGGAAATGTAACATGAAGCAGGCTTTAGTTTTGAAACCGCATAGCCTGTTGTGTGGTTCCCCTGTGCATGTGTGGGGAAAACAGAACAGTTGTGTGAAGGGTTAAAACAAAGACTGAGGTGTGAAATGCAAATGTTCCCCAGTACTGTGTTTGGTGTGCCCATGTTGTGGGGTGGGAGTGCTGGGGTGGGGGTAATGAGACCACCGTTAAGTTATTGTGCACATTGTGAGTGTTCAATGTTTGAAGTGCTTTTGAGTTGTATATAATTGCTTTGGGTCTCGGGGGGGGGGGGGGGGGGGGGTGCTGGAGCCTATCCCAGCATCTTTGGGCGAGAGGCAGGGTCCACCCTGGACAGATCGCCAGTCCATCACAGGGCAACACAGAGAGACAGACAACCATTCACTCTCACAGTCACACCTAAGGACAATTTTGAATCCCCAGTTTTGATGCCAATTAACTTAACGTGCATGTTTTTGGCGGAAGAAGATGAATGAATGAATGAATGAATAATTGCTTTGGGATTAATTTATTTTAACGGCCCTTTTTGAGTTTAAGGACTCTTAACGATTAAAATGGCGGAATAACCCGCAAGGCCTGTGTTGTGTACATGGATAGTTTTGTATATTTTGATGCTTAATGTATGAGTGGGGTTGTAAATTTTGAGAGGGACCAATTAGTGTGCTTGCTATTTTCTTTGAGGGGGAGGGGTGTTAGATATGAATATTATGTATATAGTTGAGTGTACCAATATGGCGGTGCTCTGGGTGTAGTGGGAGGTGACACCCCGCCTTTCCAGTGGTGGCGTCACAGGGAGTATAAGAGGTCATGGCGGGAGATCCTCTGTCTCTTTGCTGTGGACTCTCTACCTGTACAGAGTGACTCCTGTTTAGTTTTTTAATAAAATACATAAACCGTCACCTCGCCTCCTCATCCTTTTACGGACGTAACACAGTGTCTACTTTTTTTTTTCCACAATATTTTTATTGAACCTTTTTACAAACAAAACACAAACAATCAAACACTAATACTAAAATAATTAAACAAAAAAAAATACTAAAAACACCAACAACCACTAACAAAGGCAGGTCTTCAACAATGCTCCTCTATTTAGTCTAGGCAATCCATTACGTAAGTATACATACTATACATTCACCAGTTTGGAATTTACAAGGTCCACACACATCATTCACCTTCTTCTTCAAAAGTTATGTTTAAATTCTTTACATAATCAATGAAAGGTCTCCATATATTCTCAAACACAATTTCTTTTGATTTCAGTATGTATGCTATTCTTTCTAGTGGAAGGTTTGTTAACATCTGTCTTAACCACTGAGTTACAACTGGTCTAGGAATCTTTTTCCACAGTAGTGCAATACATTTTTTGGCGTTGAAGCAAACTGAGGTCTATGAATGCTCATAGAATGAATGCTCATAGAATGTTATGCCAAATGTTATGCTTTTCTGGATAAAGACCCAACAAAAACAGTTTAGGATTCAATATGATTTGTTTTGAAATTATTTTTTCAATTGTTACCCTCACCTCTTCCCAAAACATTCTAATTTTTCTACATTCCCATAAACAATGAAATAGGGTTCCTTTACTTTCCATACATTTTGTGCATGTATCTGGTATGTTTTTGTTATATCTATTTAACTCCACCGGTGTAACATACATCCGCATTAACCATTTAAAATGTATCAATTTAAGACATACATTTATTGATTTGGTTTGAGCTTCTGCACAAGCCAATTCCCATTGTTCCTCTGAAATTTTAGTTTGCAGGTCTTCTTTCCAATAATTCAGTCTTTTCTGTGAGTTTTCACTTGAGGATAATGTCAATGAGTTATAAAACTCTGAAATAATACCCTTTCTCTTACTATCTTTCGTCAAGATTTTTTCCAAGGATGAATAAGTAGGTCGGATGAGAGCATTATTTTGATTAGATCGAATAAAGTTCCTAAGCTGAAGATATTTAAAAAAATGTGTTCTATTAAGATTAAATTTGATCCTCAGTTCTTCAAAAGACATTGTTATCTGAACCTGACACATATAAGTCTCGAATCTTTTGAATCCCTTTTAAATTCCATACTTTAAATACAGCATCCACTCTCCCTGGTTTAAAATATTGATTACCCCATATTGGGCTAAATTGTGACAGTAAGTGTGGTTCTTTTAAATATTTTGTGGTTTCACACCATATTTTGATCATATGCTTTACAAATGGATTTTTAACTTGTTTCTGTAATTTTTTTGCTGAGTCTGAGTATATGAATATGGGAAGAGGTAAAGGTAAATTGTATGATTCCATTTCAGTCCAGTGAGGGAGATCATTTGATGAAAAATAATATGTCATAGACCTCAGTTGTGCTGACCAGTAATACAACATAAAGTTTGGACATTTCAGACCTCCACGATCAAATGGTAAATATAGTAAGGACAGACGTAATCTAGCCTTCCTATTGTTCCATAAAAATTCCACTAACTTTTTTTTAATTCTTGAGAATAGATCTGAAGGTGGTGGTAAAGGAATGTATCTTTAATTTTTTTTCCGGTTCCGGTTCCGCTGGACCGGCGGCGCCACACGAGTCGGCTGCCTGTTGCAACAGCCTTTTTTTTTTTTTTTTTTTATCTTCCTTCTTCTTTCTACACCTTTCACTCTGTATATATATCACGGACGCACGGATCGCCCCGGGGGTCTCCCGGGTCGGCGGACGGAGCCACGGTTTGCAGCGGGAGACGTTACAGCGGGGAGGAGCTAGTGCTAGCTAGCACTTGGCCGCCGCCCGGTGCTAATGGGAAACTCGACATACCGGGAGCTGTAGCGAGAACGACGCAGGTGCCGGGCTGGAGTTTAGGCGGCGTGAAAGAAATATAAGACAGAATAATAAAGAGCGATGGCAAGAACCAAGCAGACCGCCCGTAAAATCTACTGGAGGAAGAAGCCCCCCAGGAGACAGCTAGCCACCAGGGCTGCTCGGAGAGGCGCTCTGGCCACCGGCAGAGTGAAGAAGCCTCGCCGTCACAGGCCCGTGGCTCTGAGAGAGATCCGTCGCTACCAGAAATCCACGGAGCTGCTCATCCGTAAGTTGCCCATCCAGCGCCTGGTGAGGGAGATCGCTCAGGACTTCAAGACCGACCTGCGTTTCCTGAGCTTCGCCGTCATGGCTCTGCAGGAGACCAGCGAGGCCCACCTGGTGGGTCTCTTCTTCGCTAAGGGGGTCACCATCATGCCCAAAGACTTCCAGCTGGCCCGCTGCATCCGCGGAGAGAGAGCTTAGACTTTCTGCTGCACATTCACCAGCCATAATGCTCTGCATTGTGTGTCTATATATATACATTTATAGTAATATGGACATATGTTTACTAGATGTTGTTTTTTCTTGCCTTCTGACTGTTGCTCTGAGTGTTGCTATCCCTATGCTGTTGCAATCCTGGAATTTCCCCATTGTGGGACTAATAAAGGCTTATCTTATCTTATCTTATCGAAAAAAATAAAGTATTTTGGGTAAAATATTACTTTTAAGTATATTGATTCTCTCAATCATTGACATTGGTAGTGACATCCATCTCTGAAGTAACTCATTAATGTCTGTCATTAAGGCTTCATAGTTGGCACTGGCGACTAATTCTAGCTTAGGCACAATTTGAATTCCTAAATATTTAAACTGATTTACAACATTGAATTGATTTACCTCAGGAGCTGGGTGATTTCTCTGGGTCTCATTTAGCATTAATATTGAAGATTTAGTTTTATTTATTTTATATCCTGATATTTCCCCAAAATTCTTTATTAAATTCAACAAGGTCGGGATTGATTTTTTTAAGATTCGACATAAACAAAATTATGTCATCGGCATACAGGGAGATTTTATGTTCTGTTGGTCCTACTTTAATTCCATATATTTGTGGATGTAAACGTACTGCCATCGCTAAAGGTTCAATTGCCATAGTAAACAGTAAAGGTGAAAGTGGGCAGCCTTGTCGACATCCTCTATTGATATTTATTGATTTTGAAATATTGCTGTTTGTTAGGATTTCTGCTGTAGCATTATTGTATATTATCTGAACCCATTTTATGAAATTATTTCCAAGTCCAAACCTTTGTAAAACTTCAAAAAGAGAGGGCCATTCGACCCTATCAAAGGCCTTTTCGGCGTCCAATGATAGGAGAGCTGTATCCGGTGCTTCTTTATTAGAATAGATAATATTAAATAGTCTTCTTACATTATGGAAGCCTTGTCTTCCCTTTATAAAGCCATTCTGATCTCGGTTAATAATATTTGGTAATATTTCTTGTAGTCGTCTTGCTAAAATTTTACAGATTATCTTAAGGCCAGCATTTAGTAGGCTTATTGGTCTCATATTTTCACATTTATTAGAGGGTTTACCTGGTTTTGGCAACAGTATAATTAAGGCATTATTCATGTATGGTGGTAAATTACTATTTTGAAATGCTTCTAAAACCATTTCCAAAAATGGTTTTATTAATTTATTCTTAAATTTTTTATAGAGGTCAACTGGAAGACCATCTGGTCCTGCACTTTTTCCTGATTTCATATTATCAATGGCCAGCCCAACTTCTTCTTGACTAATTTTTGACTCCAGTATCTCTCTGTTTTCATTTGGAATACATGGTATAGATAATCCATCCAAAAACCCATTTAGTTTTGTTAAGTCAGTTTCATTTTTTGTATCATATAATTTTTCATAATAATCTCTAAAGGCACTATTAATTTCTAAAGGATCTACAACTGGCTGTCCATTACTTATAATACTGGTAATTGGTGTTTTAAATTCTAATTGTTTAATCTGCCATGCCAATAATTTCCCTGATTTTTCACCTTGTTCATAAAAAGATTGCTTCAATCTTAGAAGACTTGAGGCAGCTCTATTCGCTGATTTTTTGTCATTTTCAGCTCTCAGAATCAGTAATTCGTTCTCTAACTTTGGATCACTTCCTTCATACACTTTTTCTTGAAGAATTTTTATTTTATGTTCCAATTGGACTCTCTCCTCTCGAGTCTTCTTAGATTTTGAACCTGTATAACTAATAATATGCCCCCTAATAAAAGCTTTGAAAGCCTCCCACTTTATACATGCTGATGTTTGTGTAGTATTGATATCAAAGAATTCATCTATCTGTTTTTCTATGTATTTAACAAATTCCTCATCCTGAAGCCATTTATGCTGAAATTGCCACCTACCTGGTTCCTTTGTCAATTTCTTATCTACATATATTAGACAGCAGGGTGCATGATCAGAGATCACAATATTATCATAGAAGCAGTTTTGAATCTTGGACCTTAATTCTGTGGAGATCAAAAAATAGTCAATACGTGAGAATGTCTTATAGGTATTAGAATAACAAGAATAGGCTTTAACTTGTGGTTTCATTTCTCTCCATATATCTAGCAATCTCAATTCTTTCATAAAATGATTAATGATCATCCTGCATCCATTGTGCGTACAGTCCAGTCCTGTTGATCTATCTATACCGGGATTCAACGTACAATTAAAATCCCCTGCTTTTATATGTTGCCCTGTAAGTGAAGATAAAATAAGAAATAAATTAGTAAAGAAATTTTGATCATCTATATTGGGACCATATAAGTTCACCAGATTTATATTTTCTAATAACAAAGATCCTTGAATGATTAGATATCTTCCAAATTTGTCACCAATTACATTTTTCACTTGAAATGGGACTGATTTATGTATGAGAGTCATAACTCCCCTGGCTCGGGATGAAAATGATGAGGTGAATACACTTCCTTGCCATCTTCTCCTAATTCTTTTTACATCCTCCTCTATTAGATGAGTTTCTTGTAAAAACACAATTTTTGAACCTATGTCTTTTATTTTATTCATAACTTGTTTAAGTTTTTTTAAATTTTGTAGACCTCTGCAATTCCATGAAGTTAAATTAAGATTAACGCTTTGGTCTATGATCAATAAGGAGTTTGGGATTACCTTGCAATGTAAACATGCTCATACAGAGAAGCAAAAACATGAGTGATTGAACATTCATCCTACAAACTACACACAAACAAATTCCCCCTTCCCACATTCGTGGTAATCCCCCCAAAATCAAAAAAAAAATTCCGTCTCCCGCTATAGCTATTGACTGCTCCACACCCGCGAGGACCAGCCAAAGCCACTCCCTCTTCATCCTCCCAATCACCCTAACTCTACTGCTTTAAATGACGTAACATTAACTCTCTTCTGTAGTTTTCCAACTTAACTCCAAAATTTTATAGCAACTTTGTACATCATAGGTTTGTTTTTTTTTAATAATATATAATACAATCTATATTTTGTAAACTTGCTATATGCTTCAGATCAGTCAGATGCCTGTGCAAATGCTTAAATATTCTACCTTATATTTTGTTCATGCTTAGCTCCCACCAGTCTCTTCTTGGATCTTCTTGATGAACTCCTGCGCCTCCTCAGGGGTCTTGAAGATGTGGGTTCTGCCCTTATACGTGACCAGCAGTCTTGCAGGATAAATCACTCCATGACGAATCCCAAGGTTGCGCAGCTCTTTACGGGCGGGGTCGAACTGTTTCCTTAATTGTTGGATTCCTGTGGCCAAATCTGGGTAGAACCGCACCTGTTGATCCTGGTATTTAATTTCTCCTTTGGCTCGCGCCGCGTTGGAGATCGTCATCCTGTCTCTGTAGCTGAGGAACTTCATAATCAGCGTCCTCGGTGATGCCTTGTTATCTCTCGGTGGGCCAATTCGGTGGGCGCTTTCTAAGACGACTGATGACTGCAGCTCCGCATTGTTCAGCGCTTCTGGGATCCACTTTTCCAAAAAGGAACATGGATCCAGACCCTCCGTTCTCTCCGGGAGACCCACCAGCCTCAGGTTGTTCCGTCTCGACCAGGATTCTAAATCCAGAACATTATCTTCCAGACGTTTATTTTTTAATTCCAATGTGCGCACCTTTAACTGTAGGCCGGTGACGTCATCCTCAGCACTGGCAATTCGGAGCGACACCTGCGACACCTGTTCCATACAGTCGCTTAATTCCTTTCTCATTCCTTCAATCGCTGCTATAATCCCATCAAATTTAGTGGAGAAGTCTGCTCTCATTGAACTAATGGCAGCGAGCACCACATCTGTGCCGTCACCAGCAGTCACCGCTCCTCCGCTAGCTTGTTCCGCCATATCTGGGGATTTTTCTGCTGCATCACGGACGTGAAAGTCCGTTAACTTGGACTGTTTCGGCAGTTCAGTTTTTCCTCCACCTGATTTCCCAGCCTTAGGCTTTACCGGTATGTCCTCGCCCAAACGCTGGGATAGTTTTTGTTCCAATTGAGAGAGTTATTTGCCGATTTTTTTATTTTTAGGAGCAGAGTAGAGGGAAGCATGTCCTTCTACGTGGCGGCCATAACCGGAAGTCCACACAGTGTCTACTTATTAGCAAGTACAGTATTTTACCATATCTAACATCAGGAAATAATTGTGTCTCAAACTATGCTAACTAGTAGTTTTTATCATCTAAACATTAGTAGGCAGTTTTAGTTTCTGAACATTAACAAGTTGTTTTTGGCATGTAAATGTTAGCAAGCAGTTTACCGCATTACACTGGAATTGTCTCAACTTTAGCAAGTAATTTTAGTGTCTTAATGTTAGCAAGTAGATTTTAGCATCTACTGTAAATGTTAGGAAGTTGGGGGTTTTTTTACATCAAAACATCCTGATTGATACCTTATTTTGAACAAGTAAAAAAATCTATGTAAAATAAACAATAAACATCTAACTAGCTTTTAGTGTTTAAACAATTTTAGTTTAGTTTTCAGCATCTAAACACTTGCAAATTGTTAGTGTCTAAAAATTAGTAAGTAGTTCTTAGCATCTCAACATCTGTAACTTGAAGTTCTTGGTGTTGAAACATTTTTAGCTTTTAGATGTGAACATTAGCAGTTCATTTTTGTAAGTCAAAGTCAGTGGATTTTAGTGTTTAAACATTATCAAGTTGTTTTAGTCCCTAAAACTAAGAAAGGCTTTCATTTGAGTCAAACTGAGTAGCTTATATCAATGTTAAGCAACTAATTTTCAGCATCTAAACATTAGCAAGTGGATTCAGTGACCAAGTGAGCAGTTTTTACCTGAGCACAAGCAAGTAGTTTTAGTGTTTAGATGTTAGCAAGTCATTTTAGCATCTTAGCAAGTAGTTTTAGTTGTAAAAGTTATTTAGATGTGATGCTGAGGTGACTTTCTGTACAAAGGATCAAAGTCTGGTGTGGTGGTGGACCTTGAAGCTCTGAAACATGTCCAGGTTCTGCTGTCTGAACTGGAAGTACTGGGCCAACAGTCTGAACGTTTCCACCTGGTCAAACTTTCTGGCCCTGAGGAAGCGGAGGATGAAGTCATCGTCCGTTCGCAGGAAACCGATGTCCGGCCTTGTTACTATCATGTCCCGCACCTTCAGTTGACACAAACAGAAGCGTTCTGATGATAAGAACAGATCTTTAAATATGCTTGTAAATTAAGTGTTGCTTTGAAAAGATAGTCTAGGTTTTTTAAATTTATTTTCCAGTATAAAGAAAGAAATATCAGATGAGAAAATGCAGTCTAGTGAGTTAGTTTGGAGATTTTCATCATTAGTGTTTTTAATAAGATCGATTTAGAGATACAAAGTCTTGAGAATTCAGTTCTGCAAATAACTATACTGTAAACTGCAGTTCCTGAAAAACACCACAAGGTAGAACCTCCACTGTAGAGTTGTTGTGTACCTGCTGGATGTCCTGGTGTAGTGTGTCCGGGTTTTCGTTCAGTTCCAGGCGAGCCTTCTCCGTTGTCTCGGAGCTCAAACCGGTGTGTAGGTGAGTCATCATATTGTCTCCCTCTATTTTCGTTAATATCCTTCAAAAAATAAGTAGTTTTCCCTCTGACAACAGTCAACTCTGTTTATCCGGTGTATGACAAAATGTCCACGTACGTCTTTAGTTCCAGTGTTTCAATAGTCCAAGACTGTCTTCCAGGTTTTAGGGTCAGTTTCTTTGTGTTGGTGTTTCTTTGCCCTTATTATGAGTAACAATCGTATCTGCTGTGGTTTTTGATTTCAGAGTTTACATTCCCAATCAGGAAGTGAACAAGAAATACTTTCTGTCCGTTGAAGACAATCGTCGATTGGTGTTTGCTGTACAATCCACTCCACCGTTAACGGCGTGTTGTCCAATGGTCGCAGCTCATCGGCCAACATTCATCACCGCTGTCATCGTCTACATTGTTGTCGCTCGGAAAACCGAAAGTCTGCGTCTCGGTAACTTTGGGTAGAAAAAGAAAATCAGTTTTTTGGTTTTAAATTCCTGTCATTTTTCTCTTGAGTGTCCCATCTCCTCCTTCTCTCCGTCATGGCTCTTTCAGGTTTTTTGGTTTCAGGTTTAATCAAACCTTGCCTTCGTCATGATGCAGACTGTTGATGGTGGTAAACCATGTTGTTCTGCACTCAGTTGGGTGTCAAAGAAAAATCAGTGGTTGGATAAGGCAACTCGGTTGGATGTGGCCACGTCAGCCTGGAGAGACAACACAAAGTATTACAACAGATCAAACTATCTTCAACAATCTTTTTAACAAAACAGACCATGGACTTAGCGAAGAATGCTGTTTTTAACTAGGACTACGATGACGGTGGTTCTAATTACAGTGTAAAAGTGTAGGGTTAAAGCCTTGACCCACTGGGCTGTTGTTCTGCTTGATGCTCTCACAACCCAACAACCTTCCCCAACAGCACACATACGTCTGCCCAATGTACAAAGTTTGCATCAGGAATACATCTTTTAGAGGTCGTTTGCACATTGGCAAAATATTAGACATCGGCATAATGCCAACGTCTAGTCAATGCAACATCAAGAAGTCATGCTATTGGTTGACATCTAGCCAATGTCTTGCCAATGTGCAAATGACCTCTATAAGATGTATTTCTGATGCAGACTTGCTGACATGTATGTTGTTGGAGTTGTTATAGTAGAGACCATGTATGTCAAACTCAAGGTCCACGGACCACGTCCAGTCCCTGGCACAATTATATCTGGCCTGTGAGATAATGTAGCGAGCACAGTATGAATAATACAAAAGCAAATGCTAGCTTACCTATTTTCAGTAAGTGTGGCTGCAGCAAAATCAGCCTCTTGGGAAAAAAATTACCAGATGAAAAGTTGGCCATGAAAATTTAAAGATAAATGGAAGATATACATTTTTTTCCAACATGAAGCTCACAAACTAAGCTGTAGCTTAGCTTGTTAGCTCATTTCCTTGAAAAAGGTTTTCAAGATATCAAAAACAGCCAGATTATCTAATTTATTTGTCATGATACGCTGTCTGAAATGGGGTCAATTTAGGTCTATTTTCCAATAAATTTTAACCTATTTGCTCCTTGATTTAGCCTTTTTTTTTATTTTGGCCAACTGTTCGACTGAGATTGAAACCCTGATGGACCTCGATGAACAATCAAAATCCAACTTGAAGATGCAATGATAACAGGCCTTTAGAAACGTTTGTTATTGATAATTAATTTGTTCAAAGGCAACCAGTGACCTGTACCAGACATCCATACTACCATTAAGCAATCCTTACTTTTTTCAAGCTATTTCAGATTTACAAGAATAGTCCAAAACATTAAAAATTTAAGATAGGGCTTTAAAGGTGATACAGACAACATTGTGACCTCCTAGCCAGCAGGTGCCACACTTAGGCTTGCCTTACATCAACACACAGTGCAGACTATTCTACAATCTCAGTTCTTTGGTGATTACCAGCCAGATATGGCATGTTAAGTGGGGACTCTTGTGGCGTGAACTTTATGTGAGCCGACGGAATGTGACATCAGCAATTCATGTTGTTGGTTGTAGCATCCTTACCGGCCACTGCAGTTCTTGTCATCCAACTGCTCAGATGTAAATATTATGATTTTGGACTCACAAATTTTTTTGAAAAGTATTTTTTTCATCAATATATAATTTTTTGAAGAATGTAAAGACTTTAATTCTGCATCTTTCTAAACATTTTGCTGATGTATTATTTTTAAATAATATTTAATATTTAAAAATACTGTATAGTACACCTTTAATAGCCAACTTTCTTTGTCAAGTTGCTATCAGACCACTAATTGCTTCTATGTAGTTAGGTATTTTTGGTTAAAAACTGAATCTAGCGAGACTCCATTCTTCCCCAGAAGCCCACTCTACTCTGATTGGTCAGCTCTACACCCACTGCTCCCCATTCTGCTACAGTTCAGCCATCAGTTGTGGCAACCAGAGAAGCTAGACTAGCTAAACTGAGGTTTGTTGAGGACTGGTCTCCATTACCATCCCAGTGGATTTATTTATGAACTGAACAGGGATGAAACTGATGAAGACAATACTGATGGTGATGTTCTTAGAGGCCAAACATGTTCAAATCAAGATCTGAAGGTAGTGGAAATGGGAAAAGACTGGAGCCAAGTTAGAAGCGTCCACTTGTTCCCTACATACCGCCCTATATAGTGAATCAGCCATGCTGTAATTCTGTTTGAAATCTTAAATTCACTATACTAGTGCAAGCCCGTAGAAAGCAAGTATTCTTGTCTGAAAACAGGTAGCCCAATTAGGCTTTACAGGCCCAAATGTAGGCTGTGTTTGAAAGGGGAATACAAAGAGGTGTAGCCCATATGTAGACACTCACGCCTTAGACTTTAACAAATATAAAAGGGACTGAACGGCACTATGATCTACTTGATTGTGTGAATATTAATTACAGAATTATTGAAAATAAATGGGACATCCAATATTGGCGACTGTTTAAGAATCCTTGTTTATTTTCTGTCAGCTCACTTATTTATGTGATCTTTTATGACTTATATTCATAAGTGTTATATCTTGCACTTTGGGGAATGGGGGTTGTTCAGTCAGCATTATAATTGTTTTAGTTTATAATCTATCGTCACTAAACTCATGCAGTACTTATAACAGGACACATTTGCAAATATTTGAGACCTATTCTACTGCATCCTTTTATATTTTAGCAATATTATAAGTACAAAACACCAATATTATACACAGCAGAATGAACTGTTTGGCTGCAATCATTGCATCGGTGTTGCCCATTTCTCAGTAAATATTTAAATAAAAATGATTTATTTCATTATTTGGGCGTTTTTGTATCCAGTTTGGTGACAGTCGTCGTTTAGTCAAACCGTGCATTTGGCTGCATATGATAAGCAGTTGATCTGGGCATTCTGCTCCACAAGCATGGTGGTATTATTATTAACTTTTAATTTTTAGATAGCCATGCGAGCACACCAAGAGGAGCGCCATCGGCGATGGCGAGTCATGGTCCTGCAAAGGGACTCCTATCTACCGCTGACCGGGTGGGCAGGGCTTGCTTCCCTGTGAAGGACGGCATTCTGCCCGCTGCTTCTCCAACACCAGTGTTTTTTAGGCAGACCCTAGGTCCCCGCTGGCATTCCCTGAATTATCCTTTAGACGTACGCAATCACGGCAACATTATAGTATATTTTTTTTACCCGTTACATCTTCAGTATTCTCCCTTTCTTGTCAAATTTGTCGCTTTTCACTTTCTTTTATTGTTTGCGAAGCACTGTGGTGACTGACTGGTCATGATGCCACATATTATCCAATCAGCATCGCTGTGATGCTGCATATTAGCCAGTCAGCATGGTTGTGATGCCGCGTATTAGCCAATCGGCACAGAGTCAATCCGAAACCCCACCCACATTTCCTGAAGCCAGGGTATGAAGAGACAGAGTGTTGCCAGAACGGTGGCTAAACTTTTATTGATAAAATTTACATATTTTGACTGAGCTTTGCTTATTTATCAATACAGTAAAATCAGTTTGATTTAATATGTACTTACTACAAAATACATTTAAGCATTTCTTTTCTAACTATGTTAATTTGCTACTTTTTTCTCCTCAATTTACAGTGGGGGGGGGGGTGTTTCTTATAAATTTGCAACTTTTTTCTCAAAAATTTGCAACTTTTTTCTTGTAGATTTGAAACTTCTCTTTTAACCCCTTAGCATTCCAGCCAGTTTTCCTAAATTTAGCACATTGTCATGATTCAGATCAGGGTTAGGTTCAAATGCAGAGCTGCCAGAACGATCAATCAGACTCCAATGAAAAGTTTAACAATTTTATTAAAAAACTCACAGAAAATAAAAATACAAAACCCAAGGAAAGCGGAACACAAAAATGGCAACTTAATTTTCACAAGACAGGTGCCCCCTGGAGTGCATGTAGCCTACGGGAGAGGCGGCGGCCTCCGTCGGTCTATGATGACCATGGAAGAGAATCCTAAACGTCTACTCTGCTGGAACAGCACTGCCTGTGGCTGAACAGGCCGATGCGCGAATGACAGTCCCTGTCACACAGGTCGCACTTGTGGGTGGTCTCCGTGCTGCTGGGTCTGTGGCGGTTCTTCCTGCGGGTCCTTTTTTCATCTGCTGCAGCAGTCAGTCTCTCTTCACCCGCCTTGAGCTGTCTGGTCAGGGTGCCTCTCCATTTGGAGCGGTCCGTTGCAAGGTCCTCCCAGCGCTCTGTGTTGATATCCAGGGCCTTCATGTCTCTCTTGCAGACGTCTCTAAAGCGCAGCTGTGGGCAGCCAACGTCTCTCCTGCCAGTTGCAAGTTCTCCGTAGAGGACGTCTTTGGGGATTCTGCCATCCTCCATACGGTGAACGTGGCCTAGCCAGCGGAGCCTGCGCTGCCTGAGTAGAGTGAACATGGAAGGAAGGCCAGCGCGGGACAGAACTTCTGTGTTGGGCACTTTGTCCTGCCAGGATATGTCCAGGATGTGGCGAATGCAGCGCAAGTGGAAGGAGTTCAGTCTCTTTTCCTGCCGGGCGTATGTTGTCCACGTCTCACTCCCATAGAGCAGTGTGCTGATGACGCAGGCGTTGTACACTGCCATCTTCGTCTTGACAGAGAGTTTGGGATTCTCCCACACTCGTGTGGTGAGGTGAGCGAGTGTGAAGGCTGATTTTCCAATCCTCTTGTTGATCTCTGTATCAAGGGAGAGGTTGTTGCTGATCGTGGACCCCAGGTACGTGAACTGATTCACGATCTCCAGCTTGTAGTCGTCGATGGTGATGGTTGGTGGTGCTTCCGTGCCTTGCGCCAAGACGTTAGTCTTCTTCAGGCTGATGGTAAGCCCGAAGTCCTTGCATGCCTGGGAGAAGCGGTCCGTCAGGGTCTGAAGCTCCTGCTGTGTGTGGGTTACGACTGCAGCGTCATCTGCGAACAGCATGTCTCTGATTAGAGCCTCGCGTACTTTGGTTCTGGCTTTCAGGCGGGCGAGGTTGAAAAGCCTGCCGTCAGATCTTGTGTGCAGGTAGATTCCCTCTGTTGCTGTGCTGAAGGCATGCCTCAGGAGCATAGCAAAGAAAATCCCAAAGAGGGTTGGCGCAAGTACACAGCTCTGTTTCACTCCGCTGCGTATGTTGAATGGCTCTGAGATGTTGCCATCGTGCTGCACTATCCCCTCCATGTTGGTGTGAAATGATTCGATGAGGCTTTGCAACTTTGGTGGGCATCCTATCTTTGGCAGGATCTTGAAAAGGCCCTCTCTGCTGACCAGATCGAACGCTCTGGTGAGGTCGATGAAGGCGACGTACAGAGGCATGTTCTGTTCTCTGTATTTCTCCTGGAGTTGGCGGATGGAGAATATCATGTCTACCGTCGATCGTTCAGCGCGGAAGCAACACTGAGACTCGGGGTAGACACGTTCGGCAAGCTTCTGTAGACGAACGAGAACAACTCGTGCGTAGACTTTGCCAACAACGCTGAGGAGGGAGATGCCCCTGTAGTTGTTGCAGTCGCTTCTCTCCCCTTTGTTTTTGTAGAGGGTGATGATCTTGGCATCCCTCATGTCCTGTGGTACGGCACCTTCCTTCCAGCACTGGCAGAGGACGTCATGCAATGGCAGCAGTAGGGCGGTCTTGCAGTGCATGATCAGGTCGGGGGGGTATGCCGTCGTTGCCGGTGCCTTGCCAGCGGCCAAGCTATCAATGGCCCTTGCTGAGTTCGTCGATGGTTGGCTCGCATCAAGTTCGTCCATGGATGGCAGGCAGTCGATGGCATCAAGGGCTGACGGTGTCACGGTGTTCTGTCTAGAGTAGAGGTCGGAGTAGTGTTCCACCCATCTCTCCATCTGCTTGTTCTTTTCTGTGATCATCTCCCCAGTGGAAGATTTGAGGGGGGCCATCTTGCTCTGAGCCGGACCAAGTGCTTTCTTGATGCCATCATACATACCACGGATGTTCCCTGTTATGGCAGCGGTTTGAATGTCTTGGCTGAGCTGAGTCCAGTACTCGTTGGCACAGCGCCGAGCAGTCTGCTGAACTTTGCTTCTCGCAGCCCTGAGAATCTGGAGATTCTTCTCGTTTGGGTACTTCTTGTACTCAGCAAGTGCGGTTGGCTCGGCATCAAGTTCGTCCATGGATGGCAGGCAGTCGATGGCATCAAGGGCTGACGGTGTCACGGTGTTCTGTCTAGAGTAGAGGTCGGAGTAGTGTTCCACCCATCTCTCCATCTGCTTGTTCTTTTCTGTGATCATCTCCCCAGTGGAAGATTTGAGGGGGGCCGTCTTGCTCTGAGCCGGACCAAGTGCTTTCTTGATGCCATCATACATACCACGGATGTTCCCTGTTATGGCAGCGGTTTGAATGTCTTGGCTGAGCTGAGTCCAGTACTCGTTGGCACAGCGCCGAGCAGTCTGCTGAACTTTGCTTCTCGCAGCCCTGAGAATCTGGAGATTCTTCTCATTTGGATACTTCTTGTACTCAGCAAGTGCTGAGCGCTTGGCTTCAATGACGGGGGTCATCTCGGTCAACTTGGCATCAAACCAGTCCTGTGACTTCGAGGTCTTCCTCCCAAAGGTAGCCAAGGCTGTGCGGTGGATGGTGTTTCGCAGCTCTTCCCACTTCTGCTTTGTAGATTCTCCTTCTTGTGGTACACCAAGTTCCTTCTCAATGGTGGAGGCAAACTGCTCAATATGTTCTGGTTGGGCCATCTTGCTGGTGTCAATCCGTGCCTTTCCAGGTTGTCTAGCACGATGGAATTTCTTCAGCTGCAGCTTGACCTTGCAACACACCAATGAATGGTCTGTGTCGCAATCTGCACTCTGGAACGAACGGGTGATTAGCACGTTCTTCAGTGAGGTGCGCCTGGTCAGGATCAAGTCCAGCTGGTGCCAGTGCTTTGAGCGTGGATGTTGCCAGGAAACCTTGTGTTGGGGCTTGGTCTTGAAGAACGAGTTTGTGATGCACAGATCGTGATATGTGCAGAACTCGAGCAGCCGCTGTCCGTTGTCGTTCATTCTGCCCACGCCAAAAGGTCCAAGACAGGACGGCCAGGAGTCGTGGTCAGCATGGCGGATCTCTGGCGCCTTAAAACCAGATGCTTCGGGTAGATGGTGGCTCGTCAACCTGGGAAGGTAGCCCATCTAGGGGAAGGTAAACCCTGATTTCAAATCTCTGCTGCCTTGCGGCATACCCGGTCACGGGAAAGGCTTCGGGAGTCAACCCTGAGGAAAAATCCGGAGTCGGAGCCCCTAAGGCAGTTCTATGTTGTGCTCAACATTGTTCTGGCAGCCTACAGGAGAGAGCAGACAGAGATTATAAGGGACAGATTCTCCAAAGGGAGAATAATGCGGGAAAGCGCACTTATGGCTTGAGCAGTGGAGTCCAGCAGGGACCTGGGGACGGGGGGAAGGCAGAGATCTGGGTGGACGTCCTGATCTTCCTGGTCAGGCGACTGTGATCAGCTCTTGAGACACACCTGCGGGTGGCAGCACCCAGACGATCCAGCGATGAGCTCTCCACACGCTGAATCTTAAATACACTGGCTCATCAGATGCAGCAGGTGTGTAATCACGCAGGTGCGTCCAATAATACGGAGTGGGAAACCAGGAACAGGAGGGTAGGAGGAGCACGCTCGCCTGATCATCACAGCGTTCCCCCCCCCCCCCCAAGGGATGCCTCCTGGTGTCCCACTGGGCTTGCATCGATGGGTTTGATGGAATGCCTGAATCATGTGCCTGTCCAAGATGTACAACCCCGGGATCCAAGACCTCTCCTCTGGACCGTCTCCTTTCCAGTGAACAAGGTACTGGCATCCCCGCCCCCGACGACACACGTCCAGAATCCTCTCCACCGTGTATGTGGTTTGTCCGTTGATGATCCGGGAGCGGAGGGGGGTCCGGAGGAGGGCAGAGAGGACTGGCAGAGAGGGGCTTAATCTTGGAGACGTGAAATGTGGGATGGATGCGCATAGAGGGCGGCAAGTCCAACCAAACGATGACATCGTTGATCAACTGCTTGATGGTGTAGGGGCCCAGATATCAGGGGGAGAGTTTCCGGGACTCCATCTTCAGCAGGATCTGGTCAGAGAACAGCCATACCCTCTGTCCCACTGTGTACTTTGGCGCTGGTGCCTGTCTGCGGTCAGCATACAGTCTATTCCATTCCACAGATCGAAGGAGGGCAGCCCTCATGGCCCTCCACAGACGGCGGCACCAGCGTGCATGGGCTCCACGGATGGGACGGCGAGGCCCCTCTCCACCATAGGTAGCAAAGGTGGAGTATAACCCATCGACGCTTCGAATGGCGTAAGCCCAGTGGAGGAGGAGATCGCCGAGTTGTACGCGTATTCCACCCAGGTCAAATGGGAGCGCCAGGTGGTCGGGTTTGAGGATGCTACGCACCTTAAGGTGGCCTTCAGGAACTGATTAGCACGCTCAGCCTGACCATTACTTTGGGGGTGGTATCCTGAAGTCAAACTGGCGGTCGCACCCAAGAAGCAGCAGAATGCCTTCCACACCTGGGATGTGAATAGGGGCCTCCGGTCTGAGACGATGCCAATGGGAATACCGTGTAGCCAGATACGTGCTGCGTCAGTAGGTCGGCCGTCTCCATGGCAGATGAGAGCTTGGGGAGGGGGATAAGATGGATAGCCTTGGAGAAGCAGTTGACTATAGTGAGAAGACCTGCAGGAGGGGAGGAGTCAGTCTTGTTAGCAGAGCAGGTGTGGCAGGCCTTGACATACTCCCGCACATCTCTCCTGAGTGTGGGCCACCAAAACACCCTCCAGAGTAAGTCAGTAATTCAGGAAATACCGGGATGACAGGCGAAAAAACTGGTATGAATCACCTCCCTACGTAGCGCCGCAGGGACATAAGATAAGATAAGATAAGCCTTTATTAGTCCCACAATGGGGAAATTCCAGGATTGCAACAGCACAGGGATAGCGACACTCAGAGCAATAATTAATGTAGGGAAAAGTCAATTTTAGACAATCTTTAGTAAACCCCCAGAAAACAGTGTGGACTGTTAGATATGAACTGTCAGTGAAAGCAGTAGCATTTCTATGCCAGAGGTGGCGCTCAGTAGTGATGAAACACTGTATAGTGTTAGAACACCACAGAAGAAGAGTAGTATGTGTTCTAGTGTGTGTTCCAGAGAATGTTCGAGAGAGTGTTATGAACAAGATGGTGTCTAGCGATGTGCTGTGAAAGTGTGTGCCGTGCCGTGTGTGCTGAGAAGTTAATAAACGGTCGCTGCAAAGTCTAACAGCTTGGCTCAATCATCCTTCCTCCCTTTCGCCCCTCCTGGGTGTAACAAAACTTGGTAGCAGAGGATGGTTCAGTCGTGTCTAAGACGGTGAGTGTGCAAATAAAAAAAAAAAAAAGGCCGTAACGATGGAGCTGGAACAGCTACAAGATAAGCTAGGCGAGGCCTTGGTGCCGTTACGGGCCGAACAGCTAAATGAGGTCTGTTTATTTGCAAAGATAAGCCCAGCTGAACCGTCTAAGAAGTACACGCTGATACGACTGTTAATCGAGGAGGTGGAGAAAGCCATTGAATGCGAAGAGGAGGATGTAGCCCGGGAGTTTCTGCTAAAGCTAATAGCATGTGCTAACGAAGCTAAGCTAAGTGAACCGTTGACGCAGGCAGCGGCCGGCACGAGCCGCGAGGCGGAGGCACTCGCCAGTTTAAAGAGCCAGTATGCCGCTCTGCATGAAAGCATCATTGATTCAGCTAAAAAGGTTGAAGAGGAAATAATAAGGCTGACGGATGATGAGGCCGGACCGCCATTTTGTGACACAGCCCGAGGCCGCGCAGCCACAGAGCCGCCATTTTGTGATACAGCCCGCGGTCCCCACAGTGCCCCTACCGCCAGAAGTGATCATTAAACGGGAGTTTAAGATAAATGGGCAGATAGGGGAGAGGGGCCAAAAAGACAAGTTGTCTTATTCCAATCTCACTCACTAGATTGATATGGGCTTAAAAAAAAGTACAGTGAGGCTGAGATAATTGAGGCTGTTGTCAGAGCAGTGAGTCCTGGATTGAGTTTGCGCGCTATGCTGGAGATTAAGTCAGATCTCACACTGCCACAGCTGCGCATAATTCTGCGAGGACATTATAAAGAAGATAGTTCCACTGACTTGTATCATCGTCTGATAAATCTCACACAAGACAGTAATGAGTCACCTCAGAACTTCCTGTTTCGTGCCATTGAGCTGAAGGAAAGACTTTTAGCAGCATCCAGAGAGTCTGGCACTGAAGAGCAGTTTAGTTCTGATCTTATTCAGAGGAAGTTTCTGAGGGCGGTGGAAACAGGACTGATCAGTGTTGATGTGAAGTATCAACTGAAGCGTTATTTGGAGGATCCTGCCGTCACCGACGAGCTACTGAATTCAAAGACAAATGCAGCAGCCAGTCTTGAATGGGAACGGCATCAGAAATTTAAAAGGCACACAAAAGAACTAAAAGTTCGAGAATGCCGAGTGGAAAATCTGACGGGTCAGTATGCAACCGAGAGAGAAGTGGATGGCCAAGAGCGCCCCCTACCATCGACAAAAGGAAAAATCCTTAAGTCCCAAAGCACAGTGACCCGTACGGAATCTGAGCTCCTGAACATAGTCACGCAGCTGAAGAGTGACATGGAGGAGATCAAAAAGGCCATACGTGAGTCTCCCAGAGCACCTCGCGCTCAAAGAGCCAGGAGGACACGTGGCTGCAAGAGATGTAGTCCACCAGCAATGGCGAACAATGCAACCACTGCTTCCGGTGTGGAGTTAGTGGCCACATGTCAAGGGAATGTCGGATAGGGAGGAGACTCGGAAGAGGAACAGGGCAAGTAGACACGGCGGCCAATACTGTCGCAACCACATCAGAACAAGCTAACACACAAGAACTGTATGAGCTCGTTACTGACAGTATTCGGAGGTTGGAAGCAAGGCTGGTAGCTAGGGCCGAGGCACCTCCTGAAGAAACGGTCCGTGTTAATCTACTGTCCCCTAATCGCCAATTACAGTTACTCAATTTGGTTGGAAAAAAATATGTCATCACCTGCTTCCTCGATGACAAGGAGACACAAGCATTGTGGGACACAGGGTCACAGGTTTGTTTAATGAATGACGCCTGGAGACAGGAGCACCTGCCACACACCACCGTCAGAGACTTAGCCGAGTTGGTGGGTCCAAGTATCCTGAATGGGAGGGCAATGAACCAGACACGATTCCATTCTCAGGGTGGGTCGAAGTCACATTTAAGCTGCCGACAGTTAGTCGCCCACCGGTGGAACTCTTAGTTCCTGTGCTAGTGGTGAAGGAGGACGGAGTGGCAGAGCCACCTATCATTGGGTTCAACGTGATTGACCATGTCCTGAAGATGGGCATTAAACCCCCTTGTGCCATCAGTGAAGCTGTTAGCGCAGCCTTCTCATTTGACTGTAAGAAAACAGAGGTGTTTTTGAAAGTGATGCAAAGTGAGGAGGATAGGCTGAGGGAAGGAATGGTAAAAGTTGGCAGTGAGTTGGTTACCATCCCTGCTGGCCAAACCAAAACAGTCAAAGGTTGTGTCAGAGCAGGCTCACTTCCAGACACACAAGACGTCTTATTTGAGCCGAGTCAGTACACCCAGTTACCAGAGGGTTTGCAGATGCAAAGTAGGTTGGTGCAGTTATGGAAAGGGAGGCGATCTATGTTCAAAATACCTATAACAAACAGTACGTCCCGTGATATCCAGCTGCCCGCTAAGACCATTTTGGGGGAAACGCAGAGAGTTAAAACTGCTTATCCGGCAGATATTAGACCCCCTGCTGTAAACCAAGCAACCGTCGACCCGACGACGAGTGAAACAGGAAGAAATAAAGAGACCAAGATGAACTGTGCTGTCAAAGAGACTATGGACATGTGGGACCCTCCAGTTCCCCTTGATCATCTCTCGCCCATACAGCAAGAGCAAGTAAAACAGCTACTACGGGAGGAACGGCAAGCGTTTTCCCGTGATGAGTATGATGTAGGGACAATTCCCTCTTTACAGTTGAAGATCAGACTCAAGGATCACGATCCTGTCAAAAAGACTTATGTTTCTGTTCCCAAACCACTTCATAAAGAAGTAAAGGAGTATTTAGAAGACCTGCTTAACAGGGGCTGGATCACCAAATCCAAGTCATCGTATTCCAGTCCAATCGTCTGTGTGCAGAAGAAAGATGGAGGTCTGCGTTTGTGCTGCGACTTTAGAGAGTTGAACAAGAAGTCTATCCCAGACAGGACACCCAATTTCCCCGCACCTACACGACTACTGCAGAACAGTCTAAAGGGGAGTGTGTGGTTTTCAGTCCTCCGTCCAAGGGAAGGCGTATCACCAGGGGTTTCCTGGAAGAGTCAAGTAGGCCCCTCACTGCATTTATCACTCCCTGGGGTTTGTTCGAGTGGGTAAGAAATATCCATTTGTTTGTCCTCAGCACCAGGCAGCATTCCTGAGATCTATTGGAGGAGTGCTTGTGGGGGTTGAGAGATGATTATTTGTCTGCCTTACCTCGATGATAACCTTGTCATTCACAGACTTTTGAAGATCACATGCGAGACCTGAGAAGCGTCCTGCACCACTTCATAAAAGCCATTGGGGTGAAGCTGACTCCCCGGAAATGTGAGTTTATTCAAGCAGCAGGTACGTTTTCTTGGTAAAATGGTAACAGGACAGGGTTACACCATGGACCCTGCGGACATTGCCCCAGTGCAGACACTCAAACGGCAGCAACCTTCGACTGTTGGAGAACTAAGGAAATTGCTAGGTTTTATTTCATATTACCGCAGCTGTATTCCAAACTTCTCTCGTATAGCAAAGCCTCTTTACGACCTTCTGGCTAACGACCACACAGACAAAGCAAAGAAAAACTCAAAGAAACATGTCAAAAAAAACAATGGTGGCCACTTACCCTCATCTCATGTGATCAGGTGGCGCCCAGAGCATCAAGCAGTAGTTTGTCAGCTTGTTGACCTTCTTACCCAACCCCCAGTGTTAGGTTACCCGAACTTTGAAGAGCCCTTCATTGTGCACTGTGACGCTTCACAGGAGGGGCCTTGGGGCGGGTGTTATACCAGCGACAACAAGACAAACTGGTGGTGATAGCATATGGCTCTAGGACACTGTCAAATTCAGAGAAGAACTACCACCTTCATTCAGGGAAGCTGGAGTTTCTTGCCATGAAGTGGGCCATCTGTGAGAGGTTTCGGGATTATCTGTACTATTCTCCACCATTCACTGTCTATACGGACCATAATCCCCTAACGTATGTGCTCACCACCGCAAAGTTAAATGCAACCACACAGAGGTGGGTAGCAGAACTAGCTGATTTCCAGTTTGTGATTAAGTATCGCCCTGGAAAAGCAAACAGAGATGCAGACGGACTTTCACGTATGCCCCTAGATATGGAGCAGTACATGAACAAATGCACCCAGAATGTTGATCCTGATGTGATGAATTGTGTGGCACAGGCAGTCAAGGTGAAGTCACAAGAAAATGAACCATGGCTCTGCCCAGTCACCATTTCTACTCTCATTA
Source organism: Pholidichthys leucotaenia (assembly GCA_020510985.1). NCBI lineage: Eukaryota > Metazoa > Chordata > Actinopteri > Cichliformes > Pholidichthyidae > Pholidichthys > Pholidichthys leucotaenia. The sequence continues at coordinate 242,108,535 of CM035844.1, forward strand.
GGGAAGTAGATCAAGAAGCCAGCTCTATAGCTGAAATATCAAAGACTGATCTAAAAAGAGCTCAAGAAGAAGACTCCGTGATTGGAGAGGTGTTGCGCTATGTGTTATCAGAACAATGGCCAAGAAGTGTAAAGCAGCAGAACAGTAAAATTGCAGCTTTAGTCAGGCAGAAACACAAGCTGTACTTGGAAGATGATGGACTGCTTTACGGGAGAACGGCAACACATGACCAGCTACTCCTACCCCAGAAGTTTCACAAGCTCATGTTCAAAGAGCTCCACGAAAACATGGGCCATTTAGGGGTAGAGAGAGTGATGAACTTGATAAGAGAGCGTTTTTATTGGGCTCATATGCAAAGAGATGTGGAGCACTACATCACGAGAGTTTGCAGTTGTTTAAAGAACAAACGTCCCAATAAGACAACAAGGGCACCACTGACTAACATTGTCACCACGTACCCATTTGAATTAGTGTCAGTGGATTTCCTGCATTTGGAGAAGTGCAAAGGAGGATATGAGTATATCCTGGTTGTAATGGACCATTTCACTCGTTTTACCCAGGCTTACCCTTGTCGTAACAAAGCTGCCCACACCGCTGCTGAGAAGATCTTTGGAGATTTTGCCCTCAAGTTTGGCTTCCCCACACGACTCCATCATGATCAGGGAAGAGAGTTCCAAAATAAACTTTTTGCAAAACTCCAAGAGTACAGTGGTGTGCAGGGGTCTCGAACAACGCCCTACCATCCCCAAGGGAATGGGCAGGTGGAACGATTTAATCGTACACTGTTGGCAATGCTCAGAAATTTGCCTGAAGCAGCTAAGGAAGACTGGAAGTCCTCTCTGGCAAAAGTGGTTCATGCCTATAATTGTACGCGTAGTGAAGCTACGGGGTACGCACCATATTTTCTGTTGTTTGGCCGTAGTCCAAAGTTGCCTATTGATCTAATGTTTGGCCTCACAACAAGAGAGCAGAGTGTTTCTCAGCAGGACTATGCTGAAAAGTGGAGAGCTACAATGACCGAAGCTTACAAACTCGCTTCTAAAACAGCAAACAAAGAAGGGATGAGAAGTAAAGCACTTCATGATAAAAAGGTTCACAGTGCTGAGTTACTCCCTGGATCCAGAGTATTGGTCCGAAACTTGACCGAAAAAGGTGGGCCAGGAAAATTAAGATCATTCTGGGAAGACAAGGTGTATGTCGTGACCCAAAAGAAGTTCCCAGACAGTCCAGTATATGAAATCAGACTTGAAAATGGCAAGGGACGCACTCGGGTCATGCACAGAAACCTTTTGCTACCTTGTGACTTTCTTCCCATGGAAACAGTGAAACATGCCTCTAAGAAAATGAGAGAAAGAGACTCTAAAAGACAAAGGCATGTGGACAGACAAAACGACACGGATGATGAAGATGAAGAGGGTTGGAATGCCATAATCGGATTACGAGCTGGGAAGGATCAAGAGCAGCGTCCACTGAGAGCTGATGCACCGGAGTTCTACCCGCACAGTGACACTACTACGGAGGATGAGGACCAGGACCCAGATGACGTCACGCAGGTGCAGCTGGCACCAGAGGTCGACAATCCGGTGGTTCCAGATCCAGCTGAGGCAGACGAGGACCGGAGTGGTGAGGTGTCGGAGTCCAGTTCCAGTGACCAGGAGGGACCTGACGAGATTCCTGCTAAAACGTATCCTTCAAGAATAAGAAAACAGCCATTGAGATTGACTTATGATAAGTTAGGCCAACCTTGCACTTCATTGCACTTCATCTGTCTAGAACAAAGGTGTAGAAGCTAAAGATAACCATTGTTCAGACATGAATGTTTTGAAAAGTAACTTGGTAGTTACTGTGATGGTTGATTAAAAATTGAAAAAAAGAACAAAAAAATTTAAAAACACAAAAAGAGACTTGCAGTATGTTACTAAGGCACAGGCACCACACCAAGGTTTATTTGGTAGGTTATGACTAGATTGAGTACCCTTACTCTCAGGAAAGATGCAGATACCCACCATGATGGATGGAGCGGTTGAAGGTTATCGTGCACAAAGACCTCTTCTGCAAACGTATTGCATGGAATAGGAGATACATGTGGTACTATGGACAATTACCAGTTGCATCTTTATAGACTTTAATGAACTCTGACTCCTGTGTAGTGATACCCTACTTACATGTAATACATGATTACCAAATGTGAACTGACAGAAGAAAAGAGAAAAAAACCCAGTTTTTTAAGAAAGGTGTAATGTCGGGACGACATTAACTTTTTGAGGGGTGAGTGTAGGAAAAAGTCAATTTTGGACAATCTTTAGTAAACCCCCAGAAAACAGTGTGGACTGTTAGATATGAACTGTCAGTGAAAGCAGTAGCGTTTCTACGCCAGAGGTGGCGCTCAGTAGTGATGAAACACTGTATAGTGTTAGAACACCATAGAAGAAGAGTAGTATGTGTTCTAGTGTGTGTTCCAGAGAATGTTCGAGAGAGTGTTATGAACAAGATGGTGTCTAGCGATGTGCTGTGAAAGTGTGTGCCGTGCCGTGTGTGCTGAGAAGTTAATAAACGGTCGCTGCAAAGTCGAACAGCTTGGCTCAATCATCCTTCCTCCCCTTCGCCCCTCCTGGGTGTAACATTAAGAAGATATGGAAGATATAAATAAGAGCAGTGGATATACATACATACACATCAATATATAAATATATATATAACGTGCGGAGCATTGTAGCGAGATGGAATAAACAGCATAACCGTTTACTTAGTTATCCTACATAGTATGAATATGTACCCATACATATTGTCACCCTCCGTAGCGACTGATACTGTCCTAGCATACAGCCAGTCTGATGGGCCTCCCTCAGGGACGGGCTCCAGTGATTGTGCCTGCCGGACCCTCTGCTCAATCTCCCACTGGAGTGTCCCGAGAAAGCAGAAGGGAGGGAGAATAGTCTCCGGGGGAGACGCAGCAGCTGCGGAGGAGGAGGTGGAGGAGGAGGAGAAAACTGGCATGAGAGAGCATCAGCCTTGACATTACGGGACCCTGGTCTGTACGAGATGGATAAATTGAAACTATTAAAGAACAGGGACCACCGAGTCTGCCGAGAGTTTAACCGTCTGGCCAACCGAAGGTATTCTAAATTTTTATGGTCAGTCCAGACAATGACTGGTTGGCTGGCTCCCTGCAGCCAGTGTCTCCATTCCTCCAGCACCAGCTTAAAGGTCAACAGTTCGTGGTCCCCAACAGCGTAATTCCTCTCAGCTGGTGTTAACTGCCGGGAGAAATACCCACACGGATGGAGCTTCTGATCGAGGAGGAGCGCTGGGAGGAGGACAGTGCCCACCCATGAATCAGAAGCATCCACCTCGACTACGAACTGCACCGTGGGGTCCACCTGCACCAAAACGTGCGCGTTGGTGAATAGGCCTTTTAGGGTCACAAAAGCTCATTCAGCAGCCTCGGAACACTCGAATGGGCTTTTGGTCAACGTCAACTGCGTCAGCGATTGCGACACCCTACTGTACTCTCAGATGAATTGGCGTTTTTTTGCGGTTTGCGAAGCCCAGGAAGCATTAGAGATCCTTCCTGGACTGGGGGGTCGGCCAGTCTACTACCACCTTAATTTTCGCTGAATCGGCCTTTACCGTGCCCTCGGTGATGATGAACCCAAAAATGAAGTAGAGCGAGTGGAAAATTCACACTTCTCAGCTTTAACAAAAAGCTGGTTCTCCAGCAACCACTGCAGGACAGATTGACGTGGACTAGGTGCTCCTCCAGGGTGCGAGAAAAAATTTAAATATCATCCAAATAAACACGAACTGGTTCACCATGTCTCGTAGGACGTTGTTACTTAGACCGCTGGAAGACGGCAGGGGTGCTGGTCAGCCTGGAATGGCATGACCAAATATTCAAAATGGCCCAAAGGTGTTTTAAAATGCCGTCTTCCACTTGTCCCCCTCCCAAATGCGGACTAAATGATGCGCATTGTGGAGGTCAAGCTTGTTGAAAAAACGTGCCCGCTGCAGTAACTCAAACATTGAATTAATGAGAGGCAGCGGATACTTATCCTTCCGGGTAATCGCGTTAAGCTTGCAGTAATCAATACACGGCTGCAGAGACCCATCCTTCTTGCCTACAAAAAAGAACCCCGCGCTGAGTGAAGTGGACGACGAGCAAATTATGCCAGCACTCAGGGAGTTTTTAATGTGCTGTAGGTCTCCATCGCCCCCCTCTCAGGCCCAGATAAACTGTATAGCCGGCTGGATGGCAGCCATGCGCCCGGGAGGAGATCAATAGCACAGTCGTAAGCCCCAGTGAGGTGGTAAATGATAGGGGTCTGGACTTGCTAAAGACCTCCCCTAAGTTATGATAAGCCTCGGGCACGGAGCTGAGATCCACTGGCTCAGCCGGAGGGGAGGAGATCGGGAGCGAAGGTGAGTGTGCGGCCGAACAGCGACATGAAGAGAGGCAGAAAGGGCTCCAGGACGCAATGGAGCCCTGACTCCAATTAATGATGGGGTTGTATATGCAGAGCCACGGATACCCCAGGATCACGGTGGTGTTAGATTGGGGCAGGACATAAAACTGATTAACCTCACGGTGATTACCGGACAGAATGACCGAAATGGGCTCAGTCTGCTCGGTAAATCACTACGATGGTACTGCCAGAAACTGCCGAGACCGACAAGGGTGTCGGGACATTCCTGGTGGGTATCTGTAATTTCTGCACCATGGCCTGTTGGATAAAGTTTTGCTCTGCTCCCGAATTAACCAGGGCGGAGGTTTTGAACTCAGCCCCCGGTAACTGACCGAGGGCCGAAAGTTCAAACTATTGGGAAGATTTTGCGAGGACCCTCCCTCCAGACCCCCCACGGTTACTGATGGGCCGGGTCTTTGGCCTCACGAGACATTTGAAGACAGTGTTACCTGGGACCCCACAATAGAAACACGCCCCCTCCTTTTCTCCACGCCGACGCTCCTCCTGAGTCAGATGGGACCTACCAAGTGCCACTGGCTCAGAGGGGGCCGGCGGAGCAGCACCAAGGGGAGGGGTGGCCCGGCCGTGAAGCGAGCGGGAGAGACAGTTGCCTTCTGCTCCTTTGCTCACTCCCTGAACCGGTTGTCGAGGGCCACGGCCTGCGTGATGAGCTCATCCAGGGAGGAGAGAGATGCACGGATAGCCAACTCATTGCGGAGATGTGAATTCAGACCCGAGAGGAATGCGCTGCGTAGGGTAACGTCGTTCCAGCTGGAGTCCGCTGCAATGGCCCAGAACTCGGTAGAGAAATCAGTCATGGACCGATCCCCTGCCGAAGTCCCATGAGTGGGCTAAAAATATTCCCCTTACTCTCTGAATGGTCAAAAGCCCCTGAGAACTCTCGCACAAATCGCTCAAACGAATAAAGGGGTCTTTCTGGACTGCTCAAGATGGACTGTGCCCACTTGAGCACCCAGCCCCGCAGCAACAAGGTCATGAAATGTATTTTGGACACATCATCCCTATACTCCCCCTCCACCTGCTGGAAATACAACCGGCAGTAGAGCAGGAACCCCCTGCAACCCCCACCTCCCCCCCCCATAGGGGGCATGTGGGAACAGAGATGTTCCTGAGGATGGCAACCGCTGCCGGGGAAGCAGGTGCAGGAGGAGGCGCCGCACCAGGAACCCGACACAGGTGCTCAGTAACAGTCGGCAATTGCTGAGTGACTGTTTGAAGCTGCTCAGAAAGAAATGCGACCTGGAGTTCTGTGGCACCCAAATGCTCGAGTGCTGACTGTTCGCCCGGCTGAGCGCTCACTGAGCCTTGATCCTGGCTGGATTGTTCTGTCATGATTCAGATCAGGGTTAGGTTCAAATGCAGAGCTGCCAGAACGATCACTCAGACTCCAATGAAAAGTTTCACAATTTTATTAAAAAGCTCACAGAAAATAAAAATGCAAAACTCAAGGATAGCGGAACACAAACGCCAACTTAATTTTCACAAGACAGGTGCCCCCTGGAGCACACATAGCCTACGGGAGAGAGCAGATAGAGATTATAAGGGACAGATTCTCCAAAGGGAGAATAATGCGGGAAAGCACACTTACGGCTTGAGCAGCAGAGTCCAGCAGGGAACTCCAGTAGGGACCAGGGGACAGGGGGAAGGCAGAGACCTGGGTGGGCATCCTGATCTTCCTGGTCAGGCGAGTGTGATCAGCTCCGGAGACACACCTGCGGCTGGCAGCAACCCAGACGATCCAGCGATGAGCTCGCCACACGCTGGATCTTAAATACGCTGGCTCATCAGATGCGGCAGGTGTGTAATCACGCAGGTGCATCCAATAATCCGGAGCGGGAAACCAGGAACAGGAGGGGAGGGGGAGCACGCTCGCCTGATCATCACACACATGTCAATAAAATCAAACTCTTTCTTCACTGAGAGGCAGTAGAAAATTTGAAACGTCTTGCCGGTGGAATTTTAAGAGGTTAAGTTGTTTCATCTTACCATTTCACCATTATGACATATGGTGCTGAGCAAATAAGTCGACTAAGTGTCCAAAAGCTCAGCTGTTGTTGTTCTTTTGAGTTCCCTATATAGTCCCCTACATATGAACTGACTTTATAGTGAGTAGGGGGTAGGGAGTGAGTGGGCATTTTAAACATAGCACAGGTATTACCAGAGCCAAACATACGCTGATGCCTCATCTTTGCTAGCTAGCTTTCGCTCCACTCTTTACTCCGTGGTAATTAACGGTTTCTATAGTTATGGGGGAGGGGCATAACAATTAAACATGTTTTCATATATTTTTTTATGTCAGACACTGGTGTTGTGTAGAATAAAACATATTTACAAACACTCATGATCATCATCTCAGTGACTTGTTCTCAAAATCTAACTCCTAAATCCAGTGGTCAATTTGTTATTTTTTAACGTGGTGGGGGGGGGGGGCACAAATTTGCCAGAATAAAGGTGCAAAAATATTATGAAAGATGCCAATTTAAAAATTTTAAAAAGTCACAACTTAAACTTTAATTACATAGAATAAAACTTCACCCACATCTAGGTGAACTTTGCAAATTTACAGGAAAAAACTTGTAAAAAAAAAAAAAAAAAAAGAGTGCAAAATTATGGAAAAAATGGTTAGGCTCGGTGTGTCAAAGTCATTTTAATCAGTTCTGTAGCACGATATAGAAACGTTTATGATGATACTGGGGGATGATGCTGTCTTTCAGTCCCCCCTTCCATTAACACCTATGAATGGGGATGGGGGGGCAGGTTAACAAGGGGGTGTCGTCCCCTGTCCCTGGCCAAACTAGTGTGACAAACCACTGAAGTCTTCTTCATTAAACATTTTCAGGATGCATCATTCTTGGAAGGATCAAACATCTCTTCACAGCTGCCTTTAACATTTCTTCTACCAGCTGATGACCCCCCACCACCACCGTCACCACCGGCAGCAGCTCGGGCCTGTGCCCCCCCCCCCACCCCCCGGCCCACCGTCCCAGCTGCTGGGGGTTTATTGTGTCAGATACGGGCTGGTCTGTGGGGGACACAATGAAGGAAAATACCGGGACGCTCCGGCTGATTTAAACACGCACAGATAAACGGGTTTGAACTGGGAAAGTCTGGCTTGAATTTAAGGCTTTTAAATTTAATTTAAATATTAATACTGGTGTAAAATCTCAAAGTGACCCCCCCCCCCCCCCCAGGATGAAAACAGCCTCTCCGCACTCCTCATCTGACCTCATTTCTCCATCATTAGAATAAAAACCTGAATTGACTCACAGTCTCAGAGACCTGCTAGGTGTGCTGGTTCGATCCCGGCCGGCCTGCCTGGCCCGATGGCCCTCCGGCTGTGATGCTGATGCTGAGGACGGCGGAGGCGGCGGTGATGGAGGAGCAGGAGGAGGAGGAGGAGGAGGAGGAGGAGGAGGAGGCCATCGGTAAGGACAAAAGAATCCCTCTGTGGATTGGTGGTGAATCCGCAGGAAATAGAAAATAAAATGAGCGCAGCCCTCAGAGAGGAGGATGGAGACCGTCCTTGTGAGGAGGAGGAGGGCGAGCTGCTCACTGTGTGCTCCAGGAGAAGACGTCAGGATGCTCCCACACCGTCACCCCTACAGAAATGAAACAATACTGCATTTCCAGTCAAGGTTTTCAAAATAAAATCCACAAGGCGTTATATTAATTTACTGCTGAAGAGGATTAGGGTCACTGGGAAAAATGGGGGGGAGGGGGCATTACTTTTTTCACAATTATGAGAAAATAAATCAGAATTCTGAGATTAAAGTCACAAATTATGAGGGGGAAAAAGTCAGAATTATGAGGAAAAAAGTCAATTATGAGGAAAAGTCATAATTATGAAAAAAATCACAATTATGAAGTAAAGTCATAATTATGAAAAAATCACAATTACGAGGAAAAGTCAGAATTATGAAAATCACAATTATGAGGAAAAAAGTCAGAATTATGAGGGAAAATTTTTAGAATTATGAGGGAAAAAAATCACAATTATTAGGAAAAGTCAGAATTTTGAGGGGAAAAAAGTCAGAATTTTGAGAAAAAAGAAGAAAGTGGCTCAGGAGGTAGAGCGGGTTGTCTAATAACCAGAGGGTTGGGGGTTCAAATCCCGCTCTCCCCAGATATCCTGCCATTGTGTCCCTGTGCAAGACACTTTACCCACCTTGCCTCCAGTGTCCATGACACTGGGTATGAATGTGTCTAAATGTTCAGTAGTGGTCAGAGAGGCCGTTGGTGCAGATTGGCAGCCATGTTTCTGTCAGTCTGCCCCAGGACAGCTGTGGCTACAGTAGCTTACCACTACCAATGTCTGTCTGGAGTAAATGAATAATGGACTCACTGTAAGATGTTACTTGACATGTAAAGCACCATATAAATCTAATCCATTATTATTATGAGAAAAAAGTCACAATTATGAGCGAAAAAAGTCAGAATTATAATAATAATATTTTAGACTTATATAGCACTTTTCAAGACTCAAACACGCTTTACATAGGGTGGGGGGAAAGTGTCAGTGAGCGAATGCAGTGTTGAATAGATGGGTTTTTAGATGGTGGTTTTTGAACGCTGGGAGTTAGGGGGAGCTTCTGATGGTCATAGGGAGTGAGTTCCAGAGGGTAGGAGTGGCAATGGAGAAGGTCATATCTTCCCACGACTTGTATTTAGTCTGGAGGGGGGCCATAGAAGGTTGGCATCAGTAGAGCGGAATGTGCGGGAGAGGGTGTAATGATGGAGGAGCTCTGTGAGGTAGGGTGGGGCCAGGTTACTGAGGGCTTTGTAAGTCATGAGGAGAATTTTGTAATGAATTGTCTGGGGGATGGAGAGCCAGTGGAGCTTGTAGAGGATGGGAGTGATGTGGTCACGGATACAAGTGTGGGTGAGAAGGCGAGCATGCAGAGTTCTGGATGTACTGTAGCTTGATGAGGATTTTTGATGGTAGTCCATATAGGAGGCTGTTGCAATAGTCGAGATGGGAGGTGAAGAAGGTGTGGATGAGGGTTTCAGCAGCTGTTGGGGTGAGAGAAGGACGGAGGCAGGCAATGTTCCTTAAATGGAAAAATGCTGTTTTGGTGATGTGTTTAACATGTTTTTCAAAGGAAAGTGTCTGGTCAAAGATGGTGCCAAGGTTATGGATTTGGGGAGAGGAGGAAATTAGGGAGCCATCAATGTTGAGGGGAAGTTGTCGGTGGATCTGAGTAGAGACTGTGGACCAGTGATAATGACTTCAGATTTGTCACAGTTCAGTTGTAGAAAGTTGAGTTGGAGCCATGATTTTATGTCTGCAATGCAGTTTGTCAGATTTAGGTTAGTGATAGTGGAAATGGACTTGGTGGAGAAAAGGAGCTGAATGTTATCAACATAACAATGGAACTGGACACCATGGTGGCGGATAATGTCTCCAAGAGGGAATAGGTAGAGGGTGAAGAGAAGGGGGCCGAGAACTGATCCTTGTGGGACACCTTGGGGTAGGGGAGCAATGGGGGAGTTGCAGTTGCTGATGGAAATGAACTTGTCTGTCAGAGAGATATGATCTGAACCAGTTGAGGGCAGTGCCAGTGACACTGAAGATGGTTTCCAGTCAGGTGAGAAGGATGGAGCGATTGATGAGAAGGCAGAAAGATCAAGGACAATGAGAATGTTAATGTTTCCAGCATCAGAGGAGAGGAGGAGGTCATATATGATTTTTAAGAGAGCAGTTTCGTACTGTTATGAGAGCAGAATCCAGATTGAAGTGTTTCATACAGGTTATTGGCAGAAAGGTGGTCTTTGAGTTGAGAGGCTACAACATGTTACAATAATTTAGACAGGAAGGGTAGGTTTGAGATTGGTCAAAAATTATTAGGGATGTCAGAGTTAAGGCCAGGTTTGGGGTTTTTTTTGTTTTTTTTAAATGGGGATGACAGCGGTGATTTGGAGAGATGGTGGGACAAGGCTGGTAGACAGGGAGGAGTTTATTGTTGCAGTGATTAGAGGCTCTGCCAGTGCTTCAAGAACGGAGGCGAAAGGAGCAGTGAGATTGTGTATATTTGCTCCTGATTTCGGCGTTTTTACCGTGTAAATAGTAGTTCAGCCCTCGGCTCTGACTCTGTAACATTTCTAACATTTTCACACGACTTCAGACCTTCTGTACTTAAACGCACTGACCCCCCCCCCCCCAACTGACCTGTTGGCCAGGAACTAACAACTCCTCAGGCCTGTTAACACAATGTTAATGTTAATGTTAGAGCCAGTGATTAGAGGGGCGAGAGAGGGAAGGCATGCCTTGATAAGGTGGAAAGGGATGGGGTCCAGGGTGCAGGTCGCAGTTTTCATTCCAGGGATAAATTTGGAGAGGTCTGTAGAAGAGACTGGAGAGAACTCGGAGAAGGTTTCACTGGGATGAAGGAGGGGTGCAGTTTGGAGAGGAGCTGAAACAGTGGTGGTTAAGCTGCTGTAGATGTCTATTTTAGTTTGGAAGAAAGAAAGGAAGGAGGTGCATTTGCTATATGGGAATGGTTTGGGGCTGCTGCCACTGGGGTTTAAGAGTCTGTTGATTGTTGAGAAGAGTTCTTTGGTTTTCCCGAGCCAGACTGAATCAGATTAGAGTAGTAGGTGGATTGGGTATGGGAAAAAACATCTTTGTATTGCAGCAAATGAACTTTGAAGGTTTTGAAGTGAACTGTGAGTCCAGTTTTTTTGCTACGTCTTTCTAGTTGTCGAGCATGGGTTTTCATCAGGTGGACATTGGGGGTGTACCAGGGAGCAAAGTGAGTGAAAGAGACTGTGTTGGTTTTGATGTGTGCAAGCTGGTTAAGGCAGGAGGAGAATGTGGTTGTAATTTGGGCAGCTCAGTGGTTAGCACTGTGGCAGCACAGTAAGAAGGTCACAGGCTCGATTCCACCCCTGACTATTGTGGGTTCGATCCCACCCCTGACCATCAATGACCCTTCTGAGTGGAGTTTGCATGTTCTCCCCGTGTCTGTGTGGGTTTACACCCAGGTACTCCGGTTTCCTTCCACAGGCCAAAAACATGCAAGTTAGGTTAACTGGAGACTCTAAAGTGGCCCTAGGTGTGAATGGTAAAGGGATTGGCGCCGTACCGTGGCTGCCTCATCCATACAGGTAAATGCCCTGTAATTTCCCCATTGTGGGACTAATAAAGGATTATATTTTGTAACTTTGATTTTTATTCATTTTTCATCATACATATTACATTCAGATCACAGTCTCTATATTTTAAAAAAGGAGCTAGGGGAAGAAAGAAAAGGAAAAAAAAAAAGGAAAAGGCGGGGGGGACAAATGTTGGAGCATCAAGTTTTTAGTTTCCATCTCTTAATTCTTCTGGTTTTTCCAGTGTCTTTGGTTATTCTTTCAATTTCTGTCTCGTTGTTGCACTTTGTAGTGTGTCCATTTCCACCATTTTTTTTCATATTGTCCTTCTTGCATTCTTTGTCGATATGTTAGTTTTTCCATTAAACATATATCCTGTGGGGAGCATGGAATAAAGAGACTGAATTGTGTTTTAATTCAGATTTATTCAAGCATCCATCCCCAGCCTGCTCTCTCCAATAAGCAAGAAGAAAGAGGTTGAGCTACATCCAAGCTTCACATTTTATACCATTTCCTATACAGGCTTGTCACACACAGGAGGGATCACATATCCCCGTCAAAACCCCTTATTGACATTTCTCCCCCCTCCAGCCTTCAGTCTTCCACCTGCCTCTCAAAGGTCAGGAAGTCCTTTGTTCGTACCCCCGTCCTCTTCGTTGTCCCCCGCAGGTGGTCCAGACTTATTGTCCTCTTAAGATAAGATAAGATAAGATAAGCCTTTATTAGTCCCACAACGGGGAAATTCCAGGATTGCAACAGCACAGGGATAGCAACACTCAGAGCAACAATCAGAAGGCAAGAAAAAAAAAGAGGTCAAAGAGGTCAAAGAGGTCATTGTGAGGTCAATCTACATATGTTATCCCAGCATCCCTTTTATGCTTACACCTATGCATGCACAAATACACCACTACATACATCCCTTTAATGCTTAAACATATGTATGCACAAATCCACAGCCATATACCCCCCCCCCCCAAATGATGAAGAATGGGCAATACATTAAAATTCTGTGAACATGTTACTATCAACAGTACAGCCAACATCAAACACTCAGTCTGTGCACCGCCTGGGCTTCAACCGTCTCCCGAATCTGCTGTAAGCGGGCCCAGCCTTGCCTGCTGCGCCCTTCTGCCCAGGCTCTGTTGACTGAGGAAGAGAGTGGTTATTTGATCCCTGCGGGGGCTCCGAGACGCTCCCCCTGGGGGGTCTGCCGTGTCGAGGTGCCCTCGCTACCGGTACAGACTCGTCATTCATCACAAAAGCAGGTTTCAGTCTGTCAATACTAACTGTTTCTTTTCTGTCTCCCAAATCCAGCACAAAATGCTTATCACCTGTCTCCAGCACTCTATATGTCCCGTCGTACGGGGGTCTGAGGGTTGATCTTAGAGCCTCGTGCCTGACAAAAACAAACTCAGCATTTTTTAAAGCTTTGGGAACAAAAACGCTCAGAAAAGCATGATGAACGGGGCCCGGGAGCACGTCCGCTCCCGTGCCGACTAGCGGCCCAAGAGCCGGGAGGGGGGCCGGCTCTGGGTGCTCTGGTAAAAACTCGCCTGGCAGCCTGAGAGGTTGTGCGAACACCAGCTCCGCTGGGGAGGCATCTAAATCCTCCTTGGGAGCAGAACGCAACCCTAATAAAACCCATGGTAGTTTGTTTACCCAATCTGCATCCGTGAGTGACGCTCTGAGTGCTGCCTTCAAAGACCTATGAAAGCGCTTGCATAAACCATTAGCCTGAGGGTGGTAAGCAGTAGTGCGGTGAATTTTTGCTCCTAATCCGTTGGCCATTGCTGACCAAAGCTCAGAGACGAATTGAGGCCCTCTATCGGACGTAATATCCGACGGAACGCCAAAACGCGCTACCCAAGCCATTAAAAAAACGCAAGCCACCTCCGCGGCCGTGGTTGTCGCCAGTGGGACCACTTCCGGCCAACGCGTGGTTCGGTCCACCATTGTCAAAAGATGTGTGAACCCCTGTGATGCCGGTAGGGGGCCCACGAGGTCGACCCTTCTGGCCGGAATGCGAAACGGTTCTAAAGGGGCTCTTGTGTGCTTGTGGATTTTGGCCCGTTGACAGGACATGCAGGCCTTTGCCCACTCCTTCACGTGCTTGCGCAGGCTTGGCCAAACAAACTTTTCCACTACCATTTTCACCGAAGCGCGCACTCCCGGGTGCACCAGCGAGTGGACTGAGTCAAAAACGCGGCGGCGCCATGCGGCCGGAACCACCGGGCGTGGGCGCCCGGTCGACACATCACAGATTAGGGGGGGTGTACCGGTTTGTAAACACTTGCTCTCCAGCCTTAACCCTGTTGGTCCAGACTGGAGCGCGTGCACGTCTGCATCTGCACCCTGCTCTGCCGCCATGGCTGCGTAATCTATACCTACGTGAACTGGGGCTGCGTGCGCTCCCGCGCTGCTACTCCACTGTGCGGTCGCGGTGGCATGGTCCGCCTCTGTGCGCGCCGGTGCCGTGACCGCGCGCGAGAGGTAGTCTGCCACCACGTTGAGTTTACCCGCCACATGCCGAATGTCAGTGGTAAATTCCGAAATTACGGCCAGCTGCCTCTGCTGCCTGCCTGACCACGGGTCTGAAATTTTGGACATGGCATATGTGAGCGGCTTGTGGTCCACGAAAGCGGTGAAACGCCGTCCCTCCAGCCAGAACTGGAAATGACGACTCGCCAAATGAAGTGCCAACAGCTCCCTGTCAAACGCACTGTATTTTCGCTCGGCCTCGGTCAAGGATTTGCTGAAAAAAGCCAGCGGCTGCCAAACTCCAGCAACCTGCTGCTCTATCACAGCCCCTATGGCCACATCTGATGCGTCTGTCGTTAGCGCGATGCGTGCCGCTGGGTCCGGGTGAGCTAGGAGCGTAGCGTCAGCCAAGGCTTTTTTCATCTCTGTGAACGCACGCTCCCACTCTGGGGACCATTCAACAGCATTGGATGGTTTTTGTTTCTTGAGCGTGGCATATAACGGCTGCATGAGTTGTGCTGCGTGGGGCAAGAAGCGGTTATAAAAATTCACCATCCCTAAAAATTCCTGCAATGACTTGACCGTTTGTGGTCGGGGAAAATCTGCCACTGCGCGCACTTTATCCGGTAACGGAACTGCCCCTTCTGGGGAAACGCGATGGCCCAAAAAATCGATCTGCGCGACGCCAAACTGACACTTGACTGGGTTAATTATTAAGCCGTGCTCTCCCAACCTCCTAAAAACCACGGTGAGGTGTTTTTCATGTTCTTCCTCTGAAATACTGGCGACCAAAATGTCGTCGAGGTACACAAACACAAAAGGAAGATCGCGTAACACAGCGTCCATCATCCGTTGGAACATCTGCGCCGCCCCTTTAAGACCAAACGGCATGCGTAGAAACTCAAAAAGTCTGAACGGTGTTATTACCGCTGTTTTAGGAATGTCCTCCGGCTGGACCGGAACTTGATGGTAGCCGCGAACCAGGTCTATTTTGGAAAAAATGCGTGCCCCCGCTAGGTGTACTGAAAAATCCTGGATGTGTGGGATGGGGTAACGATCGTGTGCTTGTGGCGTTGTTAAGCCTGCGTATCGACCGCACGTCTCCAGGAGCCATCAGCTTTCGGGACCATATGCAGCGGCGAAGCCCATGGGCTTTTCGAACGGCGAATGATGCCCAGCCTCTCTAGGCTGGCGAACTCTTCGCGCGCTATGGAGAGCTTGGCAGCATCTAAGCGCCGAGCCTTCGCAAAGACGGGGGGGGGGGCAGATGTAGTGATAAAATGCTCCATCCCGTGTTTTGCGACCGCCGCTGAAAAAGTGGGTACCGTGAGTGCTGGAAACTGGGTGAGGAGTGTGTTAAACTTACCACCTGCTGCGGCAACGTTGGTCTGTACTGGTGGCGGGGACACTTGAGCTGAACAGGGAAGAGAGTAAAAAGAGAGTGCATTTACCAGCTGCTATTGGCAGATCAACTAACAGACCATCTGAGCACAGAAAATCAAACGCCTAACAATGTTGAAACTCACCCGCCGCTATGACAAAAGTCCATTCATATGTGCGGCCATGTAAGCGTAAAGACAAAGTTCTTTTCCTGTAAGTGTTGATGCTCGAGCCGTGGCCGCAGTCGCTCCGCTCCCACGGGGTCCAGCCAATCGGTCAGCAAAAGTTGGGGTGATGAAACTCACTTGGGCTCCGGTGTCTATGAGGAAATCTCGTCCGGAGCTCGCATCTGTGATGTAGAGCAGCTTGCTGTTTTCACCGAGAGGTCGAAGCTGCTAACGACCCTCGGTCCTGCCGTTTCCCGAACTCCTGAAGCTGCAGGGCGGCACACCACCTGAGTGCCCTCTCGGCGAACCTCCGATGATAAAAACAGAGGTCATCTCCACCTCTGACGTCGGGGCCGCGCCTCTGCACTGAACCCTCACGATCACCGTGTCGAGGCCGCGCCCGCTGCCGTTGTCGGTAGGGTTGGGGTCTTCTGCCCTCTGGCTCCCCGCTGCTTTGGGTTGCTGCTGTGGTTGTCTGCTCGCCGCAGGCGTCCAGGATCCTCTCTGCCTCCTGGGCCAGCTCCCGGAAATCCTCCTGGGTCTCACAACGTACGCCGGCCAGCGTCCCTCTCATGTGCGCCGGGAGGTTAGTTAAGAAGATATACTGGAAAAGGAAGCCATCGTTGTCTGAACGCCCCTCAGCTGTAGCATGTCTTCCATCAGGGGCGCTTGGCCTGTGTCCTCCCTGGTTGAGCAAAGCCAGGAGCCTCCTAGCCCTCACTTCGGCTGAGAGCGTGAAAAACTTGATGAGGGTAGCTTTCAACCTGCCGTATCTGTCGGTGGCGGGTGGCTGCTGTACCAAGCTCTGCACGCACCGAGCTGTGCGGTTGTCCAGCTTAGCGATGACATGGTGGAACTTAGTGTCATCCGCTGATACCCCTGCGAGCGCGAACTGTGACTCCGCTTGTAGGAACCACGACCGTGGATTGTCCTGCCAGAATTCCGGCAGCTTGACGGCTACGGCGCTTGCCAGGGCAGACTCCAGCGAGTCCGGAACGCGGAGATTCTCTCCAGGCATTCTCTACGTCGATGGGTCACCAATGTGGGGAGCATGGAAATAAAGAGACTGAATTGTGTTTTAATTCAGATTTATTCAAGCATCCATCACCCAGCCTGCTGTCTCCTATAAGCAGAAGAAAGAGGCTGAGCTACATCCAAGCTTCCATTTTATACCATTTCCTAGACAGGTTTTGTCACACACAGGAGGGATCACATATCCCCGTCAAAACCCCTTATTGACATTTCTCCCCCCTCCAGCCTTCAGTCTTCCACCTGCCTCTCGAAGGTCAGGAAGTCCTTTGTTCGTACCCCTGTCCTCTTCGTTGTCCCCCGCAGGTGGTCCAGACTTATTGTCCTCTTCGTCGTGAGGTCAATCTACATATGTTATCCCAGCATCCCTTTTATGCTTACACCTATGCATGCACAAATACACTGCTACATACATCCCTTTCATGCTTAAACATATGTATGCACAAATCCACAGCCATATATCCTCAACAATGTCAGTCCATTGCTCTTGGTCAGGAAGAACTTCTGATCGCCATTTTCTTGTGATTGTTTTTTTACATGCAATCAGCAAGATTTTAACTAGATATCTGTCCTCAGCCTGTATTACATTGTCTCTTTTAAGATCACATAAATACATCAAGCCAGTTTAGCGGTTCTACTCTGAGCCTCTCCCGGATGACTGAGCTCCTCACCCTATCTCTGAGGGTGAGTCCAGCAATCCTACGGAGAAAGCTCATTTCAGCCGCTTGTATCCGCGATCTCGTTCTTTCGGTCATTACCCAAGCTCGTGACCATAGGTGAGAGTAGGAACGTAGATTGACTGGTAAATCGACAGCTGCCTTAGAACTAAGCTCCCTCTTCACCACAACAGACCGGTACAACGTCCGCATCACTGCAGATGGCTGCTCCAATCCGTTCTGTCGATCTCTCGCTCCATTTTCCCCTCACTCGTGAACAAGACCCCAAGATACTTAAACTCCTCCACTTGGGCCAGGAGCCTGTCCCCAACCCGGAGAGGACAATCCACCTTTTTTCCGGCTGAGGACCATGGACTCGGCTTGGAGGTGCTGATTCTCATCCAGCCGCTTCTACACTCAGCGGCAAACCGTCCCAGCAAGAGCTGTGAGTCATTGCCTGGACGAAAGCAACAGGACAACATCATCTGCCAAACAACAGAGATGAGATCCTGTGGTCACCAAGCATGACACCCTCCATTCCCTGGCTGCGCCTAGAAATCTGTCCATAAAAATTATGAACAGGACCGGTGACAAAGGGGCAGCCCTGGCGGAGTCCAACTCTCACTGGGAATGACTCCGATCCGAGTGTTGGCAATGCGAACTAACTCTCACAACGGTCGTACAGAGACCGAATTGCTCGTAACAACAAGCCCGATACCCCCATACTCCCGAAGCACCCCCACAAAAATCCACGAGGGACGCGGTCAAATGCCTTCTTCCCAAGTCCACAAAACACATGTAAACTGGTTGGGCAAACTCCCACGAACCCTCAAGAATTCTCGAGGGGTAAAGAGCTGGTCCGATGTGCCACGGCCAGGACGAAAACCCACATTGCTCCTCCTGAATCCGAGGTTCGACCAACGGCCGGACTCTCCTCTCCAATACCTTGGCATAGACCTTCCCAGGGAGGCTGAGGAGTGTGATCCCTCTAAAGTTGGAGCACACCCTCCGGTCCCCCTTTTTTGAAGAGAGTGAACCAACACCCCGGTTTGCATGCCAAAGGCACTGCCCCCGACCTCCACGCAATGTTGCAGAGGCGTGTCAACCATGACAACCCAACACCATCCAGGGCCTTGAGGTACTCGGGGCGAATCTCGTCCACCCCCGGGGCCCGGCCACCAAGGAGATTTTTAACCACCTTGGCGACCTCAGCCCCTGTGATAGGCGAGTCATCCCCCTCGTCCCCAAACCCTGCTTCCTCTGTGGAAGGCGTATCAGTGGGATTGAGGAGATCCTCGAAGTATTCCTTCCACCGCCCGACGATATCCCCAGTTGAAGTCAACAGTGTCCCATCCGCACCATACACAGTGTGGACGGGGAGCTGCTTTCCCCTCCTGAGCCGCCGAACAGTTTGCCAGAATCTCTTTGAAGCCGACCGAAAGTCTTGTTCCATGGCCTCACCGAACTCCTCCCATACCCGGGTTTTTGCTTCAGCAACCACCCGAGCTGCACTCCGCTTGGCCTGCCGGTACACCTCAGCTGCTTCGGGAGTCCCACAAGCCAACCAAGCTTGATAGGACTCCTTCTTCAGCTTAATGGCCCCCCTCACCACTGGTGTCCACCACTTGGTTCGGGGGTTGCCACCACGAGATGCACCGACCACCTTGCGGCCGCAGCTCTGGGCTGCCGCTTCAACAACAGAGGTGGAGAACATGGCCCATTCAGACTCCATGTCTCCAGAGACTCCCCTCGGAATGTGGTTTGATGTTCTTCCGGAGGTGGGAGTTGAAGACCTCACGGACAGGGGCCTCAGCCAGACGCTCCAGCACACCCTCACTATAACGTTTGGGTCTACCAGGTCTGAATGGCTTCCTCCCCTGCATCGGATCCAACTCACCACCTAGGTGGTGATCAGTTGACAGCTCTGCACCTCTCTTTACTCGGGTGTCCAAGACATACGTCGCAGGTCTGATGATACGATAACAAAATCGATCATCGACCTGCGGCTAGGGTGTCCTGGTGCCTAGGTGCACTATGGACACCCTTATGCTTGAACATGGTGTTCGTTATAGACAGACTGTGGTTAGCACAGAAGTCCATAACTGACACCACTCAGGGTTCAGATCGGGCAGGCGTTCCTCCCAATCACCCCCCTCCAAGGTTTCACTGTCGTTGCCCACGTGCGCATTGAAGTCCCCCAGTAGGACAATGGAGTCTCCAGGAGGAGCACCCTCCAGCACCCCAGTCAACAGACTCCAAAAAGGGTGGGTACTCTGAAACATCATTTGGTGCATAGCACAAATGATGGTCAGGACCCGTTTCCCAACCCGAAGGCGCAGGGAAGCAACCCTTTCGTCCAGGCCGTGATAAACTCCAATTATAGAGGCAGCAAGGTGGGGCGATACCATGAATACCTACCACTGCTCGATCGCCTCTCGCCCGGGGCAACTCCAGAAAAGGCCAAGCTCCCCACCACCTCTCCAGGAGACTGGTTCCGGAACCGGAGCTGTGTGTTGAGGTGAGGCCAACTATATCTAGCCGGTATCGCTCAATCTCGTACACCTGCTCAGAGAGGCTCAGAGTAGAACCGCTGCTCCATCCACATTGAAAGGAGTCAGTTGAGGTGGTATGGGCATCTGATTAGGATGCCTCCTGGACGCCTCCCCACTTGAGGTGTTTCAAGGCACGTCCACTGGGAGGAGACCCCCGGGGCAGACCCAGGACTCGGTGGAGAGACTATGTCTCCCAGCTAGTCTAGGGAACGCCTTGGGTATCCCCTCTGAAGAGATGGAGCAGGTGGCTGGGGAGAGGGAAGTCTGGGCTTCTCTGCTTGAACTGCTCGCCTCCGCGACCCGGACCTCGGAAAAAGCTGGTAGAAGATGGATGGATGGATGGATGGATAAATACATCAAGTTACAGTTCATTGGAATTTTATATCCTAATATCCTCTGTATAGTCATATGTATAGGTTTTCCAGAATGATGAGTTTTTGCAGCATTTCCAAAACATATGTGAGGGGTCTGCGTTTGAGCCCCACAGCCCCTCCAGCATATAGATTGGGTATTTGTATAATTTCTTTGAATCTGTGGTGTAATGAAATAGCGAATCAGGTTTTTCCATTCCAAATTCCCTCCATGTCCTTGAACTTGTTGATGTGTGGTGTGTTTTCCATATTTCTTGCCAGTTTTCTTCTGTTATGTTTAAATTTAGTTCTTTCTCTCCCCTTTCTCCTTTATATAGTTACTTGAATGTTTGTTTGCCGTAAGTTTCTGATATAGCTTTGAAATAATTCTTATTTTATTTCATGCATGTGAGCTTAAAATGAATTGTATAATCTCGCTCACATCAGTGTGGAGGTTATGCCTAATCTTCCTCATATAATAAACTCTCATCTGCAGATAGCTGAAGAATTCAGATTTTTCTAGTTTAAATTTTCTTCTCATGTTTACAAAAACTCCCGAAATCTGTTTTTCCCATATTGCCCCCATGCTGTGATTCCCTTGTTCACCAGATTTTTGTATCCCCTATCTTGCTTTGCCGGTTCAAAAACTGACTGTCAAATGATACCCATTTCAAAAGTTTTATGTCCTCCTTAATATTATACTTTTGACTATTTTATACCACAGTTCCAAAGTAAATTTAGTGAATGGGTCTATTGTTTGATTTGCTTATATGCATCCTTATCTCCTATTATGCTTTGTACTGGGAGTCCCTCAATTTCCTTTTCCATTTCTTTCCATTTTGCCTCATATCCTCCGTCGCACCAACATATGATATTTCTTATTTGTGCTGAGTAGTAATATTCCTTTAGACTCGGTCCGGCCCATGCCTCCTTTCTCTTTTGGTAATTGGAGAGTTTTATATTTCACTCTTGGCTTTTTACCTCCCCAAACAAATCTCAATATCATCCTGTCCACTTTGAGAATGGGCACCAGGAATCTCTGTTGGTAGAGCTTGGAAGAGGTAAAGCAGTCTAGGTGTATGCTGATTTGACTGTCTTAATTTTTGAATTCAGATTCCTTACTTAAGACTGACCATCTATCAATATCTTTTTTTTATTTCTTGTTCTAACCTATCATAGTTTGCTTTAATAGTCTTTGCTTAAATCTTTAGGTATGTTCACTCCAAGGTATTTTATTTCTTTTTGTTTCCAGTTTAGTTTGATCTTATCAGTTATTTGGTTAAAGGGTTATAGTGGAATGTCCTCAGTATTTGTGTTTTATGTTATGTTTATCTTGTATCCTGATAATTTTCCAAAATTTTCTATCAAGTCATCATTTCCATTATTGATTCATCTGGTTGTTCAAGGTAAACCTATTATATCGTCTGCAATAGCCCAATCTTGTGTTCCGCTCCCTTTATTGTTACACCTTTTAATTCTTATTTTGTCGCATCGCTTGAGCCAGTGGCTCTATGAACAGAGCAAACAAGGTGGGCGATAGGCTTGGCAATCCCTGCCTAGTTGATCTTTGTATATTTACTTTGTCTGTTTAAGCTACCGTTAATCTTGATTCTTGCCACAGGTTTTTGATACAGTGTCTTTATGCATTGTACTGATTTTTCGTTAAATCCAAAGCGTTCCAGCAACATTATATAGGAACATCCAATTAACCCTCTCAAATGCTTTTTCTGCGTCTAAACTCATTATTACTGCGCTCTTTTCTTTTCTTTATGTATTTGATTATTTATGTGTATTGTTCTCCTGATTATTATCATGTTTTGGCGTCCCTCTATGAAAACCAGTTTGATCATCCTCTAATCAATTCCATCAAGAATGTCTTTACTCGTTTACAGATAATTGTTGTATATATTTTATAATCCACATTTAATAAAGAGATTGGCCTATAGTTTCCGCATTGTTCCCTATCTTTCCTGGCTTTTAAAATAACTAAAATAATGGCTTCATTCCATGATGGAGGTATTTTGTTGTTGTTCAATGTCCAATTAAATGACTTTAGGCTCGTGTGGCGTGAGTTCTTCTATAAACAGTTATAAAACTCAGGACGGGTATCCGTCACTCCCTGGTG
The DNA here is from genome assembly GCA_020510985.1 of Pholidichthys leucotaenia. Taxonomy (NCBI): domain Eukaryota; kingdom Metazoa; phylum Chordata; class Actinopteri; order Cichliformes; family Pholidichthyidae; genus Pholidichthys; species Pholidichthys leucotaenia. The sequence continues at coordinate 242,130,848 of CM035844.1, forward strand.
ATTTACCATTTTAAGTTGTAGAGGATGTGTTCAATGATGAGGCGGGTCTGGGTTTATTCTCAGGTTCAGTTTTATTACCAGAACACATTCTCTATCAACCTCCAAGCACGAAAGAGACAGATCACAGTCCCATCATTCTCTTATACCCCGGAACATCGAAACTCAAGTCACATGGTGTCTGAGCAAACATACAGTCACATTGTAACCCCTTTGATCCTCCACCATTGTCTCTCAGCCTTCGATGGTCCGGAAATCCCTCCAGGGGCCCCCTCTCTGAGACCAAGGACAAACCTCACACCTCCTCGATACCTCCTGCAGGTTCAGCCTTTTGTCCCTCAAGACGTGAAGCACACAATAAACTTCAGCAATACATTTGTGGAAAATATTGTACCCAACATATGTGCCACATAACCCCCCCCCCCCCCAAACGTCTAATATGGGACAACATAATCAGAGATGCATGGCATAAAAAAATATTACCACATAACAAAAATTCAATCCACCAGTTGCCTAGGTCTAAACCTCCTGCCGTATCTGCTGTGAGCCGGCCTTGCTGCTTCTGCAGTGTCTTCCTGCACCTGTGGATTAGAACTGTTAGCCAAAATCTGTGGGGGTTCTGGAGAAAGCCTTCTCGGTGGTCTCCCGCGATGGGGGGCCCTCGCTAACTGCACTTGTTCATCAGCGAAAACGAAGGCAGGCTTGAGTCTGTTTATGCAAATCAACTCTCTCCTGTCTCCCAAATCTAGCAAAAAATGCTTCTCTCCTGTTTCCAGTACTCTGAAAGGTCCATCATAAGGTGGCCGCAAATTTGGGCGATGAGCATCATGTCTAACAAAAACAAACTCTGCATTTTTTAAGCCTTCAGCACAAAAACGCGTGGGAAACTGTGATGAACCGGGCCAGGAAGTGTGTTCTGATCCTGTGTCGCTCTGCAACAGCTGAGCGGGGGGGCAATTTGGTGCAGGGTTGTCGGGGAGAAATTCACCAGGTAACGGAGAGGTTGTGTGAAAACTAACTCAGCAGGGAGAGGCCTGCAATCCTCCTTAGGTGCAGAACGCAACCCCAATAAAACCCATGGAAGTTTGTCAACCCAATTTGTATCCGTAAGCGACGCTCTGAGGGCTGCTTTCAATGACCTATGAAAACGTTCGCATAAACCGTTAGCCTGGGGGTTATACACGGTAGTGCGGTGAATCTTCACCCCTAGGCTGCGGGCCATCGATGACCAGAGTTCGGAAACAAATTGAGGACCTCTGTCGGACGTTATGTCCGACGGAACTCCAAAACGCGCAACCCAAGCTGTTAAAAAACGCGCGCGAAACTTCCTCCGCTGTGGTTGACGCCAGAGGAACCGCTTCTGGCCAACGCGTGGTGCGATCCACCATCGTCAAGAGGTGTGTGTACCCCTGTGACAACGGAAGGGGGCCCACCAAGTCGACATGCACATGATCAAAGCGCTTAGCCAGGATGTGAAAAGGCTCCAAATGAGCTCTAGTGTGCTTGTGTATTTTGGCTCGCTGACAAGCTACGCAGGCTGCCGCCCATTCCTTGACCTGTTTGCGCAACCCCGGCCAAACAAATTTCTCCCCCACCATCTTGATCGATGCACGCACCCCAGGGTGCGCCAGGGAATGGACTGAGTCAAAAACGCGGCGGCGCCACGCGGCTGGTACCACGGGGCGTGGCTGTCCCGTGGAAACATCGCAGATTAGGGGAGGCATACCCATTTGCAGCAGTCTGTCCTCCAGCCTTAACCCTTTTGGTCCAGACTGGAGCGCGCGCACATCCGCATCGCTAACCTGCTCCGCGGCCATGGCTGCATAATCTAAATCCACGCGGACCGGGGCTGCGTGTGCTTCCGCGTTGCTACCTTGGCCCGCGGCCACAGCTGCAGAGTCTGCCCCCATGGGGCCTGGCGCCGCCACAGCACGCGAGAGACAGTCTGCCACTACATTATGTTTACCTGCGACATGCTGGATATCGGTGGTGAACTCCGATATCGCGGCCAGCTGTCTTTGCTGCCGGCCCGACCAAGGTTCCGAAATCTTGGCCATCGCAAACGTTAGCAGCTTGTGGTCCACAAACGCGGTGAACGGCGCCCTTCCAACCAGAACTGGAAATGGCGAATGGCCAAAGTGTAGGGCCCAAAGCTCCCTGTCGAAACGCGCTGTATTTTCGCTCACTATCGCGCAAGGTTTTGCTGAAAAACGCGAAGCGGCTGCCAGGTCCCTGCTACAAACTGTTCAACGGACCCTCCCCCACCGCTAATCGGAAGCGTCAGTGGTGAGCGCCATGCGGGCCGTTGGGACTGGGTGTGCCAACAAAACCGCATTTGCCAGGGCTGTTTTGACCTGGGAGAATGTGCGCTCCCGATCGGAGACCATTCGATTTTATTTGTGGGTTTTTGCTTCTTTAGTGCAGCATACAATGGTTGCATGAGCTGCGCCGCGCTTGGGAAGAAACGGTTGTAAAAATTAACCATTCCCAAAAACTCCTGTAACGCTTTAAACCGTTTGAGGTCGGGGAAAAATCCGTTATTGCGCGTACTTTATCGGGCAGAGGGACGCTCCTTCTGGTGAAACGCGATGCCCAAACAATCAATTTGCGCACCCCCCAAACTGGCACTTCGCCTGGGTTAATTATTAACCCATGCTCTGCCAGCCTCCGAAAAACCTCTGCGAGGTGGCTTTCGTGCTCGTCCTCGGACGTGCTGGCTACCAAATGTCAGTCCAGGTAGACGAACACGAAGGAAGATCGCGTTAGAACCGCATCCATCATACGCTGGAACGTCTGTGCGGCGCCCTTTAATCCAAAAGGCATGCGCAAAAAACTCAAAAGCCCGAAGGAGTTATTACTGCAGTTTTGGGTATATCTTGAGCGCGCACTGGGACCTGATGGTAACACGCACCAAGTCTATTTTAGAAAAAATGCGCACCCCCCCGCCAAATGAACCGAAAATCTTGGATTGTGCAGGATCGGGTTAGCGGTCGTGCTCTGAGGCGTTATTCAACCTGCGGAATCACCGCAAGGTCGCCACAAGCCATCAGCCTTTGGGACCATGTGTCAGCGGTTGAAGCCCCAGGGGCTTTTAGAACGTCTAATGATGCCCAGTTTTTCTAAGTTGGCAAACTCCTCGCACGCTATGGCCAGTTTAGCTGAGTCCAAGCGCCGTGCTTTTGCAAAAACGGGCGGCCCGGTGGTAGCGATAAAATGTTCCACTCCATGCTTAGCCACTGTCGCTGAAAACGTTGGGACTGTGAGTGCTGGGAACTGAGTGAGCAGTGCATGAAACTTACCACCTGCGGCTATGACGTTGGCGTGTGCAGTCGGCGGAGCCACCCGAGCTGTGCAGGGGATAGAATGAAAAGAAAGTGCATTAACCAGACGTCTATTAGCAAGATCAATCAATAAACCATGTGAGCATAAGAAATCAGCACCTAACATGTTGAAACTGACTGCTGCTATGACAAAAGTCCACTCGAATGTTCGGCCGTGTAGAGACAGGAGCAGAGTCTTCTCCCCGAAGGTCTTAATCACCGAGCCGTTCGCCGCCGACGCCAGGGGACCACTGGAAGGCGCCAGCCGGTCAGCGTAGGAGGGTGTGATGAAACTCAGCTGGGAGCCTGTGTCCACCAGGAAGTGCCTCCTTGATCGCTCGTCCCTCAGGTAGAGCAGCTTGTTCTTTTCACCGAGAGCCGCAGCTGCTACCGACTCCCGGTCTTGGCGTTTCCCGAGCGCTTGGACTGGCACGGTGGAATGCACTTGTGTGCTCTCTCAGCGAAACGGCGGTGGTAAAAGCAAAAGACGTCGCCTGCTCCGCGTCTCCTGGCCTCCGCCGCTGCTGTCGTCAGTGAGTCTGGTGCTGCAGCCTCTGGCCCCCCGCCATCTCCGGGTGTTGCACTCAGCTCTGCTGCTGCGGCCGTGGCCGTGTGTCATCTATGAGCGTCGACGAGCCGCTGCGCCTCCTGGCCCAGCTCGTGGTAGTCTCGTTGGGCCAGCAGCTGTGAACTGGCCAGGGTAACTCTCACCGCTGACGGCAGTGTTCTGAGGAAAAGGTGGGCGAAGATAAAACCATCATCTTCGGAGTCTCTCAAACTCAGCATCCTCGCCATCAGGTCTGCAGGTCTCTCGGCCTCACCTTCAGTCAACGCCAGGAGCTTTTCTGCGCGCTCTCCCAGCGAGGGGGTGAAAGAACGGATGAGAGCCGCTTTCAATGCGCCGTACTTGTCGTCGTCTGGCGGGTGGTTAATCAGGCTCTCTACCCACTGGGCTGTGTGGCTGTCCAGCTTCGCAACCACATGGTAGAGTTTCGTGGCATCTGCCGAAATTCCCCGAAGATAGAACTGTGCCTCGACTGCGTTAAACCAGGAGCGCGGGCTATGCTGCCAGAAATCAGGTAGCTGGACTGTGGTAGCTGCGTTAGCCTGGCTGGCTCCTGATGAGTCCGGTGCAGAAGAATCGTCACCGGCCATAATTCGTCGTAGGGTCACCAGTGTAGAGGATGTGTTCAATGATGAGGCTGGGTTTATTTCTCAGGTTCAGTTTTATTACCAGAACACATTCTCTATCAACCTCCAAGCAAGAAAAGAGACAGATCACAGTCACATCATTCTCTTATACCCCGGAACATCGAAACTCAAGTCACATGGTGTCTGAGCAAACATACAGTCACATTGTAACCCCTTTGATCCTCCACCATTGTCTCTCAGCCTTCGATGGTCCGGAAATCCCTCCAGGGCCCCTCTCTGAGACAAAGGACAAACCTCACACCTCCTCGATACCTCCTGCAGGTTCAGCCTTTTGTCCCTCGAGACGAGAAGCACACAATAAACCTTCAGCAATACATTTGTGGAAAATATGTACCCAACATATGTGCCACAAAGTGACTTAATCACATCTTTAATCTCTTGTGTTGTTATTTCTGCTGTTAGCTTTTCATTTTTGTTGGTTTCCTATTGATGGCAAGTCCAATGTGCATAGAAATTTTTTAATATCCTTAACATTTGTCTCTTCAGGTTGCGAGTATAGTTCTTGATAGAATTTATGGAATATTTCTTCGATGTTTTCTGGGGTAACTGTGGTTTTATTTGTGATGGGGTCCTTAATCTTATATACATTATTCACTGTTTGTTGTTTTCTTAATCGTTTTGCCAGCAGTTTTGTGGCCTTTGGCCCCGTTTCATAATATTTTTATTTTAAATATCTATTTTTCCTTTCAATTTCATCTATTTGTATTTCTTTTATCTTTATTTTTTCTTCCTTAATTTCTTGATATATTTTTGGGTCATTTGCGCTTTGATGTTTACGTTCTAATTCCCTCAGTCGCTCACATCTTTGTTCATATGATTCCAGTTTAGACTTTTTTGCTTTTCCTGATTCAACAATTAATTTACCTCTTAACACGGCTTTTAGTGCATCCCATAGTATTGTTGGGTCCACTTCTTCATTATCATACTTCTTCTTCATATTCATATCATTATACTTCCGGCGGTACTTCCGGTGCTGCACTTGTAATGCTTGATATGAGCCGAGAATTTTAAGCAAAACCATCAAAATAAGGACTTCTGTTGGCTACCAACAAACGTGGGGAATACCCTTACGACCCAGTGCTGACCTGGTGAAGGTTCTGGTAGATCTGGCTCCGTTTCGCCCCGTTTCCGACCTCTAAAGGCTCGCCTCTGATGCTAACTCAGATGCTAACCCAGAGTAACTGCAGCAGTGAGAAGGTATTCTTTACATCTGGCCATCTGGAGCCGAGGAGAGAAGGATTTAAAAGGAGGACGAACCAACCGAGGCGGCGATTGGGAGCTCGGGCGCGGCGTTGGTGAGAGACGGGGGCCACCTGGATCCAGCAGGACAGTGGTCTGAACCGGTGCTCAATTGCGAGGCCCAGCCGAGGAACGACCAGACTGACGGCGGTCGGTGACGGGGCCTAGACGGGGCCCAGCGGAGGAGCCGCCTAGCCAGACGGCGACGAGTGGCTGTGATCGGTGGATTCCGGCTGCGCCGGCGGTGCACGACACAACTGGCCAGGTAGACGGAGGCAGGCGCCGGCGATAGACGGCGGTGATCTGCGGAGCTGAGCAGCGTCACTCGGCGGAGAAGCTGCGCAGGAGCGGCGGGTCCAGTAGTGACCGAGCTAGTTGAGGCCTAGCCGGATTCTCTGCTTATTTCTATCCACAGGTCAGTAAAATGCCACCCAAAAAAGAGGAAATGAAAGAAATTAAAAAAACTCTGAACTTTGTGTTAGATGAACTGGCCAAAGTGACTAGCCAGCAGGACAAAATATTAGACCTAATACAGGAGGTACAAGCCCTACATTCAATAATAAAAGAAAAAGACAAAAAAATTATGGACCTGGAGCAACACGGGCGTCTTTTGGAGCAACGCGTTGAGGATCTTGAACAAGGTTCTCGCATTGATGACATAGTTATAAGTGGACTAGACATCAGATATCAGTCGTACGCCCATGCCGCTACAGGACTGAGTGGTGAACATGCTTCCATAAGTGAATCAGTGTCCTTAGAAAACCAAGTGCTTCAGTTCCTTAATGATAAAGACATTAAGGTAGAAGCCAATGCGATCTCAGCCTGTTATGCTTTACCAAAGAAAGATAACAAAACAAAGAAATCAATTGTGATGCGCTTTGTGAACAGGAGGGTGAAAAATGACATACTGAGGCAGGCCAAAAAACTAAAGGAAACTCAAGTTTACCTAAATGAACACCTGACAAAAAAAAACGCTGAATTAGCACGGCAGGCACGGATGCTAAAGAAACATAATAAGATACAGTCAACCTGGACAAGAAATTGTAGAATTTGGATTAAACTAAATGGAACACCTGAGCAAGCAAAAAGTATAATGATCAGAGATGCTACTGACTTAGATAAATACAGATGAACACTGACTATGAAACACAGAGTGAGGAAACTCAAACTCTAAAAATATGCCACTATGCTGAAAATAAACCACAAGAGATGGAGAATGATATTGATCCTGATAACCACTTTTTCAATAATATTCATAACCACTGTGAATATTACACTGAAAAGCAATTCAAAAGTCAAGTGCAATTAGATGGTAAACTGTCAATAATACACTTCAATAGCAGAAGTCTTAACAAAAACTTCTCACAGATTCAGGACTATTTAAAACAGCTAAACAGAAAACTCACAGCTATAGCAGTCTCTGAAACCTGGCTTAATGCAGACCAGGCTCCCCTGATGGCAATAGAGGGATATCAGATGTTTAACATTAACAGATCTCAAAAAAAGGGTGGTGGTGTTGCACTGTATATTGATGACCTATATAGATGTAAGCTTGTAAATGAAATGTCCTTAGCACTACCAGGGATTCTGGAATGTGTTACTGTTGAGATTGACCTAGACAAAACAAAAAATCTAATCATAAGCTGCATATACAGAACGCCGGGAACTTGCATTGAGACATTCAGAGATAAATTAGTCGAGCTGTACAATAATATTACTAGTAAGAAAATGGTAGCAATTTGTGGAGATTTCAATATTGACCTACTTAATCCACATCAACAAAATGTAGTTACAGAGTTCATGAACTCTATGTACAGCATGAGTCTATATCCCACAATAACACATCCCAGTAGAATCACAGCTCACTCTGCTACACTTATTGACAACCTGTTTGTCAATGTTCTCGACAAGAAAATAGAAAGTGGATTATTGATAAATGATATAAGCGACCACTTGCCAATCTTTGCACTTATCCATGGCCACACGGGGCCCAACCCAGAAAAAATCTCAAAATCGTTCAGACACAAATCACCAAACGCAATCAGTTCTTTTAAAGAGGACTTGCTGAAGCAAGACTGGACAGAAGTCTATGTATCAGATGTAAATGAAGCCTATGACACATTTACAAACATTGTAACCACTCTTTATGAAAAAAAAACTGCCCATTAGTTAAAAAAAGCTTAAACACAAATTTACTGACAAACCATGGCTAACCAAAGGACTACAAAAGGCGTGTAAAAAGAAAAATTTATTATATAAAGCTTTCATAAAGAAAAGGACAAAAGAAGCAGAGTAGCGGTATAAAACATACAAAAATAAGTTAACATATATAATAAGATGTAGTAAAAGAGACTATTACAGTAAAGAACTGGAAAAAAACAAAGACAATATTAAAAATACATGGACAATAATCAACAGTATCCTTGGAAATAAAAGCAGAAATACCAGCTACCCAACTAACACTCCAAAAAATAATAAATCGACTCCGAATGTGAATATAGCTTTACCTGCAGATGAATTTAATAATTTTTTTGTTAACATTGGACCTAAACTGGCCCGAGAAATACCCACTACGGTGCCAACAGGTGATTCAATATGCAATAACACTGCTGTAAAAGACACCATCTTCATAAAGAACACAGACGAAAGAGAGGTCATTGAAATTGTTAAATCGTTCAAAAGTAAAACATCTACTGACTGCGATGGTATTGATATGCTACTAGTCAAAACTGTTATCGAATGCATAGTGAAACCACTGACGTATATCTGTAACCTGTCTCTCCAATCAGGTATATTTCCCAATGCAATGAAAATAGCTAAAGTAATTCCGATTTACAAGACAGGCGACAGAGGGGAACTCTCCAACTACAGACCAATTTCACTATTACCGCAATTTTCCAAGATACTTGAAAAAATATTCTATGAGAGAATTGACAACTTCATACTGAAGAATGATTTATTGTGTGAGCAGCAATATGGGTTCAGACACAAAAGGACAACAGCATATGCCTTAATGGAATTTACAGAAAAAATATCAACAGCCATTGAAAATAAAGAGTATTCAGTTGGAGTATTCCTGGATCTTAAAAAAGCATTTGATACAGTAGATCACAATCTATTATTAAAGAAACTACAAAATTGTGGTATCAGAGGGGTAGCACTGTCCTGGTTAAGAAGTTACTTAAAGAATAGATATCAGTTTGTATGTGTTAACAACAAAAACTCAGAGCTACTGAAGGTCACCTGTGGAGTCCCACAGGGTTCAGTTTTGGGACCATTATTATTCAATATGTATATAAATGATATATGTAAAGTTTCAGAAAAAATGGACTTAATATTGTTTGCTGATGACACTAACCTGCTATGCAGTGGAAACAACTTGGAACAACTTCTGGATACACTCGGAAAGGAATTAGGAAAGCTGAAACTGTGGTTTGATTCAAACAAATTAACGCTCAATTTAAGCAAGACAAAATTTATAGTCTTTAACAACCATCACAACTACCCAGTACCCAAACTCAGTGTAAATGGTGTAGAGATTGAAAGGGTATCCGAAACTAAATTCCTTGGAGTAATAATTGATAACAAACTGTGTTGGAAGCCACATATTAATTATATAAAAGGTAAAGTATCCAAATCAATTGCAATATTACACAGAGTGAAAAATTTGCTGAATCAACCCACACTATACACCTTGTATCATTCATTAATACTCCCATACATGACATATTGTAATGAAGTATGGGGAAATACATATAAAACAAACATATATCCACTCTTTATGCTTCAAAAGAGAGCTATTAGAATAATCAACAAAGCAGCTTACAGGGAACCAACAAACCCACTTTTTCTTAAACAAAAAACTCTCAAGTTGAAAGATCTGATCGACTTTAAAACCGCAATAATAATGTTCAAAGTGAAGAATCTATCACTGCCCGCAAATATCCAAAAGTTGTTCCAAACAAGGGAGAAACGATATCACTTCAGAGGAACATGTATATTTCAAAAGCCTACAGTGAGAACAACTACCAAGCAACACTGTATTTCAGTGCAAGGTGTCAGATTATGGAACGATTTTGGACCTGAATTAAAATCATGTACAAAGCTTGGACAATTTAAACAAAAACTAAAGGAAGAAATACTCCAAACATATTTACAAGACGACATGTAAACTCACATAAGGATTGACATTTCCAGCCTGTGTTGTGTTATAGCTTAGTTTTTCTTTTTTCTCTGTGACACTATGTCTTAGATTTGTTTTTGAATAGTAACCGCTTAACTTAGACTAGCTCAGTTTTCTTTTTCTCTCAGTCATATTTTGTCTTAGCCTTGTTTTAAATTGTAATCGCTCTTGTCTTGTTTTCTCTTTTTTCTCCTTTGAATTCTTGGATGGAATATGGGTGGGCAATATAAGCTGCGGCTTCAGCCATCACCCATTTCGGATAACTCACGTGGAATTGTATAGTAGAAGGAGTCTTTGTCTAATTTGACCTTGTTGTTATATTATACAGTTTCTTTTAACCTGTAATGTACTATCCGAAATAAATAAATAAATTCAATTCAATCATTCTCCTCAATATACTCATTTATGTTTACCTTTATTCTTTCTTTCATTTTCTCATCATTTAATAGTCCTACATTAAGTTTCCATGTTGTTTGTTGTTTTCTGTTGTTTAAATATATTTCCATGTATATAGGATTATGATCTGATATTTCTGCCCCTCCAATCCGACACTTTCTCACCCTGTGTCTGTCACCTTCATTCATAAGGAAGTAATCTATTCTAGAGTGTACTTTATGGACTGCTGAATAATGTGTATAGTCTTTTTCGAGTGGGTGCAGGTCCCTCCATATGTCTACTATACCCATTTCTGCCAGTGAGGTTCTTATGAACTTTGTTACATGTTTTTTTGTCTTCTTAACACTTGTTGTGTCAACTTCATGATCCATGACAGCATTTAAGTCTCCTCCACAAATTAGGACTCCTTCACTGTGTGTTGCTATGAGATCAAACAGATGTTGAAAAAAACCCTTGTCACTTTCTGGTGGGGCATAGATGTTCACTAATGTGATCTGCATACCATCTATTCTTCCCTTTATTATTACATATCTGCCTTCTTTATCCTGGATTTCTTGTTCACATTCAAATTGTATTTTATTTGAAATTAGTATCATAACCCCCCTTTTAGATTCCCCCCTTAAATGAACTGTAGTAGGAGTTCTTATAGCCAAATCTCTTTAGTTTCTCATGTTCTGTCTTGTTCAAATGTGTCTCTTGCATAAATATAATTTCGGCTTTTTCCTTCTTGAATTTTCTTATTATTCTTTCCCTTTTAACAGGCGAGTTCAGACCATTCACGTTTAATGTCATTATCTTAAGATTTTTAACCATATTCATGTTTTTCCATTTTTTTAACTTGTGCTCCTAACCCCTTTAACAACAAAACTAACACATATATGTACAAAAACACATTAACGAATCTCGACCTCCGTACTTTGGGCCTTTCTTCTGCCCACTGGTCCCTGTTGGTGGGTGGAGGGAATGTCCTCACCGTGTGAGGGGCCCTCCCTAGACCTCTAGTTACTATCCAAGTAATAGTCATTAGTCTAGAAATGTCCAAAAAAAATCACTTAAACCTCTCCTAGCCGTTTGTTTCTCTTTTACCTTGTCTTCTTGGCCTTCATTTCTTCTGTGTCCTTCTTAATCTTTGTTATTTTCATCCCTTGGTTTATTGATCCATTTATGTCGAGTTGGCCATTTACCAAAGATTTTTAATCCGACTAGGGAGAGCTCTCTGTTTAAGCGTTATGTCTCTCCGCCATCTTCCTGGAAGTCCCATAAAGGATTATATTTTAAAAAATATAAGAAACAGTTTTACCTTTTTGCAAATATCTCGATAACGGCTGGGTCTCCAGACTAAAAAAAAATTCTTTCATTATTTTGTTCTCTGAAATCTTCCACAGCTTTTCTCCACTGGTCTTATGCTCTATAAATGAAATTGTCTGCACTATATTTTCAAAAATGCACAAATGAACTCAAAATTAACCCCTAGGCCATTACACCAAATTGCTTGAAATTATGCAGAGATCATCTATAGACAACGATAATGAAAATTTGTTCAAATTATCCCATAAAATGTCAGTTTTGATTTTCTAAGCCAAATCAAAAAATCCTGTTTATGAAATTCGTGTCAGCCATTTTATTTTGTTTGTGTGTGAGAAAGTCAGTATGTTGTGTGGCGAAGGGTTCAGATGCTTGTCTGTCATGCTGGAGAGTTGGGTTCAGATCCTCCTGGTAATGTGTTATCATTATGACATACAACATATGTCTTTTTGCATTTGAATCCTTTCAATCAAACATTTATCACTTGAGAAAGTTAACGTATAGGCTGAAACAGTCGTGTGGTGTTGTGGTTAAAGGGGTCATTGACTGAAAAATGGTGTGTTTGTAGGTTTTAATGTAATGTACTTTATTTATATAGCCTTTTAAAACAACCTGTAGGTAACCAAAGTGCTTTACAGAAAATTAAACAGCATTAAAAACAAACAACATAAACAAAGAAATAAGAATCAATACCTGAAAATAAGAATAAAATAAAGACAAATGCCAAGAAAAATATCACCACTACTGGGTATTAAAAGCCATCCTAAACAAATATGCCTTAAGTTCTGATTTAAAAAGGGCCAGGTCAGAGATAGCACGTAGGTCAGGGGGGAGATTACTCCAGAGCCTGGGGGCGACAACAGAAAAGGCTCGGTCACCCCAGTGTTTCTACCTTGACCTGGGCACATCCAGCAAAAGCTGACTGGATGACCTCAAGGCCCTGCCTTGGTCACAGACAGTCAAAATCTCAGACAGATAAACCGGAGCAAGGCCATTAAGAGCTTTAAAAACAAAAAGCAAAAGTTTAAAATTAATTCTCTCAAACTCTCAAATGTATCAATTGGTCATGCAATCAGCCAAAAATTTTCCAGTCAACGATCTGAAAAAAGCACACTGCCTTTATCTCGTTTTCCTCTCAGAGAAACTCCCAAAAACGTTTTTTGACTCTTCTGCATAAGTTTCCTATGTCAAGTCTAGAAAAAACCCACCCACTGCTCTGTTATTGGCCCGCCTAGCTGTCCATCATGTAGAGGGAAGGGGAGCTAAATGTAGTGTTATGTCTTAAATTACCTTTATAATGATGAGGCCAGGTGCATGGTTGAACTCCGCTTTATTTACAATGTTGGGCACACAACGTAGCCATCAGGCAGGGGCATCGGCAAAGAGGCCGTAACATGGATGCCCCCTGGTATTTATGGGGTGGTGCAGTGGCGGAAGAGAAGGTGGCTGCCACTACACCGCACTTCCCAATAAAACATAAAATACAACATCACAGGAAGCCCCTGAGCTATTAGCCCACAAATTAACACTAGTACCAGAACACTGGCTGTAAGCGGGGCTTATATGTGACCTGCCCCGAGTACGGCAGCAACAAGTAGGCCTGACATGATTCCTAAAAGACAGAAATACTTTTTGTGAAAAATTTGTGATTTTCGTTTTTTTGTAAAATATTGTGATGTTTCATGGGGTTCACACAAGTAATGAGAGATGATTGTGTTGTGACGCAACAGGCATTTATTTCTCACTCACTCGCTACACAGAAGGGAGGGGAGGTCATTCACATAGACCCTCATCTCCGTCATGGTGCCACAGACACATGATCTCTCACACACAGGGAAAACAACGCTATCACTACTGGTCTTATAGCACAGTTATAATGGCACAACAATGGACATGGTGCTTCACGTCCCGACGACACCCCAGCCAGTAGAACTGGGTCCGAAGATGCTGCAGAGTCTTCCTCACCCTGAAGTGGCCTGCTCCCACCGACCTGTGGACCAACTGGAGCACCTTGGGGCGAAGCCGTCGGGGGATCAGCAGCTGCCAGACATGACGCTTTCCAGCTGGAGACTGGCACCGCCAATAAACAACAACCTTGTTACAGCAAAGGTTGGACGACTGGGAATGCAGTGCCTTGGTCTCGAGGTCCAGCACCGCCACAGCCTTCTGGGCGGACCTCTGGTCCTAGCGATCCCACTTCTAACACCAGTCAGACACCAGTCCGGCCACTCCCACCCCAAGGACTTGTCTCCCTCCCAGCCTGGCACGCTCACCGGTGGCTGTGATGACGCAGCGCCTAGTGGGTTCCCACCCTTGCAGTCCAAGTCCATCTGTACCGGGCAGCGCCCCGGGTCGGACCAGGGAGATGGTGGAACCGGTATCGGTCAGGGCCTGGATTGGTGTGCCATCCAGGCTGCACTGTAGATGTGGCCCTGGCGACTGTCCAAGTCGGCCCAGTTGTCCATCGGGGAAAATACAGTGGGGTAAAAAAGTATTTAGTCAGCCACCAATTGTGCAAGTTCTCCGACTTAAAAGATGAGAGAGGTCTGCAATTTTCATCCCTCAACTATGAGGGACAAAATAAGAAAAAAAAAATCCAGAAAATCACATCGAAGGATTTTTAATGAATTAATTGGTAAATTCCTTGGTAAAATAAGTATTTGGTCAATAACAAAAGTTCATCTCAATACTTTGTTATATACCCTTTGTTGGCAATGACATAGGTCAAACGTTTTCTGTAAGTTTTCACAAGGTTTTCACACACTGTTGCTGGTATTTTGACCCATTCCTCCATGCAGATCTCCTCTAGAGCAGTGATGTTTTGGGGCTGTCGCTGGGCAACACAGACTTTCAACTCCCTCCAAAGATTTTCTATGGGGTTGAGATCTGGAGACTGGCTAGGCCACTCCAGGACCTTGAAATGCTTCTTACGAAGCCACTCCTTCATTGCCCGGGCGGTGTGTTTGGGATCATTGTCATGCTGAAAGATCCAGCCACGTTTCATCTTCAATGCCCTTGCTGGTGGAAGGAGGTTTTCACTCAAAATCTCACGATACATGGCCCCATTCATTCTTTCCTTTACACGGATCAGTCGTCCTGGTCCCTTTGCAGAAAAAACAGCCCCAAAGTATGATGTTTCCACTCCCATGCTTCACAGTAGGTATGGTGTTCTTTCTCCTCCAAACACGACAAGTTGAGTTTTTACCAAAAAGTTCTATTTTGGTTTCATCTGACCATATGACATTCTCCCAATCCTCTTCTGGATCATCCAAATGTTCTCTAGCAAACTTCAGACGGGCCTGGACATGTACTGGCTTAAGCAGGGGGACACGTCTGGCACTGCAGGATTTGAGTCCCTGGCGGCGTAGTGTGTTTCTGATGTAGCCTTTGTTACTTTGGTCCCAGCTCTCTGCAGGTCATTCACTAGGTCCCCCCATGTGGTTCTGGGATTTTTGCTCACCGTTCTCGTGATAATTTTGACCCCACGGGTTGAGATCTTGAGTGGAGCCCCACATCGAGGGAGATTATCAGTGGTCTTGTATGTCTTCCATTTTCTAATAATTGCTCCCACAGTTGATTTCTTCACACCAAGCTGCTTACCTATTACAGATTCAGTCTTCCCAGCCTGGTGCAGGTCTACAATTTTGCTTCTGGTGTCCTTTGACAGCTCTTTGGTCTTGGCCATAGTGGAGTTTGGAGTCTGACTGTTTGAGGTTGTGGACAGGTGTCTTTTATACTGATAACGAGTTCAAACAGGTGCCATTAATACAGGTAACGAGTGGAAGACAGAGGAGCCCCTTAAAGAAGAAGTTACAGGTCTGTGAGAGCCAGAAATCTTGCTTGTTTGTAGGTGACCAAATACTTATTTTACTGAGGAATTTACCAATTAATTCATTAAAAATCCTTCAATGTGATTTTCTGTTTTGTTTTTTTTTCTCATTTTGTCTCTCATAGTTGAGGTATACCTATGATGAAAATTGGAGACCTCTCTCATCTTTTAAGTGGGAGAACTTGCGCAATTGGTGGCTGACTAAATACTTTTTTGCCCCACTGTATCTGTGGGAGGTGGCAGGTCCCCGTCTGTGTCACCTCACTCTAGGGTTAAAGCTGGTGAGGGGGCTGGTTGTCGCGGGGTGGGTGCAGGGCAGTAGCACGCGATGTATCCTGGTTCCCTGCACCGGAAACATCCCTCCTCGTGCCACCGTCATTGTACTCTCGCTGACTGCGCAGTTGCCATCCGGCGTAATTCCCCTTCCTCCTTGCCCTCACTCTCAGCTGTGGCCTGAAAAGCTCTCTGCCTCGGTGATGACACGTCAGCTGCATAATCCATCATCGGCTCCACCCGCTCCGCTTCTGCCAGCTGGGAGATGACAGCAACAGCGCTCTGTAGGAGTTTTTCCTGTGAACCAATACTGCAAATACGCCATTATAGGGTAGCTGCAAGTTAGAAACCCGTTCAGTAAGATACACATAGGTTCAAAGAGTGTTACTCATGTTAGAAATAATTTTTGCATACCCTAGACATTAATCTCGACATACTACAACTTTTGAGTAACTATCAGTCATTAACAAGTAGTGTGTGACTGAACACACAACTTCCCTACAACATTTGCTCTGCAAATGCAGGACATATCCGACATATACGGTGGATATGTCGGAAAATTTTCAGCATGCTGAAAATTCATTTTCAGAGGAGCTGTATATCAGCATGCTTCCGCATGCGTCAAACTATAATTTTATAGTTAAAGTTCTCTTTAACGTGCTTTGTGTGGACCCCCCTAATATATAGGCTATTTTTATGGTGCTTGGTATGAATGACACTTAAAGCTGGATTCATGCTGCACCTCTGCTGTCCGCGTACGTGTAGCCATAAACTTCGTGTGACGAAATTTACGTCATCGTGTCCACTTTGCTAGTGTCCACAAGTGCTCGACCGCAGACGACCACGTGCAGCCCAAATTTTGTGACCGCGCCACCTGCCCACGACCTGAACGTGTTGAAAAGCGCATGTGCAAGACTGAACGTCCCATTCACGAGGTGGCGATATCGGTGTTGCATACCAAGACAAAGTAGACGAAGAAGGCAGCGAAGAAGCGGAAGATGAGAATAAACATACATGAATCATACATAAATACTTCAGCAGCAGCATCTTTGTAGAAAAGGAGTGGAAACTGGGAAGTCAAGCAGCAGAAAGCAAGCAGCGTTTCTTCGTTGGTGAAAATCTTGGCACATCAGCGCATTGGCACTATCTATAGGGCGGGAATGAAACTACAAATGATGGTTGTGTGCATGCTTCAACCGCTTGGCCTGGGTAGATGGAAAAAAGTGAGCATGAACAGCGCCGTGTGTGTGCCGGGCTCATCCAAAGCGCACACGGACCAAAGCGGACTAGAGGAGAAATGCAGCATGAACAAGGCTTTAAATCAGGGAGATCACCACTGAAGACCTAGTTGTAAAATACACGAGCCGCCACTGGTGTGAAGTCTCATCAAGTTTTGATCACCACACCAGAAGATACAATAGAAAATATATGTCAAAGGGAAAGTGTTCCAATTCATTGGCCTGTAAAAACAAAACATCTGCAAATTGAAAAATAAAAAATAAAAACCTGCAAGAAAAAAAAATTAATGGAAGGGGAAAAAAATCACAAATTTATGAGAGAAAAAAAATACAAGCAAAAAGTCAAAAATATAAGAAAGAAAACAGACACATAATTCAGCTGTTCCTTCATTTTAACCCCCTGGGCTTTTCATTATTAGTGGCTGTTGTTCCCTGTGATTGGCTGCTGGGACTGAGGCTACAGCTACTGTCCCCCCAGTGATCACACCAAAAATGAGCCACTTGCGGGCAATGTGGATCCACTCAGGCTATAGAGGAAGTGACATTCACGCAGTCAAATCTTGGTGTACCATCAAAATAATTTTGCAAACATTACACCGCATTCCAACTTATGCAAATGATATTTGTCTCTGATTTTCCTAAATAGTCAATGCAAATGACAGTCAGTATAATTTTCACGCCATCAACAATTAAAGCATAATTCAAATTTTATTGAACAAACCTCCCAATGATAACTATTTTTTTTGCAAAAATAAAACTCAAAATGCACTGTTCCAAATTATTCACAACAGTTTCAAAACTGGGTGAAGGGCCAGACTAAGAACGATCCAACAGACTCTCATGAATTGTATATCAAGGATTCAGTTTACCCCGCCCGGTATGGGGTTACCGGGGCCCCACCCTGGAGCCAGGCCTGGGGGAGGGGCTCGAAGGCTAGCGTCTGGTGGCCGGGTTTCCACCCATGGGACCCGGCTGGGCTCAGCCCGAAGGAGTTACATGGGTCCGCCCTCCAGTGGGCTCACCACCTGCAGGAGGGATCATGGGGGACCGGTGCTATGTGGATCAGGTGGCGGTCAAAGGCAGAGACCTTGGCGGACTGATCCCAAGCTTTCTAAACTGGCTTTTGGTACGTGGAATGTCACCTCTCTGGTGGGGAAGGAGCCTGAGCTGGTGTACGAGGTTGAGAGATACCGGCTAGATATAGTCGGCCTCACCTCAACACACAGCTCCGGTTCCGGAACCAGTCTCCTGGAGAGGGGCTGGAGCTTGGCCTTTTCTGGAGTTGCCCCGGGCGAGAGGCGACGAGCAGGGGTGGGTATTCTTGTATCGCCCCACCTTGCTGCCTCTATATTGGAGTTTTCCCCGGTGGACGAAAGGGTTGCTTCCCTGCGCCTTCGGGTTGGGAAACAGGTCCTGACCATCATTTGTGCCTATGCACCAAATGATGTTTCAGAGTACCCACCCTTTTTGGAGTCTGTGACTGGGGTGCTGGAGGGTGCTACTCTTGGAGACTCCATTGTCCTACTGGGGGACTTCAATGCGCACGTGGGCAACGACAGTGAAACCTGGAGGGGGGTGATTGGGAGGAACGGCCTGCCCGATCTGAACCCGAGTGGTGTTCAGTTATTGGACTTCTGTGCTAACCACAGTCTGTCCATAACGAACACCATGTTCAAGCATAAGGGTGTCCATATGTGCACCTGGCACCAGGACACCCTAGGTCGCAGGTCGATGATCGATTTTGTTATCGTGTCATCAGACCTGCGACCGTATGTCTTGGACACCCGAGTAAAGAGAGGTGCAGAGCTGTCGACTGATCACCACCTGGTGGTGAGTTGGATCCGATGGCAGGGGAGGAAGCCATTCAGACCTGGTAGACCCAAACGTATAGTGAGGGTGTGCTGGGAGCGTCTGGCTGAGGCCCCTGTCCGGGAGGTCTTCAACTCCCACCTCCAGAAGAACTTCAACCACATCTGAGGAGTCTGGAGACATGGAGTCTGAATGGCCATGTTCTCCACCTCTGTTGTTGAAGCGGCGGCCAGAGCTGCGGCCTGCAAGGTGGTCGGTGCATCTCGCGGGGGCAAACCCCTGTACCAAGTGGTGGACTCCAGTGGTGAGGGGGGCCATTAAGCTGAAGAAGGAGTTCCTATCAAGCTTGGTGGCTTGTGGACTCCCGACGCAGCTGAGGTGTACCGCAGGTGAAGCGGGAGTGCAGTTCGGGTGGTTGCTGAAGCAAAAACCCGGGTATGGGAGGAGTTCGGTGAGGCCATAGAACAAGACTTTCGGTCGGCCTCAAAGAGATTCTGGCAAACTGTCCGGCGGCTCAGGAGGGGAAAGCAGCTCTCTGTCCACACTGTGTATGGTGCGGATGGGACACTGTTGACTTCGACTGGGGACATCGTCAGGCAGTGGAAGGAATACTTCGAGGATCTCCTCAATCCCACTGATACGCCTTTCACAGAGGAAGCAGGGTTTGGGGACGAGGGGGATGACTCGCCTATCACAGGGGCTGAGGTCGCCAAGGTGGTTAAAAATCTCCTTGGTGGCCGGGCCCCAGGGGTGGACGAGATTCGCCCCGAGTACCTCAAGGCCCTGGATGTTGTTGGGTTGTCATGGTTGACACGCCTCTGCAACATTGCGTGGAGGTTGGGGGCAGTGCCTTTGGCATGGCAAACCGGGGTGGTGGTTCCTCTCTTAAAAAAGGGGACCGGAGGGTGTGCTCCAACCTTAGAGGGATCACACTCCTCAGCCTCCCTGGGAAGGTCTATGCCAAGGTACTGGAGAGGAGAATCCGGCTGTTGGTCGAACCTCGGATTCAGGAGGAGCAATGTGGTTTTCGTCCTGGCCGTGGCACATCGGACCAGCTCTTTACCCTCTCGAGAATTCTCGAGGGTTCGTGGGAGTTTGGCCAGCCAGTTTACATGTGTTTTGTGGACTTGGAGAAGGCATTTGACCGCGTCCCTCGTGGATTTTTGTGGGGGGGTGCTTCGGGAGTATGGGGTGATCGGGCTTGTTGTTACGAGCTATTCGGTCTCTGTACGACCGTTGTGAGAGTTTGGTTCGTATTGCCAACACTCGGGCGGAGTCCATTCCCAGTGAGAGTTGGACTCCGCCAGAGCTGCCCCTTTGTCACGATCCTGTTCATATTTTATGGACAGGATTTCTAGGCCACAGGCCAGGGAATGGAGGGCATCATGCTTGGTGACCACAGGATCTCATCTCTGTTGTTTGCAGATGATGTTGTCCTGTTGGCTTATCCAGCAATGACCTACAGCTCTTGCTGGGACGGTTTGCCGCTGAGTGTGAAGCGGCTGGGATGAAGAATCAGCACCTCCAAGTCAGAGTTCATGGTCCTCAGCCGGAAAAAGGTGGATTGTCCTCTCTGGGTTGGGGACAGGCTCCTGCCCCAAGTGGAGGAGTTTAAAGTTCTTGGGGTCTTGTTCACGAAGTGAGGGGAGAATGGAGCGAGAGATCAACAGACGGATTGGAGCAGCTTCTGCAGTGATGCGGACGTTGTACCGGTCTGTTGTGGTGATGAGGGAGCTTAGTTCTACTCAAGCTAAGCTGTGCTATTTATCAGTCATCTACGTTCCTACTCTCACCTATGGTCATGAGCTTTGGGTAATGACCGAAAGAACGAGATCGCGGATACAAGCGGCTGAAATGATCTTTCTCCGTAGGATTGCTGGACTCACCCTCAGAGATAGGGTGAGGAGCTCAGTCATCTGGGAGAGGCTCAGAGTAGAACCGCTGCTCCTCAACATTGAAAGGAGTCAGTTGAGGTGGTATGGGCATCTGATTAGGATGCCTCCTGGACGCCTCCCACTTGAGGTGTTTCAGGCACGTCCCACTGGGAGGAGACCCCGGGGCAGACCCAGGACTCGGTGGAGAGACTATGTCTCCCAGCTGGTCTGGGAACGCCTTGGTATCCCCTCTGAAGAGCTGGAGCAAGTGGCTGGGGAGAGGGAAGTCTGGGCTTCTCTGCTTGAACTGCTGCCTCCGCGACCCGGACCTCCGGAAAAGCGGTAGAAGATGGAGATGGAGTTTCAAAACATTTTATTGGTTGTAAAAAATTGAAAATGGTCATATGTTGAATTTGCAACATTAGGAGGTCATATTTACTGAAATCAAAAGCTATTTCAATCCAGAACATCTTAACAGGCCCAGTTACATGTTAACATAGGACCCCTTCTTTGATATAACCTTCATGATTCTTGCAGCCATTGAACTTGTGAGTTTAGGTTCAGGTTCAGGTTACTTTATTTGTACCCGTAGGTAGATTTGTTTTGCAGTCAGGTGACATCCATATTTACAAACCACAATTACATTCAACATGAACACAAACACAGGCACACATGAAGCTGACTATAAACATGATAAAAGTACTCAAGTCTTCATCAATCAGGACATAAAGAGATAAGAGAAAAAACGAGAGAATCAGAATCAGAAAAGATTTATTGCCAAGTACATTAACAGATCACTGATAACATACGAGAGAATTTGACTTGACACAGAAAATGAACCTGCATTTCCGTGCCGCGGCGTGCGTCTGAAACGCGCCTGAAACGCGCCTGTCAGCAGGAGGGTACAGGTAGCATAAGAAATAATACAATAGGAAGGAGCAAAAAAATCATTGATTCAGAATACTGGTCACATGATCAATATTATGATTACAAGGGGAAAAAAAGCCCTCAATGCACATCAGCGGACCAAGATTTCACAGGACACAAAGAGAGCAGTGAGTGAATCTTATTTGTCAGTTTGTGGATCAATATGAGTGCACTGTTGAAGCAAGTGTTGTATCAGTAAGAACAACAAGGACACTTTGGCAGGAGATGTTTTGTCTGGCTACTGGCAATCGTCCTTGGCAATTGACCGAGCAGCTGCTGTCCAAGGCCTTGTGCTCAATGTTTTGAAAAAACAGACTGCAGACAATCAGGAGGAATTTTTGTAGAGAAATTGAGCCAAATAGAACTGATCACAGAGAAGGAACTTTATTTTCTTCTGTAGATTCAGTACTTAATCCTTCATTGCGGGGCGTTGAGTCCGTCGTGAATAGACCTAAGCGTAATCATGATGTAATCCACCTTCCGAGACAGTTCTCCATTTGTCGCTATCAGGGTCTTCTCCAATTTTTCAATTTGATGGATGCACCTCGCCTGGCCAGCATTTTGATAGGTTGTATCCATCTTCAGCAATTTGCGGTACACCAGGACAATCCCAGTTCCAATCAGAACGATCCCAATCACCATTATTACGAAGACATACAAATCTTCAATATCTTCGATAGAGAGATTAGTCAGGCACAAGATCCTCCAATTACTTGTGTCCCATAAATAGCCCGCTGGAGCCGTCCCTGCGGGGCAAACAGCTTCCCCCGGAGCACTTTTCCTTGTTGAAAAAATAGTGTCAATTGCGTTCAAAGCCCAGCTTATTAATTCCATAATTTCTTTCGACGGTCAGCAGTTAGACGCAGACAGACAACAGCAAGCTGGGATCCAGTTAGTTGGGGGGGAAGGAAAAAAAGTCAGAAGCAAGAGAGAAGCAAAAAGGCGTCTGCTCTCTTTGGAGGCGGAAGTGAGAAAGGTCATATTAGAAAGTTAAAGACTAGTCAAAGAGGTTAAAGACACAAAAGTCTAAAACCCAATAAAAGATTTAGAACCCAAATAAAAAACCTACAAAAATAAGTAAATATAAAATCAAATTAATAAATAGGTTACTAAATTATGTGCAATATATTGTTACATCTTGTTCAACTCTTTGACAGCAGCAGGAACAAAGCTGTTTTTTGTTGTGTTGGGTACTTTTATAAATAAAGACTGCTGCTTTGGGTGTTCACGGAGCCTCCTTTATTGACTGGCTGCCACACATTAACACACGAACTCCATCATATTAATATACATCCTGTTGTGCTCCTGACAACATCCGTCTATGATCGCCCCCTAGTGGCTCTACATATGTAATGCCTAGATTACACTACATCCCCCTTACTGAAGCTAGGTTGACCCTTTTTAGCTGAAAACACAAAATACATTTTTATATGAAATCGTTTCTGTTCCCTTTTGTCAACTAACTATGACAGCATAAATTTAACACATTACCACTTTTAACAAATCTATAACATTTCTTTTTGTTTTCCAACACTGTTACCATGTAAGAACATATTATGCAAAGGCCTCTTATTTTCTATTTAAAGAAGGCATTTTTAGAACTCAACTCTGCTTTCACAGTATTAACATGTAACTTCTACAGATCCAGTCTCTTTGGTTTAATCACTTCCCTACCAGACCTGGTTCGAACAACAGCTGGCGTTTCCTGTGCATTGGGCTCAGAAGCACTTTCTGTAGGAGCGTCTTTTCCATTTGACTGGGTCCGTTGTGGTTCCATCTCAGTCTTTGGTATTGACATAGGGCACAAGATGAGTGCGGTTCCTCCTGATTGTCCCTTGTGGTCCACTGATGACATAGGACCGTGGAGTTTTGTGGACAGATGTCACTGTGCCCTGTGTTTTCACATCTGTAATCCAAACAGAGTTTCCGGGTAACAGTTTGTCCAAATCTCTCGTTCTGTGTCTTTTGTTAAAACATTCTGTTTGCCTCATCCGTCTCTCCTTTTCCACGTGACGAATTTGTTGCAGATTCGGCACGCACGGCTGCAAGGCCTCTGGAAGCATTGGCAGGGTGGTACAAAGCCTACGCTCCATGAGAAGCTGTGCTGGGCTGTAGCCATTTGCCAACGCTGTGGTTCTGTAGGCTAACAGTGCTCAGTATGGATCACTGGCTTTCTTGATAAGGTTTTTGACTGTTCGGACAGCTCTTTCTGCTTCACCGTTACTTTGGGGGTACCTGGGACTACTGGTCACGTGCTCAAAACAGTACTCCTTTGCAAAGTCTTCCATTTCCTGACTTGCGAACTGCGGGCCATTATCCGTGATCAGTATCTCCGGTATTCCGTGACGTGCAAACATTGACTTTAAATGCACAATGACGTTGGCAGAGCGAGTTGGGCTGAGCTGGGCAATCTCTATGTACCTAGAGAAGTAGTCCACTAATAACAGATAGTTTTTGTCTTGTAGCGTGAACAAATCAGCTCCCAACTTCTGCCATGGCCTTTCTGGTAAATCTGTGGGCATTTAAGGCTCTCTCACATTAACTCTTTCCTGTATGCACTGTCTACATTTGAGTACAACTTCACTGATCTGGTTGCTTAAACCTGGCCACCATACAGCCTGATGGGCGCGCGCTCTGCATTTAACCACCCCCTGGTGGCCCTCATGTATCTTGTCCAAAACTGCATTTCTCATGTTAGCGGGGATAACTAACCTCATGCCTCTCAGTAGTAGTCCGTTATGCACACTCAAAACGGCTCTCTCAGCTCGGTAGTGCTTCACCGCTCCCTGTAGCTGGTTACGATCCGGCCAGCCTTCTGTGCAGTATTTCATGACTTGTGAACAGACGCTGTCGGACTGCAGTTGCTCTTGGAGACCTGCAAGATATTTGCTGCTTGTAGGGAGTCCCTCTAGCACAGAGTCAACATAAATATTAGTGTCCTCCATAAGATCTGTGTCTGTGTGAGTAACACTGTTTGTGAGCGGTAAGCGTGAGAGCGTGTCGGCAGTGGTGAGACTTTTGCCAGGGATGTGCTTTATAGTGTATGAGTACCTCATTAGGCGCATACGAAATCTCTGTATACGTGGTGAAAGCGCATCCAAAGCTTGTCCTCCCAGTAGACTCACTAGTGGCTTATGATCAGTTTCTAGTTCAAAGTGCAGACCCAGGATAAAGTCATTGAATCTTTCGCAGGCCCACGTGAGAGCCAGCGCTTCTTTTTCCAGCTGGGCGTAGCGCTGCTCTGTAGGTGTCAATGATCGGGAAGCGTAAGCAACTGGTGACCACACATCTCTCTCCTTCTGTAACATGACTGCCCCCAATCCGTATGAAGAGGCATCTGCAGATATTTTCTGTGGTTTGTTTGGGTCATAGAGCTGCAATACAGGAGCAGAGGACAGTTCTTGTTTGAGGTTACAAAACGCATTTTGTTGTTCATGCCCCCAGTACCACATGTTCTTTGTTGAAAGCAAGTCTCTCAATGGTTTGTCCTTTTCAGAAAGGTTCGGAATGAACTTCCCCAGCTGGTTCACCATTCCGAGAAAGCTCCTGAGCTCACTCACGTTGCTTGGCTCTTTCATGTCCTGAACAGCTTGGGTTTTGTCTGGATCTGGCCTCATTCCTTCTGCTGAAACAATAAACCCAACAAATTTGACCTCTCTTTTGCCAAACTCACATTTTGACATATTCAACGTAACGCCGGCTTTCTCCGCGCGCTTCAAGACAGCGTGCAGTCTTGCGTCGTGCTGCTCTTTGGTGGATCCCCACACCAGGATATCGTCCATGTGACAGACGACTCCGTCGAGACCCGCTGTAACCTCTGTCACCATCATGTTTTGGAAATGTTCAGGTGCACTGGAAATACCAAATGGCAAACGGTTGAAGTGGTATCTGCCAAATGGCGTAATGAATGTGGTGAGAAAGGCCAACTCTTTAGACAGTGGTATTTGCCAAAATCCCATATTTACATCGAGCTTTGAAAAGTACTGAGCACCTGTGAGCATGCCTAGCGTTTGGTCCACAGATGGGAGGATGTATCTTTCGCGACACACTGACTCGTTTAAAGGTGTCATGTCCACACAGATATGTACCTTTTCTTTGTCCTTTTTGGGAGCTACAACCATGCCACAGCACCAATCTGTTGGCTGCTCCACGCGACTGATAACTCCCAACTTTTCTATCCTCTCGAGCTCCTCTTTCACTTTACCCATGAGCGGCAGTGGCACACGCCTTGGCACCTTGAGCGAAAAAGGCTTAGCATCAGGTTTCAGTTTAATTGTGTATGGTTTTTGAACAAGCCCAAGTCCATCGCATAACTTGGGGTACGCTTTTCTCACTGTCTCTTGGTCTATAGTGTCAACTCTGGCAATTAGTTTTAGTCTCACGGAAGCTGTTCTACTCAGTAGTGCCATGTGCAGATTTTTGACAACATAAATTTTCTCAGTAGCGTTCTTGTCACCGTATGTAATAGTCTCTGTCATAGACCCCAACACAGTTAGTGCAGTTCCACCCGGTCCGTAGAGTGGTTTTTGTGCCTTTTCCAACTGTTCATTTTTCTTCTTGAAGGTTTCAAATGTTTGTTCAGAAACCGCTGTGACGTCCGCTCCGGAATCTAACTTGAAAGTCACCTTATTTCCTCTCACATTTATGTCTGCCAGCCATGGATCCTCTCCTAGATCCACTTCACCCAGAAAAAGTCCATTTGCATTGTCAGCGACCTCATTCACAGTTGGGTTGGACCTACAGACTCTACTATAGTGTTCACGTTTTCTACAGTTATGGCATTCCGCGTTTTTAGCTGGGCACTGTACTGCTGCATGTGCTGGTGCTTTGCCACACTTGGAACAAGCTTTACTGTCTTGTTTTGTCTGCTGAGGCCTTGAGGACTTAATCTGTTTTTGTTCCTTGATTATGAACTTGTTTGGCTTGGCTTTTCTGATGTGTACCGCATCCACGGCTGTTCTGTTAACGCTAGTTTCACCTCTTAGGACAGTTTGTTGTCGTTTTATTTCTTCAGATTGTCTTGCCATTGTTATAGCTTTAGCTAGGGTAAGATCTTTGTCAAGCTGCATTCTTTCTGACAGCAACGAATCTTTTAGACCCACTACAAGCCTGTCTCTCAAAAGGTCATCATGAAGTGCACCGTACTCACAGTTTTCTGCCACTGCGTAGAGTGCTGTTATGAACGAGTCTACTAGTTCTGCCGGCTGTTGCACTCGCTTGTTGAATTTTGCTTGTTCGTAAATCACATTCTTTCTGGGAACAAACTGTCTATCAAAGGCTGTTTTAACGGCATCCTACTGCTGGCGCTGCACGCTCGTTAGCTCGAGCCCTCTTAGCACGTCGTCAGCCTCATCTCCCATGCAATAAACCAACGTATTTACTTGGTTCGCCTCAGATGAGTTATTGAGGTTACTTGCCAGTCTAAAACGCTCAAAACGTCTTATCCACTTTTCCCACTCTTGGGGTTTCGCAAAGTCGAAGGGCTCCGGTGGTTTGATGGTGAAGGTTGCCGCTGGAGTAGCCGCCATTACAGGATCAATTGGCGCAGCTGCAGCCCTTTGAACTTCGTCTGGCATAGCCGCTAGCCGGTTGCAAAGCTGACTTTTCTCACCTCAAAGCGCACCAACTTCTGACACCATGTTGTGTTGGGTTCTTTTATAAATAAAGACTGCTGCTTTGGGTGTTCACGGAGCCTCCTTTATTGACTGGCTGCCACACATTAACACATGAACTCCATCATATTAATATACAGTACATCCTGTTGTGCTCCTGACAACATCCGGTCTATGATCGCCCCCTAGTGGCTCCACATATGTAATGCCTAGATTACACCACATTTTTGTAGCACTGGGTTTTACTTTTTGGGACAGCAAACCTCCGTCTGGAGGGGAGAAGCTGAAAGTGGCAGTGTAAAGGGTGGGAGTTGTAGGGAACTTGAAATAAGGAAGCGAAGTGATTTTATAAATCAGGTTTATTGTCGGCTTCCAGTCCCTAACATGTCTCATCTCAATGCAGAAGCAGAAAAGAGGCTGAGCGCAGTCAGACCTTCATACTTATACATCACATAACAAAAGCCGACCTCACACATCATTGTTAATCCTTCCATTGTTCTCTCTCTCCTCCATCTGACCCTGGGGGGTCAGGAAATCCATTCCGGTCTCCACCACTGTGTCTCCGTCTCCTCGTTGATCTCTGCCGGTGGTCAAGACCTATTGTCCTGCTCTGAGACGTGAGGTCAATCCACATATGCAATCTCTAAACATTCCTCTTGTGTCTATACATATGTAGGTATGGATATATGAACAATATAAGCCACAGGAGTCATCATTTAAAATGCAGGTAGCAATCCTCTGTACCTGTCTGGTGTACAGGTGTACAGTTTATGGAGAGTTTCTGCTTGAATTGCTTTGCAGGATGTCAGAACAGCCGCAAACAGCTGCTGTTTTGAAGTGAGCCGCCTCCCACCCTCATAGATCTTTTACTTGAGGATGTTCCAAAGGTTCTCAATAGGGTTGAGGTCAGGGGAGGATGGAGGCCACACCATGAGTTTCTCTGCTTTTATGCCCATAGCAGCCAATGACAGAGGTATTCTTTGCAGCATGAGATGGCACATTGTCATACATTAAGATAATTTTGCTACGGAAGGCACGGTTCTTTCTGTACCATGGAAGAAAGTGGTCAGTCAGAAACTCTACATACTTTGTCGAGGTCATTTTTACACCTTCAGGGACCCTAAAGGGGCCTACCAGCTCTCTCCCCATGATTCTGGACAAAAACATGGCTCCGCCACCTCTGCTGATGTTGCAGCCTTGTTGGGACATGGTGGTCATCCAGCAACCATCCACTACTACATCTATCTGGACAATTCAGGGTTGCATGGCACTCATCAGTAAACATGTCACTGTATATTGTCACGACTCGCCGCTCATCAGCGGCGCCAGCTGTGCGCACACCTGCGTCTCGTCAGCGGCGAGGGATTTAAGCCCCCTGGCCCTGGGCTTCGGCCTGAAGCCGTCTGTTCTTATCGGCATCTCTTGCTGCAAGGAACCCCCTTCACCAAGCAAGATATCACGTAAGGATCTCTTACCTTTTCCTCCCAGCCTTCTCCCCTGTGCACAGGTGGATTTCCCGGTGGCGGACAACATTCTCCAGCCATCATCTCCTCGCTGTTGCATCAGGCGCTCCAGGTCGCTGTCTACCGGGCTACGCCCTTGCTTAATGCCATCCACCTGCCCAAACCAAGTAAGCCAGCTGTCATTATCATATCTCCTGTATTGGTGTGGTGCCCGTTACCCTTCTCCCTCTGCTTCTCCCATAGGGTTGTCCGGCTGAACGGCTTCCTGCCCCTGTGCCTGACGCAGACGCCATCACCAACACATACCCATCTCACAGACACGCACTCATACACACTTGGGCTGCACGGTGGCGCAGTGGCTTAGCACTGTGGCAGCACAGTTTTACCCTCGGCCGGGGGATCGCGGGGATCATGAGATCGTGGGTTCGATCCCAGCCCCCGACCAACAGTGAGCTGTGTGGAGTTTGCATGTTCTCCCCGTGTTGCGCGGGTTTACTCCGGGATTTCTCCGGTTTCCTCCCGCACACCAAAAACATGTAGGTTTAGGGTGCTCGCACACGCAGCGACCAGCAGCCGGTGGCTTGTCACCAGACTGCAAACCAAGTCTACCTACGGGTACAAATAAGTAACAAAAAAAAAAACCAAACAAAAAAAAAACCACTTGTTGTTAATAAAGCTATTGAATCTACCCTGAGCCTGCGTGCGTGTCTCCTGAGCCGTGCATTATGTCAGTACGGCTTCAGCAGAGCGGCTCGGCAGACAGCGGGCTCGCACGCCGTCTTTCCACCCTTGAGGCTCGGGTGGATCTAATAGCCCACCAACAACAAGTGATCTTAAATCAATTATGTACAATTACTAACCGATTGGACCGCTTGGACCCCCAACAGCCGTTCCCCCCGGCTCGTCTGGGTGGCGCGGCTCCTGCTGCTCCAGCGGCCGTTCAGCCTGCTCTGGGTGCACCGGCACGGCTCACACCTATTCCGACCCCCGCCCGCTTTAGCGGTAAGCTCGGTGGAGCGCGGGGGTTTATCATGCAGTGTGAGTCCGTGTTTCACCGCGTTCCCGGAGACTTCCCCTCAGACCATAGCCGGATTGGCTACATAGGAAATCTCTTGGAGGGGCGAGCGCTTACCTGGGCTTACGCCATAATGGCGAAGCCCAGCTACGCCACCCTCACCTATGGCCAGTTCGTGAGACTGTTCCTGGAAGTGTTCGATCATTCGCGTACAGAGAGCGTTCAGGTCGATCTTCTCAGCCTCCAGCAGGGAAGCCGGTCGGCCGCCGACTACGCGATCGACTTCCGGGTTGCTGCGGAGGAGGTTGGCTGGAGAGAGCGTTCGCTCTGCGGCATCTTCCTTCGCAGTCTCAGCGCAGGTCTGAGGGATGAACTGGCTGGACGGGATATCCCGGAGACATTAGCGGAGCTGACTTCCCTTGCCATCAGCTTGGATAATAGGCTGCGCGAGCGTGCCTCGGAGTGGAAGTCTTCTTCTTGCCCTCGAGGTGCCTCGGCGCGCCTGCCCCAAGCTCGCCCCCTGGCGTTGCCGTCACCAGGGTTCTTCGAGGAGTCGGAGCCGATGGTGACAGGCTGGACAAAGCTCCCCCCAGCGGAGAAACAACGCCGCCGTGAGTTGGGCCTCTGCATGTATTGCGGGGGCAGCCAACACACGGTGGAGCATTGTCCACAGAAGCCAAATGGGGAGGTCCGCGAGTTACTGTAGGGGGCCTTGCGGATGCTAATCGGTTAACTCCCCTCACTCAATTGACACTGCCCATCCGATTCTGTCACAATCCCACAGGGCACCTCACCTATGCACTGGTGGATTCAGGCGCGGAGGGTAGCTTTATTTCACAGAGCCTGGCAACCCGATTGGGCATCCGTTGCCACCCCCTCAAGTCTCCTCTCGCCCTAGTAAATCTCTCCCGTGTTTCCCTGGGAAAAGTAACACACCAGACGACCCCTGTCCCAGTAATTATCTCAGGAAATCATCGGGAGGAAATCACCTTTTACGTCCTACCATATTCTGTATCACCTGTGATTCTTGGATACCCATGGCTCCGCCTCCATAATCCTGTCCTGGACTGGAGGTCCGGCAGAGTGTCCACCTGGAGCTCCTTCTGCATGGGCACCTGCCTCCAATCCGCTGCCTGCGCCCCGTCCTCTCCTCCTACTCCCAAGGACGCCACGCCTCCGGATCTCACCCTGGTGCCCTCGGAGTTCCACGACCTGGGCATGGTTTTCAGCAAATCCAAGGCGATGTCTCTTCCTCCGCACCGGCCCTATGGCTGCGCTATTAACATCCGCCAGGGGGCACCCTTACCCTCGGGACGTCTCTACAGCCTGTCAGCGCCAGAGAAGGAGGCCATGAACACTTATTTGAAGGAGTCGCTGAGTGCTGGAATCATCCGCCCCTCGTCATCACCATTAGGTGCTGGGTTCTTCTTCGTGGGCAAGGACGGCTCCCTTCATCCTTGTATTGACTACCGTGCCCTCAATGACATCACGGAGAAGGACCGCTACACCTTGCCCCTAATGGACACCGCCTTCCACTCCCTCCAGGGGGCGACTTGGTTCACCAAGCTGGATCTTCGCAGCGCATACCACCTCATCCGGATCCGGGAGGGGGACGAGTGGAAGACAGCCTTCCGTACCCCGAACGGTCATTTCGAATACCTAGTTATGCTGTTCGGGTTGACCAATGCTCCAGCCGTCTTTCAGCGCCTTATTAATGACGTCCTCCGGAATTTCATCGGCCTGTTTGTGTTCGTCTACCTGGACGATATCCTCATCTTCTCCAGATCCAGGGACGAGCACCGGGTCCACTTGAGGCGACGGGTCCTTCAGAGGCTGCTGGAGAACCGGTTATATGTCAAGGCAGAGAAATGTGAATTTTACGCCAAGACTACGTCCTTCCTTGGGTTTGTCACCTCTCATGACCAGGTGCTCCCGGACCCAGCGAAGGTTAAAGCGGTGGTAGAGTGGCCCACTCCTACATCAAGGAAGCAGGTACAACAGCTCATAGGGTTTGCCAATTTCTACCGCCGCTTCGTCCCGAATTTTGGAGCCATCGTCGGTCCCCTGACCCGCCTCACCTCCCCTAAGACCCCGTTCCGGTGGACTGAAGAGGCCGCAGCTGCCTTCCGGGCGCTGAAGGCGGAGTTCTCCTCCTCCCAGGTCCTCAGCCAAGTCGACCCCGCGCTGCAATGCATCGTTGAGGTGGACGCTTCAGACACGGGGGTGGGGGCGGTGTTGTCTCAGCGGTCGCCTGACAACGGGATCAAACGGCCCTGCGCCTTCTTCTCTCGGCGCTTGTCCCCGGCGGAACGTAATTACGACGTGGGGGACAGAGAGCTCCTCGCCATCAAGCTCGCGCTTCAGGAGTGGCGCCACTGGCTAGAGGGGGCTGCCCTGCCATTCGTGGTTCTCACCGATCACAAGAACTTGGAATATTTAAGAACTGCCAAGCGTCTGAACGCCCGCCAGGCGCGTTGGTCCTTGTTCTTCGCCAGGTTTCGTTTTAACATCACCTTTAGGCCTGGCTCCAAGAACGGCTTGCCCGACGCCCTCTCTAGGCAATTTGCCCCTGAAGCATCAGAAGACGCAGTCCACACCATCTTGCCCAGGTCGTGCTTCGTGGGGGCCGTCTCGTGGGACATCGAAAGCAAGATTCGGAAGGCGCAGGAATTGGAACCGGACCCTGGTGGCGGACCGGAGGGGAGGCTTTTTGTGCCGTCCACTGTCCAGGGGGAGGTCATCCACTGGCTTCACACATCTAAGCTCACCTGCCATCCTGGGTCCTCCCGGATGATCGACCTGCTCCAACGCTCCTTCTGGTGGCCGGGTCTGCGGAGGGACGCCGCCCGCTACGCCCGGGCCTGCCCCGTCTGCGCCACCAGCAAATCAGGTAATGCCCCCCCCGCGGGCCTGCTCCAGCCCCTGCCCGTCCCTGGCAGGCCCTGGTTGCATATCGCCCTAGATTTCGTCACCGGTCTCCCTGTCTCCAACACCTTCGACACAGTCCTGACCATCGTTGATCGTTTCTCCAAGGCTGCTCACTTCGTGCCATTATGGGGGCTCCCATCTGCCTTGGAGACGGCGGACCTCCTCATCCAGCACATGGCCAGGCTGCACGGGATTCCGGTAGACGTGGTCTCGGACCGGGGCCCCCAGTTTGCCTCGGACGTCTGGAGGTCTTTCTGCAACGCCCTGGGAGCCAAGGTAAGCCTCTCCTCCGGCCATCACCCCCAATCCAACGGGCAGTGTGAGCGGACCAACCGGGAGCTGGAGGCTGCGCTCCACTGCGTCACTGCATCCAAGCCTGCATCCTGGAGCACACACCTCGCCTGGGTGGAATACGCCCATAACACCGCCCGCTCTTCTGCTACCGGGATGTCCCCATTCAAGGCATCCCTAGGCTATGATCCTCCTCTGTTCCCTACGCAGGAGAGTGAGTTGACTGTCCCCTCAGTCCGGGCGCACCTCAGGCGGTGCCGCTCCATTTGGTCTTCGGCACGCAGCGCACTTTTACGCACGGCGGAGCACAACAAGTCCACGGCGGACCGGCACAGGAGACCTGCCCCTGCCTATCAGGTAGGCCAACGAGTCTACGTGTCCACGCAGGACGTCGTTTTAAAGGGTGAGATGAGAAAGTTGGCACAGCGTTTCATGGGCCCATACCCCATCACCAAGATTATCAACCCGGTGGCTGTGCGTGTGGCTATTCCCCCCTCCCTCCGCATCCATCCCACCTTCCACGTCTCCAAGGTGAAACTGGCGGTCTCCGCCCCCCCTCTGCCCTCCCCCTGCAGCGCAGCCCGCACCCCGGATGATAGATGGCCATCCGGCCTGGCCAGTCTCTTCCATCCTGGACTCCCGGCGCCAGGGTCGCGGGTTGCAGTACTTAGTGGATTGGGAGGGCTACAGACCTGAATGGAGGCAATGGGTGCCCTCTTCGTTTGTGTTGGATCCGTCCCTCGTCGTTGAGTTCTACCGAGCGCACCCGGAGAAACCATCGCCAGGAGGCGCTGCTAGAGGGGGGAGTACTGTCACGACTCGCCGCTCATCAGCAGCGCCAGCTGTGCGCACACCTGCGTCTCGTCAGCGGCGAGGGATTTAAGCCGCCTGGCCCTGGGCTTCGGCCTGAAGCCGTCTGTTCTTATCGGCATCTCTTGCTGCAAGGAACCCCCTTCACCAAGCAAGATATCATGTAAGGATCTCTTACCTTTTCCTCCCAGCCTTCTCCCCTGTGCACAGGTGGATTTCCCGGCGGCGGACAACGTTCTCCAGTCATCATCTCCTCGCTGCTGCATCAGGCGCTCCAGGTCGCTGTCTACCGGGCTACGCCCTTGCTTAACGCCAGCCACCTGCCCAAACCAAGTAAGCCAGCTGTCATTATCATATCTCCTGTATTGGTGTGGTGCCCGTTACCCTTCTCCCTCTGCTTCTCCCATAGGGTTGTCCGGCTGAACGGCTTCCTGCCCCCGTGCCTGACGCAGACGCCATCACCAACACATACCCATCTCACAGACACGCACTCATACACACTTGTTGTTAATAAAGCTATTGAATCTACCCTGAGCCTGCGTGCGTGTCTCCTGAGCCG
The DNA here is from genome assembly GCA_020510985.1 of Pholidichthys leucotaenia. Taxonomy (NCBI): domain Eukaryota; kingdom Metazoa; phylum Chordata; class Actinopteri; order Cichliformes; family Pholidichthyidae; genus Pholidichthys; species Pholidichthys leucotaenia. Next base: position 242,165,128 of record CM035844.1, read on the forward strand.
TGCATTATGTCATATATGACATCATAAAGACATGAAGGCAGGCTTGATGTATATGACATCATAAAGACACATTTGTCTATGTGCCGTCATTTAGGCATTGCGAGTCGTCCTATGATGCCTGAGTTCATACGCCATCCTATGATGTCCTATAAACGTGACAGACACCCAGAGATTTCTTGCTTTAATAGTGATTTCATCTGTAAAAGGAATTTCTGATTTAAAAATTACTGTGTTCATAAGCCCAACAATATTATAATCATTCTATCGTCTGAAAACATCTTTAAAATAAAGTAACATGCATGTGTGTGTCTTAGATCATAGCCTTAGAATCTATAAATGGTCTCCATAACATCAAGAAAAGATTATCAGTGTCTGTTTTCAATCAAAATTATTCACATTTTTGTGATAAGACACACTTACCTCAACTCTCCTGCCCTGAATTACACTAATTCTATTCTATTCTATTTTCTGGTTGATCAAAATATATTTGTGTTTGATTGTCAGTGCAAAAGGGAAGAGAGGAAGATGGAGAAGGAGCGAGTGAAGTAAGAACCAGGTGAGATAATAATAATAATCCCAAACTGTATTAGAATACACAGGTGTGTGTGTGTGTGTGTGCGCGTGCGTGTGTGTGTGTGTGTGTGTGTGTGTAAAAAGGGTGCGTGTGTGGAGGTGGTGGAGCACATTGGGTGCTCAGCACCCCTAAAGCTCTGATCCTAGAACCACCCCTGGAGGCGTCTACTGGGCTATGAATGAACCCATTAAACTTCAGAAGTGATCTTGGTCTGGATGCACATTCTGGATCACTTTTTCCACTTTCTTTTACATTGTCGGACAGAGGTGAGCAGAGAATCTGATCACCTCCAAAAGTTAATGATTTGATGTGTAGCTCAAAGGCCACTTCTGGTGAAAATTTAATCCACATCTGTCCAGTAGGTTTTGTGTAATCCCACAAACAGACAGAAAAACAAACAGATAAAACGCTGGCAAAGCCTGATGCCTCCTTGGTGGAGGTCTAGTAGTCAGTATCTGCTGTCACCCAACTCCCCAATTCAATCCACCCTAAATTTCATAATACTGCATTTCTAATATTATACTGTACATTAGGTTCAACTATTACATTACTGTCAGCTTATCTTATTGATATTTATTTATTTTGGACAAAAAAGTCAATAATTAAAAAGAAAACAAAAGTATTTAACCAACACTTCAAAAAATGTAAAATAACAATATTGGGTGATAATTTACAAAAAAAAATGAAAGTGTATCAGAAGAAAGATTAAAATTTACCAAAAAAGTCAAAAATTTACAGAGGAAAAATGTAAATTTTCAAGAAAAAATTTCACAAATTTATGAGAAAAAAGTTGCAAAATTTTGAGGGGAAAAAATTATTGAAGAAAAAGTTGTAAGTTTATAAGAAAAAATACAAAAATTTACAGGAAGAAAATTAGCAACTTTTTGAGAAAAAAGACTACAAATTTAAGAGGAAAAAAGTTATAAATCTACAAAAAAGGGTGAATTTACAAGAAAGGAGTGAAAATTTTATAGGGAAAAAAAAACTTAAAATTGATCTGAAAAAGGATAAAAGAAAATCTTTTTAAAAATTTACAGGAAAAAAATGCAAGTTTTCAAGAAAAAGTGCAAATTTAGTATCGGCCCTAAATTTCATAATACTTCATTTCTAATAATTAGATATGTTATATATTAGCTTCAGATATTACATTATTATCAGTTTATTTTATTTATTTATTTCAGACAAAAGTCAGTTACTAAAAAAGATATCGAAGAAGATTTTTAACAACTATTTCAAAAATTATAAAATAACAATGTGAGGTGATAAAATACCTTTTTTTGGGTGTCCACAAAAGAGTAGGAAGAAGCAAAAGCTTTTCACGTCCTACCTTTCAATCTTGGACTTAATAGTGCTGCCAACTATACCAGGGGTCACCAGCTAAAGCTGCAAACGGTCCAATAAGTCGCTCCTCCTCCCCAGCCGAGGTCCAAACTAGGTGTGGGAATCTTTAGGCACCTCATGATTCGATTATGATTCAGAACTCCGACTCTAATCTAAAACCATTCTCGATGCATCTTGATGCATTTTTTTCTATTCAGGATTTTTCCCTCCTACTGTGTGACAACTTGGTCCTTTTAAAGCAAAGTATTTGCAATCACCCATGAATTTACTTCTAACATCTTTTATTAAAACAAATGGAAGAGAAACCTGGCACCTGGTTAGTGATGTGGACTGGTGAGGGGAGAGTTGCGGGCTCAATCCCTGGACCAGCAGGATTAGATCTGGGTGGGACAGATAACGTAGCAGTGTTTTCCCCACCCTCCTTCACCCCACTGTGGTGCCCTTGAGCAAGGCCCTTAACCCCAACTGCTCCAGTGAAGCTGCTCAGGGGCCACAGGTCAGTCTGTGGTTGGACTGGGCAGCTTCCTGGTGTGAATGTGAACAGGGCGTCCTTGAAAAAGACAGGTTGCCTCTCAGTGGAACTACCCTGTATAAATAAAGGTTAAATGAAATAAAAAACAAGAACAAATTTTTCTCAAAATGTGCTTTTAAGAACTGTCATCCTTTCATGGACATTCTTTCAGAAGACCACAGCTGTCTCCAGACAGGCCAATATCATTTAACTTGCTTTCACACATTATTTTATTAAGCTCATGTTTTAGCTGCCTTTAGCTCTATATGAATTTTTAAACAAAAATATTAAAATGAATTCTTTATTCAATTTCAAACAAAACATAATTTAAAATTTTATAATACAGGAGAACACTAAATGTGTCTGTTGACTCCAAATACACTATCGTTCAAAAGTTTGGGGTCACTTAGAAATTTCCTTATTTTTGAAAGAAAAGCACTGTTTTTTTTTCAATGAAGATAAGATAAGATAAGATAAGATAAGATAAGATAAGCCTTTATTAGTCCCACAACGGGGAAATTCCAGGATTGCAACAGCACAGGGATAGCAACACTCAGAGCAACAATCAGAAGGCAAGAAAAAAACAAGCAAGCAAGAGCGGCTAATATACATATGTACATATTACTATAAAATAAATATATACACACACACACACAGACACACAGTGCAGAGCATTGTAGCTGGATGGAATAAATATATGAGTATATGAACACACAGTGCAGGGAAAAGCCAGTGTGAACACACAGTGCAGAGCATTGTAGCTAGATGGAATAAATATGTAAATATATAAACACCCACAGTACGGAGCATTGCAGCTAGGTGGAATAAATATGCAAGTATATAAACACACACAGTGCGGAGCAATGTAGCTAGATGGAATAATATGTAGATATATAAAAACACAGTGAGGAGCATTGTAGCTAGATGGAATAAATATGTAAATATATAAACACACACAGTGCAGAGCATTGTTGCTAGATGGAATGAAACAGCATAACCGTCTACTTAGTTATCCTACATGGTATGATTATATGCCCATACATATTCTCACCCTCCATAGCGACCGGTATGTTCCTAGTTGTATGCCGGAGGGGACCATTGTGTAAGTCTATTGCATCTTTTGCATTCAAAAAACTATTAGTTTGTTACGTCTTTTCGCTATCTCTGCGAGCAGCCCTGCTTAGGTTGTACAGTCTGACAGCCGTTGGTAGGAAGGACCTACGAAACCTCTCGGTTGTGCACCTGGGATGATGTAGTCTGCTGCTAAATGAGCTCCTCAGTGCATCCAGTATGTCCTGCATAGGGTGGAACTCGGACTCCAGCAGAGATGACAGTTTAGCCACCGTCCTTCTCTCTCCTATCTCCTCCATCGGATCAAGGCGCTGCCCCAGGACAGAGCTAGCTTTCTTAATCAGTTTGTTCAGTCTCTTCCTATCGGCTGCAGTAATGCCACTGCCCCAGCAGACCACTCCAAAAGTGATGGCTGATGCCACCACCGTGTCATAGAATGACTTCAGCAGCGCCCCTTGTACACCAAAAGACCTGAGTCTCCTCAGCAGGAACAGCCTGCGCTGTCCCTTCTTGTAGAGTGCGTCAGTATTGTGTGACCAGTCTAGTTTATTGTTCAGATGAACACCCAGGTACTTATAGGATGTCACCATCTCGATGTCTGTTCCCTGTATATTTACTGGTGCTGTGAGGGGCTGCCCATGCCTGCGGCAGTCCACCACCAGCTCCTTAGTTTTCCTCGCGTTGATCTGGAGGCAGTTCCGATGGCACCAGTCCACGAAGTCCTGGATAAGCCCTCTGTACTCAGCTTCATCTCCATTGGAGATGAGGCCAACGATCGCAGAGTCGTCAGAGAACTTCTGTAGATGGCAGTGTGTTGTGTTGTGTGAGAAGTCTGCAGTATAAAGAGTGAACAGGAAGGGAGCCAGCACCGTTCCCTGGGGGGCCCCCGTGCTACTGATGATCGTGTCGGACACACAGTCCCGGGTTCTTACAAACTGAGGCCGGTTCGTGAGGTAGTCCAGGATCCATGATGACAGGTGCTGGTCCACCCCTGCTCGCAGCAGCTTGTCCTTCAGGATCATCGGTTGGATGGTGTTGAAAGCACTGGAGAAGTCAAAGAACATGATCCTCACCATATTCCCGGGCTTCTCCAGGTGGGACAGAGAACGGTGAAGGAGGAAGATCACCGCATCCTCCACCCCAATGCCATGCTGGTAGGCGAACTGGAGTGGATCCATCGCTGGTTCCACCAGGGGGCGGAGGTGAGCAAGGAGCAGTCTCTCCAGGGTCTTCATCAAGTGGGACGTCAAGGCCACCAGTCTGTAGCTGTTCAGGTCTTTGGGGTGGGAAGTTTTTGGTACAGGTACCACACAAGATGTTTTCCACAGCTGTGGTACCCTCCCCAGTTTCAGGCTCATGTTGAAGATATACGTCACAATCCCACACAGCTGGTCTGCACAGGACTTGAGGAGCTTTGCGCTGATGCCGTCCGGTCCCGGCACCTTCCTCGCTTTGATCTTCCTCAGCTCCGTCCTCACCTGGGTCTCGGTCAGGGTCAGGATGGGGGGCTGTGTGTTGGGAGTGGGGGGGGTGTTGGTGGAGTGGGGAGTGGGCAGCAGGACTTGATTTCTTTAGAGGCAGCAGTGGTTGTTGTGCAGACAGGGGGGAGGGCGGTTGGTCAAATCTATTGAAAAACAGATTCAGGTTGTTCGCCCACTCCCTGCCCCCCGTGGCCTGGGGGGAGGTATTCTGGAGCCCCGAGATGGTTTTGAGGTTTCTCCAGACCCCGCTGATGTCGCTCTGTTGCAGCTTGTCCTCCATCTTCTTCCTGAAGCTGTCCTTGCCTTCTCTGATCTTTCTCCTCAGCTCCCTCTGTATGGACTTCAGCATCTCCCTGTTCCCTGACCTGAAGATCCTCTTCTTCTCTCTCAGAAGTGTTTTTATCTCAGGGTTGATCCAGGGTTTGTTGTTTGAGTGACGCCGTATGGTCTTGGTGGGAACGGATTTGTCCACACAGAAGCTGAGGTAGCCCGTGAAGGTGTGAATGAGGCCATCGATGTCCTCACCATGTGGATCGCAGAGCTGCTTCCAGGCGGTGGCTTCAAAACAGTCCTTTAGAGTGTCCATTGTCTCCTCAGACCATAACTCCACAGTGTGCATGGCCGGAGGTTGTCTGTGCACTAGGGGTTTGTACACCGGCCGGAGATGAACCAAGTTGTGATCCGATCTCCCGAGTGGGGGGAGTTGTGATGAGGTGTACGCCTCCTTAGTGTTTGCGTAGAATAAATCCAGTGTTTTATTGTCTCTAGTGTGGCATGTGACATACTGGGTGAACGTGGGTAGAATGGGAGATAGTGAAACATGGTTGAAATCGCCTGAGATGAGGAGAAGAGCATCTGGGTGTTCTGTCTGCAGCCTGCTGGTTACTGAATGGATGACGTCACGCGCTGTCCCAGCGTTCGCCGTCGGATTTGCATAAACAACAATGCAGATCACGTGTGAGTGTTCTCTCGGGAGATATGTAGGCCTCATGCTAACAGCTAGCAACTCAATGTCTTTGCTGCAGTGATAAGATAACTTTAAACTAATCAGAAATACACTCTAATATCTCATATACATTGCTAATGTGGTAACTGACTATTCTAGCTGCAAATGTCTGGTTTTTGGTGCAATATCTACATAGGTGTATAGAGGCCCATTTCCAGCAACTATCACTCCAGTGTTCTAATGGTACAATGTGTTTGCTCATTGCATCAGAAGGCGGCTAATGGATGATTAGAAAACCCTTGTGCAATCATGTTAGCACAGCTGAAAACAGTTTAGCTGGTTAGAGAAGCTATAAAACTGACCTTCCTTTGAGCAGGTTGAGTATCTGGAAAAAATTATTATTTCAAATACAAATCATTATTTCTAACCTTGTCAATGTCTTGACTATATTTTCTATTCATTTTACAACTCATGGTGGTAAATAAGTGTGACTTTTCATGGAAAACACAAAATAATTGTCTGGGTGACCCCAAACTTTTGAACGGTAGTGTAAATGGGTCTAAAATTTTAAAATCTACAACTAAAATCCTAAAAATGTTTTACAGGAGAGCACAAATTAAACTGTATTGCATTTAAAAAAAATTAAAATCTAAAAAAAAAAAAAATTCACAGAAGATCCACCTCTATACAATAATTTCAGTGCAGAAAAAACAGTTTCAAACTAAGACAAACAAATAGACACAAAATATAATTCCAGGACACAAGATATAATTTCACACAACAGAATTCCTCCACATTTGTTTTATCTCAACAGTAAACTCTGTTCCAGCATGGATGGAGCTGCAACTCCATGATTACAGGGAGAGGACAAGTGGAACTTTTTATGTTCAGTAACATGCAGAGTTTTTACTGAGTTTTTAAGTGATACCAGAGGCTATGAAAAGGGCCTTCATAACCAGTGACCTCACCTCTGCATCCCAGCATGGACTAATCTCGGCAGAATAGAGGAAGAAGGTAATTACATTCAATTTACAACAGTGCTTCTTTCTGTGGGTACAGACCTGAAACGGCCTGTCCAGAGTGGATGTACTGGCTGTCAGCCTTGTGTATGTGGAGGGAGGGGTGCACCTGCAGTGAACCTGATTTTGCAACCCGCTGAGCGGTTGGAGCCTCACAGTCTCTGCAGAGAGTGGTGTTCATGGAACAGCGAAGAGGGGAGTCTGCAGCAGGAGGAGAGCACCCAAGGGCACGTGCCATAATCTGTCTGGTGGTTGCCGACGCAGCACCAGTCTCCCTTCTCCCCAAATTGTATCAAAAGGTTTCGGGGGTCCGGATGAAGGACTCTCGGGGCCTGGATCCAGACTGGAGTCCGCCAGTTGGAGACCCCTGAACTATACAGACCAATTCAAAATGAGAAAAAACATTAAAAACACAGGAAGAACAACTAGAATCATTTTTTTTTTCATTAGGAAGCAAAACAGTTCCCCTCCTCAAGTCTATAGCTTTCAAGAATAATTTTTTTTGTAGTTTTTCTTCAGTTGTATGACATTATTACTCTGTTTATTATCCTCATCCAAACCATTCCACAAAATCACCCCACAAACTTTCTCTCAGATGATACTCTCCCTCTCTCCAGAAACAATTGTTGTATGTTGGCAGGGAGTAAATTATTTTTAAAGTTTTTAAATTCACCAGATCCATAAATTTCAGTGATTTTTTTTCCACAATATTTTTATTGAACCTTTTTACAAACAAAACACAAACAATCAAACACTAACACTAAAATAATAAAAAAAAAATTACTAAAAACACCAACAACCACTAACAAAGGCAGGTCTTCATCAATGCTCCTCTATTTAGTCTAGGCAATCCATTACGTAAGTATACATACTATACATTCACCAATTTGGAATTTACAAGGTCCACACACATCATTCACCTTCTTCTTCAAAAGTTATGTTTAAATTCTTTACATAATCAATGAAAGGTCTCCATATATTCTCAAACACAATTTCTTTTGATTTCAGTATGTATGTTATTCTTTCTAGTGGAAGGTTTGTTAACATCTGTCTTAACCACTGAGTCACATCTGGTCTATGAGTCTTTTTCCACAATAGTGCAATACATTTTTTGGTGTTAAGCAAACTGAGGTCTATGAATGCTCTCTCACTCTTGTTAAAGTTATGCTTTTCTGGATAAAGACCCAACAAAAACAGTTTAGGATTCAATATGATTTGTTTTGAAATTATTTTTTCAATTGTTACCCTCACCTCTTCCCAAAACATTCTAATTTTTCTACATTCCCATAAACAATGAAATAGGGTTCCTTTACTTTCCATACATTTTGTGCATGTATCTGGTATGTTTTTGTTATATCTATTTAACTCCACCGGTGTAACATACATCCGCATTAACCATTTAAAATGTATCAATTTAAGACATACATTTATTGATTTGGTTTGAGCTTCTGCACAAGCCAATTCCCATTGTTCCTCTGAAATTTCAGTTTGCAGGTCTTCTTTCCAATAATTCAGTCTTTTCTGTGAGTTTTCACTTGAGGATAATGTCAGTGAGTTATAAAACTCTGAAATAATACCCTTTCTCTTACTATCTTTCGTCAAGATTTTTTCCAAGGATGAATAAGTAGGTCGGATGAGAGCATTATTTTGATTTGATCGAATAAAGTTCCTAAGCTGAAGATATTTAAAAAAAATGTGTTCTATTAAGATTAAATTTGATCCTCAGTTCTTCAAAAGACATTATGTTATCTGAACCTGACAAATATAAGTCTCGAATCTTTTGAATCCCTTTTAAATTCCATACTTTAAATACAGCATCTGCTCTCCCTGGTTTAAAATATTGATTACCCCATATTGGGCTAAATTGTGACAGTAAGTGTGGTTCTTTTAAATATTTTGTGGTTTCACACCATATTTTGATCATATGCTTTACAAATGGATTTTTAACTTGTTTCTGTAATTTTTTTGCCGAGTCTGAGTATATGAATATGGGAAGAGGTAAAGGTAAATTGTATGATTCCATTTCAGTCCAGTGAGGGAGATCATTTGATGAAAAATAATATGTCATAGACCTCAGTTGTGCTGACCAGTAATACAACATAAAGTTTGGACATTTCAGACCTCCACGATCAAATGGTAAATATAGTAAGGACAGACGTAATCTAGCCTTCCTATTGTTCCATAAAAATTCCACTAACTTTTTTTTAATTCTTGAGAATAGATCTGAAGGTGGTGGTAAAGGAATGTATTGAAAAAAATAAAGTATATTGGGTAAAATATTACTTTTAAGTATATTGATTCTCCCAATCATCGACATTGGTAGTGACATCCATCTCTGAAGTAACTCATTAATGTCTGTCATTAAGGCTTCATAGTTGGCACTGGCGACTAATTCTAGCTTAGGCACAATTTGAATTCCTAAATATTTAAACTGATTTACAACATTGAATTGATTTACCTCAGGAGCTGGGTGATTTCTCTGGGTCTCATTTAGCATTAATATTGAAGATTTAGTTTTATTTATTTTATATCCTGATATTTCCCCAAAATTCTTTATTAAATTCAACAAGGTCGGGATTGATTTTTTTAAGATTCGACATAAACAAAATTATGTCATCAGCATACAGGGAGATTTTATGTTCTGTTGGTCCTACTTTAATTCCATATATTTGTGGATGTAAACGTACTGCCATCGCTAAAGGTTCAATTGCCATAGTAAACAGTAAAGGTGAAAGTGGGCAGCCTTGTCGACATCCTCTATTGATATTTATTGATTTTGAAATATTGCTGTTTGTTAGGATTTCTGCTGTAGCATTATTGTATATTATCTGAACCCATTTTATGAAATTATTTCCAAGTCCAAACCTTTGTAGGACTTCAAAAAGAAAGGGCCATTCGACCCTATCAAAGGCCTTTTCGGCGTCCAATGATAGGAAAGCTGTATCCGGTGCTTCTTTATTAGAATAGATAATATTAAATAGTCTTCTTACATTATGGAAGCCTTGTCTTCCCTTTATAAAGCCATTCTGATCTCGGTTAATAATATTTGGTAATATTTCTTGTAGTCGTCTTGCTAAAATTTTACAGATTATCTTAAGGTCAGCATTTAATAGGCTTATTGGTCTCATATTTTCACATTTATTAGAGGGATTACCTGGTTTTGGCAACAGTATAATTAAGGCATTATTCATGTATGGTGGTAAATTACTATTTTGAAATGCTTCTAAAACCATTTCCAAAAATGGTTTTATTAATTTATTCTTAAATTTTTTATAGAGGTCAACTGGAAGACCATCTGGTCCTGCACTTTTTCCTGATTTCATATTATCAATGGCCAGCCCAACTTCTTCTTGACTAATTTTAGACTCCAGTATCTCCCTGTTTTCATTTGGAATACACGGTATAGATAATCCGTCCAAAAACCCATTTAGTTTTGTTAAGTCAGTTTCATTTTTTGTATCATATAATTTTTCATAATAATCTCTAAAGGCACTATTAATTTCTAAAGGATCTACAACTGGCTGTCCGTTACTTATAATACTGGTAATTGGTGTTTTAAATTCTAATTGTTTAATCTGCCATGCCAATAATTTTCCTGATTTTTCACCTTGTTCATAAAAAGATTGCTTCAATCTTAGAAGATTCGAGGCAGCTCTATTCGCTGATTTTTTGTCATATTCAGCTCTCAGAATCAGTAATTCGTTCTCTAACTTTGGATCACTTCCTGCATACACTTTTTCTTGAAGAATTTTTATTTTATGTTCCAACTGGACTCTCTCCTCTCGAGTCTTCTTAGATTTTGAACCTGTATAACTAATAATATGCCCCCTAATAAAAGCTTTGAAAGCCTCCCACTTTATACATGCTGATGTTTGTGTAGTATTGATATCAAAGAACTCATCTATCTGTTTTTCTATGTATTTAACAAATTCCTCATCCTGAAGCCATTTATGCTGAAATTGCCACCTACCTGGTTCCTTTGTCAATTTCTTATCTACATATATTAGACAGCAGGGTGCATGATCAGAGATCACAATATTATCATAGAAGCATTTTTGAATCTTGGACCTTAATTCTGTGGAGATCAAAAAATAGTCAATATGTGAGAATGTCTTATAGGTATTAGAATAACAAGAATAGGCTTTAACTTGTGGTTTCATTTCTCTCCATATATCTAGCAATCTCAATTCTTTCATAAAATGCTTAATGATCATCCTGCATCCATTGTGCATACAGTCCAGTCCTGTTGATCTATCTATACTGGGATTTAATGTACAATTAAAATCCCCTGCTATTATATGTTGCCCTGTAAGTGAAGATAAAATAAGAAAGAAATTAGTAAAGAAATTTTGATCATCTATATTGGGACCATATAAGTTCACCAGATTTATATTTTCTAATAACAAAGATCCTTGAATGATTAGATATCTTCCAAATTTGTCACCAATTACATTTTTCACTTGAAATGGGACTGATTTATGTATGAGAGTCATAACTCCCCTGGCTTGGGATGAAAATGATGAGGTGAACACACTTCCCTGCCATCTTCTCCTAATTCTTTTTACATCCTCCTCTATTAGATGAGTTTCTGGTAAAAACACAATTTTTGAACCTATGTCTTTTATTTTATTCATAACTTGTTTAAGTTTTTTTAAATTTTGTAGACCTCTGCAATTTCATGAAGTTAAATTAAGATTAACGCTTTGGTCTATGATCAATAAGGAGTTTGAGATTACCTCGCAATGTAAACATGCTCATACAGAGAAGCAAAAACATGAGTGGTTGAACATTCATCCTACAAACTACACACAAACAAATTCCCCCTTCCCACATTCGTGGTAATCTCCCCAAAATCAAAAAAAAAATTCCATCTCCCGCTATAGCCATTGACTGCTCCACACCCGCGAGGATCAGCCAAAGCCACTCCTTCTTCATCCTCCCAATCACCCTAACTCTACTGCTTTTAATGACGTAACATTAACTCTCTTCTGTAGTTTTCCAACTTAACTCCAAAATTTTATAGCAACTTTGTACATCATAGGTTTTTTTTTAATAATATATAATACAATCTATATTTTGTAAACTTGCTATATGCTTCAGATCAGTCAGATGCCTGTGCAAATACTTAAATATTCTACCTTATATTTTGTTCATGCTTTAGCTCCCACCAGTCTCTTCTTGGATCTCTTGAATGAACTCCTGCGCCTCCTCAGGGTCTTGAAGATGTGGGTTCTGCCCTTATACGTGACCAGCAGTCTTGCAGGATAAATCACTCCATGACGAATCCCAAGGTTGCACCGCTCTTTACGGGTGGGGTCGAACTGTTTCCTTAATTGTTGGATTCCTGTGGCCAAATCTGGATAGAACCGCACCTGTTGATCCTGGTATTTAATTTCTCCTTTGGCTCGCGCCGCGTTGGAGATCATCATCCTGTCTCTGTAGCTGAGGAACTTCATAATCAGCGTCCTCGGTGCTGCCTTATTATCTCTCGGTGGGCCAATTTGGTGGGCGCTTTCTAAGACGACTGATGACTGCAGCTCCGCGTTGTTCAGCGCTTCTGGGATCCACTTTTCCAAAAAGGAGCATGGATCCAGACCCTCCGTTCTCTCCGGGAGACCCACCAGCCTCAGGTTGTTCCGTCTCGACCGGGATTCTAAATCCAGAACATTATCTTCCAGACGTTTATTTTTTAATTCCAATGTGCGCACCTTTAATTGTAGGCCGGTGACGTCATCCTCAGCACTGGCAATTCGGAGCTCCACCTGCGACACCCGTTCCATACAATCGCTTAATTCCTTTCTCATTCCTTCAATCGCTGCTATAATCCCATCAAATTTAGTGGAGAAGTCTGCTGTCATTGAACTAATGGCAGCGAGCACCGCATCTGTGCCGTCACCAGCAGTCACCGCTCCTCCGCTAGCTTGTTCCGCAATATCTGGGGATTTTTCTGCTGCGTCACGGACGTGAAAGTCCGTTAACTTGGACTGTTTCGGCGGTTCAGTTTTTCCTCCACCTGATTTCCCAGCCTTAGGCTTTACCGGCATGTCCTCGCCCAGACGCTGGGATAGTTTTTGTTCCAATTGAGAGAGTTATTTGCCGATTTTTTTTATTTTTAGGAGCAGAGTAGAGGGAAGCACGTCCTTCTACGTGGCGGCCATAACCGGAAGTCTCAATTTCAGTGATTTTAACTTTAAAAACAGAATGTTAGTGTGATCATAGTAGCCTATAGAGTGGTCTAAACAGATGAGACCATTTGTAATATAAAGTGGTATTGTCGCAGGCTGAAGAGGTACCTCTCACCCAGTGGGATTTGGGGTTGGTGGACATGGTTTGTGTTTCCCGGTTTTGGAGTCCGGGAGTGTTCACTGTCAGTCGTCTGGTGGCAAATGAGGAGTAAAGATAAAAACCCACCTTCATCTCCTGTGTGTTTCTTCCTCTTGCCATATCGGTGACCCCGATTCAAGCGTGACACAGAAGAAAACTGCGTTTCCTTGTCAGCTGTGTTGCCCCGACCCTCACAGCCGGCCGCTTGCACTGTGGCTGTGAAGCATATGGAATTTTGGCAGAGCGACACGGCTTCGTGGTTACAGCATATCAAAGCACTGTTCCACCTGTGAAGAATTACTGCAGATGAAATCAGGTGTTACTTGGTCGTCGCTGCTCTAGATCAGCAGTCCACACGGCGTGTCATGCAGTTACTTCACGCGCCTCCACAGCATAGTAAGTATGCCACCATCAAAAAGTTCCTGTTCCGGAGATATAGTCTATCGGCCACGGAAAGAGCGGAAAAAATCCTCTCCTTGTCCGGTTTGGACTGTGGACCTTATGGACAGAATATTATTGCTGCTTGGAGCAGACGAAGGTGGTTTCCTGTTTCCACACATATTCCTGTGCCAGCTCCCGCTGCCTGTGCATGCAGTTTTGGCTAACTCCCCGCATGTGGCTACCGGTGACTACCAAGCTTTAGCTGAGGAAGCTGATCAGGTCCTGCTGGTTACCAGGCAGTTTGCTGTGCAAAGCGGAGCATCGGATATCCTGCAACCCACGTCGGAGGACGCGGACCTGGTGGCAGTAGCTGGAGTGGTGGCCTGGAGACAACATGGGGAAGGTCTGTGTTTCTTCCACCTGAGGTTTGGCCGCAAGGCTAAGCGCTGCGTTCCTCCATACACGTTTGAGACAACGGGAAAACTCCAGAGAGACCGCTCAGTAGCAGCTGTGGGCGCTGGCGGCCGAGGTGAGCTGCTCTTCATTAAAGACTCGCTGTCAGGGAGATGTTTCTTTGTGGACTCTGGCTCGCAGAAGAGCCTGCTCCCGCCAACCAGCACGGACAGACCGGCAGCAGGCAACAGCCCACATTTGAGTGTAGCTAATGATTCTTCCATTGAGACATTTGACACAAGGTCTGTGACTGTTTCCAGGGGCACAGTTTTGAGTGGGACTTTGTAATCGCTTCCATTACAGTACCTATTGCTGGCGCGGATTGTCTGTGTGCAAATGGTTTGTTTGTTGATGTTGCCAACCACCGTTCGACTGATGCTGTGTCTTTTGCCACTTTTCCATGTGAGGTTGGGGGAGCTGGGCTGTTGTCGCACACTAACTTTTTAGCATTGGATAATGTTTTTCTGCATTTGCTGACAAATTTTCTATCGCTTACAATGCCTGCTTTTTTTTTTTTTTACTAAGCATGGGGTGGAACATTTCATCCCCACCGGTTTTTGTGCACGCATGACACCTCAACGCGGTTAAGCTGGCCATAGCGAAAGAGGAGTTCGCCACTATGGAACATTTAGGAATAGTGAGGTGTTCTAACAGCCCATGGGCCTCACTGTTTCACATGGTACCTAAGGCAGATGGGTCGTGGTGGCCATGTGGTGATTTTCATCGGCTTAACAACATCACCGCTAATGACCGTTATCCTATTCCACACATCCAAGATTTTTCCATGTGTTTGGCGGCCTCTGCTATTTTTTCTAAGGTGGATCTGGGGCGCGGTTAACACCAGGTCCCCATGCGCATGGAGGACGTCCCCAAGACCACGGTAATTACCCCGTTTGAGCTTTCTGAATTCCTGCGCATGCCATTTGGCCTTAAAGGCACAGCCCGAACATTTCACAGGTTGATGGGCTCGGTGTTATGCGACCTCCCATTCGTGTTTGTCTACCTCAACGATATATTAGTGGCCAGTCCATCAGCCGAAGAGCATCTGTCGCTCCTCAAAAAAGTTTTTGGGTGCCTTGAAGAACACGGCCTGATCATCAACCTGGCTAAGTATCAGTTTAGGCTGCCAGTGATTGACTTCTTAGGCTACCGCATTTCGTCGTGAGACGAGATTCCATTGCCTTCTAAGGTTCAAGAGGTGGCAGAATTTCCCCGCCCGGACTCCGTTAAGGCACTGCAGGAATTTTTAGGCATGGTTATGTCATGGCGGCCGCTGGGCCGTCATCCAGCTCATCAGCTCCAGCCGCGCACAGATTAACAGGTGTTAATCAGCGGCTCTTAAAAGCCAGCGTCATGGACAGCTCGGCACGGAGTCGTCTGTCCACCTCGTCAGAGTATGAGCCAGAGCTTCGTTCCACAGCCACGTCAAGAACGCCACGACCAGATCTACCACGTAAGAAGACTATCTGCTTCTCTACGCCAAACCTTTACTCTTGTGCCCAGGTGGACTTCCCAGGCGGCGGACCGGTACGCTCCCGGAGCTCCTCCTGGTCTACGGAGTCAGAGCCTCGTCTCATAGTCAAGCCAAGACCACCACGACAAGACCTACCACGTAAGAAGGCTATTTGCCTGTCTACGCCTAATCTTTACCCCTGTGCACAGGTGGACCTCCCAGGCAGCGGACCGGTATCTCCAGCGGACGGAGAATTACCCTTTCCCTTCCGGAGCTCCTCCTGGCCTTCACTGATCCAGGAACTTTCTCCACTGCAGCTGCAGGTACTGTCACTCCCTCAGTCACAGGAATCATTGTCTCCAACGTCACAGCTGTCAGTGCAGTCTCTGCTCTCACCACGAACTCCTCCACAATTAGTGGAGTTATCACCGTCACAGCTTCAAGCACCAGAGTCACCACAGCACGCGGACATCGGAGGACGACTAGATACAGTCGGAGACAACCTAAAGTAAGCTGCACACCTGCACTTGTCCTTTTGTGCTGAACAGCCTTAACGGTTTCTGCTTGTGTGTTCTAGGGTTGCCAGGTCGTCCGCTGTATCGCTCAGCTCCGGTGACCAGGCCACGATATCAGCACTCACACTTGCACTACACTCACTTACACTTCACAATAAAGAATAACTATTTTGTATCTGCCCGTGTCTGTGTCTGTCTCTTGGGTGCTGAAACATAACAGTACAACTCCGTCACGTGACCCAATGGACAGCACACAGCCGCGCGGACTTAACACCCTTAGCGCCCGGGTAGACATGCTCGTACATCAGCAAACAGTTATTCTTAATCAACTGTCACAAATTAACGGCCGGCTGGATCGCCTGGAGGGACAACAGGCTTTTCCCCCGGTCGCTAGTGCCACAACCCCTGCAGGTTTAGCACCTACTCAAGCTAACCCCACGTTCGTATCTCGCCTCACCCCTGTTCCCACTCCAGCTCGTTTTAGTGGCAAACTCGGAGAGGCTCGGGGATTTATTCTCCAATGTGAGTCAGTTTTTCTCCGAGTCCCAGGGGACTTCGCCGTTGATTCAAACAGGATAGGATATATCATTAACCTACTGGGTGGTAGAGCCTTAGATTGGGCCTATACTGTAATGGCAAGCCCAGGTTATCCCACTTTAACTTACCAGGAGTTTTTGGCGGAGTTTATGTCCGTATTTGATCATTCGGATAGGAGTGCGGTATTAACCGAACGGCTGTTGAGCCTGCAGCAGGGCGCAAGATCAGCTGCTGACTATGCAGTTGACTTCCGGGTCCTTGCCGCTGAGATTGGGTGGGGGGGAACCGGCACTATGCGGTATTTTCCTCCGCAGTCTCAACGCGGAGTTAAAGGATGAGTTAGCGGCACGGAACAAATCTGATAGTCTGAGAGAGCTAATTGCCCTTGCCATAAGCATAGACAGTAGATTAAGGGAACGAGCGGCAGAACGGTGGTCTACCGCCCGTCCTGTAAAACCCCGCCCTCGTTCCACCAGCTTTTCCTCACTCGCTCTACCGGCATCAGGGGAGCTTTCAGATCAGGAACCCATGTTAATAGGACAATCTAAAGTATCAGCGGCCGAGAGACAGCGCCGCAGAAATTTAGGCCTTTGTTTTTATTGTGGAAAGGAGTCACATGGAGTTTTTGAGTGCCCAAGTCGGTTAAAAGGGAGGGTCCGTGGATTGCTGTAGGGGGATTCACGGACACGGACCCAAAAAGACCCCTCACGAGTTTCAAAATACCCATTAGACTTATCCACAAACACGCAGAACATTCTACGCTAGCCTTAGTGGATTCAGAGCTGAGCAAAACTTTGTTTCCAAGGACCTGGCAACCCAGATGGGCCTCAGCTGTCAGCCCCTGGATCCACCTGTCAGGCTGATTACGTTGTCTAAGACGTCACTGACCACCATAGCCTATCAGACGGCCCCAGTGTCCGTGATAGTCTCAGGGAATCACAGAGAGGAGATTAGGTTTTTAGTCTTGCCTGTCTCTTCTTCGCCTGTCATCCTGGGTTACCCCTGGCTCCACCTTCATAACCCCACCATTGATTGGCAAGGAGGGAGTATTACTGCGTGGAGCACTTTCTGCTTAAGCGCCTGCCTCCAATCGGCAGCATGCGCTCCCTCTGTCAAGGTGCCACCCCCCCTCGACGTCAACTCAGGAGCTGTCCAAGGTACCAGAAGTTTACCATGATTTGGGACTAGTGTTCAGCAAGTCACGGGCGTTGTCTTTACCCCCTCATCGGCCGTACGACTGCGCTATAAATCTGAAGGCTGGGGCCCCTCTTCCTGCGAGCCGCCTGTACAGCCTGTCAGCCCGGGAGCGCGAGGCTATGGATACCTATATTAAAGAATCCCTGGCCTCAGGGATCATCCGCCCGTCGTCCTCGGCCGTGGGGGCCGGCTTCTTCTTTGTTGGAAAGAAGGACGGGTCGTTACGCCCTTGCATCGACTTCAGGGGGCTTAACGAAATCACTATAAAGGATAAATACACCTTGCCTTTGATGAATACCGCCTTTGACTCCCTCCAGGGGGCGAACTGGTTTACAAAGCTTGATCTCCACAATGCCTATCACCTGGTGCGCATCAGAGAGGGGGATGAGTGGAAGACGGCGTTCAGGACCCCAAGCGGCCACTTTGAGTATCTGGTAATGCCGTTTGGGTTGACCAACGCTCCGGCCGTCTTCCAGCGGCTAATTAATGACGTGCTGCAGGATTTCCTTAACTCCTTTGTGTTTGTATATCTAGATGATATATTGATCTTCTCCCGCACTCTGGAAGAGCACCAGGTGCACGTGTGCAGAGTGTTACAGCGCCTCCTGGAGAATCAACTTTTTGTCAAAGCAGAGAAGTGTGAATTCCACACAAACCAGACCTCTTTCCTTGGGTTCATCATCGCCCGGAACCAGGTGCTTCCTGACCCAGCTAAGGTTAAGGCGGTAGTGGATTGGCCCACTCCGTCCTCTAGGAAACAGCTCCAGGGGTTCCTGGGCTTTGCTAATTTTTATCGCCGTTTTGTGCCTAATTTTGGGAACCTGGCTCGCCCTTTGACTGCGCTCACCTCCCCTAAGACCCCGTTTTGCTGGAGTGAGGAAGCAGCCAGGGCGTTTAAGAAATTAAAGGACGAGTTTGCTTCAGCTCGTGTTCTCTCTCAGGTGGACCCGAATCTTCAGTGCTTGGTGGAGGTGGATGCCTCTGACTCGGGGGTGGGAGCGGTTCTCTCCCAGCGTTCTCCTGAGGACGGCAAGATTCGGCCATGTGCATATTTCTCCCGTCGCTTGTCACCGGCAGAGAGGAACTACAGCATCGGGGACAGGGAGCTGTTGGCAGTGAAGCTCGCCTTGGAGGAGTGGAGACATTGGCTTGAGGGGGCCGCTCAGCCGTTTGTAGTATGGACTGACCACCGCAACCTGGAGTACCTCAGGACAGCGAAGCGGCTGAACGCACATCAGGCTCGTTGGTCTCTCTTCTTCGGCCGCTTCAACTTCTCCATCACCTATCGGCCAGGAAGCAAGAACGGTAAGCCGGATGCCCTCTCACGACAGTTTGATGCACCATCTTCCGAGGAGCAGGACGCACCCATCCTACCACCCTCCTGTGTTGTGGGCGCGCTGTCCTGGGGTATCTGTACCAAGATCCGGAAAGCGTTGAAGATGGAACCAGACCCGGGGGGGGGGGGGGGAACAGGCCGCTTGTTTGTTCCACGCTCTATTCGGGGCCAGGTGATTGAATGGGGTCACACCTCCAAGTTGGCTTGTCATCCGGGAGTAGGCCGGACTGTGGACCTTCTCCAGAGAACCTTCTGGTGGCCAGGGCTATGGAAGGACGTGGTGAACTACATCCGGGCTTGCGCTCAGTGCGCCACTGGGAAAACGACATCTTCTCCCTCGGCGGGTCTGTTGCACCCCCTGCCCGTCCCTTCCCGCCCCTGGTCCCATGTGGCCATGGATTTTGTGACTGGTTTGCCCCTTTCTGATACTTTCACCACTGTCTTGACTATTGTGGACCATTTTTCGAAGGCAGCCCATTTTGTGCCTCTTCGGGGCTTGCCTTCGGCTCAGGAAATGGCGGACCTCCTTGTTAAGCATGTGGTTCGCCTCCATGGTATCCCCGCTGACATAGTGTCAGATCGAGGACCACAGTTTGTCTCTCAGGTATGGAAGGCGTTCTGCGCAGCGTTGGGAGCCACGGCTAGCCTTTCTTCTGGGTACCACTCTCAAAGCAATGGCCAGTGCGAACGGGCTAACCAGGAGCTCGAGGCCGCACTGCGCTGTGTTATCTCCTCCTGTTCCTCCTCTTGGAGTAAACATCTTCCCTGGATTGAGTACGCCCATAATTCTACGATCTCTACGGCTACGGGCGTCTCCCCTTTCAAGGCTATGTTTGGATATGATCCACCATTGTTCCCGGAGGAGGAGAAGGAGGTAGCGGTTCCGTCTGTCCAGGCCCAGATTAGGCGCTGCCGGCGAGTTTGGTCCATCGCCCGCCGAGCCCTTTTGAGGACCACTGAACGCAACATCCAGGTGGCCAACCGTCACAGGAGACCTGCCCCGGACTACAAGGTGGGTCAGAAGGTTTGGTTATCCACCCGGAATATTGGTGTACCGGCCGAAAAGCGTAAACTCACTAAGCGCTTTATTGGTCCCTACACCATCTCACGTATTGTCAACCCTGTGTCTGTGCGCTTGTCTCTCCCCTCTTCCATGTGCATCTGCCCTACTTTTCATGTCTCCCAGGTTAAACCGTACGTTATGGACCCTCTGTGCCCGGCCCCTGCGGCGCCTGCCCCCCCGAGGATGATCGATGGCCATCCAGCCTGGGGCGTGACTGCCATCCTGGACGTGCGCAGGCGGGGCCGTGGTCTTCAGTATTTGGTGGACTGGGAGGGTTTTAGACCGGAGGATTGTTCTTGGATTCGCCCAGCGTTGATCTTGGATAAGCAACTGATCCGCGATTTCCATCGGGCGAATCCAGGTAAGATTGGGCAGGTGCCTGGAGGCACTGATAGAGGAGGGAGTACTGTCATGGCGGCCGCTGGGCCGTCATCCAGCTCATCAGCTCCAGCCACGCACAGATTAACAGGTGTTAATCAGCGGCTCTTAAAAGCCAGCGTCATGGACAGCTCGGCACGGAGTCGTCTGTCCACCTCGTCAGAGTATGAGCCAGAGCTTCGTTCCACAGCCACGTCAAGAACGCCACGACCAGATCTACCACGTAAGAAGACTATCTGCTTCTCTACGCCAAACCTTTACTCTTGTGCCCAGGTGGACTTCCCAGGCGGCGGACCGGTACGCTCCCGGAGCTCCTCCTGGTCTACGGAGTCAGAGCCTCGTCTCACAGTCAAGCCAAGACCACCACGACAAGACCTACCACGTAAGAAGGCTATTTGCCTGTCTACGCCTAATCTTTACCCCTGTGCACAGGTGGACCTCCCAGGCGGCGGACCGGTATCTCCAGCGGACGGAGAATTAAACTTTCCCTTCCAGAGCTCCTCCTGGCCTTCACTGATCCAGGAACTTTCTCCACTGCAGCTGCAGGTACTGTCACTCCCTCAGTCACAGAAATCATTGTCTCCAACGTCACAGCTGTCAGTGCAGTCTTTGCTCTCAGCACGAACTCCTCCACGGTTAGTGGAGTTATCACCGTCACAGCTTCAAGCACCAGAGTCACCACAGCACGCGGACATCGGAGAACGACTAGATACAGTCGGAGACAACCTAAAGTAAGCTGCACACCTGCACTTGTCCTTTTGTGCTGAACAGCCTTAACGGTTTCTGCTTGTGTGTTCTAGGGTTGCCAGGTCGTCCGCTGTATCGCTCAGCTCCGGTGACCAGGCCACGATATCAGCACTCACACTTGCACTACACTCACTTACACTTCACAATAAAGAATAACTATTTTGTATCTGCCCGTGTCTGTGTCTGTCTCTTGGGTCCTGAAACATAACAGGTTAATTTTTACAATCACATCCTCCCTCATGCTGCCTACCTTCTGCAACCGCTTTATGAGGCTCTGAGGCTAAAAAAACATCAATGACCCTGTCACCTGGACTCCCGAATGGGTCTGAGCTTTTGATGGAGCTAAGTCTGCCCTTGCGAACGCAGCACTACTCTGTCACCTTGTGCCCATGGTGCCCATATCTTTGGACAAACAGACGCCTCCAACGTAGCAGTGAAAGCACGTGGTCGAGCACCGCATGGTAGGGGCGTTGCAGCCCCTCGTGTTTTTCCAGTTGCAAGCTGCAGGATGGTGAACGTAAGTACAGCATTTTTGACTGGGAGTTGCTGGCGCTGTACCTGGCGACCCGTCATTTCCGTTTCTTATTGGAGGGTCATTCTTTCACAGCTTATGTAGATCATAAACCACTGACGTTCACTATGTCCAAGGTGATTGATTCATGATCTACCCGTCAACAGCACCATCTGGCAGCCATCTCAGAGTTCACAACAGATGTCCAGCATGTGGCTGCCAAGTCCAACCCTGTTGCTGATTGCCTGTCACGTGTGCTGATGTGTCTGGTGCACCTCGGTAACGGGATTTTTCTTGCCCATGGCCGCTGAGCAGCCCAACGACCCAGACATCCTGGCCCTTCGGTCTACAGGTACACCCCTCAAACTCAAGGAGGCGGTGATGCAGGAGGGCAGTCCTACTCTCCTCTGCGACATCTCCACTGGCCACCCCCGCTCTGTTGTCCCTGTGACCTGGCGCCATTGAGTTTTCGACTCAATTCACTCCCTCTCTCATGCTGGAGTTTGGGCGTCAGTAAAACTGGTCGGAGCCAAGTTTGTCTGGCCCAGCCTTGACAGGGATGTCAAAGGATGGGTGGCCACATGCTTGGCATGTCAACACACTAAAGTCCACCAGCACACCAAGGCACCCCTAGAACCTTTTGAGATTCCGGCTAAACGTTTTGACCATGTGCATGTGGACCAGGTGGGTCCTCTACCCTCTTCGCAGGGTTTTACGCACCTGCTCACCATAGTGGATCGGACCACTAGGTAGCCAGAGGCAGTCCCTCTGTCCTCCACTTCGGCTGTGAATGTGGCACGCGCGTTTCTTTCTTTCTGGGTTGCGTGTTTTGGCACCCCATCAGATATTACCTCCGATAGGGGCCCCCAGTTCATGTTGGAGCTCTGGTTGGCACTTGCAAGGTACTTGGGAGTGCAGGTACACCGTACTACAACATACCACCCTCAGGCTAACGGCTTGTGTGAAGGTTTTCACTGGTCACTGAAAGCGGCATTGCGTGCTGCGCTCTCCGATGGTAACTGGGTGGATTGTTTGCCTTGGGTGGTGCTTGGGTTGCGTTCAACTCCTAAGGAAGATCTCGATGCTTCGGCTGCTGAACTGGTTTTTGGGCAACCGCTCCGCGTTTTGGGAGAGTTTTTGCCCAAAAGTTCTGCCCCGCAGGTCGGCCCCGCCATCTACCTTTTTTCGTTCGACGGCACACTGGTTCTGAGCCCCGTTCACTATTGTTTTCTGCAATCATTTGTGCCTACTGAGCTCAGTGCGGCCTGTTTCGTTTTTGTGCAACATGACGCTCACTGCTCACCTCTCCAACCCCCATACGACAGTCCACTTCCGGTTCTGGAGATGGGCCCTAAGAGTTTTTTTTAGATTAGATTAGATTAGATTCAACTTTATTGTCATTACACATGTATGAATACAAGGTAACGAAACACAGTTTAGCATCCAATCAGAAGTGCAAAGGACAGCAGTGCAGTATATACAGTAACTGACAGTATGTACAATTTAAGCAAATGTATGCAGATAGGTCAGTGTAGAAAGTTAAGAGTACCGTTATGTGCAAATAATGTACAATAAGTTTGGTGGGCAGTTATGTACAGGTGAGGATGGTAAGAGATGGGAATAAGTTAGCATAAATTACAGAAGAGCAAAGTACAGGTGAAGTGAGGTAAGTAGCAGACAATCTATCTAATATATGCGTGGCAATATGCAGAAAAAACAGTATGTAGTTAAATATGTGATGATAATATACAGAAGAGCAGTATTTATCAATATATAATGACAATATGCAGATATGATATATATGTGTATACAGTTTGAGGAAGCACGGGGGGGGGGGGGGGTTAAAGGGGAAAGAAGTGGAGGTTCAGCGGGGAACTAAGTTCAATAACGTGACAGCTGTTAGAAAGAAACTGTTCCTAAACCTGCTGGTTCTAGTCCGAAGGCTTCTGAAACGCCTTCCGGAAGGGAGAAGCTGGAACAGTCCATGAGCAGGATGGTTGGGAGTCCCCTAAGAATGCTGCGTGCCGGCGCAGACATCTTTTCCTGTAGACGTCCTCTATAATTGGAAGTGGAGTCCCTGTGATGCGTTGGGCAGTTTTCACCACCCGCTGCAGCATCTTACGGTCAGCGACAGAGCTGCTCCCATACCAGACTGTGACACAGTTGGTCAGGGTGCTCTCTATCACGCAGCGGTAGAAGTTGCCCAGGATGTCAGTTGACAGATGGTTCTTCTTCAGTGTCCTCAAGAAGAAGAGGCGCTGATGGGCCTTCTTGATCAGGGCTGGTGGTGTTAACTGACCAGGACAGGTCCTTCGAGATGTGGGGTCCCCCAGGAATTTGAAGCTGGAGACACGTTCAACAGCTATGCCGTTGATATGGATGGGGTCATGTGTCTCTCCCCTCTACTTCCTGTAGTCCACTATGAGCTCCTTGGTTTTGCTGGTGTTAAGGAGCAAGTTATTGTCAGCGCACCAAGTAGCCAAGTGCTCATCCTCTGCCCTGTAATCTGACTCATTGTTGTCCCTGATGAGTCCGATCACCGTGGTGTCATCTGCAAACTTTATGATGGAATATTGGATCCATACATAGGCCTGCAGTCATGGGTGAAGAGGGAGTAGAGGAATGGGCTGAGCACACAGCCCTGTGGTACACCAGTGTTGAGTGTGATGATGGAAGAACGGTTGGGGCCTGACCTAACATGCTGAGGTCTGTTGGTCAGAAAATCCATGATCCAGCTGCAGGTGGAGGTACTGATTCCCAGGTCCCCAAGTTTAGTGATCAATTTGGAGGGGATAACTGTGTTGAATGCTGAGCTGAAGTCAACAAACAGCATTCTTGCGTAGGTGTTCTTGTCATCCAGATGTGAGAGTACACAGTGCAGTGCTATAGAAACCGCATCCTATGTACTCCTATTACTCCGGTAAGCAAACTGGTGAGGGTCCAGTGTAGGGGGCAGTGTAGTTTTGTGCTAGAGATGGGTGGGCGTAAAGAGCGGGGCATGTTAGATAGACTTAAGCCGGCGCACGTTATGGCAGATGAGCCTATGGTTCCAGCCCAGGTCCCCCGTCGGGGTCACCCCCCTTCTAAGACCCCGGCTAGGTCTGCACTAGATGAGTTTTCTGGTTTCCAGCCTGCTATGGACTGTGTTTCACCTGTTTGTCATCCATGAGGACGCCCCGCATGACAGGTTTCTCCGGTGGCTCCAGTTGGAGGACGGTGCAGCTGTTATAGCAGGCTCATCAGGCCTCCAGTGAGAGACTGATTTTGGCTACGGGAGTCCCCTCTGGGTGTTCGGGGAGGGGCTGTGTGGCAAGCTGAAAAGGTACCTCTCACACAGTGGGATTTGGGGTTGGGGGGACGTGGTTTGTGTTTCCCGGTTTTGGAGTCCGGCAGTGTTCAGTGTTAGTTGTTTGGTGGCAAATGAGGAGTAAAGATAAAAACACACCTTCATCTCCTGCGTGTTTCTTCCTCCTGCCACAGTATCATTTTTTATGTCAAATTTAGAAGATTTGAAAATAAAATTTGTCATTCGGTCAGCGGGAATACCTTTAGTTTTTATTAATAATGTAATATCTTAAAGTGGTGTTATTGCGCTTAATTATACTGTATTCACCTTATTCCTGAGGGTGTTGCTGTAGAAATGATTATGTGTGCAACTTCTGCTTTTGGCCAGAAGCAGTGTTAAGTCAGTCAGCAGTCCACCTTATTCCTAGCCCCCATGATGCCTTGTGTAGAAGAGCTTGGAATAACGAGGCGATGTGACTTATAAACCAAAGTTTATTATCAGCTTCGCTCCTCTAACAAGTCTCATCTAGTGCAGCAGCAGAAGAAGTAAGAGAGCGAACACATTCGGCTCTACGTACTTATACTCACACATAACAAAAGACATGCATATCAAAGCTGACATCCCTCATTATCTTAATCCCCCTCCTTTGTCTTCGTACCCCTCCACCTGGCCCTGGGAGGTCAGGGCGACCTATCTGGTCTCCACCGCAGCGCCTCGGATGCTCTTTGATCTTCACTGGCGGTTGAGACCTTTTGTCCTGTTCTGAGGTGTGAAGTCGCTTTACATATGTAATCACCAAACATTCTCACATGCTTATACATATGTAGGTTATGGGATATATGATTAATATAGACCACAGCCACCCCCCCAAACGACTAAGAAAAGGACAATAGAAAAATTCACAGTTTAAGATAATTATTATGACATACTAACTGCTACACCTCTTGACAAAGAAGAAACTTTCCAGCAGCTATGCTCCTAAGAGAGTTCAGTGGTAATCATAACAGCATAGTAATATCACAGGTCAGTCCTAAACTGTTACAGCACAATTAGTGAACAACTTTTGAGTAGTTTAGGGCTGCACGGTGGCGCAGTGGTTAGCACTGCGGCAGCACAGTTTACCCTTGGCCGGGGGATTGTGGGGATCGTGGGATCGTGGGTTCGATCCCAGCCCCCGACCAACAGTGATCTGTGTGGAGTTTGCATGTTCTCCCCGTGTTGCGTGGGTTTACTCCGGGATTTCTCTGGTTTCCTCCCACATGCCAAAGACATGCATGTTAGGTTAATTGGCTGTTCTAAATTGTCCCTAGATATCTGTTTCCTATAGGCCCTTAGAATAGAGGGTTAGTATTAATGAAAGCGCTTTGAGTGGTCTTTGTGACTAGAAAAGCGCTATATAAGTGCAGGTTAGTTAGTTAGTAGTTAGTTAGTTTGCATCAGTCCCTGTGCCGTCTGGGTTTTAATCTTCTCCCGAATCTGCTGTGGGTCCGCTTGGGCGTCCTGGTGGGACCTTCCTGTAAGGAATCTGCAGCTTGGGAAGGAGAGTGATTATTTGTTCCCTGCAGGGGGGCTGAGTCTTTTCTCTTGGGGGGTCTACCCCGCCGAGGTGCTCTCGCCAACCGTGCAGGCTCGTCTCTCAACAAGAAGGCAGGTTTAAGTCTGTCAATGCTGACTATTTTTTTTCTGTCCCCAAAATCAAGCACAAAATGCTTATCACCAGGTTCCAGCACTCTGAATGGTCCATCGTATGGTGGGCGGAAGGTTGGTTTTAAAGCTTCATGCCTAACAAAAACGAATTCAGCGTTTTTTAAAGCTTGGGGGACAAAAACCCGTGGAAAAGAGTGATGTGCCGGTCCGGGGGAGAGAGTCCGGTCCGTTGCTGCCTAAAAACCTCGGGGCTGGAAGATGCCCTGGCTCTGGGTTCTCTGGTAAAAAATTCACCTGGGAGCCTGAGAGGTTGTGCAAAAACTAATTCTGCTGGGGAGGCGTCTAAATCCTCTTTAGGCGCAGCACGCAACCCCAATATAACCCAAGGAAGTTTATTTACCCAATTTGTATCCATTAGTGAGGTTCTGAGGGCGGCCTTTAAAGATCTGTGAAAACGTTCGCATAACCCATTAGCCTGAGGGTGATAAGCGGTGGTGCGGTGAATTGTCGCTCCTAAGCTGCTGGCCATGGCTGACCAAAGCTCCGAGACAAATTGAGGCCCCCTATCGGACGTGATGTCCAATGGGACGCCGAAACGTGCCACCCAGTTTGTCAAAAAAACGCAAGCGACTTCCTCCGCTGTGGTTGACGCCAGAGGGACCGCCTCCAGCCAGCGCGTAGTGCGGTCTATCATTGTTAACAGATGTGTGAAACCTTGGGAGGAAGGTAGTGGTCCCACGAGGTCGACATGAACGTGGTCGAAACTTCTAGCAGGGATTCGAAAAGGCTCTAGAGGGGCTTTTGTGTGTTTGTGTATTTTTTTTTTCCACAATATCTTTATTGAACCTTTTTTTTTTTTTTTAACAAACATGATACAAACAATCAAACACTAACACTAAAGTACTACAAAAAAAAAATGCACTAAAAACACCAACAACCACCAACAAAATCAAGTCTTCAACAATGCTCCTCTGTTTAGTCTAGACAATCCAATACATAAGTATACATATTATGTTCACCAGTTTGGAATTTACAAGGTCCACACACATCATTCACCTTCTTCTTCAAGAGTTATGTTTAAATTTTTTACATAATCAATAAAAGGTCTCCATATATTCTCAAACACAATTTCCTTTGATTTTAGTATATATGTTATTCTTTCTAATGGAAGGTTTGTTAACATCTGTCTTAACCACTGAGTCACATCTGGTCTATGAGTCTTTTTCCATAATAGTGCAATACATTTTTTGGCATTAAGCAAACTGAGGTCTATGAATGTTCTTTCAGTTTTATTAAAATTATGCTTTTCTGGGTACAGACCCAACAAAAACAGTTTAGGATTCAATATGATTTGTTTTGAGATTATTTTTTCAATTGTTACCCTCACCTCTTCCCAAAACATTCTTATTAATCTACATTCCCATAAACAATGAAATAGGGTTCCTTTACTTTCCATGCATTTTGTGCATGTATCTGGTATATTTTTGTTATATCTATTTAACTCCTCCGGTGTAACATACATCCGCATTAACCATTTGAAATGTATCAATTTAAGGCGTGCATTTATTGATTTGGTTTGAGCTTCTGTACAAGCCAATTCCCATTGTTCCTCTGAAATTTCAATTTGCAGATCTTCTTTCCAGTAGTTTAATCTTTTCAGTGAATTTTCACTTGAAGATAGTGTCAATGAGTTATAAAACTCTGAAATAATACCCTTTCTTTTACTATCTTTCATCATCATTTTTTCCAAGGATGAATAAATAGGTCGAGTGAGAGCTTTATTTTGATTTGATCGAATAAAGTTTCTAAGTTGAAGATATTTAAAAAAATGTGTTCTATTGAGATTAAATTTGATCCTCAGCTCTTCAAAAGACATTATGTTGTCTGCACATGGCAAATATAAATCCTGAATCTTTTGTATCCTTTTAAATTCCATACTTTAAATACAGCGTCCGCTCTCCCTGGTTTAAAATATTGATTACCCCATATTGGACTAAATTGTGACAATAACTGTGGTTCTTTTAAATAGTTTTTAGCTTCACACCATATTTTGATCATATGCTTTACAAATGGATTTTTAACTTGTTTTTGTAATTTTTTTGCCGAATCTGAGTATATGAATATGGGAAGAGGTAAAGGTAAATTGTATGATTCCATTTCAGTCCAGTGAGGGAGATCATTTGATGAAAAATAATATGTCATAGACCTCAGTTGTGCCGACCAATAATACAACATAAAATTTGGACATTTCAGACCTCCACGATCAAATGGTAAATATAATAAAGACAAACGTAATCTAGCCCTCCTGTTGTTCCATATAAATTCCACTAACTTTTTTTTTATTCTTGAGAATAGATCTAAAGGTGGTGATAAGGGAATGTATTGAAATAAATAAAGTATTTTAGGTAAAATATTACTTTTAAGTATATTGATTCTCCCGATCATCGACATTGGTAGTGACATCCATCTCTGAGTTAACTCATTGATATCTGACATTAAGGCTTCATAGTTGACACTGGCGACTGATTCTAGCTTAGGCATAATTTGGATTCCTAAATATTTAAACTGATTTACAACATTGAATTGATTTACCTCAGGGGCTGGGTAATTTCTCTGGGTCTCATTTAGCATTAATATTGAAGATTTAGTTTTATTTATTTTATATCCTGATATTTCCCCAAAATTCTTTATTAAATTCAACAAGGTTGGAATTGATTTTTTTAGATTCGACATAAACAAAATTATATCATCGGCGTACAGGGAGATTTTATGTTCTGTTGGTCCAACTTTAATTCCATATATTTGTGAATGTAAACGTATCGCTATCGCTAAAGGTTCAATTGCCATAGTAAACAGTAAAGGTGAAAGTGGACAGCCTTGTCGACATCCTCTATTGATTTTTATTGGTTTTGAAATATTGTTATTTGTTAGGATTTCTGCTGTAGCATTATTGTATATTATTTGAACCCATTTTATGAAATTATTTCCAAGTCCAAACCTTTGTAGGACTTCAAAAAGAAAGGGCCATTCAACTCTATCAAAGGCCTTTTCGGCGTCCAATGATAGGAGAGCTGTATCCGGTGCTTCTTTATTAAAATAAATAATATTAAATAGTCTTCTTACATTATGGAAGCCTTGTCTACCCTTTATAAAGCCATTCTGATCTCGATTAATAATATTTGGTAAAATTTCTTGTATTCGTCTTGCTAAAATTTTACAGATTATCTTAAGGTCGGCGTTTAATAGGCTTATTGGTCTCATATTTTCACATTGTATTAGAGGGCTTACCTGGTTTTGGCAGCAGTATAATTAAGGCATTATTATGTATGATGGTAAATTATTATTTTGAAATGCTTCTAAAACCATTTCCAAAAAAGGTTTTATTAATTTATTCTTAAATTTTTTATAAAGGTCAACTGGAAGACCATCTGGTCCTGCACTTTTTCCTGATTTCATATTATCAATGGCTAGCCCAACTTCTTCTTGACTAATTTTAGACTCCAATATCTCCCTGTTTTCATTTGGAATACACGGTATAGATAGTTTGTTCAAAAACCCATTTAGTTTTGTTAATCAGGTTCATTTTTGGTATCATATAATTTTTCATAGTAATCTCTAAAGGCTCTATTAATTTCTAAAGGATCTATAACTACCTGTCCGTTACTTATAATACTGGTTATTGGTGTTTTAATTTCCAATTGTTTAATCTGCCATGCTAATAATTTTCCTGATTTTTCACCTTGTTCATAAAAAGATTGTTTCAATCTTAGAAGACTCGAGGCAGCTCTATTCGCTGATTTTTTGTCGTATTCAGCTCTCAAAATCAGCAATTCATTCTCCAACCTTGGATCTCTTCCTGCATACACTTTTTCCTGAAGACTTTTTATTTTATGTTCCAATTTAGCTCTCTCCTCTCGAGTCTTCTTAGATTTTGATCCTGTATAACTAATAATATGTCCCCTAATAAAAGCTTTGAAAGCCTCCCACTTTACACATGCTGATGTTTGTGTAGTATTGATGTCAAAGAACTCGTCTATCTGTTTTTCTATATACTTGACAAATTCCTCATCCTGAAGCCATTTATGCTGAAATTGCCATCTGCCTGATTCCTTTGTCAATTTTTTATCTACATATATTAGACAACAGGGTGCATGATCAGAGATCACGATGTTATCATAAAAGCAGTTTTGAATCTTGGACCTTAATTCTGTGGAAATCAAAAAATAATCAATACGTGAGAATGTCTTGTAGGTACTGGAATAACAAGAATAGGCTTTAACTTGTGGTTTCATTTCTCTCCATATATCTAACAATCTCAATTCTTTCATAAAATGATTAATAGTCATCCTACATCCAATGTGCGTACAATCCAGTCCTGTTGATCTATCCACACCTGGATTCAATGTACAATTAAAATCCCCTGCTATTATATGTTGCCCTGTAAGTGATGATAAGATGAGAAATAAATTAGCAAAGAACTTCTGATCATCTATATTGGGACCATATAAGTTCACAAGATTTATATTTTCTAATAGCAAAGAACCTTGAATGATTACATATCTTCCAAATTTGTCTCCAATTACATTTTTCACTTGAAAAGGAACTGATTTATGTATGAGAGTCATAACTCCCCTGGCTCGGGATGAAAATGAAGAGGTGAATACACTTCCCTGCCATCTACTCCTAATTCTTTTAACATCCTCCTCTATCAGATGAGTTTCTTGTAAAAACACAATTCTTGAACCCATGTCCTTTATTTTATTCATAACTTGTTTAAGTTTTTTTAAATTTTGTAGACCTCTGCAATTCCATGAAGTTAAATTAAGATTAACACTTTGGTCCATGATCAATAGAGAGTTTGGGATTACCTTGCAGTGTAAACATGCTCATACAGAGAAGCAAAAACATGAGTGGTTGAACATTCATCCTACAAACTACACACAAACAAATTTCCCCTTCCCACACTTGTGGCAAACCCCCAAAATCAAAAGAAAAATTCTGTCTCCCGATATAGCCATCGACCGTTCCACACCCACGGGGAACAGCCTAAGCCACTCCTTCTTCATCCTCCCAATCACCCTAACTCTACTGCTTTTAATGACGTAACATTAACTCTCCTCTGTAGTTTTCCAACTTAACTCCAAAATTTTTAACAACTTTGTACATCATAGTTTTTTTTTTTTGTTTGTTTTGTTTTTGTTTTGTTTTTTTAATATATAATACAATCTATATTTTGTAAACTTACTATTTACTTCAAGTCAGTCAGATGCCTGTGCAAATGCTTAATTATTCTACCTTATATTTTGTTCATGCTTAGCTCCCACCAGTCTCTTCTTCTTCTTTGATCTTCTTGATGAACTCCTGCGCCTCCTCTGGGGTCTTGAAGATGTGGGTTCTGCCCTCATACGTGGTCAGCAGTCTCGCAGGATAGATTACACCATGACGAATCCCAAGGTTGCGCAGCTCCTTACGTACGGGATCAAACTGCTTCCTCAATTGCTGGATTCCTGTGGCCAAATCTGGGTAGAACCGCACCTGCTGGTCCTGGTGTTTAATCTCTCCTTTAGCACGTGCAGCGTTGAAGATCTTCATCCTGTCTCTGTTGCTAAGAAACTTCATAATTAAGGTCCTCGGCGGTCCCTTATCTCTCCGTGGGCCAATACGATGTGCTTTTTCCAGAACCACTGCTGATTGCAACTCCTCGCTGCCCAGCACCTCCGGAATCCACTTTTCCAGAAAGGAACATACGTCCCGACCTTCTGATTCCTCTGGAAGACCCACCAGCCTCAAATTATTCTGTCTCGACCGAGATTCCAAATCCAAAATATTATCTTCCAGAGATTTTTTTTTTTTTTCCAAAGTGCGCACCTTTAATTGAAGATGGGTGACGTCATCTTCAGCACTAGCGAGACGGAGCTCCATCTGCGCCGTTCGTTCTACACAGTCACCCAATTCCTTTCTTATTCCTTCCAACGCTGTCATAATCCCATCAAATCTAGAGGAAAAGTCCGCTCTCATTGAACTCATGGCAGCCATCAGCGCATCTGCGCCATTCCCCGCAGATATCGCACCGTTGCCAGCCTCCTCCGCCATATATGGAGTTTTGTTTGCTGCGTCACAGACCTGAAAGTCCGTTAATTTGGACTGTTTCGGCGGCTCGCTTTTTCCTTTTCCTGGTTTTCCAGCCTTAGGCTTCGCCGACATATCCTCGCCCAAATGCTGGGATACGTTCTGTCCCAAATGAGAGAGTTATTTGCCGATTTTTTTTCTCCAGGAGCAGAGCAGAGCGAGACACGTCCGTCCTACGTGGCAGCCATAACCGGAAGTCGTGTTTGTGTATTTTGGCGCGCTGACAAGAAATGCAAGTCTTTGCCCATTCTTTTACGTTTTTGTGCAGGCCTTGGCCACACAAACTTTTCGGCGACCATTTTAACCGAAGTGCGCACACCTGGGTGCGCGAGGGAGTGAATTGAGTCGAAAATACGGCGGCGCCATGCAGCTGGGACTAACGGGCGAGGTCGGCCGGTTGAGATGTCGCATATTAGGGGGGGGGGGCACACCGTCGCGTAAACCCCTTTCCTCCAGCCTTAACCCTGTTGGTCCAGACAGGAGTGCGCGCACGTCCGCGTCACTACTTTGCTCCTCCGCCATGGCTGCATAATCTATCCCTACGTGGATTGGGGCTGCGTATGTGTCCGCGTTGGCAAAGAGTTCTGCGGCTGAGGTAGTATAATCTGTCTCCTCGCGCTCTGGCGATGTCACAGCGTGAGAGAGGCAGTCTGCTACCACGTTAAGTTTGCCTGCCACATGTCGAATGTCTGTGGTGAACTCTGAAATCGCAGCTAGCTGTCTTTGTTGCCTGCCTGACCACGGTTCAGAAATTTTAGCCATTGCAAAGGTGAGCGGTTTGTGGTCTACAAAAGCCGTGAAACGCCGCCCCTCCAACCAGAACTGGAAGTGGCGGATGGATAAATGAAGCGCTAGCAGCTCCCTGTCAAAGGTGCTGTATTTACGCTCAGTTTGGTTTAGCGATTTGCTGAAAAATGCCAAAGGTTGCCAGATTCCGCCGACGTGTTGTTCTACAACCGCCCCTATGGCCAGGTCTGAAGCGTCTGTGGTTAGCGCAATGCGGGCCGAGGGATCAGGGTGAACCAACAATGTGGCATTAGCTAGGGCACTTTTTACTTCCGCGAAGGCGCGTTCGCACTCCGGGGTCCATTCGACCGCGTTGGAAGGTTTTTGTTTTCTGAGCGCGTCATATAGGGGCTGCATGAGCTGAGCTGCGCGGGGGAGGAAACGGTTGTAAAAATTAACCATTCCCAAAAATTCCTGCAGCGATTTGACCGTTTGTGGCCGTGGGAAACTTTTTACTGCGTGAACTTTGTCTGGCAGTGGGACTGCCCCCTTCGGTGAAACTCTGTGTCCCAAAAAATCAATTTGTGACACGCCGAATTTGCATTTGGCTGGATTGATTATTAACCCGTGCTCTTCTAGTCTCTGAAAAACCATAGTGAGATGCTGTTCGTGTTCTTCCTCAGACGAGCTGGCTACCAGCATATCGTCGAGGTAGACGAATACGAAAGGAAGGTCGCGTAATACTGCGTCCATCATCCGCTGAAAGGTTTGAGCAGCGCCTTTGAGGCCAAAAGGCATCCGCAAAAATTCAAAAAGACCGAAGGGGGTTATTACGGCTGTTTTAGGAATGTCCTCTGCTCGAACGGGGACTTGATGATAGCCGCGGACCAGGTCTATTTTTGAAAAAATGCGCGCACCCACCAGATGTAGTGAAAAATCTTGGATGTGAGGAATTGGGTAGCGGTCATGCGCTGTCGCATTGTTTAATCTGCGGTAATTGCCGCACGGTCTCCAAGAACCGTCGGATTTCGGGACCATGTGAAGCGGTGACGCCCAGGGGCTTTTTGAGCGCCTGATAATGCCTAGTTTTTCCAGGGTGGTAAACTCGTCCTGAGCTATGGCGAGCTTGGTCACGTCTAAGCGCTGAGCTTTGGCGAATACGGGTGGGCCCGTTGTGGGAATAAAGTGTTCGACCCCGTGTTTAGCCACTGTAGCTGAGAATTTGGGAATTGTGAGTGCTGGAAACTGGGTGAGGAGTTGATCAAACTTACCTCCTGCTGTAGTGACGCTGGCCTGCACGGGTGGTGGAGAAACTCGAGCTAAGCATGGAATAGAAGCAAAGGACAATGCATTAACCAAGCGTCTGTTCGCTAGATCGACCAATAACCCATGTGCACACAAAAAGTCTGCGCCCAACAAGTTAAAACTCACCGCCGCTACAACAAATGTCCATCTGTAGTTGCGGCCATGGATGCGGAGGGGCAGGTTCCTTTCGCCATAAGTGTCAATGATGGAGCCGTTGGCTGCCACCGCTCCATTGCCCCGGGGGCCCATGGCCCAGTCTGCTTGGGAGGGCATGATAAAACTCATTTGAGCTCCTGTGTCAATGAGGAACTGCTTGCCGGTGTGTCCGTCCGTCACATATAGAAGCTTGCTTTTTTCACCGAGAACTGCCGCTGTTAACGGTTCTCGGCTTTGGCATTTTCCCGAAATCGTGAATTTGCAGGGGGGAAGGCATTTGTAAGCCTTCTCAGCGAAGCGGTGGTGGTAATAACAGACGTCGCTCCGTCTGTTACATCTTGGCCGTGTCGCTGCCATGGCGGGCGGATTCTGCTCAGTGGTTTGTGGCTCCCCGTGGCTCCGGACATCGGCGTTGAGGCCTGCGGATGCTGCTGTGGGTGTCTGTTCCCTGCAAGCGTTGACGAGTCGCTGCGCTTCGCGAGCCAGCGTGCGGAAGTCTTGCTGGGTGCTGCATCGCATGTTGGCAAGCGTCCCTCTCATGTGTGGCGGCAGTGTACTGAGGAATATAAATTGGAAGAGGAAGTCGTCATTGTCCTCTTTGAGCTGCAGCAAGTCCTCCATGAGGGCCTTGGGTCTGCATCCTCTGTGGCCGTAGACCGCCAGGATCCTCTCAGCTCTCTCCTCGGCAGAGGGGACGAAATTCGCCACGATGGTCGCTTTCAGTTCTCTATATTTGTCCTGGGCCGGCGGCCGCTGGATTATGCTCCGCGCACATCTCGAAGTGGCGGCGTCGAGTTTGGCGACGATGTGATAAAACTTTGTATCGTCAGCCGTTATGCCCCCAAGTGCAAACTGGGCTTCAGCTTGCTGAAACCCCGAGGTCGGGTCTTCCTGCCAGAAGTCCGGCAGCTTGACGGTGACGGCGTTTGTGTGGGCCGTCCCTGATGTGTCCGCAGGGTGAGAGTGCCTTCCTTCAGCTCTCGCAGCAGCGCTGGTGCTCGGTTGAGCCCTCTCTGTCACTTCTGCCGTGGGGGAACGTCGTCCATCTGTTCCCCTGTCTGCATGGGCGCCGGCGTCTGCCTGGGTCGCCACAGATGAGTCGATCGCGGGGGAACGCCTCTGGTCCATCCTCGCGTCAGGGTCACCAGTGTAGAAGAGCTTGGAATAACAAGGCGATGTGACTTATAAACCAAAGTTTATTATCAGCTTCGCTCCTCTAACAAGTCTCATCTAGTGCAGCAGCAGAAGAAGTAAGAGAGCGAACACATTCGGCTCTACGTACTTATACTCACACATAACAAAAGACATGCATATCAAAGCTGACATCCCTCATTATCTTAATCCCCCTCCTTTGTCTTCGTACCCCTCCACCTGGCCCTGGGAGGTCAGGGCGACCTATCTGGTCTCCACCGCAGCGCCTCGGATGCTCTTTGATCTTCACTGGCGGTTGAGACCTTTTGTCCTGTTCTGAAGTGTGAAGTCGCTTTACATATGTAATCACCAAACATTCTCACATGCTTATACATATGTAGGTTATGGGATATATGATTAATATAGACCACACCTTGCGTGAATTATGGGCGCAACTTCCAGTACTAGTTTAGAAAGTGGGGTTGTCACAGAAACGGGACACTTTTCCTTGTTAAAAAACAATGACTTCTGCATCAAAAATGTGGGAACACGGCCTTTTGCACCTCAAAAACAGTAATATAATCATACCACTTCCCACGACTAACGATGGATAGGAAGATGACCTTAAACAGTGTCCTCACAGACGGTAACTCCATTAGTTAGCTCTGCTGCTAAGATGCTAACGCTGTAAACAAATAAAAGCTCTGAGCTATATCAATGTTTCCACTGCAATGAAGTCGGTTGCATTTTGTTAAAAGATGTTGGACATAATTAAATTTACCACAGAGCAGACGTAGAATCTAGTCAGAGCCACAAAGAACCACAACACCGTGCTTGGGTGTTTTAATGTTGGGTTAAATGTTGTGTCCATACTTCTTACTGTATAATAACGTGCAGGGCAGAGGTGCACTGAACGCAACTTTATTACAATAATAAGTGATACATACTACAGGTGTATGGCGCTACGTAGTCCAGAGCTCTACGGCACAAAGAGGACGAGCCTCTTCCGCCCTTGCCCTTTATACCTTAAGTGGTGTCACTACCAGAAAAGGCAGTCCGCCACCCCTGTCTATTCCCCGGCCAACCCCGCTGCCATCTTACTACTACTATGCTAAAACTCATATGTAACATTTCCCCCCCCTCCAAAAAAATGCAAACACACAGGTTGGCCCACCCAAATTTATCACCGGACCCACACTCTAATCATAAAACAAATATACAAAAATAAATAAGCAACCTATCCATTCATACAACCAAGGCTGGAGAGCTGGGTAGACTACCAGCACCCCCTACACGGCCAGGTGGATTATTCTGCCACCTTGTCCCTAGCAGTCCAAATGAAAAGAAGCCATGTTTCTAAATAAATTAACCCCAGAACATTTATCACATATACAGTATACAACAACAATTAACAATGTAAAACAGAACCTAAATAACCCCCTGTTGGTGGCCCCCACCCCAACACACCCACCCCACACTTGGGCACATCATAAACAGAAATACAGTGTTAGGTATTCCAGACCATAATTATCACTTTAACAATATACACACTCAGTCAATATACTCAAATTTCTACTCCCTCATAAAATTACACACCATTTACCCCTACTGTATAAACACTTTAGTCCCTCTTTTCTTTTTACAATTTTGCCAAAATTTCCATAATGTAATCCACACTTTTTCAAAAAACGAACTCTATAACAATTACATAGTAATATAATTCTGCTTTACTTTTACAATACAGTTAATTCAAACACTTTCACTGATTAACTTGCTTTAAAGGAGTCTCCCGGGGCACAAACCCAATAAGAACATAACTATTCACACTATGTACAACACTTTGTTGGACTAAATTGACATAATAACCGGCCCAGGGAACACGCACGCAGGCTCAGGTGAGATTCAAAGGCTTTATTCAACAACAAGAGATGTATGGGTGCGTGTATGCGGAATGTGAATGGTCTGTGGGTGAACGAGGAGCGCCGGGGGCAGATTGACACACCGTGCAGCCAGGCAACCCTATGGACAGAGCAGAGACAGGAATATGAGTTAACCTTCACCATGCGGGGTTAATGTACCGAGTGTTGCTTACTTGCAGATGTTACGGTGGCTGGCGTTGGCAAAGGAACTCTTGCCTGGGAGACAGCGCCCTGCTGCGCGCTCGACGAGGGATGGATGAGGAGGAAGAGGAGGTGGCGAGGACGGGAGGAATCCGCCGCCAGGGAATCCACCTGTGCACAGGGGAGAGACTGGAAGACAGGTGAGTGAAAATACAGCTTACTTGCTGGTAGGAGATGCTGCAGGTCGGGAAGGAACGATCCTGCGGAGGGATTGAGAGCGTTGATTAACAGACGGCTCCAGACCAATGTTCTGGGCCGAGTGGGTTAAATAGTCTGTGATTGATGAGGCGCAGGTGTACGTGCAGCTGAGGCAGATGACTGGGGACGGCGAGCTGTGACAGTACTCCCCCCCCCCCCCCCCCGAGCAGCGCCTCCTGGCGTTGGTTTATCCGGGTGCACCCGGTGGAACTCCATGATAAGACCCTTATCCAGCACAAAGGAAGCGCACACCCAGGATCTCCACTCCGGGCCATACCCTTCCCAATCCACCAGGTACTGCAGCCCACGACCTCGGCGCCGGGAGTCCAGGATGGAGGCGACCCCCCATGCCAGGTGGCCGTCGATCATAACGGGAGGGGGAGGTGCCCTAGGAAGAGGACAGAGTGGGTCAGAGATCACGGGTTTGACCTTGGAAACGGGAAATGTGGGGCAAACACGGAGGGAGGGGGGGAGGGCCAAACGCACAGCCACCGGGTTGATTACCTTAGAGATGGTGAAGGGACCGATAAAGCGTGGCGCCAGCTTCCTCTTCTCGGCCTTGAGATTGACGTCCCGGGCTGATAGCCAGACCTATTGGCCCACCTAGTAACCGGGAGCAGGCTTCCTGTGGCGATTAGCCGTAGTGCTGTTGCGCACCGCCGTGCGTAAAAGTGCCTCGCGCGTCCTGGTCCACAGGCTCAGGCAGCGCCTCAGGTGTGCCTGGATGGATGGAACTGCTACCTCGCCCTCCTGCTCGGGGAACAAAGGGGGATCATAGCCCAATGACGCCCGGAAGGGGGACATCCCGATAGCTGAAGACAGAGTTGAATTGTGGACATATTCCACCCAGGCCAGGTAAGAGCTCCAGGAGGATGGGTTGGAGGAGGTGATGCAGTGCAGGGCAGCTTCCAGCTCCTGGTTAGCGCGCTCACACTGCCCGTTGGATTGGGGGTGGTGACCGGAGGAGAGGCTCACCGTGGCCCCCAGGGTGTTGCAAAAACTCCTCCATACTTGGGACACGAACTGGGGCCCCCGATCAGATACGACGTCCATTGGGATCCCGTGCAGTCTGACCACATGTTGGACTAGGAGATCGGCCATCTCCCATGCCGTGGGGAGACCATGGAGGGGCACAAAGTGAGCGGCCTTGGAGAATTGGTCCACAATAGTCAGGATGGTGTTGTATGAATTAGAAACGGGAAGGCCAGTAATGAAGACCAGGGCTATATGTGACCAGGGTCTGCCCGGGACCGGCAGGGGATGGAGCAGCCCTGCAGGAGGTGAGTTCGGGGTCTTGCTCGTAGCGCACTGGGGGCAAGCCCGGACGTAATTGGCGACGTCCTTCTGAAGTCCGGGCCACCAGAAAGAGCGCTGAAGGAGGTCCACCAGCCGGGAGATGCCAGGATGACAGGCGAGCTTGGGCATGTGGGCCCAATGGATGACATCCCCCCGAACCACCGATGGCACGAAGAGCCTCCCTGCCGGGCCGCCGCCAGGGTCCGGTTCGGTCTCCTGCACCCTCCGGAACTTGTCCCTGATGGAACAGGAAACCGCCCCCACAACACACGAGTTGGGCAGGATGGTGTGGTCCCGCTCCTCCGGGGTCTCAGGGGCAAACTGCCTGGACAGCGCGTTGGGTTTCCCATTCTTGGAGCTTGGACAGTAGGTGATCGTGAACCTGAAGCGTGCGAAAAACAGAGACCAGCGCGCCTGGCGGGCATTCAGGCGCTTGGCCGTCCTCAGGTACTCCAGGTTCTTGTGGGCCGTCCAGACCACAAAAGGCTGCGCTGCCCCCTTCACCCAGTGACGCCACTCCTGCAGCGCGAGCTTTACTGCCAGAAGCTCCCTGTCGCCGACGTCATAATTGCGCTCAGCCGCAGACAGGCGCCGGGAGAAGAAGGCACAGGGGCGCGTCACCCCATCCACTGGAGAACGTTGGGACAAAACTGCCCCCACCCCCGTGTCGGACATGTCCACTTCAACCAAGCACTGCAGCGTGGGGTCAACCTGGGTCAGGACCCGGGAGGAGGAGAACTCCGTCTTCAAGGTCTCAAACGCTGCTGCTGCCTCCTCGGTCCACTGCAAGGGCACCTTGGGAGAGGTGAGGCGGGTCAGGGGGGTGACGATGGAGCTGTAGTTAGGCACAAAACGGCGGTAAAAATTAGCAAAACCAATGAACTGCTGCACCTGTTTCCGGGAAGAAGGGGTGGGCCACTCGACCACCGCTTTGACCTTGACGGGGTCGGGGAGGATCTGATCGTGGGAGACGATAAAACCCAGGAAAGAGGTCGTCTTGGCGAAGAACTCGCATTTCTCTGCCTTAACATACAGTCTGTTTTCCAAAAGCCGCTGCAGAACCCGCCTCACGTGGGCTTGGTGCTCCTCCCGAGTCCTGGAGAAGATCAGGATGTCATCTAAGTATATGAATACGAAGACCCCCAGGAAGTCTGGCAGGACGTCGTTGATGAGCCATTGGAAGACGGCAGGAGCATTGGTGAGCCCAAACGGCATGACCAGGTATTCGAAGTGGCCGCTGGGCGTCCAAAATGCCGCCTTCCACTCATCGCCCTCCTGGATCCGAACGAGATGGTATGCGCTGCAGAGGTCCAGCTTGGTGAACCAGGTGGCCCCCTGGAGGGAGTGGAAGGCAGTGTCCATGAACGGAAGGGTGTATCTGTCCTTCACCGTGATGTCGTTCAGGGCCCGGAAGTCGATGCACGGCCACAGGGATCCATTCTTTTTGGAGACGAAGAAAAACCCAGCTCCGAGTGGAGATGAGGAGGGGTGGATGATGCCAGCGCTGAGCGACTCCCTGATGTATGTGTCCATGGCCTCCGGCTCCGGGGCAGACAGGCTGTAGAGGCAACCGGATGGTAACGGCGCCCCCGGGCGGAGGTTTATGGCGCAGTCATACGGGCGGTGGGGGGGGAAGAGACATCGCCTTGGACTTGCTAAAGACAAGCCCCAGATCGTGGAACTCCAGAGGCACCAGGGTGAGGTCCGGGGGAGATAAGTCAGGAGCAGGTTTTGGAGAGGATGGGGCACAAGCCGCAGACTGGAGGCAGGTGCCCATGCAAAACGAGCTCCACGAGAGGACGCTGCCGGACTGCCAATTGAGCACAGGGTTGTGGAGGTGCAGCCACGGGTAGCCCAAGATGACGGGGAAGCCGAGGTGGACAGTCGGTAGAATTGTGACAGAACCTAATGGGCAGTGAACAATTTGAGAGGGGATTTGGCTGGTTGGCATCCGCGAGGCCCCCTACAGTGACTCGCGGACCCCCCCGTTTGGCTTGATCGGACAATGCTCCACGGAGTGCTGGTCACCCCCACAATACATGCAGAGGCCCAGCTCCCAGCGGCGCTGTTTCTCCGCTAGGGGGAGCTTGGTTCGCCCGACCAACATCGCCTCAGACTCATCGGCGGACTCCGGAGTGGGTAACGCCAGGGGGCGAGACTGAGAGGCGCGGGCGGGGGTTCTGCGCGAGCGGTTGTAGGACTTCCGCTCGGCGTCCCGCTCTCGCAGCCTGTTATCTAAACTGATAGTTAGGGAGATTAATTCAGATAACCGTCCCAGAAGATCCCGGCTAGCCAACTCATCCCGCAGACTAGAACAGAGGCCGCGGAGGAAGATGCTGCAGAGAGATGCCTCGCCCCAGCCAACTTCTTCCGCTGCCACCCGGAAGTCAACAGCATAATCGGCCGCCGACCGGCTACCCTGGCGAAGGTTAAGGAGCCGATCGGCTAGAACGTTGTCACGATTCGAGTGGTCAAAAACCTCAAAGAAATCTCGCACGAATTGGGCATAGGAAAGGTTCGCGTAGCCGGGCTTCGTCATGACGGCGTAAGCCCAAGCTAACGCTCGCCCCTCCAAGAGGTTAGCCACGCACCCAATCCGGCTGTGGTCTGAGGGAAAGTCCCCGGGAACGCGCTGAAACACCGACTCACACTGCAGGATGAACCCCCGCACTTCACCGAGTCTCCCGTTAAAGCGTGCAGGTGTGGGGATTGGAGTGAGCCGGGTTGGCGCTCCCGAGCTAGGCTGGCTAGCCGAGGGAGCGGCGGAAGCTGACCCGCCAAGATGAGCCGGGGGGAATGCCTGCTGGGGGTCGAGGCGATCCAGCCGGTGAGTAATTGTAGTTAATTGATTGAGAATAACATGTTGATGAGCGATCAAGTCCCCCCGAGCCTCGAGGGTGGAAAGACGGCATGTGAGCCCGCTGTCCGCTGGGCCGCCCTGCTGGAGCCGTACTGACATAATAACCGGCCCAGGGAACACACACGCAGGCTCAGGTGAGATTCAAAAGCTTTATTCAACAACAAGAGATGTATGGGTGCATGTATGCAGAATGTGAATGGTCTGTGGGTGAACGAGGAGCGCCGGGGGCAGAATGACACGCCGTGCAGCCAGGCAACCCTATGGACAGAGCAGAGACAGGAATATGAGTTAACCTTCACCATGTGGGGTTAATGTACCGTGT
The DNA here is from genome assembly GCA_020510985.1 of Pholidichthys leucotaenia. Classification (NCBI taxonomy): domain Eukaryota; kingdom Metazoa; phylum Chordata; class Actinopteri; order Cichliformes; family Pholidichthyidae; genus Pholidichthys; species Pholidichthys leucotaenia. The sequence continues at coordinate 242,208,142 of CM035844.1, forward strand.
TGCTTACTTGCAGATGTTACGGTGGCTGGCGTTGGCAAAGGAACTCTTGCCTGGGAGACAGCGCCCTGCTGCGCGCTCGACGAGGGATGGATGAGGAGGAAGAGGAGGTGGCGAGGACGGGAGGAATCCGCCGCCAGGGAATCCACCTGTGCACAGGGGAGAGACTGGAAGACAGGTGAGTGAAAATACAGCTTACTTGCTGGTAGGAGATGCTGCAGGTCGGGAAGGAATGATCCTGCAGAGGGATTGAGAGCGTTGATTAACAGACGGCTCCAGACCGATGTTCTGGGGCCCGAGTGGGTTAAATAGTCTGTGATGACGAGGCGCAGGACGGGAGGAATCCGCACCAGGGAATCCCCTGTGCACAGGGGAGAGACTGGAAGACAGGTGAGTGAAAATACAGCTTACTTGCTGGTAGGAGATGCTGCAGGTCGGAAGGAATGATCCTGCAGAGGGATGAGAGCGTTGATTAACAGACGGCTCCAGACCGATGTCTGGGCCGAGTGGGTTAAATAGTCTGTGATTGACGAGGCGCAGGTGTGCGCGCAGCTGAGGCAGATGACTGGGGACGGCGAGTTGTGACATAAATGGTATTTCACTGCAGTGGTTTAGATCTTATTTGTCCGATAGACTTCAGTTTGTTCATACCAATAATGAGTTTTCTTTCAACTCTAAGCTCAGTCATGGAGTTCCACAGGGATCTGTGTTAGGCCGTACTCTTTTTAGTTTACATATGCTTCCGCTAGGTAACATCATTAGAAAGCACTGTATACATTTTCATTGTTACGCAGATGACACACAATTATACCTGTCAATGAAGCCCGATGATTGTAATCAATTAGCCAAGTCAGATGCCTGTCTTAAGGAAATCAAAGCTTGGATGACTTGTAATTTTCTGCTATTAAACCCAGATAAGAGTGAAGTCATTCTTGTTGGTCCCAAAAACCTTAGAAATACCTTTCCAAATCAAAACTCTTAATTTGGATGTGGCTACTCTACTTTGAATAGTTCTGTGAGGAACTTGGAGTTATTTTGATCAAGATCTGTTTTTTTAATTCACATATTAAATTTGTTTCTAAGACTGCCTTCTATCATTTGCATAATATTGCCAAGATTAGAAGCATCTTGTCTCTGAGTGATGCCGAGAAATTGATCCATGCTTTTGTTAGCTCTAGATTAGATTATTGTAACTCGTTATTATCAGGTTGTCCTAAAATATCTTTAAAAAGTCTTCAGTTGATCCAAAATGCTGCAGCAAGGGTTTTAACAGGTACTAGAAAGAGAGATCATATCTCTCCGGTTCTGGCCTCCCTTCATTGGCTTCCCATAGAGTTTAGAATTAAGTTTAAAATCCTTCTTCTCACTTACAAAGCTCTCAATAATCAGGCCCCCTCTTATATAAAAGATCTGATATTACCCCATCATCCTAACAGAGCACTAAGCTCCCAAAATGCTGGTTTACTTGTAATACCTAGAATCTCCAAAAGTACAATGGGAGGCAGAGCCTTCTGCTATCAAGCTCCTTTCCTGTGGAACCAGTTACCAATTTGGGTTGGGGAGTCAGACTCGATCTCTGTTTTTAAGAATAGGGTAAAAACCTTCCTCTTTAATATAGCCTACGATTAGGGAATGGTCTTGTGTCTCTTAGCCCTCCCTTTGTTTTGCTATTATTAGATTTAGACTGCCGGGTGACCTCCAGTAATTTACTCGGCTTCTCTCTGTTAATGTTTGCTCTCTTATGTCTGTTTTTTTCATCTTCTCTATCCCCTCACCCCCCAGCCAGTCGCAGCAGATGACTGCCCCTCCCTGAGCCTAGTTCTACTAGAGGTTTCTTCCTGTTAAAAGGGAGTTTTTCCTCTCCACCGTCGCCTAGTGCTTGCTCACAGGGGATCACCTGATTGCTGGGGTCTTTCTGCAATTGTGGGGTTTCCCCTACATTTGAAAGTGCTATGAGATGACTTTTGTTGTGATATGGCGCTATATAAATAAAGTTGATAAGTTGAACTATGACATTATGTTCAGAACTCAAAACACACCTATTAAAAACACCCCAGCCACATCACAGACCTAGTGGAGGACCCTCCCCTTTGATTGCCATCTGGTGGGTCCCACCCAGAGCGCCTCCACCTTTTGGCCTCTGGAGAAGAACTGCGCTGTCTCCTCTTCTCCACCACGCGGCGCAGCTCGTTGGGGTGCCTCCATGTCTCGTCGGACAGGCCCAAATAGCCGTCACTCCGAGCTGCCATCACCTGTAGCTGCCCTTGGTCATCACTCTTCTTGCGATGTGCATGAGACCCTCTCAGTCGAGCCTCAACCCTCGGGTGAACCATGTCACCAACACTCAGGGAAGCTCTGTTAGACCTCTTTGGACCACCTCGTTGCGAGCGGGCCTCCCATTTTGGACTGGTTGATCTCTCAGTCCGGCCTGAAGCCCTTTTCGAAGGCCATCTATTGGTGCGTCTTAAAACTGTACTTGTCGGTCTTGCTCTGGTGCTGTTCAGTGCCACCGGGCTGGTCCCGCCTGCCGACCTGGGGGTCCCGCCGTGCCATCCAGTTCCCGCACCAAGTGCAACTTGAACCATTATATAGAGTTTCAAGATGGCGGCGCGCGGTTGTGCAGCGGCTCTTTGCTCCCTATTTTTGTGTGTATGTATGCTGTTTTTGGATATTGGACCGTGTGAAGCTGGATTTGTGTACAGTCGTACTGAGCTGATAAACATTGGACTTCAAAAAAAGTCTGCTGTTACAGCAGTTTTCGAGAACACACAAAACATACCGGAGGCTATCTGTAGACCAGCGGGATCACCATGGATTGTTGTCAGCCCTGGGAAGCGATGCAGACGGAGGAGGGAGAGAAAGAAAAAGCGGGGATGTCGGTCGGGCCTGTGAGCGAGGCTAAAGAGACAGCCGCATAGACCCCCCGCTACCGAGCATTTTTCTCTCAAACGCCAGAAGCATCGTCCACAAGATGGATGATCTAGAGCTACAGCTGGCAACTAGTAAAACTGTAAGAGACTGCTGTGTGCTGTTGTTACCGGAAAGCTGGCTCCACCCGCTGATCACTGATGCTGCAGTATAGCTGCCAGGGCACACACTTCACCGATTGGACTGAACAGCAGAATCCGGTTAAAAAAAAGAGGAGGCGGTCTCTGCATTTTTCTTCACAACACTTGGACTAATCACAGCCGTGTTATTAACACTTACTGTTCTCCTGATCTAGAGACAATGTCAGTCTTATGTCAGCCTTTTTATCTTCCAAGAGAGCTGAGGGTGATTATTATAATAGCCGTCTATATTCCTCCTGATGCAAATACTAAAGCGGCCCTTAGTCATTTGTACAGTGTAATAAATAAACAGCAGTAGGCCTATCCCGAGGGTGTTCACATTATAGCTGGTGATTTTAATCAAGAATGCTTGAAAACTGCACTGCCTAATTTCACACAGTATGTGAAATGTGCCACTAGGGGAAAGAATTGTCTTGATTGGGTGTATTCGAACCTGAAGCATGCTTACAGAGCTGTGCCGTGTCCACATCTTGGCCTGTCAGACCATCTATCATTGCTCCTCATCCCAGCATACACCCCCCTCAGGAGAACTGCTAGACCTACTACAAAGAACATCACAACATGGCTTGAGGGAGCTCTTTCTCAGCTGCAGGACTGTTTTTCAAACACTCTATGGGATTTATTCAAGAATGAGGATCTGGAAATGTACACACAGACTGTATTACACTACATCACCTACTGTATCAATCAGGTGACTGTGGAAAAACGCATCAGGGTTTTTCCTAACCAGAAGCCTTGGATGACAAAAGAAGTCCAGGCACTCCTCAGAGCTTGTGATTCAGCCTTCAGGTCAGGGGATACAGATCTGTATAGCACTGCCCGGGCTAATCTGAAGAAAGGCATTAAGGAGGCTAAACAGACCTATAAGAAGAAAGTCGAGGACCATTTTTCTGATAATGATTCGAGACGAGTATGGCAAGGCTTTAACCATATCACAAACTATAAGGGCAGCAGCATCATTTCCAGTGACATCAGCGCCTCACTGGCAGAAGAACTGAACTGCTTTTTCGCACGGTTTGAGGCAAATACACCTTGCCCGGACCCACAGATGTTATTGAATGCCAGCTCTGATGTGCTTATCCTGCAGGATCATGAGGTGAGACAGACACTGAGAGCAGTTCATCCAAGAAAGGCTACTGGTCCCGATGGAGTGCCAGGAAAGGTGCTCAGAGCATGTGCAGATCAGCTATACTCTGTTTTGACTGACATTTTTAACTTGTCTCTCAAGGCAGCCGCTGTTCCACAGTGTTTAAAATCTGCAGTCATTATTCCTGCACCAAAAAAAACATACTGTGGGAATGTGAGAATGACGAGACAGGTTTCTCTCAAGTCAGCTTTATTCACATCACCATCATCTCAAAGAAGTAAGAGAGCCACACAGGAAACTCTCGTCCTTAAATACCAGGACTCTTACAGTTCACAAGTCACATGTATCACAGACCACGTTGCATTAAAATAGACAGTAACAATGCATCCCCTCTCTCTGATATCCCCCACTGTCTACAATGCATCCCCTCTCTAATCCTTTAATTACACCCCCACAGCCTCAAGCCTTGCATACCAAAGCTAACATCCCTGCAGCTTCCTGTAATCTCCAAGGAAGCAACTCTGCCTTTGTTCTGGTCTAAAATGTGAGTCACAAAGCAGGTCACATATGTGTGTCCACCACACAAGCCCCCCCAACATTTTAGAACAAACAAGAGAATAACAACATGCATGCCGTGATAGTATCAATACACATTAGTCCACATGCTGTCTAGGCTTCAGTCTCCTGCCATATCTGCTGTAGCTGGGATTCCACGTCTCTGGGGGGCTGTCACGCTGGGGGTTTTCCGTCTGGGGGTGAAAACCTTTTGTCTGTCCCTGCGGGTGTTCTGGGGAAACATTACCCTGTGAAGCCCCCCAGCGGGGGTCTACCTCGCCGCGGGGCCCTTGCCAACAGCACTTGCTCATCTGCCACCACAAAAGCGGGTTTGAGTCTGTTTATGCCAATTTTCTCTTTCCTACACCCCCAAATCTAGCAAAAACTGCTTGTCCCCTGTTTCTAGCACACTGAACGGTCGGTTGCAGCGGGGTTCGGTGCGCATCGTGTCTAACAAAAACAAACTCTGCATTCTTCAAAGTTTTAGGCACAAAAACGCGCGGAAAACTGCAGTGCGAGGGGGCCAGGCAGCGTGCTTGATTCTATGTTACTCTGCAACAGCTGAGACGGGGAGGCGTCTGGTGCAGGGTTATCTGGGAGAAACTCCCCAGGCAGCCGGAGTGGCTGCGCAAACACGAGCTCCGCTGGGGAGGCTTCTAAGTCCTCTTTAGGCGCAGAACGCAACCCCAATAACACCCACGGTAACTTGTCTACCCAATTTGCATCCGTCAGTGACGCTCTGAGAGCTGCTTTCAATGACCTATGAAAACGTTCGCATAACCCGTTAGCCTGCGGATTGTACGCGGTTGTGCGGTGAATTGTGACACCCAGGCTGCGGGCCATTGTTGACCAAAGCTCGGACACGAATTGAGGGCCTCTGTCGGATGTAATGTCCGACGGAACGCCGAAGCACGCCACCCAAGCTGTTAAAAACGTGCACACCACCTCCTCGGCCGTGGTTGATGCCAGCGGGACAACTTCCGGCCAGCGCGTGGTGCGGTCCACCATTGTCAGAAGGTGTGTGCACCCTTGTGATGGCGGGAGGGGGCCCACGAGGTCCACATGAACGTGATCAAACCTCTTGGCCGGAATGTGAAACGGCTCCAAAGGAGCCCTCGTGTGCCTGTGTACTTTGGCTCGTTGACACGCCGTGCAGGCTGCTGCCCACTCTTTAACTTATTTGCAAAGGCTCGGCCACACAAATTTCTCTCCTACCATTTTGACCAATGCGCGCACCCCCGGGTGCACCAAAGAATGAATCGAGTCAAAAACGCGGCGGCGCCACGCGGCCGGTACTACTGGACGCGGCCGTCCAGTGGAGACATCGCAGATTAGGGGGGGCATACCATCTTGCAGCACCCTGCTCTCCAGCCTTAACCCTGTTGGTCCGGACTGGAGCGCGCGCACATCCGCGTCACTAACCTGCTCCACGGCCATGGCTGCGTAATCTACTCCTACGCTGACTGGGACCGCCACGGCGCGCGAGAGGCAATCTGCCACTACATTCAGTTTGTCCGCCACATGCTTAATATCAGTGGTAAACTCTGATATTGCGGCCAGCTGTCTCTGCTGCTGGCCTGACCACGGTTGGGAAACCTTGGTCATCGCGAATGTAAGCGGTTTGTGGTCAACGAACGCGGTGAAAGAACGTCCTTCTAGCCAGAACTGAAAGTGGCGGATGGCCAAATGGAGAGCCAGCAGCTCCCTGTTGAACGCGCTGTATTTACATTCGCTATCGCGCAAGGTCCTGCTGAAAAAGGCGAGGGGCTGCCAAACCCCGGCTACATGTTGCTCCACGACCGCCCCTATGGCCACATCTGACGCGTCAGTGGTGAGCGCTATGCAGGCCGTTGGGTCTGGGTGTGCCAACAACGCAGCCGTTGCCAAGGCTGCTTTCACCTCCGAGAATGCTTGGTCCCGCTCCAGGGACCACTCGACCTTATCCGCGGGTTTCTTTTTTTTGAGCGCGGCATACAGCGGCTGCATGAGTTGTGCCGCGCGGAGGAGAAAACGGTTATAAAAATTCACCATTCCCAAAAACTCCTGTAACGCCCTGACTGTCTGCGGCTGGGAAAAATCTGCCACCGCACGCACTTTATCAGGAAGCGGAACTGCTCCTTCGGGGGAGACGCGGTGTCCTAAAAAATCGATCTGCGCCACCCCGAACTGACACTTCGCTAGGTTGATTATTAACCCGTGATCTCCCAACCTTCGGAAAACTGTGGCCAGGTGTTTTTCGTGTTCGTCTTCGGACGCGCTGGCTACCAAAATATCGTCCAAGTAGACGAACACGAAAGGGAGATCGCGAAGCACCACGTCCATCATGCGTTGGAACGTCTGAGCAGGCCCTTTAAGTCCGAATGGCATGTGTAAAAACTCGAATAGACCAAACGGAGTTATTACCGCTGTTTTGGGTATGTCCTCAGCACGCACTGGGACTTGGTGGTAACCGCGGACCAAGTCTATTTTAGAAAAAACGCGCGCCCCTGCCAAATGAACGGAAAATTCTTGGATATGTGGGATTGGGTAGCGGTCGTGCGCCGTAGCGTTGTTTAACCTGCGGAAATCCCCGCAAGGTCGTCATGATCCTTCAGCTTTCGGGACCATGTGTAGCGGGGAAGCCCACGGACTGTTTGAACGTCTGATAATGCCCAACCTCTCCAGGTTGGCGAACTCCTCGCACGCTATGGCCAGTTTAACTGCGTCCAAGCGCCGAGCTTTTGCAAAAACGGGCGGTCCGGTAGTGGTAATAAAATACTCCACCCTGTGTTTAGCGACTGTTGCCGAAAATGTGGGGACCGTGAGTGCTGGGAACTGAGTGAGCAGTGTGTGGAACTTACCGCTTGTAGCTGTGACGTTGGCTTGTGCTGTTGGCGGGGCCACTCGCGCTGTACAGGGGATACAATCAAAAGAAAATGCATTAACCAGGCGCCTGTTAGCGAGATCAACCAACAAACCATGTGAGTACAAAAAATCATCCCCCAACATATTGAAATTCACTGCTGCTACAACAAAAGTCCACTCAAATGTATGGCCGTGTAAAGACAGAAGCAGGGTCTTCTCACCAAAGGTCTTAATCTCCAAGCCGTTCGCTGCTGCCACCCCGGGACCTCTGGAACCTGCCAGCCTGTCCGCATAGGAAGGTGTGATGAAACTCAACTGGGAGCCTGTGTCCATGAGGAACTGTCTCCCCGAGCGTGCGTCCAACAAGTAAAGCAGCTTGTTCTCCTCCCCGAGGGCCGCGGCTGCTACCGACCCCCGGTCTTGGCGTTTCCCGAACGTCTGAACTGGCACGGTGGTACACATTTGCGTGCCCTCTCTGCGAAGCGGCGATGATAGAAACAAAGGACGTCTGATCCGCGTTCCCTGGCCCCTGCCGCCGCCGTCGTCGGTGGGTCTGGTACCGCTGCCTCTGGCCCCCTGTCATCTCCGGCCGTCGCGCCGACTTTCGCTGCAGCGGCCGTGGCCGCGCACCGCTTGGTGGCGTTGACAAATCGCTGCGCCTCCCGGCCCAGCGCGCGGTAGTCCCGTTGGGCCAACAGTGGCAAACTGGCCAGGGTCGCTCTCGCCGCTGGTGGTAGAGTCCTGAGGAAGAGGTGGGTGAAAATGAAGTGATCGTCATCAGTCTTTCAACCTCAACAACTTCTCCATCAGGTTCGCGGGCATGTCATTTTCAAACTCCGTCAGCGCCAGGAGCCTCTCTGCTCGCTCCTCCACCGAGGGGGTGAAGTGCTGGATGAGTGCAGCCTTCAACGTGCCGTATTTGTCGCTGTCCGGCGGCTGGTCGATCAGGCTCTCTACATGCTGGGCCGTGTTGTTGTCCAGTTTTGCGACTACGTGGTAGAATTTTGTGGCGTCTACCGATATCCCCCGGAGGTTGAACTGTGCCTCAATCGCATTGAACCAGGAACGCGGATTGTTCTGCCAGAAGTCCGGTAGCTGGACTGTAGTGGCATTCGCTTGGCTGGGGGCTCCTGGCGAGGCTGGCCCGGGGGAAGTCTCCTCTGGCTGCATGCTCGTCTTGGGTCACCAGTGTGGGAATGTGAGAATGACGAGATGGGTTTCTCTCAAGTCAGCTTTATTCACATCACCATCATCTCAAAGAAGTAAGAGAGCCACACAGGAAACTCTCGTCCTTAAATACCAGGACTCTTACAGTTCACAAGTCACATGTATCACAGACCACGCTGCATTAAAATAGACAGTAACAATGCATCCCCTCTCTTTGATATCCCCCACTGTCTACAATGCATCCCCTCTCTAATCCTTTAATTACACCCCCACAGCCTCAAGCCTTGCATACCAAAGCTAACATCCCTGCAGCTTCCTGTAATCTCCAAGGAAGCAGCTCTGCCTTTGTTCTGGTCTAAAATGTGAGTCACAAAGCAGGTCACATATGTGTGTCCACCACAATACTATTAGCAGTCTGAATGACTATCGACCAGTAGCATTAACACCCATTGTTATGAAGTGCTTTGAGAAAATGGTATTGAAACATCTTTTGCCTAGTCTCCCCCCAGACTTTGATCGGTACCAGTTTGCCTACAGGCGGGGCAGATCCACTGAAGATGCTATTGCTATAGCTCTCCACTCGGCATTCAGCCATTTAGAAGACAAGAGGAGCTATGTAAGAATGTTGTTTGTTGACTATAGCTCGGCATTTAATACAATTATTCCCAACATTCTCATCACCAAATTGCTTCAGCTTGGTCTGCCTACTCACACTTGCAGCTGGATTAAGGACTTCCTAACAAACAGAACACAGACTGTTAGACTCGGACCCCATTCCTCCTCTACAGTCATGCTTAACACAGGCTTGCCACAGGGCTGTGTGCTGAGCCCCACTATTCATTGTACACATATGACTGCATACCTGTTCATCCCACAAACATTATAGTGAAGTTTGCAGATGACACAACAGTAGTGGGGCTCATATCAGGAGGAGATGAGTCCGCATACAGAGATGAGGTCCAGAAACTGGTGGGATGGTGCTCAGATAATAATCTGCTATTGAATACGAAAAAAACCAAAAGAACTCATTATTGATCTTAGGAAGCATAGCAGTGAGCCGCCTCCTCTATATATAGGTAAGGAGTGTGTGGAGAGGGTGGAAGCTTTTAAGTTTCTGGGTGTTCATATTTCTCACAACCTTACCTGGGCAGTTAACACCATAGCTACGATAAAAAAGGCTCAACAACATCTACACTTTCTGAGGCTCCTCAAGAAGAATGGCCTGAATGCACAGTTGCTGGTTTTATTTTATCGCTCTGCTATTGGGAGCATTTTGTTATATGGCATCACAGTTTGGTATGAGGGCTGTTCAGCCGTAGACCGCAAAGCCTTCCAGAGAGTGATCGAGACTGTGCAAAAAATCACTGGCTGTTCTCTCCCTTCTCTGGAAGAGATTTCCAGGTCTTGGTACTCAACAGAGCTACTGCCATCATTAAAGACTGTGCTTATCCAGGCCATGATTTCTTTCACTTGCTCCCTTCGGGAAAGCGGTAGTTTTTTTTCCAGCAGCAGTACGTATTTTGAATGGATTTATGTAACACGCACAGACTGCTGATATTTTTTGTTATTTTAGGTTATTTTGTAGCAATAACCCTGTGTGTATAAGCTGGTCTTTTGTATTTATCGCTCAGTATGTTTTCATTATTGCTACGTACATATTGTATTCAACTTTTTTAGGTAATTTTGTTTCAAGCATTATTTATTGTTGTAATTATAAGAATGTTAAATGCATGAGTGAACTGTGAGTGTGATAGTTTGTTTTTAGGGAGCAGCATCTCAATTTCGTTGCATTGTTCATTAACAATGGAATGACAATAAAGGCACTTTGACTTTGACTTTTGACTTTGAACTCTGGCACCAGGACCATCCCGGAGAGGTGCCCCGTGATGTTCATCCCTTCCATCTCCTGTAAGGCCAGGCCAGTCGTGATCCCACACTTCACCATCTTCCACCTCCGGAGTAGGTCGGTCACACAAACCACAACCCGACCACTCCTCTCCGGTGTCACTGGCGATGTAAAAGCCCAAGCCATAGAACATGTTGCACCCCATGATATTGGATCCCGAAGCGGTCACCACAACACGAATGTCCGTCATGATCCGTTACTTGTACCTTGCCGTTAATTCTACCGCCCCTAGCATATCAAACTTATTGCAGCCGTAGCCGTAGAAGGGGGTGGACTCCTTGTGTATACAGTAGTGGGGAAATAGACTCTTCACCGTTGCCGAATTCAGCACTGACGCCACCGAACCAGTGTCCACCAGTAGCGATACTTCAACGCCATCCAGCTCCACAGTGCAGTGCCCACATCTGTATGTCTCCGGGGATACAGCATGGACCATTGTCGGAGTCTTTACAGAGGGGCCTTCCTCCTGTCTCTGGTCCCTCCGCTCAAAGTTCTTGCAGGCCCTGGCAAAATGGTGCAGCAGACCACATCACCCGCAGAACTTGCCCTTCGCCAGACACTCTCTGGACTTGTATTTATGTCTCGCGGACCCACAGCTGAAACAACTCTGTGAACCCGGAGCAGACCTAATTTTGACAACGGAGGCATACTCTTCTTCCTTGACGTCATCTTCATTCCCGGGGTCCAGCGTCAGCGCCTTTACACGAGGCTCATCTAATGTTGGAGTGGACCTCCCACTGAGGTCCCTCGTTATTGTTTCTGCAGCCTCAAACTGTTGGCCAATTTCAATGGCTGTGGCTAACGTTAGCTTGCCCGAAAAAGTCAGGAGTCTTGACCGAGCCGCAGAGCAGTGCACGTGCTCCGCCAGCTGGTCCCTGATCATTTCATCCTGCAGGGCTCCAAATTGGCACTCACCCGCCAGCTGATGCAGATCCGAAATGAACCGCTTCATTGACTCCCCCACCCGCTGGTGGCGTTGCCGAAACTGGATGCAGCGAACAATCACATTCTCTGGAGCACGAAAATAGCGTGCCATTAGCTCCACTGCCTTGTCGAAACTGTCGGCTACTCCTAGTGTCTCGAGGATCTGTTGGCCCTCCATGCCCAAATTATGGACCAATATCGCCCTCGCATGAAGCTTCTCGAGCTTGCCAAGGTTAAGGGCCACCAGGTAATTACTGAAAGCCACAAGACATGGGAGGCTCACTTGGGGCCTCCAGGAATGGCCGAAAACTGGTAGCAGCACGCTCCATAACTGTGTTCTCCCCGTCGCCAAATGTTGTATCCATACTTCTTATAATAATGAGCAGGGCAGAGGTGCACTGAATGTAACTTTATTACAATAATAAGTGATACATACAACAGGTGTACAGCACTCCGTAGTCCAGGGCTCAACGGCGCAAAGAGGACGAGCCTCTTCTGCCCGTGCCCTTTATACCTCAGGTGGCATCACTACCGGAAAAGGCAGTCTGCCACTCCTGTCTATTCCCTGGCCAACCTCGCCTCCATCTTACTACTACTAATGCTAAAACTCATATGTAACAGTAAATACAGACAGCTGCAGCTGTTCGTTTTACACAGAGATTAAAATGCTCATGCTGCTGTCATGCCGTGAAAGCTGTATGTCTGTGTGTATATATATATATATATTTATAGTAATATGTACATATGTATATTAGCTGCTCTTGCTTGCTTGCTTTTCCTTGCCTTCTGATTGTTGCTCTGAGTGTTGCTATCCCTGTGCTGTTGCAATCCTGGAATTTCCCCGTTGTGGGACTAATAAAGGCTTATCTTATCTTATCTTATCTAACTTAACATATAGTACAGACATTTTCTGACAATTGTTCAAAATTTTATTGATCTATATTATGTGATAATTTCAAAATTAATGCATGCTGAAGCTGTTAATATCAAGTCCATATCATTCCAATGCAGTGCAACGAATGCAAAAAATCCCCAAAAACATATTTGACATCTTTCTTAAATCGTGACGCCGTAGGAAACAAGCTGTTACTGTTTTTTATTTATTATTTTACTTCATGCAGCCTTGCATCTGGTGACATATATGACACATAAACGCCAGATCTGTGACATTCACACAAGTGAAAACATACCTGGTGCTCTTGTCTGTCTGGTCTCTGTACCACTGATCACACCAACAGTCCTTGTTACTTTTCAGTGCATGATCTACCCATTGCCGTTGAAGCCACAGATTTAGCTGTGCTTATTTGTGAGAAGCTTCCATTTATACAGTCTATAGCACAACCATGAACACCAGCAACAAGTACCACAACTACACCAAAACATTCAAAATATACAAAAAACTACAAGTGCTGAAATTAGCTGCCACTTGACTGCAAAAGACTATGTGGACTGTACATTAAAACAAATTTGGAAAAACTTTTAAAAACACTATTTTCAATGCCCCACTACTGCACTCTTGCTGACTGATTTAACACTACTTCAGCCCAAAACCGGAAGGTGCCCCCATAATTGTTTCTACAGCAGTGCTCTCAGGAATAGAGGGGATGCACTGGAACAGAATTTTTGGCAGTTACAGGACAATTACCATAGCAACACAGCACTGAGTGGCAATCACATGTAACAGCTTTATTTTGTATGCAGCAAAACATAAAAATTACACAAAATATTTAGTCACAGCAGTGCACAGATAACTTTTTTTTTTTTTTTTTAACTTTAGATGATAAAATACCATACCATTCACTTGACTGTGGTGATGTATGGGTAAAGACCAAGGAGCATTTGGTAAGTGAAGAACTGATTCAGAGCCTTTAATTATTTATTTATTTAATTTTGTGCCAATTAATCACGATGGAATAAGATTAGCTCTCCACAATACAAGCAGGTACTCTGTACTGCTGTGGCTGAATATTGTGTGTATTTTGGGGGGGGTTTTACTGTGTACACCCTATTGCTGCCAATCATTTTTGCCACTTAGTTTTTTAACTGACAAGTTCCGTTTGGTGACATCATACGCATACCCTCTATAAGACAGATTGAGTTTCATTATATTAAAAAAATTATTTTTTAAATAAGAAACCTTTTATTCTGAAGGCGCAGTGAAGGCGTTTCCATGGAGGCGCTGTGACGCACTTCTGCCATATGAGGGTTCACTTTGCTGATAAAACTCCTCGTGAAGTCAGTGTGACTTCATTTATCCTCCACTTCTGTCAAATACCTCCGCTATCGACCTGTGAATTCCTTTTTTACACCTTAACTTAAGTTCATATCGCGGTTCTCTGACGGTGTCACGTCCCGGCACGGTTTTTGTTCGCCATATTAGTCCTGATAAAGCTAAAATTAGGTCAGCGGTTAGCCAACACTCCCGGAAAATTTCAGAAACGAACTAAAAAACCCAAGGAAGGGGCGAAAACATGGGACCAAACAGGCGTCATCAGTACCGAAGGTAAGGGCCGGTTTATCTGCTGTTTTATCTCGGTTTTACCTGGTTTAACATTGCCGAGAGTAATGACGGTCACGGTCCGACGTCATGGTCCAATATGGGCGTCGGTGTCAGATTCCTTTTTCTATTAAACAACGAGCTGAAGTTTATGACGCATAAAATACGTTTAATTTAGTTTATCTGGTCCGTTCAACAACACTATTATGTAATTTATGAAAATAAGGACAATGTGAAAAGAAAATTTGTTCATGTCAACATAAAGTCCAAAATTAGAGGGTAAAATAGAAGTTAATTTGTGTATTTTGGCTTTTTAGATAAAATCAAATGTGATTATCGGATTACTAAATTTAAACCTGAATATTAATAAATATGAAGGAATATCTGATAACATAATAGTTGTTGGCGGCCCTTGAAGGTAAATTACAAATTTACTTTCTTTTTTAACTAAATTTGTAATAAATATCCTGTCCAAATGTGGTGTGTGGTGGGGGGGGGGGGGGGGATATCCCACAAATTCACAACAAAAAAGTAACAAGTGGAGGATAAAGTCTCAAAATTTTTGTATGAATTAATTTGCACATATATAAGGAAAAAGATGACATTTTCATAACAGAAATTGAAAATTTGAGAAAAATGTCCCAAGTTGCGAAGAAAAGTTGTAATTTTAAGGAAGAAAAAAACTTAAAAATTAAAAAAAAAAGAAGCAAATTGATGTAGTTTGAGGAAGGGAATAAAATTATCTAGAATATTTGGATATTCACCAAATATTCCAATCCCTAAAATTTTAAATTGGGGATCACCTCTAGTAACCCAGATGTTCGCTGTGTTCAATTTTTAAAATTCAGATAGTTATATTTTTCTCTTAATATACAGGTTTAGTATTTTTAATCACAGTTTTATTGGCTTATTATGGATGGGACAGTTTTTGTATTTCAATATAACTTATTTATGTTATTTTTAGACAGTATTAACCCCTGAAACATTTTTCTTTTGGAATAATTAATTCTCCACATGCATCAGTAGTCCACTCTGTTTTAGCCTCAGGCTGTGATGCTGTATGTAAAGACATGTAAATCAAGAACATGTGTGGACATGTCTGCTGTGTTTCATTCTTCAAGTTTCTCCTCTGACTCATAGGTCATTACCTCTCTTATGTCAGAGCTCTGGTTCATTCATCTTTAGGTTCCCATGACTATCTCCACCTACAGGTCATCGCTCCATCAGTTTTATTGCTGTTACTGTTACCTAAGCAATATTGCACGAGAGTGAGTATGGTATTGTGACTATAGTAACTCCAGGGTGTGATGTGGAGTATCATACCCATAGTTGGTATATTCATGATACTGTAATAATGTTGAGTGTAATATTGCTTTTATACAATAGTTACACAATCACAATTTATTAAATGACAGCAATACTGGACAAAATGTTATGATTTGTTTGTTTAGCCAGTTATTTTGTGCAGCTGAGAAAAAAATAGTTTCTTCTAAATGTAGCCGGTAACTGTTGCTAAACGTCTCAAATCACCATGAAGACGTCTATTATCATTTCACACGCATGTAAACAAATTGAATATTGTCAAGTTCAGAAGTAATAAGTGTTTATAAAATATATGCCTGTTGAGTCAGTACTGCAGAAGACCCCAGATCAAAACGTATCCAATGCCGTTCGCCTGAACACCGTAGCGAGCTGGTAGCTAGTAGTTAGTATGCTAGTGATTAGCACACTTTGCTCGCTTTTCTTCACATTGTCAGATGAAACAAAGAGTTCATTACCACAAAAGTATTGTGGTTTGTCAATCGAGACAATAAATCAAACCTTTGCACTGCCTATATTTTTAAACAGATAGGAAATGGCTTAATGAGCTTAATGACGGGCAGAAAGAAACATTTTTTTTTCCGACCAACAGTGATCTGTGAGGAGTTTGCATGTTCTCCCTGTGTCTGCGTGGGTTTACTCCGGGATTTCTCCGGTTTCCTCCCACATGCCAAAAACATGCAAGTTGGGTCAACTGGCATCAAACTGGGGATTCTAAATTGTCCTTGGGTATGACTGTGAGAGTGGATGGTTGTCTGTCTCTCTGTGTTGGCCCTGCGATGGACTGGTGATCTGTTCAGGGTGTACCCTGCCTCTTGCCCAAAGATGCTGGGATAGGCTCCAGCCCCCCACGAACCGAAAAAGGATTAAGCAGAAAAAGATGGATGGATGGGTGTGACTTCTGGGTCACGGATGTATAATTTCATGTCAAACAGCGCCTCACTGTGGAAGTTAAGGTATCCAAAACAGCACTAAACTCAGAGTTGATCGTAAATTACTGTTGGTAATTAACCTCTTGCACTCCGGTGTACCGCGGGCGGACACGTCTCTGCGTCCTAGAGCGCACTGAAAAAAAAAAAAAAAGCTGCATTTCCGTTCTTCCACTACAGACACAGCCGCAAACAGAAAGCCACAGGAGTGCTTTGATTGGTTTAGATGTGATTGACCTCTCATTCAACTAATAAGAGCCTTGAATTGGGTTTTTGAAACCTTGAAGAACCAATGACTGAAAACCTAGCAAGAAGGACCCGCCTACCAACGGCTGCGAATACAGCCAGCCAATTGAAGCACAGAAGTTCGAAAGCTGTTTTGTGTAAGGCTGGGTGACACACAGGCATTCGCCAGTCTTTTTTTCTTACTACTGTTTTTATTTGTTTTGAAAAATTGTTCGCCAAAACCGCAATCATGGAAGTGCAAAACCGCAATAATGGAATTATGGTTTGACCGGGTCACGTGACCAGAACCACGAGTCCGTAACAAGCGGACCAGCGTCATGTTCGTCTGACAATGAGGAAGAGAAGTTCGCCAGTGACTTTGCTGTTGTGGACAGGTAAGTGTTATAAGCTAAATTATTCTTTATCCCTGAAAATTGTAATCCAAATGACTTTTGACCGATCGGTAAATTACAACTGTGCGTTATTGCAACATGACGGACCCGAACCGCTCCGGTCGGGGTCTGTCATGTTGCAAACGGCCCCCCCGTCATGTTGTGAAGGCCCCCCCCCCCGCTACACTTCTGTAGTGGATTGCAGATATTTTAGTCCAACTGTGCGTAGTAGACCGCGGCGCACCGTCACCGCTTTCCGTCATGTAGCGATGGGCGATGTCCGTCCTCTGTAGCGGGGGTGGGGGGGTGGGAGTTGTTATCTTCTACATTACAAATATTTTAGTATAATTTTTAGTGCACTGTAGGTTATTTTTTCTTGTAAAAAAAAAAAAGCCACACATTTTTTACGTGGCTTGCTTCTTTGTGTGTGGGGGCTTGTTTGTTCATTTATTCATTCATTCATTCATGAATGAATAAACAACCCCCCCCCCCCACACACACACACACAGCCCTTCACCTTTCATTAGAGCCCAAGATGAAGCTTCTATATGGAATCATTCAAAAGTTAGATGTTTTTCCAAACTGTGCCATTTGGCACAATTTGGCACTGTTCAAAAACGCCTGGGAACAACCTAAGAAAAAAAGCTGTGTAATATATTCATTTTTTGTGGTATTGTTACAAAATTTTGACCTCAGCTGGATAACACTTGGTTCTACATTTCTGTTGCATTTTCCAGCCCGGATCTGACAGCTGTGTGTTATTTGCAAGAATTTGTATCTAAAAAAAAACACCCAGGCGAAATTTATTTTCTTCAAGTTCAGTATGTTTAGATGACTGTTACTCAGTGGCAGGAGCCACTTTGACTGTTTTGGCAAAAAATTCAAAGGATTTTCTTTTAAATGAGACCAACCCCATGAAGATGCTGCAAAGGGTTGAAGAACAGCTTTTGATTTACTTTGGGTACATTATTTTTTGGCGTTTTTAGGGAAATTGACCAGAGTGCAAGGGGTTAAAGTGCTGATGACATGCTTTTGACATTTTTTTAGCATGTTGTATAAACCCAAAAGTCATTATCTATGATCAATATAATATTTACAACAGCGCCTGCATAAATCATCAAAAAATCGCAGCCACTGAATTAAGGGCGGCACCCCAATGACGTAATCAACAGAATGGACTCCGGTGTTGTTAACTAGAATGACAGCAGCTTTGTAGCTCACAGTTTGTCTGGTTTCTTGTTTTAATTTTACAGCTATGCCTTCACGTTGTGTCGCAGGCTTAGATAAACAGCAAGACCACATCACACACTTTCAGCTCCAACTGTCATAAACTTTGTGCGCCTTTAGGCAGGAGGAGCGCGAGGAGGGGAAGGATTAATGGATTTATGCGGAGCTTTGACCTACTTTCTCTGATCGCATGCCGGTCCGGGCACGTCCCCTCTCTCATTATCAACAGCTGATTCTCCTCCCGCTGATCATGTTTCCCGGTTCTCGCCCAGGTGTTTGTCATCACACCATCACCAGCAGTGTGTGTACATTTTGACGGCCGTTTGCCATTAACGCACTGCTGGTCAATAGTATTGTCATCTGTGCTGTTAGTCTGCCAGTATTTTCAGCACTCTCACGATGTGTTAGTCACTCCATGTTCGCCGTGGTTCTCGTGCATCCTTGAAGCGATGTTTGCTCTGGGGCACGCCTGTGGTTAAAATGTCTCCTCTCCATGTTCGCTGGGTGATGTCGGCTCCGAACACGTACTGTTTGTGTTTCTATGTATTTTTTGTAAGTCTTCACCTTTTTGGAAATTGTCTGTCCTTCTGTATTAAATGTGTTGTGGTGAACCCTGCATGCAAATCCTTGTTATTTCATGTGCCCTCTCCCTGCTCTGTGTAAGAGCGCACAGAGAGGGAGGAATTTACGCGTAAGTAACGAGGATTTACACGAGGATTTAAGCGCAGGATTCACCATAGCACATTTAATACAGAACAACAGACAATTCCCAGAAAGGTGAAGACTTACAAAAAATACAGAGAAACACAAACAGTAGCGTTCGGGGCTGACATCGCCCAGCGAACATGGAGAGGAGACGTATTAACCACAGGTGTGCCCCAGAGCCGACATCGCTACAAGGGGTGCAACAGAACCACGGCTGTGTGGAGTGGCTAACACGTCGTGATAGTGTTGGCAATGTTGGCTGGCTGACAACACGGCAAATGATGCACACAAAACATAAACAGCTGACTGTCACTGAGTCTTGACTCGCTAGGCACAATGCCCGCTTGGCACGGCTCAAACCTATACGGTTTGATGCCCCCAGATTCTTCATTGTCATCCCATTCTTAGGAATTGTAATCGTCTGAAGATTGGACAACACAAACCAATTCCAGACTACATGTGCTGGAGCCATGGTCGATGTTTTCAACCGCTTCCACTCTGTGTGTACAAAGGGTAGCCAAGCGCTGTGTTCCGTCGATGGCATTACACATGGCCGGGGGGGGGGGGGGGGGGGGGGGTTCGAGCCACTGACGCAATGGGTGATGTTGCACTCATGAAAATGTCGGATGTTCGCTTGGGGAAAAAAAGCCTGTTTGACTTAGAACTGCACAGACCAACTTATTTCATAATATTGTATTATGTGTTGAAAAATAAGAGGAAGTCAAGAACGTGTCATCAGCACTTTAAAGTAGAACTGAACTGAACGGCATTGAACGGCACTGGGTGATAGTACATACAATTATAAAGATAATTTATCATTGGCACCCCCTCCACAAATCCTGGAATCTTGGAGAAAATCGCGATTTTGAATTTCCCGCCCTGAAAAATCAGACAAATCTGCCGAAGTGCAGCCGGAGTTCCGCGTGACGTCACGAGTGTGACCCAGTCCCTCATGTTTACCATTGCGAGCACGTCGACACTGGTTGTTTTTTGGTGCATTTTGTCGTGATAGTCGACTACAAAACACTTCCAACACCTGGGAAGATCTGTTCAGTGGCCAAGGAAAGCTGTCATGGCGACGAAAGAAAAGAAAGGGGGAGGAAAAGCGACCGGGAAGCGATGCGTTTCTAGATATAAAGTGATCCATCACTTATCGCGTTTAATGGGGACCAGAACCGACCGCAAAAAGTGAAAAAACGCGAAGTAGCATTCCCCCCCCCCCCCCAAGGGCGTCACAAGCACTATTTTGCACAAAAAGGCACAAGAGAACAGCGAAAAGTGCCACTAAGCAATACGAGCGATAAAGAACAATGAATGCAGTCTTCCTTCGCTGGGTAAAACGTCTCGGCCAATCAGCTTGCGAGGTAAAACGTCTCGGCCAATCAGCTTGCGAGATTCCCGAGCGGTGAAGAGGTGGGCGGAGAGGGGTGGAGCGGTGGTCAGAGAGGTAGATTTTCAGTTGTGCGGGCTCTCCGTGTTGATACCTGATGTTCTAATTAGAACATCAGGTACCTGATGTTCTAATTAGAGATGTTTTACCCAGCTTCGCTCCCTGCCGAGCGCCTATACCCAGCGAAGGAAGACCGCATTCATTGTTCTTTATCGCTCGTGTTGCTTAGTGGCACTTTTCGCTGTTCTCTTGTGCCTTTTTGTGCAAAATAGTGCTTGTGACGCCCTTGGGGGGGGGTGACGCTACTTCACGGTTTTTCACTTTTCGCGGTCGGTTCTGGTCCCCATTAAACGCGATAAGTGAGGGATCACTGTAATAAGTTGGAAAAATGCTGATGTTTTTTTTTCCCCTTTCTTTTTTATTGTTAATTTTCCTTATCCTGACACCCCAAACATGCCAAAGTAAAGACTCACCATTCTGTATTCAATAAGCGACTCTCCTCCCCATCACTGCTGCGGTCTGAGTCGGTGCTGGAATCCCCCGAAAATTCTGGCTCTAATCTGTACGGTTCGATGCCTCCCTCGCTCTCTTCCTGTTCACTTGACACTCCTGCATCCTCCTCTGTCTTGTCACCGATCCTGAATGCCTCTTCACTCTGAAAACTCTGGTGTTCTTGACTGCTGGAACTGCTATCATCTGCCATTGTTGTTTTGTTTAGGGATCACACTCGTGATGTCACGCAGCGTCGTCTGCACTACTTCCGGTTTGTTTGGCACTGCCAGCCAGAGGCAAAAGTTTATCGGCTTATAGCTTGGCCATCACACGGCCTAAAAATTTCTTTTATGTGTTGAAAAATACAATAGGTAATAAGGAATTAATCTGCTATTCTACTTTTTTGGCAAAAAGGTGAGTTCAGTTCTACTTTAATGGTTACATGAACACCTTTGAAGCGGAGTGGTACATATCCAGTTTAGTTTTAGTTTATTTGGAAGGGATATTACATACTAATGAACATTAATACAAATGTAAGTATGCCAGATTTAGCAGTACTGCTAATTTGCATCTTTAGTCCCCCGGTGGGTCACAAAAACACAGTCATACATGAGAAGAACAACTGTAGTAAATTTGACTTTTTGTTTTTATCCTTAATAATAAACACCTTCATACACTCAGGTGTTTCTTCTCGCTTCAGCATCTGACTCCAGCATGTCGTTCACAGCAGCCAGAAGAGTTTCACTCCACTTTCTCTTTGCTGGAAGAAAAACACAGGGAGGATGGAGACAAATATTAACGGACAACAATAATACAGTTCTGTGAGACTCAACAAGATGTACGTGCAGTGCAACAGTAATGTTTCCTTTACCTGGTCTAAGGTGGCAGAGGGTGCTGGCAGCAGCAGATGGCAGGCAGATGTCAGTCTCTGAATAAAGACACATTTCTGGATCAGAACCATATTACAAAAAAGAAGATGGCAAAACTGGCAAGGTAGATCAGCAAGGCCTGAGGTCTGAAACCTGTGGCTCTTCTGCTCATATTCAGTGGACAGAAAAACTGCCACATGTATGACAAAATAAATTCACTGATATACAAGAAAAAAAGCAAATCAAAGAGGAAAAAACTGCAATATGAGAGAAAAATAAGCATAATCTGCAAGAATATTGTTTATTTATAAGACCATAATTGTGAATTTACTAGAAAAACATTCTAAATTAAAAAGAAAATTGGCAAATTTGTGTGTTGCACATTTTAGAACGTGCAAAATTCAGGGTTTGGTAACATTTCCCCGTGGTGACATGCCACACTTGGTTATGCCACCACTCTAAGAGGAAACAGAAATTTAAGAAAAAAATATGAAGGAATGACGGTTTGCAAGCGCGATGCAAACAATGCGTGTGACCGTCATCCGTGCAGAGTTCAGAAGCGCCCTGCCCGCATGACTGTTCCAGGCAACAGGCAGAGTGTCTTGCTCGCGTCATTGTCGGAGAGAAACATGAGCTTATTAAAGTACTTTAAATGAAGGAAAAAAAAATCAGAAGAAGTATGCAAGCAGTGGAGGCATTTATCATAGTTTTAACGTGCTGGTAATGGGAGCAATAATGAAGAGTTGCTTAGCTAAGTGGTTAGAGCTTGAGTAGGTTTGTCTTCTTTTTAATTATTCATTTTTTGTTTTTCTTATTTCAGACAAGAATAAAAAGATGTTTTTACCTTAGTTAATATTAACTAATTTATGTTCACTATTACATACCTGGAAAGTTAAGATGACCGAAATTCACCAAGTCAGTGACTTTAATCCGTCAGCAGCCTTCAGACAAACTAAACGTGCCAACATTTGGATTTCAAAATAAGGGAAGTTTTTCCTGCTGTCTGGGTGGTGAGGAGATTTCTATCCATCCATCCATCTACTTCAGTTTAAAGGGTACCTGTGGTGGTCGTGAAAAAAAAGATATTATATTGAGCCCCTGTCTCACGTTCTAGTTCAAGTTTAAGTTGAAATTCATGTTCAAAGCAATTTGATATAAATCCATTGCTGATGTGCTGGTTCAGCTATGTCAGCAAAACATGGGTGCAGCCATACTAGCGGCTACATGGCCTGCCAGGACGCTTCCTGTGACGTAATAAAGTGGGCACCGCGATCTGGATCAATATTGGCTGAGCCTGGAGTGCCCAGATGAGCAGTGGCTTTCGGGATATTCAAATTCAAACGTTTATTTCAAACTCAGGGTTCATATTAAATGCAGAACTAAAACGAGTAGAAAATAAATAAATAAATGCTTAAATTCAGCGGGTCAACTCGTCTGATCTGAGCTTATAACTGCCACAACACGGCAGATGATTCGGCTCCTCCCTCGCCGCTATACACAGCGGCAGACACTCGGCGCGTTGCGTTGTGTGTGAGGACCAAAATTCAAACGTTTATTTCAAACTCAGGGTTCATATTAAATGCAGAACTAAAATGAGTAGAAAATAAATAAATAAATGCTTAAATTCAGCGGGTCAACTTGTCTGATCTGAGGTCCTAACTGCCGCAACACGGCAGATGATTCGGCTCCTCCCTCGCCGTTATACAGAGCAGCAGACACTCGGCGCTCTTGTTAAAACAAAAACATACAATGCGATATGGATATTGCAACATGGCGGAATGTAAAGCCTTTGGATGTCTCAGTAATGAGCGAAAAAACAAAGATAAACACTTCTTTTGTGTACCCAAACCCAGCTCACCTTGTCAGAAGATCATAGAGGAAAAGTGATTGCGCAATCTCGGAACAGGGCACAGGTGAATCCTTTCAGACGAAATTGCGTTGTGTGTGAGGACCACTTCGTCACTTTAACCCTCAGAAGACCTTTCTGGCTCAAACCTGTAGCCATGTTGGACGAATTCTTCCTCAGAGTCAGAAAATTCAGCCATAATAGAACAAAAACAACGGACAACAGCACCGTAGTCGCGGTGAAACGCTGAGTATTGTCTTTTCAGTAGCAACGGTATGACGTCACTTCCGCATATGTCATGGCGGCACCCATAGTTTTCATTGGCTGGCCATGCCCGCGGTCCTACTTCAATATATCTCAGGTGGTATATGGCTGGCAACAATTATTTACCCAAATAACAAATACCTTTTCCTAATGTTTTCAAGTTAAATGCGTCTTCACGACCACCACAGGTACACTTTAATCCCTATTTTGGGTCGCGAGGGGACTATAAATCTATAGAAATATTATAACAGAAATAACTATCTTTGGTCATTTAAGTTAATTTATTTCATTAAGTGCAATTTTATTAGTATTTTTTCTTTGAAATCAGAGTTAAATTATTGTTCTATTCTGACTGCAAAATTATGGTCAAAATGTAAATTATGTGGAAAAGGTAAAAAGAAATTGCCACAGTCTGTTTCAAATGTATTAAAAACATTTAAAAAAAATAGACAAAATTAGCCATAAAATAATCCACAACTTACAATGGTGTCAAATGTACAAGAAAAGTCAATTTTACAAGAGGAAATTGCATATTTGAGGAAAATTGTTTCAAGTTTAGATAAATTTACAGAGAAAAGTAGAAAACTATAAGAAAATTGTTATAAATTTTGGAGAAAAACCTCAAACCTTCAAGACTGAAGCCATTACTCAATTTTTTAAGTTGCTGCTCTTTGTACCCTTAACTCAAGTAGAAATTTTTGTTTGTCTACTTTTAATTATTAATTTCAAAGCAGCGCTTTTACATGAGTAGAATTTCTGGCTATTATACGCACCTCTGATCATATAATTTAAGTATGCAGGAGTAAATCACTGTTATGAATGTTTTTTTCCCCTTCCCTACTCTCTCGCTGGGGAAAAAAAGAAACACTAGAATAAAAATACAAAAAATACACATTTTTGCCATTTCTGTAAACCATGACAAAAAAAAATCCTGCAGGACAAAATGTAACACTTGATATTTTCTAACCTGTTTGTACTGTATACCACCATAGACAGAGAGAGAAGCTGAATTAGAGAGAGCTCAGAGAGGGAAAGATGAAACAGAAGAGAGGAGCCAAGGAGAGGAAAGTGTTCAGGCAGAGGGTCCAGGAGAGGTGAGAGCAGAGGGAGGAGAGAAGGATGACACCAGTAAAAAGTCCAAACACAGGATGTCTGGGTGGGACCCCAACTGACCCAATATTCCAACATTCAAGCTTCAGTTGTACAGTACTTCAAATGGTAGGTTCCATATGCAAAGTTACTGTGCAAAATTTAAAAAAAAAGAAAAATGACATTCATTTATATAGCGCTTTTATTCTCATCTCTAGATGACCAAAGCACTTTACAGATCCTGCCATCCACCCATTCACATACTAATGGCGGCATAGCTGCCAAACATGGCAATGTCCAGACCCACCAGGAGCAATTGGGGGTAAAGTGTCTTGCCCTAAGGTAGAATAATTAAGCATTTGCACAGGCATCTGACTGACTTGAAGTAAATAGTAAGTTTACAAAATATAGATTGTATTATATATTAAAAAAACAAAACAAAAACAAAACAAAAAAAAACAAAAAAAACTATGATGTACAAAGTTGTTAAAAATTTTGGAGTTAAGTTGGAAAACTACAGAGGAGAGTTAATGTTACGTCATTAAAAGCAGTAGAGTTAGGGTGATTGGGAGGATGAAGATGGAGTGGCTTAGGCTGTTCCCCGTGGGTGTGGAACGGTCGATGGCTATATCGGGAGACAGAATTTTTCTTTTGATTTTGGGGGGTTTGCCACAAGTGTGGGAAGGGGAAATTTGTTTGTGTGTAGTTTGTAGGATGAATGTTCAACCACTCATGTTTTTGCTTCTCTGTATGAGCATGTTTACACTGCAAGGTAATCCCAAACTCTCTATTGATCATGGACCAAAGTGTTAATCTTAATTTAACTTCATGGAATTGCAGAGGTCTACAAAATTTAAAAAAAACTTAAACAAGTTATGAATAAAATAAAGGACATGGGTTCAAGAATTGTGTTTTTACAAGAAACTCATCTGATAGAGGAGGATGTTAAAAGAATTAGGAGTAGATGGCAGGGAAGTGTATTCACCTCTTCATTTTCATCCCGAGCCAGGGGAGTTATGACTCTCATACATAAATCAGTTCCTTTTCAAGTGAAAAATGTAATTGGAGACAAATTTGGAAGATATGTAATCATTCAAGGTTCTTTGCTATTAGAAAATATAAATCTTGTGAACTTGTATGGTCCCAATATAGATGATCAGAAGTTCTTTGCTAATTTATTTCTCATCTTATCATCACTTACAGGGCAACATATAATAGCAGGGGATTTTAATTGTACATTGAATCCAGGTATAGATAGATCAACAGGACTGGATTGTACGCACATTGGATGTAGGATGACTATTAATCATTTTATGAAAGAATTGAGATTGTTAGATATATGGAGAGAAATGAAACCACAAGTTAAAGCCTATTCTTGTTATTCCAGTACCTACAAGACATTCTCACGTATTGATTATTTTTTGATTTCCACAGAATTAAGGTCCAAGATTCAAAACTGCTTTTATGATAACATCGTGATCTCTGATCATGCACCCTGTTGTCTAATATATGTAGATAAAAAATTGACAAAGGAATCAGGTAGATGGCAATTTCAGCATAAATGGCTTCAGGATGAGGAATTTGTCAAGTATATAGAAAAACAGATAGACGAGTTCTTTGACATCAATACTACACAAACATCAGCATGTGTAAAGTGGGAGGCTTTCAAAGCTTTTATTAGGGGACATATTATTAGTTATACAGGATCAAAATCTAAGAAGACTCGAGAGGAGAGAGCTAAATTGGAACATAAAATAAAAAATCTTCAGGAAAAAGTGTATGCAGGAAGTGACCCAAGGTTGGAGAATGAATTACTGATTTTGAGAGCTGAATGCGACAAAAAATCAGCGAATAGAGCTGCCTCGAGTCTTCTAAGATTGAAACAATCTTTTTATGAACAAGGTGAAAAATCAGGAAAATTATTAGCATGGCAGATTAAACAATTGGAAATTAAAACACCAATTACCAGTATTATAAGTAACGGACAGGTAGTTATAGATCCTTTAGAAATTAATAGAGCCTTTAGAGATTACTATGAAAAATTATATGATACCAAAAATGAACCTGATTTAACAAAACTAAATGGGTTTTTGGACGAACTATCTATACCGTGTATTCCAAATGAAAACAGGGAGATATTGGAGTCTAAAATTAGTCAAGAAGAAGTTGGGCTAGCCATTGATAATATGAAATCAGGAAAAAGTGCAGGACCAGATGGTCTTCCAGTTGACCTTTATAAAAAATTTAAGAATAAATTAATAAAACCTTTTTTGGAAATGGTTTTAGAAGCATTTCAAAATAATAATTTACCATCATACATAAATAATGCCTTAATTATACTGCTGCCAAAACCAGGTAAGCCCTCTAATAAATGTGAAAATATGAGACCAATAAGCCTATTAAACGCCGACCTTAAGATAATCTGTAAAATTTTAGCAAGACGAATACAAGAAATTTTACCAAATATTATTAATCGAGATCAGAATGGCTTTATAAAGGGTAGACAAGGCTTCCATAATGTAAGAAGACTATTTAATATTATTTATTTTAATAAAGAAGCACCGGATACAGCTCTCCTATCATTGGACGCCGAAAAGGCCTTTGATAGAGTTGAATGGCCCTTTCTTTTTGAAGTCCTACAAAGGTTTGGACTTGGAAATAATTTCATAAAATGGGTTCAAATAATATACAATAATGCTACAGCAGAAATCCTAACAAATAACAATATTTCAAAACCAATAAAAATCAATAGAGGATGTCGACAAGGCTGTCCACTTTCACCTTTACTGTTTACTATGGCAATTGAACCTTTAGCGATAGCGATACGTTTACATTCACAAATATATGGAATTAAAGTTGGACCAACAGAACATAAAATCTCCCTGTACGCCGATGATATAATTTTGTTTATGTCGAATCTAAAAAAATCAATTCCAACCTTGTTGAATTTAATAAAGAATTTTGGGGAAATATCAGGATATAAAATAAATAAAACTAAATCTTCAATATTAATGCTAAATGAGACCCAGAGAAATTACCCAGCCCCTGAGGTAAATCAAT
The DNA here is from genome assembly GCA_020510985.1 of Pholidichthys leucotaenia. Lineage (NCBI taxonomy): Eukaryota > Metazoa > Chordata > Actinopteri > Cichliformes > Pholidichthyidae > Pholidichthys > Pholidichthys leucotaenia. Next base: position 242,235,995 of record CM035844.1, read on the forward strand.
TCAATGTTGTAAATCAGTTTAAATATTTAGGAATCCAAATTATGCCTAAGCTAGAATCAGTCGCCAGTGTCAACTATGAAGCCTTAATGTCAGATATCAGTGAGTTAACTCAGAGATGGATGTCACTACCAATGTCGATGATCGGGAGAATCAATATACTTAAAAGTAATATTTTACCTAAAATACTTTATTTATTTCAATACATTCCCTTACCACCACCTTTAGATCTATTCTCAAGAATAAAAAAAAAGTTAGTGGAATTTATATGGAACAACAGGAGGGCTAGATTACGTTTGTCTTTATTATATTTACCATTTGATCGTGGAGGTCTGAAATGTCCAAATTTTATGTTGTATTATTGGTCGGCACAACTGAGGTCTATGACATATTATTTTTCATCAAATGATCTCCCTCACTGGACTGAAATGGAATCATACAATTTACCTTTACCTCTTCCCATATTCATATATTCAGACTCGGCAAAAAAATTACAAAAACAAGTTAAAAATCCATTTGTAAAGCATATGATCAAAATATGGTGTGAAGCTAAAAACTATTTAAAAGAACCACAGTTATTGTCACAATTTAGTCCAATATGGGGTAATCAATATTTTAAACCAGGGAGAGCGGACGCTGTATTTAAAGTATGGAATTTAAAAGGGATACAAAAGATTCAGGATTTATATTTGCCAGGTGCAGACAACATAATGTCTTTTGAAGAGCTGAGGATCAAATTTAATCTCAATAGAACACATTTTTTTAAATATCTTCAACTTAGAAACTTTATTCGATCAAATCAAAATAAAGCTCTCACTCGACCTATTTATTCATCCTTGGAAAAAATGATGATGAAAGATAGTAAAAGAAAGGGTATTATTTCAGAGTTTTATAACTCATTGACACTATCTTCAAGTGAAAATTCACTGAAAAGATTAAACTACTGGAAAGAAGATCTGCAAATTGAAATTTCAGAGGAACAATGGGAATTGGCTTGTACAGAAGCTCAAACCAAATCAATAAATGCACGCCTTAAATTGATACATTTCAAATGGTTAATGCGGATGTATGTTACACCGGAGGAGTTAAATAGATATAACAAAAATATACCAGATACATGCACAAAATGCATGGAAAGTAAAGGAACCCTATTTCATTGTTTATGGGAATGTAGATTAATAAGAATGTTTTGGGAAGAGGTGAGGGTAACAATTGAAAAAATAATCTCAAAACAAATCATATTGAATCCTAAACTGTTTTTGTTGGGTCTGTACCCAGAAAAGCATAATTTTAATAAAAGTGAAAGAACATTCATAGACCTCAGTTTGCTTAATGCCAAAAAATGTATTGCACTATTATGGAAAAAGACTCATAGACCAGATGTGACTCAGTGGTTAAGACAGATGTTAACAAACCTTCCATTAGAAAGAATAACATATATACTAAAATCAAAGGAAATTGTGTTTGAGAATATATGGAGACCTTTTATTGATTATGTAAAAAATTTAAACATAACTCTTGAAGAAGAAGGTGAATGATGTGTGTGGACCTTGTAAATTCCAAACTGGTGAACATAATATGTATACTTATGTATTGGATTGTCTAGACTAAACAGAGGAGCATTGTTGAAGATTTGATTTTGTTGGTGGTTGTTGGTGTTTTTAGTGCATTTTTTCTTTTTTTGTAGTACTTTAGTGTTAGTGTTTGATTGTTTGTATCATGTTTGTTAAAAAAAAAAAAAGGTTCAATAAAGATATTGTGGAAAAAAAAAAAGTGTCTTGCCCAAGGACACGACGGCAGGATATCTGGGGAGAGTGGGATTCGAACCGCCAACCATCTGGTTATTGGACGACCTGCTCTACCTCCTGAGCCGCTGTCACCCCTAGAAAGAAATAAATAGTATAAAATGAACATATTCTGGTTAAAATTAAATAGTGTCATGTGTTTTCTGAGACACCCCCCGGAAAAAATATGTTGCCACAACACCAAGGTGTTTAAGCCAGAGGAAACACTGGAATTAACGGTTGTATAATGAGCTCTGAAGCATTCTTAGAAAGTATTAAAAAGCTTAAATTTGTTAAAATGGCAATGTATACATCAGTCTTAAATATCACAGATATGATAAACACAACAGCTGTTTTCTTGTTTTTAGAAGGAAATTTTGTGAATTTGTAGTTACTGTTTTTGCATTTTAATATAAATTACAATCACTTTAACAGCTTTTGTTATGAATTTGACTTTGTTAAATTTTTAACATTTTTATGAATTTGCACATTTTTTCTTATATATTCATCTTTTTTGTAAATGTGACTTTTTTCATGTAAATGTTTTTCTCATATTTGCCATTTTATCACACATTTGTAATTTTTTAAACCTTTTTCATAAATCTGAAGCTTTAATCTTACAGTTTACACCTTTTTGTAATAAATTTGCAATTTTTTTCTTAATTTGTATTATCTTAATTTGCAGTTTTTTTCTACTAAATGTTTTTTGACATATTTGTGACACTTCTTGTAAATTTGACATTTTTTTGAATGGTTTTTTCATAAATTATTTTTGTCACATTACTTTTTTCTGATAAATTTTACTTTTTCATAAATTCACATTTCTTATTGTAACTTGCATTACAGTGTCTTTCTTCTAAATTTGCCATTTATAAATTTTCAATTATGTCCATTTTTGACAGTTCTTGTAAATTTGCAACCTTTTTTCCTCAACTTTGCATATTTTTTCATTATAGTTGGGTTAATTGGCATCAAAACTGGGGATTCTAAATTGTCCTTAGGTACGACTGTGAGAGTGAATGGTTGTCTGTCTCTCTGTGTTGGCCCTGCGATGGACTGGCCATCTGTCCAGGGTGGACCCTGCCTCTCGCCCAAAGATGCTGGGATAGGCTCCAGCCCCCCTGCGACCCGAAAAGGATTAAGCGGAAGAAGATGAATGAATGAATGAATGAATGAATGAATGAATGAATGAATGAAGTAAATTTGCAACATTTTTCATTATAAATAATTTGTGACTATTTCGTGTAGGTAAACTCGTGACTGTTTTCCTTGTGAACTTGGGTTCTTTTTATTACAACTTTATTTAAAAATGAGGACTTTATTGTCTTTCTTTTGCAACTTTAATCTTTTAAGTTGAAAACTCGTGGGTCGTCCTGATTTGACATTTTTCTCTTTTATATTTGCATCTTTTTTTCTTGTAAAGTTCCTTTTAACTTCTCAGTCATAGGGAGCAGCTGGTTTTGGGCTTCAGAGCCACATGTTGTAGACCCAGATTTACGGCAGTCACATGAAGTTGCCCGTACGTTTTTTTTTTTTTGTTTTGTTTTGTTTTTTTTAAGAGTTCCTGTTTGAGAGTGTTACCAGAAACAGTCCCTGTTACACAGTAAGGGAGACAACAGGAACCATTCCTAATAGAAGTGGAACTAAAACTGTTCCTGTGGTTATTCTCTGCTCAGCTCTTTGTTTAAAACATTAAACTGATTTGGTTTTTATTATTCTGATTTTTCAGAGCCCGTGGGGGTCGGTGGCCCTGGCAGCTCCGGCCTGTTCTCTGTCTGAGGTGATGAGTGAACAGCTGGCCAAGCAGCTGGACGAGGAGAACAACACCATCATGACCGAGTACGTCAACGCTGCCGTTGGATCCACCAGGAAACAGTAGAACATTTACAAATTAAAAATACGGATTATTGAGCATTTTCTCGGAGAAAAGCAGCAAGTTGACCCTGTGGACAAGCATGATGACAAACTTCTGGTTGTGCTGGTTGGCAGATCGGTTTCCTGTTATGACCAGTTTCATCTGCGTTTACATTTTTTTTCCATGTCTGCATATCTGTCAGAAATAAAAGTAATGATGCCAAATGATTGTTGATGCCAGTTCTTTGTTCCAGAAGCAAACGGGGTTATTTGAATAACTACAAGTGTAAGGATCCGTTAGCTAGAAATAGTTAGCATCACGCTAACTATAGCATTCCATTTATTTTTAGGTAGTTTTTTAGTGAGTGAGCAAAAAACAGAAAGCTTAGTTTGTGCACTAAAGTTAAATTCGTGGTCAGATTATAAAAGCTAACATTGTTTAAAACAAGGGCAACATTGTAGTTAGCATGTAGCTAACTATAGCTAGCTAATTGCTGCTATTTTAGTAATGCAAAAACACTGAATATATGGAGTGTTTCCTTTTTGCTTCTGGAGCAGGCAAGTAGAATAAACACTCTGGATGTCATTTCTACTTATTTTAGATGTGCTAGTTGGCAACATGCTATCACTATCGCTAACTAAGTGTGTAGGCTTTGTCGTTGTACAGTTGTACAGCACAACCAAATTGTGGGTGCTCCACCAGGGTGCTGCGCAATGAAGTAAGTGAGAAGAATATGAAATAAAACAGTTACAGCCGTCACAGAAGGAGCACAGAAAAGGCACAAGAAGGGGTGCAGTAGACCGGAGCGTCTAGCCGCTGCGTGTGACTGCGCCGCCATCTTCATCAGAGTTGTGCTAATGGCCTAATATGCAGCGGTTGAATAACATTTCCTTATTGCATCTGGACTGAGTAACTGGAATCGACGATGTGATGAGCAACATTTACTTTTATTTTCGTCAGATTTTGTGAAAAAACACATGGAGACGGGATGTAAACAGGAAGTAGGTTTGATAACTCGCACAGCTGGAAGTTCAGCACCACACTTGTGAACAGAATCAAATGATTAAACAATGGATGACTATGCTAACTGCCCCAATTTAGTACAAGTGACTAGCTGAAATTATTTGTTTTGTGTTCATTGTAAATTCATACATGAATTTTCCAGTAAATGTCATGTATTTTTCTCCTCAGTCCTGGTTCAGATCTGCTGCTGGTGGACGACGTCCCCGACACAACCAGTGACCTGATGCTGGCCCAGCTGCTGCAGATGCAGTTCGACCGCGAGTTTGACGACCAGCTGAAGAGGGAGGAGAGAAAGTTCAACGGAGACAGCAAAGGTGGAGCCGCTGCCCATTTTTATCTTTATTTCATTTATTTTTCCTTTAAATCAAAGAGCAAACCTGTGTCAAAATTGAGTGGTTTTTTTTATTTATTTTTATAGGAATTTACCCTTTTAAATTAAACACATTTGTGAAATACTCTGAAATTTTTTTTCTCAATTTAAATTCTCCTTCAACCCATCGTTCTGTTTACAGCACTTAATAAAGTTTTCATCTTTATTTGAACTGTGATTGTTACCGTTTCTGTTTCTGTCGTCAGTGTCCATCTCCTTTGAGAATTACCGTAAGGTCCATCCCTACGAGGACAGCGACAGTTCGGAGGACGAAGTCGACTGGCAGGACACCAGACACGACCCCTACAGAGCCGGTAAACGTCCATCCATCCATCTTCTACCGCTTTTCCGGAGGTCCGGGTCGCGGAGGCAGCAGTCCAAGCAGAGAAGCCCAGACTTCCCTCTCCCCAGCCACCTGCTCCAGCTCTTCAGAGAGGATACCAAGGCATTCCCAGACCAGCTGGGAGACATAGTCTCTCCACTGAGTCCTGGGTCTGCCCTGGGGTCTCCTCCCTGTGGGACATGCCTGAAACACCTCAAGTGGGAGGGGTCCAGGAGGCATCCTAATCAGATGCCCATACCACCTCAACTGACTCCTTTCAATGTGGAGGAGCAGCGGTTCTACTCTGAGCCTCTCCCGGATGACTGAGCTCCTCACCCTATCTCTGAGGGTGAGTCCAGCAATCCTACGGAGAAAGCTCATTTCAGCCGCTTGTATCCATGATCTTGTTCTTTTGGTCATTACCCAAAGCTCGTGACCATAGGTGAGAGTAGGAACGTAGATTGACTGGTAAATCGACAGCTTTGCCTTAGAACTCAGCTCCCTCTTCACCACAACAGACTGGTAGAACGTCCACATCACTGCAGATGCTGCTCCAATCCGTCTGTCAATCTCGCGCTCCATTTTCCCCTCACTCGTGAACAAGACCCCAAGATACTTAAAGGGTACCTGTGGTGGTCGTGAAAAAAAAGATATTATATTGAGCCCCTGTCTCACGTTCTAGTTCAAGTTTAAGTTGAAATTCATGTTCAAAGCAATTTGATATAAATCCATTGCTGATGTGCTGGTTCAGCTATGTCAGCAAAACATGGGTGCAGCCATACTAGCGGCTACATGGCCTGCCAGGACGCTTCCTGTGACGTAATAAAGTGGGCACCGCGATCTGGATCAATATTGGCTGAGCCTGGAGTGCCCGGATGAGCAGTGGCTTTCGGGATATTCAAATTCAAATTCAAACATTTATTTCAAACTCAGGGTTCATATTAAATGCAGAACTAAAACGAGTAGAAAATAAATAAATAAATGCTTAAATTCAGCGGGTCAACTCGTCTGATCTGAGCTTATAACTGCCACAACACGGCGGATGATTCGGCTCCTCCCTCGCCGCTATACACAGCGGCAGACACTTGGCGCGTTGCGTTGTGTGTGAGGACCAAAATTCAAACGTTTATTTCAAACTCAGGGTTTATATTAAATGCGGAACTAAAACGAGTAGAAAATAAATAAATAAATGCTTAAATTCAGCGGGTCAACTCGTCTGATCTGAGGTCCTAACTGCCGCAACACGGCAGATGATTCGGCTCCTCCCTCGCCGTTATACAGAGCAGCAGACACTCGGCGCTCTTGTTAAAACAAAAACATACAATGCGATATGGATATCGCAACATGGTTGGAATGTAAAGCCTTTGGATGTCTCAATAATAAGTGAAAAAACAAAGATAAACACTTCTTTTGTGTACCCAAACCCAGCTCACCTTGTCAGAAGATCATAGAGGAAAAGTGATTGCGCAATCTCGGAACAGGGCACAGACGAATCCTTTCAGACGAAATTGCGTTGTGTGTGAAGACCACTTCGTCACTTTAACCCTCAGACCTTTCTGGCTCAAACCTGAAGCCATGTTGGACGAATTCTTCCTCAGAGTCAGAAAATTCAGCCATAATAGAACAAAAACAACGGACAACAGCACCGTAGTCGCGGTGAAACGCTGAGTATTGTCTTTTCAGTAGCAACGGTATGACGTCACTTCCGCATATGTCATGGCGGCGCCCATAGTTTTCATTGGCTGGCCATGCCCGCGGTCCTATTTCAATATATCTCAGGTGGTATATGGCTGGCAACAGTTATTTACCCAAATAACAAATACCTTTTCCTAATGTTTTCAAGTTAAATGCGTCTTCACGACCACCACAGGTATGCTTTAAACTCCTTTACTTGGGGCAGGAGCCTGTCCCCAACCCAGAGAGGACAATCCACCTTTTTCCGGCTGAGGACCATGGACTCGGACTTGTAGGTGCTGATTCTCATCCCAGCTGCTTCACACTCAGCGGCAAACCGTCCCAGCAAGAGCTGTAGGTCATTGCTGGATGAAGCAAACAGGACAACATCATCTGCAAACAACAGAGATGAGATCCTGTGGTCACCAAGCATGACACCCTCCATTCCCTGGCTGCACCTAGAAATCCTGTCCATAAAAATTATGAACAGGATCTGTGACAAAGGGCAGCCCTGGCGGAGTCCAACTCTCACTGGGAATGAGTCCGACCGAGTGTTGGCAATACGAACCAAACTCTCACAACGATCGTACAGAAACCGAATAGCTCGTAACAACAAGCCCGATACCCCATACTCCCGAAGCACCCCCCCACAAAAAACCACGAGGGACGCGGTCGGATGTCTTCTCCAAGTCCACAAAACACATGTAAACTGGTTGGGCAAACTCCCACGAACCCTCGAGAATTCTCGAGAGGGTAAAGAGTTGGTCCGAGGTGCCACGGCCAGGACAAAAACCACATTGCTCCTCCTGAATCCGAGGTTCGACCAACGGCCGGACTCTCCTCTCCAGTACCTTGGCATAGACCTTCCCAGGGAGGCTGAGGAGTGTGATCCCTCTAAAGTTGGAGCACACCCTCCGGTCCCCTTTTTTGAAGAGAGGAACCACCACCCCGGTTTGCCGTGCCATAGGCACTGCCCCCGACCTCCACGCAATGTTGCAGAGGCGTGTCAACCATGACAGCCCAACAACATCCAGGGCCTTGAGGTACTCAGGGCGAATCTCGTCCACCCCCGGGGACCGGCCACCAAGGAGATTTTTAACCACCTTGGCGACCTCAGCCCCTGTGATAGGCGAGTCATCCCCCTCGTCCCCAAGCCGGTAAACATTCAAAAAATAAAGTTCAAAATAAAATAACAATAGAAAATCACCCCGACAGACCCAGTAAACCACCCAAAAACACAAATAAAATGAACATAAATATCCTGTGCAGAGCTGGTAAACCACCAATAAAAGAAAATGAGTAATTAAAAGAAAATGACCCCTACAGAGCTGGTAAACCATTAGAAAATAAAATGTGAAATGAGTAAATAAAAACAGAAAATGATCCATGCAGAGCTGGTAGGTTACAAAAACTTTAAAATAAAATTAGAAATAGTTAAATAACAAAAAAAAACTTACTAAGCTGGTAAACCATAATAAAATAAAGAAAAACCTGCAGAGCTGGTGAATCACCAAAAAATAAAAAAGGAAAAGAACCTTACAGAGCCTGTAAACCACCAAAAAAAGTTTAAAATAAGAAAATCAAAGAAAATAACTCTTACAAAGCTGGTAAACCATCAAAAACACAATAAAATAAGCAAACGAGTAACCGCTGCAAAGCTGGTAAACCTCCAAAAAATAAAATGAGGACATTTTTTAAAAGTAACTCTGGCAGAAAAAATAAAGAAAATGATAAATAAATAGAAAACATTACTAATCACCCCCCCCAAAAAAAAATAAATAAAAAAAATTAAAAATAACCCCTACGTGGTGTCACTTCAATCAATCATGATTAATGGGTTAATCATTTAATCATGATTAATGCAATTTTTGCCATAAGCAGCACATAGGTGAGAGAGAGCTGGGTCGAGTTAATCGCAATACGCAATTAATCACAGTAAAACACTTATTAGTGCGATGTGATTCAGAAGACTTGAGCTACCCTGTCATCTAAATGTGATTAATCACGATTTAAGATGACACCACTTCAGTAAACACCCCTGCACAGCTAATAACTCCCTGTAAAAACACACAATATATACGTATGTAAAATGTAGATATTAAAAAAAATGACTCCTCCAGAGCCTCAGACACACAGGTTATAAAAGATAAGTCACAGATATGGTTAAAAATGTGATTTCTCACAAAAAGTTGAAGATTTGAGGAGAAAAAGTCAAATTTATAAGGGGAAATTACACATTTTAGAGGCAGTGTTATGTGCAAAATTAATAAACTCATTTGAGAGAAGTTTCAAATTACAGGAAGGACAAAACGATAAACTCCTCTAGAATGATCAGTTCAGCAGATCAGTTTATTGTAATACTTTGGTGTAATGACAGGGTTAAACTTGGGTCTAAATCGTGTGTGTGTGTGTAAATCAGAAAAGCCTCAGACGACATCCAAGAGAGGATTCACTGGCAAAGGGAAAAACATCACCACCAAACACGACGAGGAGACCTGTGGCAGGAAAAACACCGCCCGCATGGACAAGGTAGGACGTGGGATTTATGAAACATGATGAACAATGTCTGCCAACAGAAAACCTGCTTAAACTCACAAATCTGCTAGAAAACATGAAAATTTACAACCAACATTAGCCCACCTACTGACATGTTTTTGACCACTGAAATTCCTCATTTTGCCATCAAAGAAAACACTTGCAAAGTGACGACCGATGATAAAATTCTGTCCCGTCCTGTCTGCTGCAGTTCGCCCCCGAGGTCCACGTTGGCGACGGCGTGGTGATGGACCTGAAACTGTCCAATCAGGTGTTCAACTCCCTGAAGCAGCACTGCCACAGCGAGCAGCGGCGCAGCGCCAGACTGCACGAGAAGAAGGAGCACTCCACCACTGTATGGATTTAAAACAAAACCTAAACATCGGAGACTTCCTGTTCCGTTTCCATTTGACATTGACTTCTCCTCCTCAGGAACAAGCGGTGGACTCCCGCACTCGCCTGCTGATGTACAAGATGGTGAACGCCGGCGTGCTGGAGAACATCAACGGGTGCATCAGCAGCGGGAAAGAGTCGGTCGTCTTCCATGCTGACGGAGGGAGGTGGGAGGAAAAAATAAAACCCTCAAATCAGATTTTTCTTTAGTTTTTATTATTACTTTATATGGTGTCAAATGGATGTAAATTAATTATTAATTTGATGTCAGATGTTATTTGTGCAGGAATTAACCCGTCTCTCTTTTCAGCATGGAGGATCAGCCGGTTCCTGATGAGGTGGTTCTGAAGGTCTTTAAAACGACTCTGAATGAGTTCAAGAACCGAGATCGCTACATCAAAGACGATTACCGCTTCAAGGAGAGATTCAGCAAACTGAACCCTCGCAAAATCATCAGGCTCTGGGCCGAGAAGGAGATGCACAACCTGACCAGGTCGGTAAAACTCTGAGGGGTCTGCACCCTGCGGGCCCAGAGCCACAGCAGCTCAGATTTGAGAAAGAAAAGAAAAAAAAAATTAAAGCACAAGTACCGTATTTTTCGGACTATAAGGCGCACCGGATTATAAGGCGCACTATCAATGAACAGTCTATTTGATGGTCTAATTTCATACATAAGGCGCACCGGATTATAAGGCGCATTAAAATGAGGTAGTCGGAGCCGGAAAAAAAAAAAAAAAATTGCGTGCATGGAAAGAAAATCCTCTCTATAGTCATTATAGACACATATAGCGCGATTGTCTGCGAGTGTTGAATGACCTGCTCCATGAGCAGGCGGAACGTTTTTAGTCCAGTGGCTGTTTACATCGCCATATTGGCCAGAATATCGCTCGGCACTCGATACGGCTCGCTGTCCGGCAGAGAAGGAGCCGTATTTGCAGCCGTATTTACTGCTCCCGTTTACAGCTAAACGGGAGCAGTTTCGATGCCGAAATTTCACATACAAATCCTAATATACGTGTTCTATACACCATCGGCTTCTGGGTATCGAATATCGTATATTACTCCGCGAGGCTCCTGACTACCGTAATGCTCCGAAAATCCCTCAAGCGGTTCGGCTTCGTAACTTACCAAAGTCGTACTAAAACATTTTTGACATATTTTTGAGCGCCGTGTACCACATAAAATCGGTTCGAGGTCAGTAAGCACAACCAGAATTAATACATAAGGCGCACCGGATTATAAGGCGCACTGTCGATTTTTGAGAAAATTAAAGGATTTTAAGTGCGCCTTATAGTCCGAAAAATACGGTATAAATTTGCAGGAAGTTTTTAGAATGTCCCCTGAAGTGGATATAAGTGAGTACAGTGTTTCCTCTGGCTTAAAGACCTTGGTGTAGTGGCAACATATTTTTAACCGGGGGGGCAGAGAACACATGACACAAGTGTAACCGGAATATGTTAATGTTATACTTTTTTTTTTTTATTTTATTTTGCACAGTAACTTTGCATATGGAACTTACCAATGAAGTACTGTACAACTGAAGCTTGAATGTTGGAATATTGGGTCAGTTCTGGTCCCACCCAGACATCCTGTGTTTATACTTTTTACTGGTGTCATCCTTCTGTCCTTCCTCTGCTCTCATCTCTCCTGGACCCTCTGCCTGAACACTTTCCTCTCTTTGGCTCATCTTGTCTGTCTCATCTTTCCCCCTCTGAGCCCTGTCTTGATTCCGCTTCTCTCGCTGTCTATGGTGGTATACAAACAGGTTGGAAAATACAAAGTGTCACATTTTGTCCTGCAGGATTTTTTTGTCATGGTTTAAAGTGGTATGAAAAAGTGTTTGCCCCCCTTCCTGATTTCTCATTTTTTTTGTATGTTTGTCACACTTAAAAGGTTTCAGATCATCAAACAAATTTAAATATTAGACAAAGATAACACAAGTAAACACAAAATGCAGTTTTTAAATGAAGGTGTTTATTATTAAGGGTAAAAAAAAAAAAAATCCAAACCTACATGGCCCTGTGTGGAAAAAGTGATTTTTCTTTGGAAAGCTGAGTTCAATTTCTCTATCCACACCCAGGCCTGATTACTGCCCCACCTGTTCTCAATCAAGAAATCACTTAAACAGGACCTGCCTGACAAAGTGAAGTAGACCAAAAAATCCTCAAAAGCTAGATATCATGCTGTGATCCAAAGAAATTCAGGAACAAATGAGAAACAAAGTAATTGAGATCTATCAGTCTGGAAAAGGTTATAAAGCCATTTCTAAAGCTTTGTGACTCCAGCGAACCACAGTGAGAGCCATTATCCACAAATGGCGGAAACATGGAACAGTGGTGAACCTTCCCAGGAGTGGCCAGCCAACCAAAATTACAGCAAGAGTGCAGCGACGACTCATCCAACAGGTCACAGAACACCTCACAACAACATCCAAAGAACTGCAGGCCTCACTTGCCTCAGTTAAAGTCAGTGTTCATGACTCCACCATAAGAAAGAGACTGGGCAGAAAATGGCCTGCATGGCAGAGTTTTAAGACGAAAACCACTGCTGAGCAAAAAGAACATAAAAGCTTGTCTCAGATTTGCCAGAAAACATCTTGATGAGCCTCAAGACTTTTGGGAAAATACTCTGTGGACTGACGAGACAAAAGCTAAGCTTTTTGGAAGGTGTGTGTGTCCCATTACATCTGGTGTAAAACTAACACATCATTTCAGAGAAGGAACATCATACCAACAGTAAAATATGGTGGTGGTAGTGTGATAGTCTGGGGCTGTTTTGCTGCTTCAGGACCTGGAAGACTTGCTGTGGTAAATGGAACCATGAATTATGCTGTCTACCAAAATATCCTGAAGGAGAATGTCCAGCCATCTGTTCGTGACCTCAAGCTGAAGCGCATTTGGGTTCTGCAGCAGGACAATGATCCCAAACACATCAGCAAGTCCACCTCTGAATGGCTTAAGAAAAACAAAAAGAAGACTTTGGAGTGGCCCAGTCAAAGTCCTGACCTGAATCCGATTGAGATGCTGTGGCATGACCTTAAAAAGGCGTTTCATGCTTGAAAACCCTCCAGTGTGGCTGAATTACAACAATTCTACAAAGATGAGTGGGCCAGAATTCCTCCACAGCGCTGTAAAAGGCTCATTGCCAGTTATTGCAAATGCCTGATTGCAGTTGTTGCTGCCAAGTGTGGCCCAACCAGTTATTAGGTTTCATTTAAAAACTGCGTTTTGTGTTTACTTGTGTTATCTTTGTCTAATCAGTGCCTCCAGGATTTCACGGGATGTTTTTGTTGTTGCAGCCCGAAAAGCCTGAATTCGTGGGAGCTTTTTAAAAAAGTTGCGATGTTTGGAGAGGTATTTTTTGCACTAAAAGTTGTGGGAAGAATTACAAATTTTTAAAGCAGATGGTTTTTCCAGCTTACTCCGCACTGTGTGTCTATATACTCATATTTATTCCATCCAGCTACAATGCTCTGCACTGTGTGTCTGTGTGTGTGTGTGTGTGTGTGTATATACTGTATATATATATATAGTAATATGTACATATGTTTATTTGCTGCTCTTGCTTTTTTTTGTTTTTTTTCTTGTCTTCTGATTGTTGCTCTGAGTGTTGCTATCCCTGTGCTGTTGCAATCCTGGAATTTCCCCATTGTGGGACTAATAAAGGCTTATCTTATCTTAACAATGCAAGAAAAGCACAGGATTGTCAAACTTTTCCTATTACAGTGATTTGTAAATTAAGCAGAAACTTCTGCTATACAGAAACTCTTTTGTGCAACAGCCAATACAGACTTTAACATAATATCCATTACGGCAGCTAAACTGCATTGAATGCATGTTAGAGTAGAGATGTGGAAATTATTGGCAGCACCTTCATTTGAAAATTCCCTACGGTCCCCAACCACTCGGTACTGAGCGGAAAGGAAAAAATAATTTATTCTGTTAGTCTGTATTGTTTGTTGGAGTCTGTGTTTTTCTGGAAAAAAAAAAAATGCAGACAGTATTCCTATGCCGAACTCCTACCCGTCTATCTGCTGCGCGATTTGAGACACACACACCCGTCTCATCACATATCTTTCATTTACGGGGGGAGGTGTTTGTCCGTGTTCAGACCAGAGATTAACAGCTTTAAAGCTCATTGACAAGATGCAGTAATGATTTTACCTTTAAAGATGTATGAAATGATCAAACACTGGCTGTAGTGTTAGACTTGCTCGTTTGTGATTTTATGGAGGCTCTTGTCACGTGCGCTCCTGCAGCATAGTTCTTTTGGGGCAGGCGGACATTTTTCAACACAAACCCAGTACTTCGTACATGCGGTCAGGACGGAGATGTCCACCGGCAGGCTGGGGGACACGGAGGAAGGGACAGTGTTGGAAACCTCGTGGAAGAGTTTTTTTTGTTTGTTTGTTTGTTTTTTAAATCACAGTTTTTTGCTGAAGCATTCCGTTAATACTTACTGTAAACATGGAAATAAACACGATGTAGCGATGCATTTGATTGGTTAGACTGAGCATTTCAGCGCCACTCAGCTGAAATTTGATTGGTGAAATTGGCAGAAGTTGACGAGGATTGGCCAAAATTGCGGGAAAGTTGCGGTGATTGGATAAAGTTGCAATGTCGCTCAATAGTTGCGCTGATTGGCTGATTTTGCGTGAATTGACACGATCGCAACATCGCGAAATCCTGAAGGGACTGTCTAATATTTAAATTTGTTTGAGCTGAAACATTTAAGTGTGACAAGCATATAAAAAGAGAAATCAGGAAAGGGGCAAACATTTTCTCACACCACTGTACATAAATGACAAAAATATGTGTATTTTTTTATTCTTGTGTTTCTTGGTACCCCCCGCTGGTCGAAGCCCAAAGGGGGATTATGGTACGGGTCCATCCGTCTGTCCCACTTTTGTGAAATCAACTCCTCCTACATTTTTGGTCAAATTGTTTTGAAACTTGGACAAGGGTTTGATGCACTCTGATGATGCACAAATTGCAATTTCACTGTCATCGGATGACATTGAGGTCAAAGGTCAGGTCAGAGTTTCCCTAAATCTTCTAAACACAACAACTACTGAAAGAAATGATGTAGGCTTTTCAAATTGATACAGTAGTTGTATCTAAGACACATCTTGGACGACTTACACCCTTGCCTAACTGTAGGTTTGGGGTTAAGGGGTCAAAGGTCAAAGTTAACATTGCAGTTGCACTATGGTAAATGCTACATTTACTATTACTATAAAGTGAGTAAAGCTAGGGCCACCAAGCCTGGTACACAGGTTCATCTTGGGATCCTGACCTTTGATTATGGGTATAAGGTCAAAGTTAACATTCCCTATGCCTTATTACTGTACAACGCATAAAGTTAGGGTCACCAAACCTGCTACACATGTTCATACTCAGACCATAACCTGTGACTACAGGTTTGGGGTCCAAAGGTCAAGGTTGACACTCCATATGATCTCTTATTATAGAACGTGTAAAGCCTGCTTCATGCTACACCTCTGCTGTCTGTGTACGTGTAACCGGAAACCTTGTGTGATGACATTTACGTCATCATCTCCACTCCGCTAGTGTGCGGAGTGCTTGACCGCGGACGACCGCATGCAGCCCAAATTTTGTGACCATGCCGTCTGCCCACAATCTGAATGCATTGAAAAGCGCATACGCAAGACTGAATGTCCCATTCACAAGGTGGCGATATCGACACAGCATACATCAGTAGACGAAGAAGACAACGAGGAGGTGGAAAACGAGAATAAAAACATACATACATACATACTTTCTTTCACAGAGGCAGCAGCATCTAAGTGGCAAAGGGGTGAAAACCAGGAAGTCAGCAGAAATGGACTCTATATTTGAAGAGAAACTTTGAAGAAGTCCGCTGTTTCTTCATTAGTGAAAATCCTGGTGTGTCAGTGCCTTGGCACTACCTATCGGGCAGGAGTGAAACTACAAATGATGGTTGTGCGCATGCGTCAACCGCTTGGCCTGGGTACATGGAAAAAAGTGAGCATGAACAGTGCCGTGTGCGTGCCGGGCTCGTCCAAAACGTACGTGGACCAAGGCGGACTAGAGGGGAAATGCAGCACGAAGCAAGCTTAAAGCTCTCTAGGGTCACCATACTTGCTACACAGGGTCACCTTGGGATCCTGACCTGCAACTGTGGGTTGTATACTTTGTTGTATATTCGTGGATGATGGTTTATCCTAATTTGGTAATTAAACACAGTAATTATATTGAAAAGTTGAAAACTGCTCTCTGTCAGCAAGTATTGGGCTCTTCAAAGAAAACGGAGGCGGGGATATTGCACTCGCCTCAGTGCTCTTGTTTCCATTGAGAGAGTAGGAAATAAAAAGGAACTTGACTCACACATACTTAAATTATATGATCAGAGGTGGGTATAGTAGTCAGAAATTCTACTCATGTAAAAGATGTATGAGATTAATAATTGAAAGTAGACGACCAAAAATTTCTAGTTGAGTTAAGGGTACAAAGAGCAGCCACTTAAAACTTGAGTAATGACTTCAGTCTTGAAGATTTGAGGTTTTTCTCTAAAATTTAAAACAATTTTCTTATAGTTTTCTACTTTTCTCTGTAAATTTATCTCAATTTAAAATCATTTCCTGAAATTTGTAATTTCCTCTCGTAAAATTGACTTTTCTTGTACATTTGAGACTTTATTATAAAGTTGTGGATTATTTTATGGCTAATTTTTGTCTACTTTTTAAAATTAGTTTTTTGTTGTTTTTTTTTTTTTTAAATAAATTTGAAATGGATTGTGGTAAAATTTCGACTTTTTTCCTTATCCACCTTATTCCTAGCCCCCGTGATGCCTTGCGTGAATTATGGTAGCAACTTCCGGTACTAGTTCAGAACATATGGTTTTCACTGAAACGGGACACTTTTCCTTGTTAAAAAACAATGACTTAGGCATCAGAAATGCAGGAACACAGCCCCTTGAACCTCAAAACAGTAACACAATCATACCACTTCCCACGACTATTGAGGAATGGAAAGATGATCTTAAAAAGTGGCCTCGTACATCATAGCTCCGCTAGTTAGCGCCGCTAACGATGTAAACAATATTTTAGCTAGGTTAAAAACCCGCGTTCGATCAGTGGGGAGTTGTGTCTTCCACAAAAACATGGGTATTTTTAGAAAGTAAAGTTTCTAAGCTTTAAAATGATATCAGACACTCTGGGGTTTCCTGGGACTTTGCCGCTAGCAAAGAAAGAGAGTCATAATTAATGACTCCCCGTTCGTTGCATGTAGAGCTCATAATGACACCACCGCACACATTCAACACCGTGCTTGTGTGTTTTAAGTTCGGGGTAAAACGTCAGATCTGTGCCATTCATACAAGCGAAAACATACCTGGCTCTTGTCTTGGTGTCTGTCCTGTGTCTGTACCACCGATCTCACGAACAATCCTTTAGTTTTCAGTGCATGACCTACTCATTGCTGTAGAAGCCACAGATTGAGCTGTGCTTATCTCTGAGAAGTGTCACAAAACTAAACATTCAAAAATACAAAAACTACAAGTGCTGAAATTAGCTGCCACTTGAGTGGAAAACACGTATGTGGACTATACATTAAAATGAATTTGAAAAACTTTTAAAAATGCTATTTTAAATGGCCCTGCTACTCTACTGAAACTCACTGATTTGACACTGGGTCAAACGAAACCAGAAGTTCCGTCCACAGTCGCTCCTCCAGCGACACCCCCAGGCATAAGGTGGATACCATTTACACTTTTGACCATAATTTTGCAGAGCCAGAACAGAACAATAATATAACTCTGGATCCAAAGAAAAAAATATTAATTCATTTCATTAAATACGATTTTATTAACTTAAATTTCCAAAGATTGTTATTTCTGTTTATAATATTTCTATATATTTATAGTTTTTTAGAACTCTCCTCACCACCCAGACGGCAGGAAAAACCTCCCTTATTTTTGAAATCCAAATGTTGGCACGTTTAGTTTGTCTGAAGGCT
The DNA here is from genome assembly GCA_020510985.1 of Pholidichthys leucotaenia. Classification (NCBI taxonomy): domain Eukaryota; kingdom Metazoa; phylum Chordata; class Actinopteri; order Cichliformes; family Pholidichthyidae; genus Pholidichthys; species Pholidichthys leucotaenia. The sequence goes on from CM035844.1 coordinate 242,253,945, forward strand.
GCTGACGGATTAAAGTCATTGACTTCATGAATTTTGGTCATTTTAACTTGCCAGGTACATAATAATGAACATAAATTATTAGTTAATATTGTAGTGGCTGGTGAAGTAAATCCTCAGCGATTCATCAGTCACTCTTGCCTTTCCCTGCATATGAAGCCTAACCAGACCTGTTTACTAAGCGACTCTTCATTATTGTTCCCGTTACAAGCGGGTTACAACCACCATAAATGCCTCCACTGTTTATATACCGCATGTGCTTTTTTCCATGTTTAAGGTACTTTAATAAGCTCATGTTTCTCTTGGACAGCGACACTACAGAGATACTCTGCCAACTGGAACACGCGGACGGCGAGCTTCCGAACTCCACGTGAATCATGGTCACACACGTTCGTGTGCACGCTTGTGGAATGTCATTCCTTCATATTTTTTGTTAAATTTATATTTCCTTGGCGTGGTGGCATAATTTCAGGGGTGGCGGCCCGCCACACGGAAATGTTACCAGAGGAATCCTTGGACTATGTATGTAACAATGTCTTTTGAAGTTAAACGAGTCTGTGTGTGCCGTCCTCTGGTGTCCTCCATCCAGGATGAAGAAGGCAGACATCCCCTGTCCTGAGGTGGTCCTGTTGAAGAAGCACATCCTGGTCATGTCGTTCATCGGTAAAGACCACGTCCCTGCCCCCAAACTCAAAGATGCCATGTTGGGGTCCGAGGACATGAAGAACGCATACTACCAGGTTCTCCATGTATGTACACCCACAGGAAGTTACCTCAGCTGCTATAGCCGTGGACAAAATTGTTGGTACCCCTCTGTTAATGAGAGGAAAAACCCACAATGGTCACAGAAATAACTTGAATTTGACAAAAGTGGTAATAAATAAAAATTCTATGAAAATTAACCAATGAAAATCAGACAATGCTTTTGAGTTGTGGTTCAACAGAATTATTTTAAAAAAACAAACTCATGAAACAGGCCTGGACAAAAATGATGGTACCCTTAACGTAATATTTTGTTGCACAACCTTTTGAGGCAATCACTGCAATCAAGCAATTTCTGTAATTGTCAGTGACACTTCTGCACCTCTCAGCAGGTATTTTGGCCCACTCCTCATGAGCAAAGTGCTCCAGTTGTCTCCGGTTTGAAGGATGCCTTCTCCAGATGGCATGCTTCACCTCCTTCCACAGATGTTCAATAGGATTTAGATCAGGGCTCATAGAAGGCCACTTTAGAATAGTCCAATGTTTCACTCTTAACCATTCTTGGGTGTTTTTAGCTTTGTGTTTTGGGTCATTATCCTGTTGCAAGACCCATGACCTGCGACTGAGACCAAGCTGTCTGACGCTGGGCAGCACATTTCTCTTTAGAATACCTTGATAGTCTTGAGATTTCATTGTACCCTGCACAGATTCAAGACACCCTGTGCCAGATGCAGCAAAGCAGCCCCAGAACATAACAGAACCTCCTCCATGTTTCACAGTAGGGACAGTGTTCTTTTCTTGGCATGCTTCATTTTTGCGTCTGTGAACATAGCGCTGATGTGCCTTGCCAAAAAGTTCCAGTTTTGTCTCGTCTGTCCATAGGAAATTCTCCCAGAAGCTTTGCGACTTGTCAACATGCAGTTTGGCAAATTCCAGTCTGGCTTTTTTATAATTTGTTTTCAACAGTGGTGTCCTCCTTGGTCATCTCCCATGAAGTCCACTTTGGCTTAAACAACGACAGATGGTGTGATCTGACACTGATGTACCTTGATCTTGGAGTTCACCATGAATGTGTTTAGAGGTTGTTCTGGGCTCTTTTGTTACCATTCATATTATCCGTCCCTTCCATTTTTCGTCAAGTTTCCTCCTGTGGCCACGTCCAAGGAGGTTGGCTACAGTCCCGTGGAGCTTAAATTTCTGAATAATATGTGCAACTGTAGTCACAGGAACATCAAGCTGCTTGGAGATGGTCTTATAGCCTTTACCTTTAACATGCTTGTCTATAATTTTCTTTCTAATCTCCTGAGACCACTCTCTCCTTTGCTTCCTCTGGTCCATGTTTAGTGTGGTACACACCACGTCACCAAACAGCACGGTGACTACTTGTCAGCCTTTAAATGGGCCGACTGACTGATTACAAGTTTGTAGACACCTGTGATGTTAATTAGTGGACACATCTTGGTTGAACATGTCCCTATGGTCACATTATTTTCAATCTTTTCTAGGGGTACCATCATTTTTGTCCAGGCCTGTTTCATGAGTTTGTTTTTTAAAATAATTCTGTTGAACCACAATTCAAAAGCATTGTCTGATTTTCATTGGTTAATTTTCATAGAATTTTTATGCAGTTTGTTCAAAACTCTGCTGCGAGGCTTCTGACACGTGCAAACAGGAGAGACCACATTACACCTGTCCTTAGATCACTCCATTGGCTCCCTGTTCTGTATCGTGTCCACTTTAAGATCCTGCTGCTCAGTTTCCGAGCAATTCACGGTCAGGCCCCTGCATATATGGCTGCTCTGATTCAGCCCTACAGCTCGACCCGCAGCCTGAGATCCTCAGGACAGCACTTGCTCATGGTTCCCCGCACCCACTTTGCTACCAGAGGTGACAGGTCTTTTAAAGCAGTAGCACCACACTTGTGGAATGACCTCCCTCTGCACCTTCGAGCCATGGACAGTGTTGTGAGTTTTAAAACCTACCTGAAAACATTCCTGTTTAAACAGGCATTTTAATTCCAAGATTGACTGAAGGCTGTTACCACCTGACTGCATAGAGTGTATTTTTTGTTTCTTAGTTCTACTTTAATTCATATTTTAACTGTATCTTAACTGTATTATTGTATTTCAATTGTATTTTATTGCATTTTAATTTGTATTTTAGTTGTATTTTAATTGTTTTGATTGTTGTTGCACTGTAAAGCACTTTGTGACTTTATACAGTGGGGCAAAAAAGTATTTAGTCAGCCACCAATCGTGGAAGTTCTCCCACTTAAAAGATGAGAGAGGGCTCCAATTTTCATCATAGGTATACCTCAGCTATGAGAGACAAAATGAGAAAAAAAAATCCAGAAAATCACATTGAAGGATTTTTAATGAATTAATTGGTAAATTCCTCGGTAAAATAAGTATTTGTTCACCTACAAACAAGCAAGATTTCTGGCTCTCACAGACCTGTAACTTCTTCTTTAAGAGACTCCTCTGTCCTCCACTCGTTACCTGTATTAATGGCACCTGTTTGAACTCGTTATCAGTATAAAAGACACCTGTCCACAACCTCAAACAGTCAGACTCCAAACTCCACTATGGCCAAGACCAAAGAGCTGTCAAAAGACACCAGAAACAAAATTGTAGACCTGCACCAGGCTGGGAAGACTGAATCCGCAATAGGTAAGAAGCTTGGTGTGAAGAAATCAACTGTGGGAGCAATTATTAGAAAATGGAGAACACAAGACCACTGATGAACTGGGGCTCCACACAAGATCTCACCCTGTGGGGTCAAAATGATTACGAGAACGGTGAGCAAAAATCCCAGAACCACACAGGGGGACCTAGTGAATGACCTGCAGAGAGCTAGGACCAAAGTAACAAAGGCTACCATCAGTAACACACTACGCCGCCAGGGACTCAAATCCTGCAGTGCCAGACGTGTCCCCCTGCTTAAGCCAGTACATGTCCAGGCCCGTCTGGAGTTTGCTAGAGAGCATTTGGATGATCCAGAAGAGGATTGGGAGAATGTCATATGGTCAGATGAAACCAAAATAGTACTTTTTGGTTAAAAACTCAACTTGTTCTTTCTCCTTTGGAGGAGAAAGAACACCATACCTACTGTGAAGCATGGGGGTGGAAACATCGTGCTTTGGGGCTGCTTTTCTGCAAAGGGACCAGGACGACTGATCTGTGTAAAGGAAAGAATGAATGGGGCCATGTATCGTGAGATTTTGAGTGAAAACCTCCTTCCATCAGCAAGGGCATTGAAGATGAAACGTGGCTGCGTCTTTCAGCATGACAATGATCCCAAACATACCGCCCTGGCAACGAAAGAGTGGCTTTGTAAGAAGCATTTCAAGGTCCTGGAGTGGCCTAGCCAGTCTCCAGATCTCAACCCCATAGAAAATCTTTGGAAGGAGTTGAAAGTCCGTGTTGCCCAGCGACAGCCCCAAAACATCACTGCTCTAGAGGAGATCTGCATGGAGGAATGGGCCAAAATACCAGCAAGAGTGTGTGAAAACCTTGTGAAGACTTACAGAAAACGTTTGACCTCTGTCATTGCCAACAAAGGGTATATAACAAAGTATTGAGATGAACTTTTGTTATTGACCAAATACTTATTTTTCACCATAATTTGCAAATAAATTCTTTTAAAATCCTTCAATGTGAGTTTCTGGATTTTTTTTTTTCTCATTTTGTCTCTCATAGTTGAGGTATACCTATGATGAAAATTGGAGACCTTTCTCATCTTTCAAGTGGGAGAACGTGCACAATTGGTGGCTGACTAAATACTTTTTTACCCCACTGTATGTCTGTGAAAAGTGCTATATAAATAAAGCTTACTTACTTACTTAGAATTTTTATTTACCATTTTTGTCAGATTCAAGTTATTTCTGTGACCATTGTGGGTTTTTCTTTCATTAAGAGGGGTACCAACAATTTTGTCCACGTGTAACTTTCCATGAACTTGTCTGGTAAAGGTGGTGAAGGTTTTTTAATCATTCTTACATCTGTCTGATGTTCTTCAACTTCAGATGATGCAGCAGCTCTATAAGGAGTGTAATCTGGTCCATGCTGATCTCAGTGAATACAACATGCTGTGGCACAAAGGAAAGGTACAGCTCTCGACACTTCCTCCACTGCATCTTGTAGTGGATTTATGGGCTTATAGGTATTTTAATGTTGGTACAGTATTAATGTAAATATGAATGCAAGTAGGAATGAAGATTTTTTTTTCGTTACACTCAGATCCTCGTTAAGGCACCAGTCCAAAAGGACAATTTTATTAACAATTCTTTCTTTGTACCAATTATGAATCGGTCTCAAAACAAACCGTTGAGTTCTTGTCTCTGATAATCAAGATGGACATGCAATCAAACAATAACTCCCATATATCTTTCAGTGGTTTAATAAGAAATGTCAGACTAGGTTTACATTTTTGGGTAACTTTAAACAGAGAATTCAACAGGAATTATGGACATCATAGACTGTTATTTACCTTTTGTTCTTATTAAAGCCAAAAATAGGAGATGTTTTTACCTTCTTTACATGTTTCGACTGTTCACTGCAGCCTTCGGTGAACAGTTGAAACATGTAAAGAAGGTAAAAACATCTCCTTTCTATTTCTGTCTTTAATAAGAAAAGGTAAATAATTAAAAGAAGACAAAATGAACCTACTTGAGCTATCAGACTGTTACTGAGTTACTTATGAATCAAGCATTTGTAGAACCAATTGAAGCAGAGTTTAATTTGTCAGTATGCTGGAAATTGGAAAACCATAAAATAGCATTGGTTAAGAAAAGTGGATGCAATTTTATGAGGAAAATGATGATTAACTATTTATACAAAAAATTGTAAAACTGGTGTTACTCTGAAAAAGAGCGTGAATTAATGAAAGGACAGAATGCATTTTGAAATCCTGGTGGGAGTTTGCATGAAATTAAGTTTAGAGAATTATACCAGGAATATTCTGTAGAATTAAGTGTAAATTAAATAACAGACCGTCAGATCACGTCCCTGGTGGCAGCAGGGCCCCCACGTGCCAACCTTGGTTCAGCTGGATGTCCGTGGATTCTGTTGATGGAGAGGCTGAGAGACCTATTCTCCCACAAAGCCGTGCTCCTGAGATCGAAATCAGGCTGTTTGTCAGCAAGCTGGCGAGGCCTTCTCACTGAAGAAGGAATTGGTTTATTATGCAAAGTTCCATCAGAGAGTCAAAATGAAGGAAACAAAAAAAAAAAAAAAAAAATCACATCCATTTTTTTTTTCAATGTTGGTAGTTAAAATGAGTTGGTTTAAGCTTAAGAAAAAAATTCAAACAAAATCTTCTTGCACGAAAATTAAAAGATTAAAATTGAATTTTAAAGGAAAGAAACAGGATGTTCTCAGAGCATGACAGGCTCTGGGCCTACTTAAAAGATAGGAAAAATGGAGGAGCAAAGGAATCTACTCCTTACAGCTTGACCAACGCCCCAAGACTCAACAAAAGGGTAAAAAAAACTAGTTTTCTCTGGTGCAGCAGGAGGGTTCTAAACTTCATGAAACCTGAGCTGAGCCAATTACATTTGAGCTTTGTTCAACAAAAGTCATGAACTCAACCTAAAAGAGGAGATGAAGATGGTTGTCACGAGCCCATTGGTCACATAAAGTTCCTGAGGTGAGGGGGACTTCCAGGAAGATGGCGGAGAGGCATAACGCTTAAACAGAGAGCTCTCCCTAGTCGGATTAAAAATCTTTGGTAAATGGCCAACTCGACATAAATAGGTCAATAAACCAAGGGGTGAAAACACGAAGAACCCGGGCACATGGAAAAAAGCAGGGTAAAACTAAAGAATCCCTCTTCAACAACACTGGAGAAATCGCTGAACATGAGGCCAACAAAAACGAGGAGACTTCAGAGAAAATGGAGGACGCCAACCTCGATGTTATGAACACTGGCTTCGCCAATATAAGTAAGGACATAAAAGACCTCAAGCGACAACTCCAACAGGATTTAACGGCTCTTACAGAAGAACTGATAAAAGAGATGGAGGAAATTATGGGTCTCCGAAAAGAAATGGGCCGCAAGCTAGCAGAAAACATGGAGGAGCTGCACGCTCAACTGGCGTGTATGGCAGAAGCACAAGCTCGAATATCAGAGTTGGAAGACTGGAAGACCGTGGCAAGCGAGCTGCTACAGACTCTGATGGAACAAACACAGAGGATGCAGGAAAAAATAACCGACCTGGACAGCAGGTCCAGACGGAGCAATATACGCATCTTCGGGATTCCGGAGGGCACTGAAGGCAACTCGATGACGAAATTCATAGATCAATTCTTAAAAAAAGAGCTTGAGCTGCCCGATGAAACAGACCTGCAGATCCAACGTGCGCACAGAGCCTTGGCACAGAACCCAAACTCAAACTCTGCACCCAGGTCAGTTGTGGTAAACTTTTTAAAATACGACGTAAAGGAAAGAATCCTGACACAAGCGTGGAAAAAAAAGATACGAGTTGGTGACAGATATTCTTTGACCATGACTACCTGACAGAAATTGTGCAGCAGCGAAAGAAATATGCCAACATTAAAAAAAATGCTGAAAGAGAAAAAAATTAGATTCCAAACGCCACTAACGAAGATGAGAATTCATTGGGATGACTGTGTGAAAACCTACAACACAGCCAGAGAGGCAGCGCGGGACATGAAGGAGCGAGGCTTTGTGGTGAGCGTACCTGAGGAAGCGACTGGAGCAGCAGCGGCACGGAGCGCACCGAGACAGCCAGAGTGGAGGTGAGTGAGCGGCAGAGGACGGGAGATGGATGTGGCACACCGAGCCCAAGAAAAACTGCAAGGCTTTCAACGGAAAGCTTAGATTATAACAAAGATTAAGAAGGGTATAGAAGAAATGAAGGCCAAGAAGACAAGGTAAAAGAGAAACAAACGGCTAGGAGAGGTTAGTGATTTTTGTTGGACATTTCTAGACTAATGACTATTACTTGGATAGTAACTACAGGTCTAGGGAGGGCCCCTCACTCGGTGAGGACATTCCCTCCACCCTCCAACAGGGACCAATGGGCAGAAGAAAGACCCAAAGTGCGGAGGTCGAGGTTCGTTAATGTGTTTTTATACATATGTGTTAGTTTTGTTGTTAAAGGGGCTATGAGCACAAGTTAAAAAAATGGAAAAACATGAATATGGTTAAAAATCTTAAGATAATGACATTAAACGTGAATGGTCTGAACTCACCTGTTAAAAGGGAAAGAATAATAAGAAAATTCAAGAAGGAAAAAGCCAAAATTATATTTATGCAAGAGACACATTTGAACAAGACAGAACATGAGAAACTAAAGAGATTTGGCTATAAGAACTCCTACTACAGTTCATTTAAGGGAGGAACTAAAAGGGGGGTTATGATACTAATTTCAAATAAAATACAATTAGAACGTGAACAAGAAATCCAGGATAAAGAAGGCAGATATGTAATAGTAAAGGGAAGAACAGATGGTATGCAGATCACATTAGTGAACATCTATGCCCCACCAGAAAGTGACAAGGGTTTTTTTCAACATCTGTTTGATCTCATAACAACACACAGTGAAGGAGTCCTAATTTTTGGAGGAGACTTAAATGCCGTCATGGATCATGAAGTTGACACAAGTGTTAAGAAGACAAAAAAAAATATGTAACAAAGTTCATAAGAACCTCACTGGCAGAAATGGGTATGGTAGACATATGGAGGGACCTGCACCCACTCGAAAAAGACTATACACATTATTCAGCAATCCATAAAGTACACTCTAGAATAGATTACTTCCTTATGAATGAAGGTGACAGACACAGGGTGAGAAATTGTCGGATTGGAGGGGCAGAAATATCAGCTCATAACCCTATATACATGGAAATATATTTAAACAATAGAAAACGACAAACAACATGGAAACTTAATGTAGGACTATTAAATGATGAGAAAATGAAAGAAAGAATAAAGTTAAACATAAATGAGTATATCGAGGAGAATGATAATGGAGAAGTGGACCCAACAATACTATGGGACGCACTAAAAGCCGTGTTAAGAGGTAAATTAATTGTTGAATCAGGAAAAGCAAAAAAGTCTAAACTGGAATCATATGAACAAAGATGTGAGAGACTGAGGGAATTAGAACGTAAACATCAAAACACAAATGACCCAAAAATATATCAAGAAATTAAGGAAGAAAAAATAAAGACAAAAGAAATACAAATAGATGAAATTGAAAGGAAAAATAGATATTTAAAACAAAAATATTATGAAACGGGGCCAAAGGCCACAAAACTGCTGGCAAAACGGTTAAGAAAACAACAAACAGTGAATAATGTATATAAGATTAAGGACCCCATCACAAATAAATCCACCGTTACCCCAGAAAACATCGAAGAAATATTCCATAAATTCTATCAAGAACTATACTCGCAACCTGAAGAGACAAATGTTAAGGATATTAAAAAATTTCTAAACACATTGGACTTGCCATCAATAGGAAACCAACAAAATGAAAAGCTAACAGCAGAAATAACACAAGAGATTAAAGATGTGATTAAGTCACTAAAAAATGGTAACACCAGAGTGACGGATACCCGTCTGAGTTTTATAAACTGTTTATAGAAGAACTCACGCCACAGCTCCTAAAGTCATTTAACTGGACATTAAACAACAACAAAATACCTCCATCATGGAACGAAGCCATTATTGCAGTTACTTTAAAGCCAGGGAAAGAGAACAATGCGGAAACTATAGGCCAATCTCTTTATTAAATGTGGATTATAAAATATATACAACAATTATCTGTAAACGAATAAAGACATTCTTGACAGAATTGATAGAGGATGATCAAACTAGTTTCTTAGAGGGACGCCAAACACGATAATATCAGGAGAACAATACACATAATTAATCAAATACATAAAGAAAAGAAAAGCGCAGTAATAATGAGTTTAGATGCAGAAAAAGCATTTAATAGGGTTAATTGGATGTTTCTATATAATGTGCTGGAACGCTTTGGATTTAATGAAAAGTCAGTGCAATGCATAAAGACACTGCATCAAAAACCTGTGGCAAGAATCAAGATAAACGATAGCTTAACAGACAAAGTAAATATACAAAGATCAACTAGGCAGGGATGCTGCCTATCGCCCACCTTGTTTGCTCTGTTCATAGAGCCACTGGCTCAAGCGATGTGACAAAATAAGGAATTAAAAGGCGTAACAATAAAGGGAGCGGAACACAAGATTGGGCTGTTTGCAGACGATATTATAGTTTACCTTGAACAGCCAGATGAATCAATAATGGAAATGATGGACTTGATAGAAAATTTTGGAAAATTATCAGGATACAAGATAAACATACCAAAAACACAAATACTGACATTCCACTATAACCCTTTAAACCAGATAACTGATAAGATCAAACTAAACTGGAAACAAAAAGAAATAAAATACCTTGGAGTGAACATACCCAAAGATTTAAGCAAACTCTATAAAGCAAACTATGATAGGTTAGAACAAGAAATAAAAATAGATATTGATAGATGGTCAATCTTAAACATGGATCTGAATTCAAAAATTAAGACAGTCAAAATCAGCATACAACCTAGACTGCTTTACCTCTTCCAGGCTCTACCAACAGAGATTCCTGGTGCCCAGTTCTCAAAGTGGGACAGGATGATATCGAGGTTTGTTTGGGGAGGTAAAAAGCCAAGAGTGAAATATAAAACTCTCCAATTACCAAAAGAGAAAGGCGGCATGGGTCTACCGAGTCTAAAGGAATATTACTACTCAGTACAAATAAGATATCGTTGTTCTTGAAGTCACATGTCATAAAGTTCATCGATTTAGTTAAATTTAAGACAGCACAAGTAATGTACAGGGCAATTAACAATCAACTCCCAACTAATATACAAAAAATATTTAAAAAAAAGAGACAATGATCATAATTTGAGAGGAGACTTAAACTTCACAAAACCCAAGATACGTACAACCAAGAAAAGTATGTGCATATCTGTCTGTGGGGTGGATTTGTGGAACAGTCTGGAGCCGGAACTGAAACTATGTACAAACAGAAATCAATTTAAAAAGAGGTATAAGCACCATTTGTTGAAAGGATATATGTTAGAAGGGTAGAATTTATATGTACGATTCATTATGTTCACTCTGGGACATTATGGGACACTATGGAATGGTGGGTGGGACAGCACTGTGTGTATCTGTATCGTTTGAGACTGGTTTTGAAATATAGACTTCATTGTATGTTAGAATGGACAGGTGTTAATGTTGATCTGTAAAAAATACAGTAAATTGTTTACTTGGGGTATTAAAGGTAGTAATTTGTATAAAATTCACATGGGTGTATCGATGGAAAAGAGGAGTTGGAATTAATAAGTGTTCACTTCTTCCTTCTCCCTTTCGAACAGTGTATACTGTAACTTTATTGCATTTGCTATTTGCTTGTTTTTTGTTATATTTTTTGTGTTCGAAATATATCATATGTTGGTGCGACAGAGGATACGAGGCGAAATGGAAAAGGAAATTGAGGGACTCCCAGTGCAAAGCATAATAGGAGATAAGGATGCGTATAAGCAAATCAAACAAATAGACCCAATCACTAAATTTACTTTGGAACTGTGGTATAAAATAGTACAAAAGTATAATATAAAAGAGGACATAAAACTATTGAAATGGGTAGCATTTGACAGTCAGTTTGAACCGGCAAAGCAAGATGGGGATACAAAAATCTGGTGAACAAGGGAATCACAGCATGGGGCAATCTGGGGGGGAAAAAAGACTTCGGGAGTTTTGTAAACATGAGAAGAAAATTTAAACTAGAAAAATCTGAATTCTTCAGATATCTGCAGATGAGAGATTATTATATGAGAAAGATTAGGCATAACCTCCACACAGATGTGAGTGAGATTATACAATTCATTTTAAGTTCGTATGCAGGAAATAAAATAAGAATTATTTCAAAGCTATATCAGAAACTTGCGGCAAACAAACATTCAAGTAACTATATAAAGGAGAAATGGGAGAAAAAGAGCTAAATTTTAACATAACAGAAGAAAACTGGCAAGAAATATGGAAAACAACACACATCAACAAGTTCAAGGACATGGAGGGAATTTGGATGGAAAAACCTGATTCGCTATTTCATTACACCACAGATCCAAAGAAAATATACAAATACCCAATCTATATGCTGGAGGGGCTGTGGGGCTCAAAATGCAGACCACTCGCATATGTTTTGGAAATGCTGCAAAATCTCATCATTCTGGAAATCTATACATGTGACAATACAGAAGATATTAGGATATAATATACCAATGAACTGTAACTTGATGTATTTATGTGATCTTAAGAGACAATGTAATACAGGCTGAGGACAGATATTTAGTTAAAATCATGCTGATTGCATGTAAAAAAAAAAACAATCGCAAGAAAATGGCGATCAGAAGTTCTTCCTGACCAAGAGCAATGGACAGACATTGTTGAGGATATACGTTTAATGGAAAAACTAACATATCGACAAAGAATGCAAGAAGGACAATATGAAAAAAAAAATGGTGGAAATGGACACACTACAAAGTGTAACGAGACAGAAATTGAAAGAATAACCAAAGACACTGGAAAAACCAGAAGAATTTATAGATGGAAACTAAAAACTTAATGCTCCAACATTTGCCCCCCCCCCTTCTTTTTTTTTTCTTCTTCTCTTTCTTTTTGGCTGTATGGTTAGCTCCTTTTTTTAAATATAGAGACTGTGATCTGAATGTAATATGTATGATGAAAAATGAATAAAAATCAAGGTCTGGATAAGATCAGTCATAAATCTGTCAGTTGAAACATTCCTTTGCCAAAGCAGAAGAGGGAGGATGGGCACGTCCTGGAGAAGAGATTAACTTCCACTTTATGGCCGATGGATAGGGTTACAGCTCTGGTCCTTGGATGAGGGCAGCAGTTCAGTTCAAGCAGTTCATTTTGAGTTGAAATGATTTTTCTTCAGCAAAGAATGATTTTATAGATTGTAACGTTTACTCTTTTTCTGGTTCCAATCTTTTTTTTTTTTTTCCTCATAGATGTCTCGGGCTGTTCTTGATTTTTCTTTCTGAGATGGCTCATTCTGATTGGCTGTTCTCTTCTGCGAGGTCATCACGTCATTACTGAACAGATCTGATACAGATCTGGACAGTCTGGCACACCCTCTATGAGGAGGAGAACGGGAAGTTTCCCACTGAGCGTCAGAGCTAGCGAGCCAGCTAGTAGCCGAACCCAGTACCTCTATTGTGAGTTTGGCATATTCCAGTCCAAGGCAAGGCGAGAGATGAGCCTCAGTCTCCGTCCCCTTTGGTGTGAGCAAGACTGGGATCCATCATTGTTAGCTGGAGTGTTAACTCCGAAAGATAACAGCTTAGCAAGTGTGCTGACTTGAGTGTGACGTTAGCTCCTGTGCTAAAACTGGGCGGGTGGAGTAAAATGACTTCACCAGAATTAGGTTATTTTCCAGCTTCAGTCTATGGTGAAGATTAGTCGCTTTGCTAAGCGGGAAGCAGCTGCTAACTCCCAGCGACGGAGTGAGAAGCTAAGCACCAGTCTATGGACAGTTATACTAGCTAGCCTCAGTTTGTGATATGCTCTGAAGTGAGAAGAGGTTTTTGAATAACACTATGTAGTAGCGTAGTCGTCTTATAGGAGGTGGTAATGCGACCCATGACAGAGCCATCTTCAACCAATCAGGATTGGCGTAAAGACAAAAATGCTTCGGAGGTATACGCAGGAGGGGTGTATCACATAGTGAGACATTGAAACGATTGCTCTGAAGAAGAACCGGGGAAAGGGACATATCGTTAAGTTTTTAGAGCTTCACCACCAGACATTTGTGCTTCCAGCTCACTCCTTAATCCACAGTCAATGTGTCGTCATGCTGGCCTATCTTATTTTATTTCTTGGTGTAACATTGGTACTGGACAGTCCCTCCAGGATTTTGCGAGATGTTTTTATGATTGTTGTGGCCCAAAAAGCCTGAATTGCCAGGAGCTTTTTTAAAAAAGTTGTGATAAAAGTTGCGATGTTTTGAGAGGGTTTTTTTTTTTTTAACTTAAAAGTTGTGGGAACAATTACAAATTTTTAAAGCAGATGATTTTTCCATAGTTTACTGCAGTGATATTCTATAACGCCACAAGAAGAGCACAGGATTGTTAAAAATTTGCTATTACAGTGAATTGTAAATTAAGCAGAAACTTCCGCTATACAGAAAAACTCTTGTACAACAGCAAATACAGACTTGAACGCAATATCCATTACAACAGTTAAACTGCATTGAATGCATACAGTGGGGAAAAAAAGTATTTAGTCAGCCACCAATTGTGCAAGTTCTCCCACTTAAAAGATGAGAGGTCTCCAATTTTCATCATAGGTATACCTCAACTATGAGAGACAAAATGAGAAAAAAAATCCAGAAAATCACATTGAAGGATTTTTAATGAATTAATTGGTAAATTCCTCGGTAAAATAAGTATTTGTTCACCTACAAACAAGCAAGATTTCTGGCTCTCACAGACCTGTAACTTCTTCTTTAAGAGGCTCCTCTGTCCTCCACTCGTTACCTGTATTAATGGCACCTGTTTGAACTCGTTATCAGTATAAAAGACACCTGTCCGCAACCTCAAATAGTCAGACTCCAAACTCCACTATGGCCAAGACCAAAGAGCTGTCAAAGGACACCAGAAACAAAATTGTAGACCTGCACCAGGCTGGGAAGACTGAATCTGTAATAGGTAAGCAGCTTGGGGTGAAGAAATCAACTGTGGGAGCAATTATTAGAAAATGGAAGACATACAAGACCACTGATAATCTCCCTTGATCTGGGACTCCACGTAAGATCTCACCCCGTGGGGTCAAAATTATCACGAGAATGGTGAGCAAAAATCCCAGAACCACACGGGGGGACCTAGTGAATGACCTTCAGAGAGCTGGGACCAAAGTAACAAAGGCTACCATCAGTAACACACTACGCCGCCAGAGACTCAAATCCTGCTGTGCCAGACGTGTCCCCCTGCTTAAGCCAGTACATGTCCAGGCCCGTCTGAAGTTTGCTAGAGAGCATTTGGATGATCCAGAAGAGGATTGGGAGAATGTCATATGGTCAGATGAAACCAAAATAGAACTTTATTGAAAAAACTCAACTTGTCGTGTTTGGAGGAGAAAGAACACCATACCTACTGTGAAGCATGGGGGTGGAAACGTCATGCTTTGGGGCAGTTTTTCTGCAAAGGGACCAGGACGACTGATCCGTGTAAAGGAAAGAATGAATGGGGCCATGTATCGTGAGATTTTGAGTGAAAACCTCCTTCCATCAGCAAGGGCATTGAAGATGAAACGTGGCTGGGTCTTTCAGCATGACAATGATCCCAAACACACCACCCGGGCAACGAAGGAGTGGCTTCGTAAGAAGCATTTCAAGGTCCTGGAGTGGCCTAGCCAGTCTCCAGATCTCAACCTCATAGAAAATCTTTGGAGGGAGTTGAAAGTCTGTGTTGCCCAGCGACAGCCCCAAAACATCACTGCTCTAGAGGAGATCTGCATGGAGGAATGGGCCAAAATACCAGCAAGAGTGTGTGAAAACCTTGTGAAGACTTACAGAAAACGTTTGACCTCTGTCATTGCCAAAAAAGGGTATATAACAAAGTATTGAGATGAACTTTTGTTATTGACCAAATACTTATTTTACCGAGGAATTTACCAATTAATTCATTAAAAATCCTTCAATGTGATTTTCTGGATTTTTTTTTTTTTTTCCCTCATTTTGTCTCTCATAGTTGAGGTATACCTATGATGAAAATTGGAGACCTCTCTCATCTTTTAAGTGGGAGAACTTGCACAATTGGTGGCTGACTAAATACTTTTTGCACCACTGTAGATGTACATGTTAGAGTATAGATTTGAAAATTATTGGCTGCACCTTCATTTGAAAACTCCCTACAGTCCCCAACCACTCAGTACTGAGTGGCGAGGAAAAAAATAATTTATTCCATTGCTCTGTATTGTCTATCAGTCTGTTTTTCTGAAGAAAAAAAAATAAGACAATATTCTCTCGTTCTGTGCCTAACTCCTACTTGTCTATCTGCTGCACGTCTTGACACACCTGTCTCATCCCTCATCTTTCATTTAGACGGGGGAACATTTGTCCATGTCCAGACTGGAGAGTCACGGTTTTCAAGCTCATTGACCAGATGTAGTAATGATTTTACCTCTAAAGATGCATAAATTGTTCAAACACTGGCTGTAGTGTTAGACTAGCTCGTTTTGTTTGTGGTTTTATGGGGTCTTTCCTCATGTGCACTCCCGCGACGGGGTGCTTTTGGGGCAGGCGGATGTTTTTCAACACAAACCCAGCACTTCGTACATGCGGTCAGGACGTGGCAAGGTGTCCACCGGCAGGCTGGGGGAAACGGAGGATGGGGCGGTGTTGGAAATCTTGTGGGTGAGTGGTTTTTTTTTATATTTTTTTATTTTTTATTTTTTATTTTTTTTTAAATCACACACTGTTTTTGCTGATGTGTTCGGTTAATGGTCACTGTAAACACAGAAGTGAACACGGTGCAGCAACGCATTTGATTGGTTAGACTGAGCATTTGAGCGCACTCAGGGAGAAATGTGACTGGTGAAATTGATGGAAGTTGACGAGGATTGGCCAAAATTGCAAGAAAGTTGCGGTGATTGGATAAAGTTGCAAGGTTGTGCAGTAGTCGCATTGATTGGCTGATTTCCTGCGAATTGATGCAATCGCAACATTGCAGAGTCCTGGAGGGGCTGGTACTGGAACCGTTAGCATGGCTAGCTTATCTCTGTTTTTATCTGTTGTTTCTGTGTCCCGGTTCCAGGTGTGGCTCATCGATGTGAGTCAGTCCGTGGAACCCACGCATCCTCATGGGCTGGAGTTCCTCTTCAGGGACTGCAGGAATGTTTCCACGGTAACCACTGCTGCTCACTTCCTCTGGTTTCACAATAAAATCCTCTGAGTGTTAACATGAAGGAAGTTCTTCACCAGTTCATTTTCTCATTTTTAATTCTGCGTTCCTGCTTCAGTTCTTCCAGAAGAGAGGAGTCACCGAGGCTGCGAGCATCTACGACCTCTTCAACGCCGTGACGGGGCTTAACATCAGCGTCGATGCTGACGACGAGGCCGCCTTCATGGCCGAGGTAACGCAGACGAGTTGGTGTTCGTTCAGACGTTTTCTCACGATCTACTGAATATTGTTTTTAATTGATGTAAATAATAAGACAAAGTAATAGCAGAAATATCAACATTTCAGTTTTACAGTTTTGAGATCAGCTCAATGTCTGAAAACGAAACATCATAAAATTTATGATGAAATTAGGAAAAAGTGTTGCAAAGTTAGGAGGAAGTTCCAAATTAAGGACATTTTTTTTTTTTTTCAAACTTGTGAATGTCACAAATTTTTGAGGAAAAAAGTCACGAATTTATGAGACTAAAAATGGCACAAATTTACCAGAAATAAATTGAAAATTAGACAAATTCAAAATTAAACAAAATAAGATTTCATGCAAATTTAAGGGAAAAACCCTGCAAATTAAAAAGGAAAAGTGACACTAATTACAGACGGGACACAAATGAACAAAAAAATTTCAGATTCAAAATTATAAAAGCTGCAAATTTGGGAGAAGTCAAACATTTTTGGCCGATTAGGAAAATGTCACAAATTGAAGGAAAAATGCAAACTTAGATTTACAAGGAAAATGTTAGCAAATGTTAGAAAATGTTAGCAAATTGACAGTAATTTTTTTTAATTTTTTTCAAATTTGAGAATAAAACTTGCTAATGTATGAGGGGGGAAAAAATCACAAGTTCACAAGAATTTTTTTGGGGGGGAAATTTACAAGAAAAAAGGCAAATTTTAATTTAAAAAAAAAAGTTGTAATTTCACATGGAAAAAATGCCAAAAATTTACATAAAGAAAAATGTTGCAAAATTATGAGAATGTTCAAAATTAACAATTTTTTTTCAAACTTGTGAGGAAGAAGTCAGGATTTTTTTTTTATTTATTTTTTTTATTTATTTATTTATTTTTATTTTTTTTTTGAGAAAAAACTCACAAAATCTTGTGGGGGGAAAAAGTCAGATTTATGAGGCTAAAAAAATGGCACCAATTTACCAGAAATAAATTCATAATTATCAAGAAAAGAGTTCATGCAATTCATTCTATTTTCTGTAATTAAGAAGAAGAAATTCTTGGGGGAAGGAGTAGATCTGAGATTAAATTCTGAAATTTATGACAAAAGTCTGTCTGATATAAAAGGAGAGAATCTTTGAACAGACATCATTAAAATGTTCTACAGTGGTAAATGGAGCTCTTGCACAGTGCAGGGTGACGTACAACTTCCACATTCCAGTCTCAGCAGCTTCCTGCTCATTAGATCTGCCCAGTCCCTGATGCTTCCTCCTCAACAAATCAATTTTATCACTTTCACTTATCATTGTACACACTGGAAATACTGTACAGGCAGATCGGTTTTTTCTTTATAAAGTTTGTGTTTCATGTTTTGATTGTTTTTATGCCCCGCTGGTCGAAGCCCAAAGGGAGATGATGTTATGGGTCAGTCCGTCCATCTGACCGTCTGTCCCACTTCTGACATCAACTCCTCCTACAGTTTTGGTCCAGTTGTTTTGAAACTTGGTACCAGGGTGTGATATACTCTGATGATGCGTATATTGCAATTCCACTCTCATCAGATGATCTTGAGGTCAAAGGTCAGGTCAGATTTTTCCCTAAATCTTCTAAACACAATAACTACTGAAAGAAATGATGTAGGCTTTTCAAATCGATACAGTAATTGTATCTGAGACACATCTTGGACAACTTACACCCTGACCTAACTATGGGCTTGGGGTTAAGGGGTCAAAGGTTAAAGTTAATATTGCAGTTGCACTATGGTAAATGCTACATTGACTATTGTCATAAAATGAGTAATGCTAAAGCCACCAAACGTGGTAGACAGGTTCACCTTGGGATCCTGACCTCTGATGATGGGTTTGGGGTCAGAGGTCAAGGTTAGCATTTCTTATTCCTTATTAATGTACAACGAGTAAAGCTGGGGCCACCAAACCTGGTAGACAGGTTCACCTCAGGATCCTGACCTGCAGCTACGGGTTATATACTTTGTTGTGTATTCGTGGATGATGGGCTTATTATAATTTTGTTCTGCCACAGTAATTATATTGAAAAGTTGAAAACTGCTCTCCATCAGTACGTATTGGGATCCTCAAAGAAAATGGAGGCAGGGGATATTGCACTCTCCTCAGAGTGCTCTAGCTGTAACTATACTGAGCCATTTAATAGTTCACACAGAGCTACCAGAGGACCGACCCCCCCCCCCCCCCCCCCCAACTGTGGCTTTCACTACTTACAGTAGCTGTGTGGCCTAGGGTCGGTGAAACACAGATAGGTGCTGCCCCATACACCACATGGTGTCCCACATGCTGTGGAAGGGGTTAACTTTAATTTAACCAGTTAGCGTAGCATAACACAGCTGTCGTATTGTTTCTCTCTCTGCTATCCCAAATACCACTGCATGGGCTGTAACAGACCCGTGACATTCACTGAAACGTATGTCCGACTCCCAGTTGTTACCTGACTTCTTTTAATGTTTCTTTGTGTATGCAGAATTCCTCGGTTATTGCTGTTACCATTACTGTTATTGACGTTAGCTTAGTTAGTTTCCAGTTGCTACTGTGCCATTTATTCTCATAATAAACTTTGACTCACTTCTAGTAACAACGCATGGACTCAAATGAACGTGAATGAGCTCATCCAAAGACTTTGGACAACACATGTCCATTACACAGGTCTGTTAGAGCCCATGCAGTGGGATTTGGAATGGGAGACGCATAAACAATACGACAGCTGTGCTATGCTAAGCTAACTGGGCAAACTATTAAAAAAGCCCAGTATGGTTACAAAAACAATTAAAATGTGAAATATGAACTTTAAAGAAAAAAATGATCTGCTCGCATTTCATTTCCAGTTAGTGAAAGAGACAAAATTTATTAACGAGAAAGCACCAGGGAATGGACAAATGTAATGGAAGCGGAGCTGCTGAGACCAGAATGTGCAAGTACGTCACTCTCCATTTTCCAGGAGGTTCATTAATGGTGGGAAACTGAATGGATTTTTGTGACGTTTCTGATGGCGCCTCTCTCTGACAGATCGTGGCATTGGAGAAACGGAACGAAGACCACGTCCAGAAACGAGGGAAGAAAACCTTCCCCGTCACCACGGAGGATGACGACGGCCCACCACTAAAACCCACCGACGATGACTAGCCCCGCCCACGATGTTCTCGCTTCACAATCCACCGTGTTTTTTAAAAACGATCAGAGGAGGGAAACGGCAGCGTCTCCTGACCCTGCAGGGTTTAGGGAGGAGGAGTTTTACCGCGTTGAATGATGAAGTCAGAGCAGCGCCGAGGGCTCTGTCACGACTCCTCACAAACCCGCCGACCAGCATCAGAAACTCACTTTTAATTTGGGACATTAAGGGGTTAAAACGATCAGTAGAGCAGCTTCACTGGAGGAAAAATCAATTTTAAAAACAAGTGAAGCTGAAGCATCATTATTTTAATTTTAATAATCACAGAGGGGTGAGATGATGTGGTTTATGGTGGGTTTGGGTTTAAATCCTCCATGTCTTTAAATGTCAGGGGGGAAAGATCATGTCCTTTTTTTATCAGGTGAACCAGGAGGTTTTCTCAATGTTTTTGATCATGATGAATTCTCTGATTAAAAGATGCACATGGATACTTGGTGGTGATTGTTATGTCCTTTGGTGCAAATAGAGATTAAATGTTGCAGATTAACAGGGAAACGGGTTCATATTGAAGAGGCAATATGTGACCCATGCTGGCAAAATCAGTCAGAAGTCGCGTCATGACGAGCTGCAGGCACAAGAAGTCATAAATCATGACTTTCTTCGTTTGCTAGTGGCAAGTCCCGGGAAAACCCCCATGAGTGCCTGGTATCACTGGAAAGCTTAGAAATCGTACTTTCCAAAAATATATTTGTTTTGGTGGAACCTTCAAGGATTCAGGGATTTTTTTTTTTTTTAATTTAAGTTTTTGGAAAGGGTATATACGTCATTACAGCACTGCATTGTTTACATTTTCATCACATGTTCCCTTTTTTTTTTATTTGACAACATTGGAAGAATAATTATTACAACACCCCTTTTTTTTAAGTGAAAGAAAAAGGGAAATTAAAGAGAACAAAAAAAAAACGAGCAGAAAACAAAAAACAAAATAAAATAAAAAATAAATAAATAAATAAAAGTAAAAGAGCATCTGAGTAGCGTTTGAACAAAGAGCGGTGCCATTATTGAAATGGTATTTGTCAAAGATTAGATCTAATGGAAGACACATATGCGTTCCAGGGTTGCCAAAAGTTAAGAACCCATCCATGTCCTGTCTCAGTGCGAATGTCAACTTTTCCATCGAGTAAATGTCTTGGATCACATTAATCCAATCTTCAGGTGTAGGACAATCCTTCAACATCCATTTTTTAGTTAGAGCTTTTTTACTTGCCAATATTAAAACAGTGAATAAGTATTTTTCTCCTTGTCTTTCCAGTGAGTCCGGTAGTAAACCCAAATACAAAGTTACAAAAGAAAAGGGAACTGTTATTTTGAATATTTTCCCCAATATTGTCTGTACATTGGTCCAATATTGGTGGATAACTGGGCATGACCAAAACGCATGAAAATGATTTGCAGTCTCTTCACCACACAAGCGCCAACAATTCAACCCCTTATGAGTAAATTTGTTTTGTGCAGGTGTTCTGAAAAATCTTACCAAATTTTTCCATCCAAATTCTCTCCACTGCAGGGATGAGGTACTTTGCCATTGCTGTTTATTTAGCTTTTTCCATATTTCCAGTTATAAAGTGAAATTCCCCTCTTTTTCCCATCTCTCTTTTATATATGATGTGTTGTCTCCTTTTAAGTCTTGAAGACCTTGGTATATTTTAGAGATGTATCTGATCCCTGGGATCCCTTTATATGCCATTAAGAAAACCTTCAGAACACCTGACTGGGCCCTTTCCAAATCCTCCTTTTTAAGTATATTGTTTATGTGGTGTCTAAGCTGAAAGAACCTGTAAAGGTCTTGATTTATTAGACCTTGTTTTTTCAAATCTTCAAAACTTCTTAAAATTTGCCCTTTAAAAAATCGTAATATTTTATCAGTCCGTTCTCTTTCCACTTTTTAAATCTAGTGTCTGTTTTATTAGGAGTAAAGTCTTGATCATAGGCAATCCATTGCAGAAATTGATAGGGCTCTTTAGTTTGATTCTCTCTGACTATCTTAAACCAAATTTTTAGCGGGGTCTCTATCCTCGGGTTAGTGTTATTCAAAAGTTTAGGTAAGGCATTGTTCCCTATTATCGCCTGTAGGGGGATGTCACTTGTTATTTGGCATTCCATCTCCTTCCATTGTGCAGTGTAGACTGGGTTACATATCTCTACTAAAGTTTTAATTTGTGCGGCTTTAAAATAGACCCTGATATTTGGCAGGGCGAGCCCACCTTTGTCTTTGTTTAGCTGTAGGGTTCTATATCTGATTCTAGGTCTCTTGCCCTGCCATATGAATCTTGAGATCCTTCTGTCCAGTTCTTGCCATGTTTTTTTGGGAGGTTCTACCGGTATTGTTTGGAAAAGGTATAGAAGACATGGAAGTATATTGATTTTGACTGCTTCAATTCTTTGTGCAGTACCCAAGAATGGTATCATATTCCATCTTGCTAGATCAGATTTTATTTTTGCCACCAGTGGATCATAGTTTAGTGTTATAATTTTGTTGAGTTGTTTCGGGATATTGACCCCCAGATATTTCATAGATTCCATCGCCCAGTTAGTTGTGAGTTTGCTTAGTAAATATTGATTTGGTCATAGTTGAATGTTAAAACTTGGGTTTTATGCATGTTTAGTTCATACTAGACTGGTCACACAATACTGATGCACTCTACAAGAAGGGACAGCGCAGGCTGTTCCTGCTGAGGAGACTCAGGTCTTTTGGTGTACAAGGGGCGCTGCTGAAGTCATTCTATGACACGGTGGTGGCATCAGCCATCACTTTTGGAGTGGTCTGCTGGGGCAGTGGCATTACTGCAGCCGATAGGAAGAGACTGAACAAACTGATTAAGAAAGCTAGCTCTGTCCTGGGGCAGCGCCTTGATCCGATGGAGGAGATAGGAGAGAGAAGGACGGTGGCTAAACTGTCATCTCTGCTGGAGTCCGAGTTCCACCCTATGCAGGACATACTGAATGCACTGAGGAGCTCATTTAGCAGCAGACTACATCATCCCAGGTGCACAACCGAGAGGTTTCGTAGGTCCTTCCTACCAACGGCTGTCAGACTGTACAACCTAAGCAGGGCTGCTCGCAGAGATAGCAAAAAGACGTAACAAACTAATAGTTTTTTGAATGCAAAAGATGCAATAGACTTACACAATGGTCCTCTCCGGCATACAACTAGGAACATACCGGTCGCTATGGAGGGTGAGAATATGTATGGGCACATAATCATACCATGTAGGATAACTAAGTAGACGGTTATGCTGTTTCATTCCATCTAGCAACAATGCTCTGCACTGTGTGTGTTTATATATTTGCATATTTATTCCATCTAGCTACAATGCTCCGTACTGTGGGTGTTTATATATTTATATATCTACATATTATTCCATC
Source organism: Pholidichthys leucotaenia (assembly GCA_020510985.1). Lineage (NCBI taxonomy): Eukaryota > Metazoa > Chordata > Actinopteri > Cichliformes > Pholidichthyidae > Pholidichthys > Pholidichthys leucotaenia. Next base: position 242,277,394 of record CM035844.1, read on the forward strand.
TAGCTACATTGCTCCGCACTGTGTGTGTTTATATACTTGCATATTTATTCCACCTAGCTGCAATGCTCCGTACTGTGGGTGTTTATATATTTACATATTTATTCCATCTAGCTACAATGCTCTGCACTGTGTGTTCATATATTCATATATTTATTCCATCCAGCTACAATGCTCTGCACTGTGTGTCTGTGTGTGTGTGTATATATATATATATTTTATAGTAATACGTACATATGTTTATTAGCTGCTCTTGCTTGCTTGTTTTTTTTTTTTTTTTTTTTTTTCTTGCCTTCTGATTGTTGCTCTGAGTGTTGCTATCCCTGTGCTGTTGCAATCCTGGAATTTCCCCGTTGTGGGACTAATAAAGGCTTATCTTATCTTATACCCCGATAAATCTCCATACTCTGAAAAAACTGAGATTAGTTCTGGAAAAGAGGTGTCCGGCTGCCCCAGGTATATTAAAATGTCATCAGCAAAGAGTGCTATTTTATGTTCCTTCTGACCAAGTGTAATACCTTGAAATTTGATTTTGTCTTATCCATTGGCTCAGAGGTTCTATGAAGATTGCAAAGAGCAGTGGAGACAAGGGGCAACCCTGACGACATCCTCTTTCCAGCTCAAAAGATGATGATAAATTACCGTTAATCCTTATTTTAGCTGTTGGTTTTTTATATAATGCCTGGATAGTTCTAATGAAGTTGTTATGAAAATTGAAACTGGATAAGATTCTATATAGGAAAGACCAGTCGACCAAATCGAATGCTTTTTCAGCATCTAATCCCAATATGACTGCATTCAAGTTATATTTTTTTTATATGATGAATTATGTGTAAAGTGCGTCTAATGTTGTCTTGTGTCTGTCTTTGTCTTATAAAACCTGTTTGGTCTAAATGAATTAAGTCTGTCAGTATATTTTCTAACCTTTTGGCAAGGATAGTGGTAAAAAGCTTATAGTCCTGATTTAATACACTGATTGGTCTGTAGTTGGAGCATTTTTTTTTTTTTTTTGTTACTTATTTGTACCCGTAGGTAGATTTGGTTTGCAGTCTGGTGACAAGCCACCGGCTGCTGGTCGCTGCATGCGCGAGCGCCCTAAACCTACATGTTTTTGGTATGCGGGAGGAAACCGGAGAAATCCCGGAGTAAACCCACGCAACACAGGGAGAACATGCAAACTCCACACAGCTCACTGTTGGTCGGGGGCTGGGATCGAACCCACGATCTCATGATCCCCGCGATCCCCCGGCCGAGGGTAAAACTGTGCTGCCACAGTGCTAAACCACTGCGCCACCGTGCAGCCCATTCTAGTTTATCCTTTTCAGGTTTAGGTATGACTGCAATGACCCCTTCTCTCCAGGAGGGGGGGATTTCCCCTGTGTGGAGGACATAGTTAAATGTTTTCAGGAGGAGAGGAGATAGTTGCTGTTTAAAGGTTTTGTACCACTCTGCTGTATAGCCATCTGTTCCTGGGGATTTGTTAGCTTTAAGTTTCATAATTGCTTTTTCTAATTCTTTAGGTTGTATTTCTGACAGTAGTGTTTTATTTTGAGACTCAGTAAGTTGGGGAAGGTTTAATGTGTTTAGGAATGCTTCGGATGCGCTTTTATGATTTTTGAGGGAGTACAAGTTCTTATAGTAGTTCTCGAAGCTTTTAAGAATATCCTGAATTCTAAATTTTCTTTCCTTTGATACTGGGTCTCTGATTTTGTAGATTGCTCTCTCCGTTTGTTGTTTCCTCAATTTATAGGCTAGTAATTTTGCCGATTTGCTGCCTGCTTCATAGTATTTTTGTTTCAGAAATGTAAGTTTCTTCTGGATTTCTATTGTGTAGATCTCATTTATTTGTTTTTTAATTTCCTTAATTTTGAGCGAGTCATTAGAATGAGTGTTGTCTTTGTGCTCTTTTTCTAGGTTCTTAAGTTCTAACTCTAATGTGGTTAGTTTTTCTTGTCTCCAGTTTCTTTTGGATTGCCAGTTTTGCAATAATCTTTCCCCTTATTACCGCTTTGCATGCGTCCCACACTATTAAAGGGGATACTTCTCCATTATCATTTTCTTCCAAATATCTGAGAATATCTGATTCCAATTCATCTTTCAGTGGTCCTTTCAGGGCATTTGAATTTAACCTCCAAGAAAATGTATTATTTGTGTATTTTTGGATACTTAAGTCCATATAGATCGGACTGTGGTCAGAGAGATCCATCAGTCCTATTTTACATATTTTTACTCTTCCAATGTCTCTATTAAACATAAAAAAAATAGTCAATCCTTGAGTATGATGAATGTGGTGCTGAGTAAAATATATAATCTTTTACACTGGGGTTGAATTCCCTCCACACATCAGATTCACATTTCTTTTAATAGCATCCGAGTTTTCCTATTTTGAGTGTTATTTTGATGTGGAGAATTACCTGATGCATCCCAGTATGGATTCAGTCTTAGATTGAAGTCTCCACCACATATCACTAAACCTTGGGCTTTAGTTATCATTAGGTCAAATACATTTTTAGAAAATTTCCAGTTAGCCCTTGGAGGTGCGTATACATTCAGCAGGGTGATATCTTCTCCCTCTAGCCACCCAAGTACCAAACTGTATCTCCCTTCTTTATCTTTGTGTTCTGATTTTTTTTTTTTTCAAATGTAATTTTGGTTGAGATCAATGTCGCTACTCCCCTCCTCCTCCCTGACTTATATGAAGATGAAGAGATCATTTTAAACCCTTGTCTATTGAGTTTAGTGTGCTCCACATCTGTTAGGTGGGTTTCTTGTAAAAAATATTATTCCTGCTTTGTCTTTTTTCATTTTGCCTAGAATCTTGGATCTTTTACATTATGAGATTATTTTGGTTACACCCTGTTTCTCCATTGTGTTGTCTTATTTAGTATAACAGTGTGGTGGCCCTCTTTTATGCTACTCAGAAACTGAAAGAACATTAAGAACATAAAAAAACATTAAGAACATAGTGTATAAAACTTTAAAACAAAAAACTGACAAAAGAACTTCCTGAGCTGAGGTCTTTTTTAGTAGTGATGGCAAAATCGAAACAGTGTTCTGGAACGTTCCGAAACCTAGGCAGAACTTGTGATTCGAAACACTGTTCCGAGGTCTGTATCAGAAGGACGGTGTCACGTGACTCTTCCATATCACGTTCCATTCCGCCCCCAGTTGTTTTGAAACGTCACAGTTGTTTTTGTTTCAGCAAGTGAATACAAATCCGTGTATGGTTCCTTCATTTGTAATTCCAATTCAAAATAAAATCAGAAAAAACAAATTTTTGGTCTCATTTTTGTTTTGTCCTTTTCTAAACTTAGGTAGAAAAAATATATTATCAAATTTTGGGACATACCTGTGTTTAATTTTGCTCTTATTGTTTTATAGTCAAAACAAAAATATTAAGTTATTATTTTGGTTTATTATTTTGCAACACTGGAAGTGTTAGTGTTAGTGTAGGTGATGAGTTTAATCAGTTATTTAAAGTGTCTCTAGTTTTATCTATGATGTCTGACCTCCATTACACAAAATTAAAATGCCTATTATATGAAAACTAGTGATGGCAAAGTCAAAACAGTGTTTTAGTGCGTTACCGAAACCGAGGTGGAACTTCTGAATTGAATCAATATAAACTGTGGTCTATATTAATCATTTATTCCATAACCTACATATGTTTAAGCATGTGAGAATGTTTGGTGATTACATATGTAAGGCGACTTCACACCTCAGAACAGGACAAAGAGTCTCAACCGCCAGTGAAGATCAAAGAGCATCCGAGGCGCTGCGGTGGAGACCGGATGGGTTGCCCTGACCCCCCAGGGCCAGGCGAAGGAGTACGAAGACAATGGGGGGATTAAGATAATGAGGGATGTCAGCTTTTGATATGCATGTCTTTTGTTATGTGCGAGTATAAGTTCGTAGAGCCGAAGGTGTTCACTCTCTTTCCTTCTTCTGCTGCTGCACCTAGATGAGACTTGTTAGAGGAGTTGATAATAAACTTTGGTTTATATATCACATCGCCTTGTTCTTTCAAGCTCTTCTACACTGGTGACCCTGACGCGAGCATGGACCAGAGGCGTTCCCCCGCGATCGACTCATCTGTGGCGACCCAGGCAGACACCGGCGCCCACGCAGACAGGGGAACAGATGGACGACGTTCCCCCTCGGCAGAAGTGATTGAGAGGGCTCAACCGAGCACCAGCACCGCTGAGAGAGCCGAAGCAAGGCACTCTCACCCTGCGGACACATCAATCACGGTCCACACAAACGCCGTCACTGTCAAGCTGCCGGACTTCTGGCAGGAAGACCCCGCCTCGTGGTTTCAGCAAGCTGAAGCCCAGTTTACACTGGCGGGCATCACGGCTGACGATACGAAGTTCTATCACATCGTCGCCAAACTCGACGCTGCCACTTCGAGGTGTGTGCGGAGCATTATCCAGCGGCCGCCGGCCCAAGACAAATAAAAAGTACTGAAAGCAACCATCGTGGCAAATTACGTCCCCTCAGCCGAAGAGAGAGCCGAGAGGATCCTGGCGGTCTACGGCCACAGAGGATGCAGACCCAAGGCCCTCATGGAGGACTTGCTGCAACTTAAAGAAGAGGACAATGACAACTTCCTCTTCCAATTCATATTCCTCAGTACGCTGCTGCCACACATGAGGGACGCTTGCCAACATGCGATGCAGCACCCAGCAAGACTTCCGCATGCTGGCTCACGAAGCTCAACGGCTCGTCAATGCCTGCAAGGAGCAGACACCCACAGCAGCATCCGCAGACTTCAACGCTGATGCCCGGAGCCACGGGGAGCCACAAACCACCGAGCAGAACCAGCCCGCGGTGACAGCGACACGGCCAAAACGTAACAGACGGAGCGACGTTTATTACCACCACCGCTTCGCTGAGAAGGCTCACAAATGTGTTCCCCCCTGCAAATTCACGATTTCGGGAAACGCCAAAGCCGAGAGCCGTTAACAGCTGCGGTTCTCGGCGAAAAAAGCAAGCTGTTATATGTGACGGACGGACACACCGGCAAGCAGTTCCTTATTGACACGGGAGCTCAACTAAGTTTTGTCATGCCCTCCCAAGCAGATCGGGCCATGGGCACCCGGGGCAATGGAGCGGTGGCAGCCAACGGCTCCAGCATCGACACTTTTGGCGAAAAGAGCCTGCACCTCCGCATCCACGGCCGCAACTATAGATGGACATTTGTTGTAGCGGCGGTGAGTTTTAACTTGTTGGGCGCAGATTTTTTTGTGTGCACATGGGTTATTAGTTGATCTAGCGAACAGACGCTTGGTTAATGCACTGTCCTTTGCTTCTATTCCCTGCGCAGCTCGAGTTTCTCCACCACCCGTGCAGGCCAGCGTCACCACAGCAGGAGGTAAGTTTGATCAACTCCTCACCCAATTTCCAGCACTCACACTTCCCAAATTCTCAGCCACAGTGGCTAAACACGGGGTTGAACACTTTATTCCCACAACGGGCCCACCTGTATTCGCCAAAGCTCGGCGCTTAGACGCGACCAAGCTCGCCATAGCTCGGGATGAGTTTACTACCCTTGAAAAATTAGGCATTATCAGATGCTCGAAAAGCCCCTGGGCGTCACCACTTCACATGGTCCCGAAATCCGACGGTTCTTGGAGACCGTGCGGCGATTACCGCAGGTTAAACAATGCGACAGCGCATGACCGCTACCCAATTCCTCACATTCAAGATTTTTCACTACATCTGGCGGGTGCGCGCATTTTTTCAAAAATAGACCTGGTCCGCGGTTATCATCAAGTCCCAGTTCGAGCAGAGGACATTCCTAAAACAGCTGTAATAACCCCCTTCGGCCTTTTTGAATTTTTGCGGATGCCTTTCGGCCTCAAAGGCACTGCTCAAACCTTTCAGCGGATGATGGACGCAGTTTTACGCGACCTCCCTTTCGTGTTCGTCTACCTCGACGATATGCTGGTAGCCAGCCCGTCTGAGGAAGAACACGAGCGGCATCTCACTATGGTTTTTCAGAGGCTAGAAGAGCACGGGTTAATAATCAATCCAGCCAAATGCAAATTCGGCGTGTCACAAATTGATTTTTTAGGACTCAGAGTTTCTCCGAAGGGGGCAGTCCCACTGCCAGACAAAGTTCATGCGATAAAAAGTTTCCCACGGCCACAAACGGTCAAATCGCTGCAAGAATTTTTAGGAATGGTTAATTTTTACAACCGTTTCCTCCCCCACGCAGCTCAGCTCATGCAGCCCCTATATGACGCGCTCAGAAAACAAAAACCTTCCAACGTGGTCGAATGGACCCCGGAGCGCGAACGCGCCTTCGCGGAAGTAAAAAGTGCCCTAGCTAATGCCACATTGTTGGTTCACCCCGATCCCTCGGCCCGCATTGCGCTAACCACAGACGCTTCGGACCTGGCCATAGGGGCAGTTGTAGAACAACACGTCAGCGGAATCTGGCAACCTTTGGCATTCTTCAGCAAATCGCTAAACCAAACTGAGCATAAATACAGCACTTTTGACAGGGAGCTGCTAGCGCTTCATTTATCCATCCGCCACTTCCAGTTCTGGTTAGAAGGGCGGCGTTTCACGGCTTTTGTAGACCACAAACCGCTCACCTTTGCGATGGCTAAAATTTCCGAACCGTGGTCAGGCAGGCAACAAAGACAGCTAGCTGCGATTTCAGAGTTCACCACAGACATTCGACATGTGGCAGGCAAACTTAACATGGTAGCAGACTACCTCTCTCGCGCTGTGACATCGCCAGAGCGCGAGGAGACAGATTATACTACCGCAGCCGCAGAGCTTTTCACCAACACGGACACATATGCAGCACCAATCCACGCAGGGATAGATAGACAGCCATGGCAGAGGAGCAAAGTAGTGACGCGGACGTGTGCGCACTCCTGTCTGGACCAACAGGGTTAAGCTGAAATCGCAGCTGGAGGAAAGGGGTTTACGCAACGGTGTGCCCCCGCTAATATGCGATATCTCAACTGGCCGACCTCGCCCGTTAGTCCCAGCTGCATGGCGCCGCCGTATTTTCGACTTGATTCACTCCCTCGGTTAAAATGGTCGCCGAAAAGCTTGTGTGGCCTGGCCTGTGCAAAAACGTAAAAGAATGGGCAAAAACTTGCATTTCTTGTCAGCACGCCAAAATACACAAACACACAAAAGCCCCTCTAGAGCCTTTTCCAATCCCTGCTAGAAGGTTCGACCACGTTCATGTCAACCTCGTGGGGCCACTACCTTCCTCCCAAGGTTTCACACACCTGTTAACAATGATAGACCGCACCACGCGCTGGCCAGAGGCAGTCCCTCTGGCGTCAACCACAGCGGAGGAAGTCGCGCGCGTTTTTTTTTGACAAACTGGGTGGCACGTTTCGGCGTCCCATCGGACATCACGTCCGATAGGGGGCCTCAATTTGTCTCGGAGCTTTGGTCAGCCATGGCCAGCAGCTTAGGGACGACAATTCACCGCACCACCGCTTATCACCCTCAGGCTAATGGGTTATGCGAGCGTTTTCACAGATCTTTAAAGGCCGCCCTCAGAGCCTCACTAACGGATACAAATTGGGTAAATAAACTTCCCTGGGTTTTATTGGGGTTGCGTGCTGCGCCCAAGAGGATCTAGACGCCTCTCCAGCAGAATTAGTTTTTGCACAACCTCTCAGGCTCCCGGGTGAATTTTTACCAGAGAACCCAGAGCCAAGGCATCTCCCTGCCCCGAGGTTTTTAGGCAGCAATGGACCGGACTCTCTCCCCGGACTGGCACATCACTCTTTTCCACGGGTTTTTGTTCCCCAAGCTCTAAAAAACGCTGAATTCGTTTTTGTTAGGCATGAAGCTTTAAAACCAACTTTCCGCCCACCATACGATGGGCCATTCAGAGTGCTGGAACCTGGTGATAAACACTTTGTGCTTGATTTTGGGGATAGAAAAGAAACAGTCAGCATTGACAGACTTAAACCTGCCTTCTTGTTGAGAGACGAGCCTGCACGGTTGGCGAGAGCACCTCGGCGGGGTAGACCCCCCAAGAGAAAAGACTCAGCCCCCCTGCAGGGAACAATTAATCACTCTCCTTCCCAAGCTGCAGATTCCTTACAGGAAGGTCCCAGCAGGACGCCCAAGCGGACCCACAGCAGATTCGGGAGAAGATTAAAACCCAGACGGCACAGAGACTGATGCAAACTACTCAACAGTTGTTCACTAATTGTGCTGTAACAGTTTAGGACTGACCTGTGATTTTACTATGCTGTTATGATTACCACTGAACTCTCTTAGGAGCATGGCTGCTGGAAAGTTTCTTCTGTGGCAAGAGGTGTAGCAGTTAGTATGTCATAATAATTATCTTAAACTGTGAATTTTTCTATTGTCCTTTTCTTAGTCGTTTGGGGGGGGGCTGTGGTCTATATTAATCATATATTCCATAACCTACATATGTTTAAGCATGTGAGAATGTTTGGTGATTACATATGTAAGGCGACTTCACACCTCAGAACAGGACAAAGAGTCTCAACCGCCAGTGAAGATCAAAGAGCATCCGAGGCGCTGCGGTGGAGACCGGATGGGTTGCCCTGATCCCCCAGGGCCAGGCGAAGGAGTACGAAGACAATGGAGGGATTAAGATAGTGAGGGATGTCAGCTTTTGATATGCATGTCTTTTGTTATGTGCGAGTATAAGTTCGTAGAGCCGAAGGTGTTCACTCTCTTTCCTTCTTCTGCTGCTGCACCTAGATGAGACTTGTTAGAGGAGCTGATAATAAACTTTGGTTTATATATCACATCGCCTCGTTATTTCAAGCTCTTCTACATAAGCAATTGAATTGCAATATAAGCTGCAGCTTCAGCCATCACCCATTTCTGATAACTTATGTTGAACTGTATAATCAGAGGAGTTATTGTTTAATTTGACCTTGTTGGATTTTTTTCCCCTTTGTTATATTATTGTTTCTTTTTAATCTTTACTTTTAATCTATCCAAAATAAATCAATAAAAATCATTGTTCCGAGGTCTGTATCAGAAAGAGGATGTCACGTGACTGTTCCATTTTGCGTTCCATTACGTCACCAACTGTTTTCAAACTTCACCGTTGTTTTATGCAGTGATTGTGTTATCCCGTTTCTCAAATGGAATAATAAAATGCTGCCATTACACAATATTAAATTGCCTATTCTATGCACAATTTGTGTGTTATATAAATACTTTATATGTAAAATACTAATTTCTCGTGTCCTTGCCTGATTGGCTGCTGGTTCATCAGCCCACATACCTGAAACATTTAAAAGCTCCTCTGAAGTGCAGTTTGTTTGTGAAGGCTTGCCTCTCTGAGTGTCTTGGACTGAGCTGCTTTTGGATTTACATTATTTGGAAATGGATGGGAGTAGAAAGTGTCCCAGGTCAGCTGTCTGGGATCACTATGACCTTCTTGAGGGGAAAAAAAGTTAAATGTATGCACTGTATGCAACATCTTGCATTTTGTAACAATACAAGTAGGTGGAGACCCCTACGGACAAAACATCCTGACGCCTGCATTCCTAGCACAACACAACCGAGTGCTGAATCAAGCCATGGCCAGTGTAATGTTTATGGTGTGGGTGACCCCACAGCCACGGACAAGCAGAGCGCTCAGCTGGAGCAATTAGCATAGCAGTGTGATCTATGGACTGATATCAATATGTAGATGTGCCTTGTAACCTCTTTTGTCCTACAGCTCCGGAGCAGAGAGGAATTCCGGCCAGTAATCCTGCTATTGTTATGTGTGACTCTCAAATGCAAATGTCCATGCTTACTGCTGTGCATGTATTGTCTGTAGCTGGGTATATAAGTCAACCATATTGCTCATTCTCTCTCTCTCTTACTGCTCATCTGACTACACGTAGTCCCTGTCCGATCACGAGAGCCTGAGGGCTCACTCCAGTACTCTTATACAGTGCTGGGTGTGGCGGCATGAGATAAAGCGGCGTTGTTGGAGGTTTTAAGTAAGTTTATTATATCATACCGCCGTCACGGGATCCCCTCTCCAGCCCAAGTGTGTGCAGGCTGGATGGGGATCCTCTGGCTCTCAGAGAAGAAGAGACAGAGTGCGTGTCTGCAGCAGAGGTTGAAGTGTGAGTGAGAGGAAGTGTTAGAGAACCTGTGCAGTATTTATACCCAACTCAAACAATACATCAAAGCAGATTCACAGCAGTTTGTCTGATCAAAGGGACTGCAGAACAGGCATGAGATATTTGCATTTGTGAGACATACATCACAATAGGCAGATTTGCTAGACTCTGCTCCAGCTGCAGAACAAAGAGGTTAACAGGCACATCTACACATTGATCTGAGTCTCTAGGTCACAGTAAGGACAGGACGCATGAACACAATGCATGAAAGGTGACATTATCACAGTAGTGTAGCGGAAAAAACCAGGAGTAGCGAGTTGTCTCTCCTTAGTCTGTTTGTGGGGGTTTTCCCAAACCGCCACACTGGGGTGAGTTCTGTGATGGCGATGAATAAAATCCACATTTAAACCTCAGTTCGCCGTGCCTTATTTCACCACAATGGCATGTATTCATGTTCTTTTAATACACATACGAGTATACATTTATTATTTATACACCTGTGGCTTATATATTCGTACCTGCATATTGTGTAAGCCCAAGACGAAGTTGAGATTACATATGTGCTGACCTCATGCCTGAGAAGAGGACAATGGGCCTAGACCGCCTGCGGAGAACACCTGGACGTGGAGGCACGGCGGCAGAGGCCGGAGAGGACTTCCTGACCCCGGAGGCATGGCGGCAGGGGCCGGAGAGGACTTCCTGACCCCCTGAGGCCAGTCGGGAGACTGAGACCAGGAGGGGGGTTTAGAGACAAGAGGGGGGTAACAGGGATGTGTGATGAACCATGTCATCGCTAAGCTGGACAACCGCACGGCTCGGTGCATGCAGAGCTTGGTACAGCAGCCACCCGCCACCGACAGATACGGCAGGTTGAAAGCTACCCTCATCAAGTTTTTCACGCCCTCAGCCGAAGTGAGGGCTAGGAGGCTCCTGGCTTTGCTCAACCAGGGAGGACACAGGCCAAGCACCCTGATGGAAGACATGCTACAGCTGAGGGGGTCAGACAACAATGGTTTCCTTTTCCAGTATATCTTCCTAACTAACCTCCCGGCGCACATGAGAGGGGCGCTGGCCGGCGTACGTTGTGAGACCCAGGAGGATTTCCGGGAGCTGGCCCAGGAGGCAGAGAGAATCCTGGACGCCTGCGGCGAGCAGACGACGGCAGCGGCGACCCAAGGCAGCGGTGAGCCAGGGGCAGCAGTCCCAACCCTGCCAACAACGGCAGCAGCGCGGCCTCGACGCGGTGGAGGTGATGGTTCAGTGGCAGAGGCACGGCCCCGACGCAGCCGAGGAGAGGATCTCTGCTTTTATCATCGGAGGTTCGCCGAGAGGGCACGCAGGTGTGTGCCGCCCTGCAGCTTCAGGAGTTCGGGAAACGGCAGGACCGAGGGTCGTTAGCAGCTTCGACTCTCGGTGAAAACAGCAAGCTGCTCTACATCACAGATGCGAGCTCCGGACGAGATTTCCTCATAGACACCGGAGCCCAAGTGAGTTTCATCACCCCAACTTATGCTGACCGGTTGGCTGGACCCCGTGGTAGCGGAGCCACTGCGGCAAACGGCTCGAGCATCAACACTTACGGGAAACGAACTTTGTCTTTATGTTTACATGGCTGCACATATGAATGGACTTTTGTCATAGTGGCGGTGAGTTTCAACATGTTAGGCGCTGATTTTCTGTGCTCACATGGTCTGTTAGTTGATCTTGCCAATAGGCGGCTGGTAAATGCACTCTCTTTTTACTCTCTTCCCTGTTCAGCTCGAGTGTCCCCGCCACCAGTACAGACCAACGTCGCCGCAGCAGGTGGTAAGTTCCACACACTCCTCACCCAGTTTCCAGCGCTCACCGTCCCTACTTTTTCGGCAACAGTTGCGAAACACGGAGTGGAGCATTTTATCACTACAGTGGGCCCCCCCGTCTTCGGAAAGGCCCGGCGTTTGGATGCAGCTAAGCTCTCCATTGCGCGCAAGGAGTTCGCCAGCCTGGAAAAACTGGGCATCATTCGCCGTTCGAAGAGCCCATGGGCTTCGCTGCTACACATGGTCCCGAAAGCTGACGGCTCCTGGAGACCTTGCGGCGACTACCGCAGAATAAATAACGCCACGGCGCATGACCGCTACCCAATTCCGCACATTCAAGATTTCTCGGTGCATCTGGCGGGGGCGTGCATTTTTTCTAAGATAGACCTGGTCCGCGGCTACCACCAGGTTCCGGTCCGGCCCGAAGATATCCCTAAAACAGCGGTAATAACCCCTTTCGGACTTTTTGAATTTTTGCGAATGCCTTTTGGCCTTAAAGGCGCCACACAAACATTCCAGCGCATGATGGATGCTGTGCTGCGCGACCTAAATTTCGTGTTTGTCTACCTCGACGACATTTTGGTCGCTAGTTCTTCAGAGGAGGAACACCACAAACACCTCACTACCGTTTTTCGGAGGTTGGGAGAGCATGGGTTAATTATTAACTCGGCTAAGTGCCAGTTTGGCGTGGCGCAGATCGATTTTTTTGGGCACCGCGTCTCCCCAGACGGGGCGATTCCGTTACCGGGCAAGGTGCGCGCAGTGGCAGATTTTCCCCGCCCACAAACGGTCAAATCATTACAGGAGTTTTTAGGCATGGTAAATTTTTATAACCGCTTCCTACCCCGCGCAGCGCAGCTCATGCAGCCTTTATATGCCGCGCTCAAAAAACAAAAAAAAACCTCCAACCCGATCGAGTGGTCCCCTGAGCGGGAGCGCGCATTCGCGGAGGTAAAAAAAAGCACTGGCTGACGCCACGCTGCTCGCTCATCCAGACCCTTCGGCCCGCATAGCTCTTACTACAGACGCATCAGACGTCGCCATGGGGCGGTTGTGGAACAGCATGTCGCCGGGGTCTGGCAGCCACTGGCGTTTTTTAGCAAATCCTTAAATGATGCCGAGCGCAAATACAGCACGTTTGACAGAGAGCTGTTAGCGCTTCATTTGGCCACCGGCCACTTCCAGTTCTGGCTGGAAGGTCGGAGTTTCACTGCGTTTGTCGATCATAAACCGCTCATACCCATATATTATACAGAATCATTAATCAGACAGTGAAGTATTGTTAGATTTTAATCATTTATTGGCTCACAGCGCATGAATATCAAAAATTACTTTTCTCGACAAATAGATGGTTAGGTAAAAATACATGATCTATGTCAAAATCATGGAGAGACGTCATGGAATTTATCTGCTCCAGCCAGTGGTGTCGTGGCGAAACATGGATCAGGTGCCATATGAGCCGTTAAATATACAGTATATTTCAACAGGTAAACAGTACTGAGTTGGGCATAAGATATATTTAGCAATTATGATGCATTTTAAGCCAAAACTAATGGATCTAGGATTAGAAGTAATTAAAATAAAGCAGTCCCAAGGTTACATGGAGAAATACGTGGATTAACTGGAAATACTGTATATCGTATTGAGTATTGCTGACTACATGTAAATACTGTATAAATATATATTCTCTGCATCAACAGTGAACTATACTTGTATTCATGTAGTATTGCCCTGGGAATTTTGACAATAAACCTTTGTACTTTTGCAGATGTCTCTATTTTGTTTTACAGTCTTCAGCAAATAATTGTGTTCGTTACTTTTCTTAAAATGAGCCATTATTTTCAAAGTCACTGATAAATGGTTCGTACTGTTGACTCTTTTCCCACCGGTGTCTGAAGAGACAAAATAGAAAATCATGATGCAAACACATAAATCACTAAATTGTTTATTCCAATCAGCAGCAAATTACAGATTATTTAGAATGTGCAAAATTCAAACTGTAAAAAAAAAAAAAGAAACTGAGACAAAACGTGACAAAAAATAAGCAACAGCACAACACAGACTGGATATGATAATCCTTGTGTGATTTTACATGTCGTCTTGTATATACAGCCGTGGACAAAATTGTTGGTACCCCTCTGTTAATGAAAGAAAAACCCACAATGGTCACAGAAATAACTTGAATCTGACAAAAGTGGTAATAAATAAAAATTCTATGAAAATTAACCAATGAAAATCAGACCATGCTTTTGAATTGTGGTTCAACAGAATTATTTTAAAAAACAAACTCATGAAACAGGCCTGGACAAAAATGAAAAGAAGATTGAAAATAGGCCATGTCACGCCGCGCCGCTCATCAGCGGCGCCACCTGCTCACACACCTGTCAACCATCAGCGGCGGGGAATATAAGCCGCCTCGCCCTGAGCTTCGGCCTGAAGCCGTTAGACTTCATCTCCCTTCCATGAGAAGCAATTACTCATCCTTCAGCACCACGCTAAGCGGTAAGAAGATCACTTACCTCACCTTTTGCAGTCTGCTCCCCTGTGCACAGGTGGATTCCTCGGCGGCGGACAACTCCGTCCCTCGTCCCTCCTCGCTGCTGCACCGAGTCCTGCAGGTGGCTGTCTCCCGGGGTCCCGTCCTTGAAGTGCCAGTCATCGGTCCCATACAAGTAAGCTTCTCTCCCTCGCCTATTCTCCTCCTGTGTTGGTGTGTGCCCGTCACCCTGTGTCTGTTCTTTCCCATAGGGTTGCCGGCTGAACGGTCTCCTGCCTCTGTGCCCGAAGCAGACGCCACCACCAACACATTAACATTCCGCAGACACACACCCATACATCCCTGTTGTTAATAAACAGTTTGAACTACTCTGAGCCTGTGTGTGTGCGTCTCCTGAGCCGAACGTTATGTCAGTATGGCTTCAGCAGAGCGGCTCGGCAGACGGCGGGCTCGCACACCGGTTTACCATCCTCGAGGCTCGAGTGGATCAGGTTGTTTATCAGCAACAGGTGATCCTAAATCAATTAGTAAATTTGACTAACCGATTGAACCGCCTGGACCCCCAACAGCCGTTCCCCCCGGCTCGCCAGGGTGGCGCGGCTCCTGCTGTTCCAGCGGCCGTCCAGCCGGCTCCAGTGGCACCGGTTCGGCTCACACCGATTCCGACCCCCGCCCGCTTTAGCGGTAAGCTCGGCGGAGCGCGGGGGTTCATTATGCAATGTGAGTCCGTGTTCCACCGTGTGCCCGGAGATTTTCCCTCGGATCACAGCCGAATTGGTTACATAGGGAATCTTCTGGAGGGGCGTGCGTTAACTTGGACCTACGCCGTAATGGCGAGGCCCAGTTATGCCACCCTCACCTATGGCCAATTCGTGAGGCGCTTTCTGGAGGTCTATGACCATTCTCAAACCGAGACGGTCCAGGTCGATCGGCTTCTCGCTCTCCAGCAGGGAAGCCGGTCGGCAGCGGACTACGCGGTCGACTTCCGGGTAGCGGCGGAGGAATTGGGCTGGGAGGAACGCTCCCTCTGTGGCCTGTTCCTCCGCAGCCTCAATGATGATCTGAGGGATGAACTGGCTGGACGGGATATCCCTGAAACACTAGCGGAGCTAACCTCCCTAGCCATCAGCTTGGACAACAGGCTGCGCGAGCGCTCCTCAGGACGGAAGTTGTCTACTTCGCGCCCTCGGGGAGCCTCGCTGCGCCTGCCCCAAGCTCGCCCCCTGGCGGCGCCGCCACCATCGTGCCCCGAGGAGTCGGAGCCGATGGTGACGGGCTGGACAAAGCTCTCCCCGGCAGAGAGACAACGCCGCCGTGAGTTGAATCTCTGCATGTATTGCGGAGACAGTCAACACACGGTGGAGCTTTGTCCACAAAAAGCCAAACGGCGGGGTCCGCGAGTCACTGTAGGGGGCCTCGCGGACGTCAATCGGTTAGGTCCACTCACTCAATTGAAGCTGCCCATCCGTTTCTGCCATAACCCCACTGGGCATCTCACCCACGCACTGGTGGATTCGGGCGCAGAAGGCAGCTTCATTTCACAGAGCCTGGCAACCCGTTTGGGCATCCGCTGTCAGGCACTGAGGAATCCCATCTCCCTAGTCAACCTCTCCCGTGCCTCCCTTGGGAGAGTGTCACACCAAACCATCCCCGTTCCGGTCATCATCTCGGGAAACCACCGGGAGGAGATGACCTTTTATGTCCTTCCCAACTCTGTGTCGCCCGTCATCCTGGGGTATCCCTGGCTTCGTCTTCACAACCCAGTCCTAGATTGGAAATCAGCTGGGGTATCGGCATGGAGTACATTCTGCATGGGCACCTGCCTTCAGTCCGCTGCCTGCTCTCCGTCCACTCCTCCCCCTGCGACGGACGTTGCACCCCCGGACCTGTCTCTGGTGCCTCCGGAATTTCACGACCTGGGTATGGTGTTCAGCAAGACGAAAGCTATGTCTCTCCCCCCTCATCGGCCCTATGACTGTGCCATCAACCTCCGCCAGCGGGCTCCCTTACCTTCTGGTCGGCTCTATAGCCTGTCAGCGCCGGAGAAGGAGACGATGAACGCCTACCTGAAAGAGTCATTAAGTGCTGGGATAATCCGCCCATCATCGTCACCCGTGGGGGCAGGGTTCTTCTTCGTGGGAAAAAAGGATGGGTCCCTCCGCCCTTGTATTGACTACCGGGCCCTCAACGATATCACGGAGAAGGACCGTTACACCCTGCCCCTCATGGACACTGCCTTCCACTCCCTCCAGGGGGCGACCTGGTTCACCAAGCTGGATCTACGCAGCGCTTACCACCTTGTCCGGATCCGGGAGGGAGATGAGTGGAAGACAGCCTTCCGTACCCCGAACGGCCACTTTGAATACCTGGTAATGCCGTTCGGGTTGACCAACGCTCCTGCCGTCTTTCAGCGCCTCATAAATGACATCCTCCGGGACTTCATCGGCCTTTTCGTGTTCGTCTACCTGGACGATATTCTCATCTTCTCCAAGTCCAGGGACGAGCACCAGGTCCACGTGAGGCGGGTCCTCCAAACGCTGCTGGAGAATCGTCTGTACGTGAAGGCAGAAAAATGTGAATTTTACGCCAGGACTACGTCCTTCCTGGGGTTCATCATCGCCCACGACAAGGTGCTCCCAGACCCGGAGAAGGTGAAGGCGGTGGTGGAATGGCCTACACCTGCATCCCGGAAGCAGGTGCAACAGTTCGTTGGCTTCGCCAATTTCTACCACCGCTTTGTCCTCAACTTCAGCTCCATCGTTGGACCACTGACCCGCCTCACGTCCCCGAAGGTCCTGTTCCGGTGGACCGAAGAGGTCGCTGCCGCCTTTAAGGCGCTGAAGGCGGAGTTCTCCTCCTCCCGGGTCCTTCGCCAGGTCGACCCCGCGCTGCAGTGCATCGTTGAGGTAGACGCCTCGGACACGGGAGTGGGGGCAGTGCTCTCCCAGCGGTCGCCGGACGATGGCGCCAAACGGCCCTGCGCCTTCTTCTCCCGGCGCTTGTCCCCGGCGGAGAGGAACTACGATGTGGGGGACAGAGAGCTCTTGGCCATCAAACTCGCCCTGCAGGAGTGGCGCCACTGGCTAGAGGGGGCGAACCTGCCGTTCGTGGTCCTCACGGACCACAAGAACTTAGAGTATCTACGATCTGCCAAGTGCCTGAACGCCCGCCAGGCGCGCTGGTCTTTGTTCTTCGCCAGGTTCCAATTTTCAATCACCTTCAGGCCTGGCTCTAAGAACGGCCTGCCTGACGCCCTCTCTAGGCAGTTCACTCCCGTGGAGTCGGAGGAGACGCCCCACTCCATCCTGCCCAGGTCGTGCGTCGTGGGAGCCATCTCGTGGGACATCAAGAGCAAGATCCGGAAGGCACAGGAGGTGGAACCTGACCCTGGCGGCGGACCTGAGGGGAGGCTGTTCGTGCCATCCGCGGTCCGAGGAGAGGTCATCCACTGGCTACACACCTCCAAGCTCACCTGTCACCCTGGCACCTCCCGGATGATAGACCTCCTCCAACGGTCCTTTTGGTGGCCAGGCCTGCGGAGGGATGCAGCCCGCTACGCCCGGGCTTGCCCAATCTGTGCCACCTGCAAGTCGGGAAATGCCCCTCCAGCGGGTCTGCTCCAGCCCCTGCCCGTCCCTGGCAGGCCCTGGTCGCACATCGCGTTGGATTTCGTCACCGGACTCCCCGTCTCCAACTCCTATGACACCATCCTGACCATCGTGGACCGCTTCTCCAAGGCCGTGCACTTCGTCCCCCTGTGAGGCCTCCCTACTGCTCTGGAGACGGCGGACCTCCTCGTCCAACACGTGGTCAGGCTGCACGGGATTCCGGTGGACGTGGTCTCGGACCGGGGCCCCCAATTTTCATCTGAGGTTTGGAGGTCATTCTGCAACGCCATCGGAGCCAAGGTGAGCCTCTCCTCCGGCCATCACCCCCAATCCAACAGGCAGTGTGAGCGGACCAATCAGGAGCTGGAGGCTGCGCTCCGCTGTGTGACCAGATCCAAACCCACGTCCTGGAGCAACCATCTTGCCTGGGTTGAATATGCTCATAATACCGCTCGCTCTTCTGCTACAGGGATGTCTCCCTTCAAGGCGTCCCTGGGTTACGACCCCCCGCTGTTTCTGGAGCAGGAGAGTGAGGTGACTGTCCCCTCAGTTAAAGCACATCTCAGGCAGTTCTGCTCCACCTGGGCTGCCGCGCGCAGTGCACTTTTACGCACTGCGGAGCGCAACAGGACTGTGGCGGACCGGCATAGAAGACCTGCCCTGGCGTACAGAGTTGGGCAATGTGTCTACGTTTCCACCCAGGACGTCACTCTAAAAGGCGAGAGGAGAAAGTTGGCACAGCGCTTCATGGGTCCCTACCCCATCACCCGGATCATCAACCCGGTGGCTGTGCGCGTGGCTATTCCCCCCTCCCTCCGCATCCATCCTACCTTCCACGTGTCAAAGGTGAAGCTGGCAGTCACCAACCCCCTTTGCCCTCCTCCTGCGGCGCAACCCGCGCCCCGGATGATTGGTGGCCATCCTGCCTGGTCCGTCTCCTCCATCCTAGACTCCCGGCGCCGGGGTCGCGGGTTGCAGTACTTGGTGGACTGGGAGGGCTATGGGCCCGAGCACCGACAGTGGGTGCCCCCGTCGTTCGTGTTGGACCCATCGCTCATCGCCGACTTCCACCGAGCGCACCCTGAGAAGCCATCGCCAGGAGGCGCTGCTAGAGGGGGGAGTACTGTCACGCCGCGCCACTCATCAGCGGCGCCACCTGCTCACACACCTGTCAACCATCAGCGGCGGGGAATATAAGCCGCCTCGCCCTGAGCTTCGGCCTGAAGCCGTTAGACTTCATCTCCCTTCCATGAGAAGCAATTACTCATCCTTCAGCACCACGCAAAGCGGTAAGAAGATCACTTACCTCACCTTTTGCAGTCTGCTCCCCTGTGCACAGGTGGATTCCTCGGCGGCGGACAACTCCGTCCCTCGTCCCTCCTCGCTGCTGCACCGAGTCCTGCAGGTGGCTGTCTCCCGGGGTCCCGTCCTTGAAGTGCCAGTCATCGGTCCCATACAAGTAAGCTTCTCTCCCTCGCCTATTCTCCTCCTGTGTTGGTGTGTGCCCGTCACCCTGTGTCTGTTCTTTCCCATAGGGTTGCCGGCTGAACGGTCTCCTGCCTCTGTGCCCGAAGCAGACGCCACCACCAACACATTAACATTCCGCAGACACACACCCATACATCCCTGTTGTTAATAAACAGTTTGAACTACTCTGAGCCTGTGTGTGTGTGTCTCCTGAGCCGAACGTTATGTCAGGCCATAGGGACATGAACATGACCATAGGGACATGTTCAACCAAGATGTGTCCTCTAATTAACATCACAGGTGTCTACAAACTTGTAATCAATCGGCCTATTTAAAGGGTGACAAGTAGTCACTGTGCTGTGACCATTGTGGGCTTTTCTTTCATTAACAGAGGGGTACCAACAATTTTGTCCATGTGTGTGTGTTTGGAGTATTTATTCCTTTAGTTTTTGTTTAAATTGTCCAAGCTTTGTACATGATTTTAATTCAGGTCCAAAAGCGTTCCACAGTCTGACTCCTTGCACTGAAACACAGTGTTGCTTGGTAGTAGTTCTCAGACCCAGAACTCACTGGAGAGACAACATCTCCCAGTTGGTCTGGGAACACCTTGGTATCCTCTCTGAAGATCTGGAGCAGGTGGCTGAGGAGAGGGAAGTCTGGGCTTCTCTGCTTGAACTGCTGCCTCTGCGACCCGGACCTCTGGAAAAGTGGTAGAAGATGGATGGATGGATGTCATGTATGGGAGCATTAATGAATGATACAAAGTCTACAGTGTGGGTTGATTCAGCAAATATTTCACTCTGCGCAGTATTGTGACTGATTTGCATATTTTACCTTTAATATAATTAATATGTGACTTCCAACACAGTTTATTATCAATTATTACACCAAGGATTTTAATTTTGGATACCCTTTCAATCTCTACACCATTTATACTGAGTTTAAATACTGAGTTGTTGTGATGGTGTGAAATAACGTTATCAATAAAATTTAGCCACCGCTGTGTCGCCCTGGTTTCAAGTGTGGGTGGTGTTTTGTGCTTGTATTGCTAAAATATAAAAGGAAGAACTACAATGGGTCTCAAATATTTGTAATGTGTTCTATTACTGAATGAGTTTAAAGATGAAATACTATACACATATAAACTAAATTCTAATGGTGACTGAACATCTCCCATTCCCCAAGGTGCAAGATACACTATTATGACTAGAACTCATAAAGGATCACAGAAATGATCTGATAAAAATAAATAAACAAGCGGTTTATTTTATGGTGGCTATTATTGGATGTGCCATTCATTTTCAATTACTCTGTAATTAATATTCACACAAATAAATCTCAATTCAGTCCCTTTTGTGGCTTATATTAATCATATATTCCATACCTACATATGTATAGACATATTAGAATGTTTAGTGATTACATATGTGGAATGACCTCACGCCTCAGAACAGGACAAGAGGTCTCAACCACCAGCGAGGATCAAAGAACAGACTGAGTCGCAGCGGTGGAGACCGGATCGAACTTCCTGACCACCCAGGGTCAGGTGGAGGAGATGGAGGACAATGGAGGGGGATTATGTTAATGCGGGATGTCAGCTTTGATATGCAATGTCTTTTGTTGAGTGTGGGTATAAGTATGAAGGTCTGACTGCGCTCGACCTCTTGATTCTGCTTCTGCATCGAGATGAGACATGTTTGGGAGGTGAAGCTGATAATAAATCTTGATTTATAAAATCACATCGCTTCTTCATTTCAAGCTCCCTACACCTTTCATATTAAGTGGAAATTGTGCTCCTTTAAATTTGGCACTTAGTCGGATCCAGGAAAAAAATACTTTTTTTGCATGCATGGAAAGAAAATCCTACAGACACATATAGCGCGATTGTCTGCAAGTATGAATGACCTCTTCCATGAGCAAATGTACGTTTTTTGGTCCGTGGCTGTTTAAATTGGATTCTTTCCTCCCGAAAATATCATTTTTGAATATTAATTACAGCTAAATGGGAGCAGTTTCGACGCCGACATTTCACATCCTAATATACGTGTTCTATACACCATCGGCTTTTGCATATCCAACTACCTCGCTTTAAAAAGCAAAAGATTTGACTATAAATATGATGTGTTGTTTACCTGTCACAATACATTGGTGTCAAAACGTCGCCATTCTGAGCAGATCCTGTTTGGACTCTACAATGAAATACACACAAATTAAGTACATGCACAGCACGAAAGTGCAACATGTAAAAAAAAAATAAATAAAATAAAATAAACTTTTTAACCAGGATTACAACTAGCTTATTTCATCAGATATGGGTGCGGTCGGGGCTACGTCACTTCCGGTTAGTAACACATCGCCGCCATCTTAACTCGGTGAAAACAAACCCGTTACCAAGCCTTGTCTAGTGCAGTGTTTTGACTTTTTGTCATGGCCTGTGACTACATAGAAAAGCTTGATGAGTCAGCCAGGCTACGTTATAAGGAGAAACTGACAGCAAGTGGACTGACAGATTGCCCATACAAGCTACCAGCCGGAAAATGGGTTAATGTCCCGACCAGGTGGCCAGCTGTGCAGTGGCCGGACGTGTACAGCTACTTGATCGACCCCCCTGGTAAGCATATTTGCTTCGACCCATATTAACATGATTAACCCTCTTACATGTTTTGAATGTTTTTAAGGAAAGGCCCCTATGGGTAACATGACCAATCCATTAAATATCAGGGCAGCACAGGAGTAATTCTTAAAAGAAATAATTAAACAAGAAAATGTTCACTGATGCTAAACACTGCTTAGGTGCGCTTGTGTTGGATCGAAATAAGTGCAGGCGGACACGAGTGAAGTTTAAAAGGGTGCTTCATGCAGACAGTCAGCATATATACCCGGCTAATGCATGCATGGCACATTAGCATCACAGTAGACAGCAGGAAAGCATATACATTTGCATTAGTCACACATATCAGGCGCAGCATTACTGGCGCCGGGATTCCTCTCTGTTCCAGAGCCGCAGAAGGTGCGAGGCGCTTCTATAACGATCAGTAATTGCTCACGCTGAGCGCTTCTGCCAGCTCGCTGTGGGAGTCACACGAGGTGTTCCTCTTTTCCCGTATATTTTTCTTTTTGGCATACAGAAATGGCAATACGCCCGTATTTGCTAAAATTGCATTTTCCCCGTATTAAAATACGGCAAAACCATATTTGTCACCTCTTTCATTTATGGCCTGCCCCTTTGTTGCACTATTTACTGCAGTCTACAGTTAAATTAGTCAGGCTGACTGCACATAGAGAGGTCTGTATTGTTGGGTGAAAAGGGAATCAGTCATGCATTTCCATAGACGAAATGTCCGTCTCTGTTTACAATACAGAGAGGCTTGTGTCGGCGGCTAGCATTTTCAAAACGTGACCCATCAAGTGGCAACTAATTAAACTAACACAATATCACTCAATTACCTGATATAGGACGTGATGAGCTGAATATAATGCACTACGACGGGCTGGACAAGCTTGACTGGGTCACGGCAGCTGCCTGGGACTAGGTCGCCACTGAATTGTTTTCACCTAGTACGGCGTTGCCATGTGGGTTGCTAACCCGAAGTAGGCCAAATGCCCGGATGCCCGACTGCGCCCATTGTCAACACAAAAAAACAACATACAAGGACAGACATAGCATTAAGCTAGGTCATCGTTTAAACACGATTAAGTTTTTGTCTGTCCTAAGTGAACTTTCCACTGTTGGAAAAAATAACATAAAGCATGAATATCACATCACTCACCGTCCTGTATATCACAATATCACGGCTTCAACTGCTGAAGTTGGGTGCGTCGCAGCTGTACATTCAATTCAATTCGGGTGGCTGGGTCTAATTCCCGGTCCGTCTCCGTCTATTTTCTGGTGCGTCTGTTTGTGCGCACCACTGCAAGCTCAGTCTGCTTCCCTCTGCATTCTCTCATCAGCCGAAATGCACAGGAAACTCTGCTGGACTGCGGTGTTAGATTTCTGCTGATTTCTGTTAAGCCATTCTATCGTTGTGGTTTATAATATCACTTGTTCGCGGGCTCACTGACGAAAAATTGCAAATGCCGACCAGCAAGCGATTCTCGAAAGTCAGCGTAACACTCACTCTCATGACGCTACGCCCAGACCAATGAATGGCCAGCAGTGGCGTGACGAAACCGTCCCGGTACCCTTCGGACCTACTTTTAACGGTGCCGAAAATAGTAGTGATGGGAATTCCGGCTCTTTTTAGAGAACCGGCTCTTTCGGCTCGGCTCACTAAAAAGAGCCGGCTCTTTCGGCTCCCAAGCAGCTCTTCAGGTTGTTTTGTTGCTTTAATTTATTAATTTAATTTATTATCAACAACAATATAAAATTATGCACAAAATAAATTACTAATGTAAAAAAATGTTTTTTATATATATATGTTTATTATATAAATATGCTTTTATTTATTCACTCCACATAAAATGTAAAAATTTTGAATTTCCACCCCCGTCAGAATCCCGTCGGAATGCCCCTTTAATCGGGTAGAACCGCTGCGCTCTATCTGAAGCTTCTGCCAAGCTAATACTGGTTAGCTTAACACTAGCCCCTGTGCGTCACCTAACTCCGACACGAAGCGGCTCAGTCCCCGGTGAGGGCTTACCGGACGAACCTACCGAGGCGGCGATTGGGAGCTCGAGCGCGGCGTTGGTGAGAGACGGGGGCCACCTGGATTCAGCAGGACAGTGACCTGAATCGGAGCCCAATTTGCGAGGCCCAGCCGAGGAACTACCAGACTGACGGCGGTCGGTGACGGGGCTTAGCGGAAGAGCCACCCAGCCAGACGACAGCGAGCGACGGTGATCGGCCACCGATCGGCGGAGGTGATCGGTGGATTAGAGCTACGCCGGCGGAGTGCGACATAACTGGCAGTGACGGGGCCCAGTGGAGGAGCCACCCAGCCAGACGGCAACGAGTGGCTGTGATCGGTGGATTCCGGCTGCGCCGGCGGTGTGCTACATAACTGGCCAGGTAGACGGAGGCAGGCGCCGGCGATAGCCTAGCCACATTCTCTGTTTATTTCTATCCACAGGTCAGTAAAATGCCACCCAAAAAAGAGGAAATGGAAGAAATTAAAAAATCTCTGAACTTTGTGTTAGAAGAATTGGCCAAAATGACTAACCAACAGGCCAAAATAATAAACCTAATACAAGAGGTACAAGCCCTACATTCAATAATAAAAGAAAAAGACCAAAAAATTATGGACCTGGAGCAACGCGTCGAGGATCTTGAACAAGGTTCTCGCATTGATGACCTAGTTATAAGTGGACTAGACATCAGATATCAGTCGTACGCCCATGCCGCAACAGGACTGAGTGGTGAACATGCTTCCATAAATGAATCAATGTCCCTAGAAAACCAAGTGCTTCAGTTCCTTAATGATAAAGACATTAAGGTAGAAGCCAATGCGATCTCAGCCTGTTATGCTTTACCGAAGAAAGATAACAAAACAAAGAAATCAATTGTGATGCGCTTTGTGAACAGGAGGGTGAAAAATGACATACTGAGGCAGGCCAAAAAACTAAAGGAAACTCAAGTTTATCTAAATGAACACCTGACAAAAAAAAACGCTGAATTAGCACGGCAGGCACGGAAGCTAAAAAAACAAAATAGGATACAGTCAACCTGGACAAGAAATTGTAGAATTTGGATTAAACTAAATGGAACACCTGAGCAAGCGAAAAGTATAATGATCAGAGATGCTACTGACTTAGATAAATACAAATGAACACTGTCTATGAAACACAGAGTGAGGAAACTCAAACTCTAAAAATATGCCACTATGCTGAACATAAACCACAAGAGATGGAGAATGATATTGATCCCGATAACCACTTTTTCAATAATATTCATAACCACTGTGAATATTACACTGAAAAGCAATTCAAAAGTCAAGTGCAATTAGATGGTAAACTGTCAATAATACACTTCAATAGCAGAAGTCTTAACAAAAACTTCTCACAGATTCAGGACTATTTAAAACAGCTAAACAGAAAATTCACAGCCATTGCAGTCTCGGAAACCTGGCTTAATGAAGACCAGGCTCCCCTGATGGCAATAGAGGGATATCAGATGTTTAACATTAACAGATCTCAAAAAAAGGGTG
Organism: Pholidichthys leucotaenia; assembly: GCA_020510985.1. NCBI lineage: Eukaryota > Metazoa > Chordata > Actinopteri > Cichliformes > Pholidichthyidae > Pholidichthys > Pholidichthys leucotaenia. The sequence goes on from CM035844.1 coordinate 242,302,996, forward strand.
GTGGTGTTGCACTGTATGTTGATGACCTATATAGATGTAAGCTTGTAAATGAAATGTCCTCAGCACTACCAGGGATTTTGGAATGTGTTACTGTTGAGATTGACCTAGACAAAACAAAAAATCTAATCATAAGCTGCATATACAGAACGCCGGGAACTTGCATTGAGACATTCAGAGATAAATTAGTCGAGCTGTACAATAATATTACTAGTAAGAAAATGGTAGCAATTTGTGGAGATTTCAATATTGACCTACTTAATCCACATCAACAAAATGTAGTTACAGAGTTCATGAACTCTATGTACAGCATGAGTCTGTATCCCACAATAACACATCCCAGTAGAATCACAGTTCACTCTGCTACACTTATTGACAACCTGTTTGTCAATGTTCTCGATAAGAAAATAGAAAGTGGATTATTGATAAATGATATAAGCGACCACTTGCCAATCTTTGCACTTATCCGTGGCCACACGGGGCCCAACCCAGAAAAAATCTCAAAATCGTTCAGACACAAATCACCAAACGCAATCAGTTCTTTTAAAGAGGACTTGCTGAAGCAAGACTGGACAGAAGTCTATGTATCAGATGTAAATGAAGCCTATGACACATTTATAAACATTGTAACCATTCTTTATGAAAAAAACTGCCCATTAGTTAAAAAAAAGCTTAAACACAAATTTGCTGACAAACCATGGTTAACCAAAGGACTACAAAAGGCGTGTAAAAAGAAAAATTTATTATATAAAGCTTTCATAAAGAAAAGGACAAAAGAAGCAGAGCAACGGTATAAAACATACAAAAATAAGTTAACATATATAATAAGATGCAGTAAAAGAGACTATTACAGTAAAGAACTGGAAAAAAACAAAGACAATATTAAAAATACATGGACAATAATCAACAGTATCCTTGGAAATAAAAGCAGAAATACTAGCTACCCAACTAATATTCCAAAAAATAATAAATCGACTCCGAATGTGAATATAGCTTCACCTGCAGATGAATTTAATAATTTTTTTGTTAACATTGGACCTAAACTGGCCCGAGAAATACCCACTACGGCGCCTACAGGTGATACAATATGCAATAACACTGCTGTAAAAGACACCATCTTCATAAAGAACACAGACGAAAGAGAGGTCATTGAAATTGTTAAATCGTTCAAAAGTAAAACATCTACTGACTGCGATGGTATTGACATGCTACTAGTCAAAACTGTTATCGAATGCATAGTGAAACCACTGACGTATATCTGTAACCTGTCTCTCCAATCAGGTATATTTACCAATGCAATGAAAATAGCTAAAGTAATTCCGATTTACAAGACAGGCGACAGAGGGGAACTCTCCAACTACAGACCAATTTCACTATTACCGCAATTTTCCAAGATACTTGAAAAAATATTCTATGAGAGAATTGACAACTTCATACTGAAGAATGATTTATTGTGTGAGCAGCAATATGGGTTCAGACACAAAAGGACAACAGCATATGCCTTAATGGAATTTACAGAAAAAATATCAACAGCCATTGAAAATAAAGAGTATTCAGTTGGAGTATTCCTGGATCTTAAAAAAGCATTTGATACAGTAGATCACAATCTATTATTAAAGAAACTACAAAATTGTGGTATTAGAGGGGTAGCACTGTCCTGGTTAAGTAGTTACTTAAAGAATAGATATCAGTTTGCATGTGTTAACAGCAAAAACTCAGAGTTACTGAAGGTCACCTGTGGAGTCCCACAGGGTTCAGTTTTGGGACCATTATTATTCAATATGTATATAAATGATATATGTAAAGTTTCAGAAAAAATGGACTTAATATTGTTTGCTGATGACACTAATCTGCTATGCAGTGGAAACAATTTGGAACAACTTCTGGATACACTCGGAAAGGAATTAGGAAAGCTGAAACTGTGGTTTGATTCAAACAAATTAACGCTCAATTTAAGCAAGACAAAATTTATAGTCTTTAACAACCATCACAACTACCCAGTACCCAAACTCAGTGTAAATGGTGTAGAGATTGAAAGGGTATCCGAAACTAAATTCCTTGGAGTAATAATTGATAACAAACTGTGTTGGAAGCCACATATTAATTATATAAAAGGTAAAGTATCCAAATCAATTGCAATATTACACAGAGTGAAAAATTTGCTGAATCAACCCACACTATACACCTTGTACCATTCATTAATACTCCCATACATGACATATTGTAATGAAGTATGGGGAAATACATATAAAACAAACATATATCCACTCTTTATGCTTCAAAAGAGAGCTATTAGAATAATCAACAAAGCAGCTTACAGGGAACCAACAAACCCACTTTTTCTTAAACAAAAAACTCTCAAGTTGAAAGATCTGATTGACTTTAAAACCGCAATAATAATGTTCAAAGTGAAGAATCTATCACTGCCCGCAAATATCCAAAAGTTGTTCCAAACAAGGGAGAAACGATATCACTTCAGAGGAACATGTATATTTCAAAAGCCTACAGTGAGAACAACTACCAAGCAACACTGTATTTCAGTGCAAGGAGTCAGATTATGGAACGATTTTGGACCTGAATTAAAATCATGTACAAAGCTTGGACAATTTAAACAAAAACTAAAGGAAGAAATACTCCAAACATATATACAAGACGACATGTAAACTCACATAAGGATTGACATTTCCAGCCTGTGTTGTGTTGTAGCTTAGTTTTTTCTTTTTTTCTTTTTTTCTCTGTGACACTATGTCTTAGATTTGTTTTTGAATAGTAACCGCTTAACTTAGACTAGCTCAGTTTTCTTTTTCTCTCAGTCACATTTTGTCTTAGCCTTGTTTTAAATTGTAATCGCTCTTGTCTTGTTTTCTCTTTTTTCTCCTTTGAATTCTTGGATGGAATATGGGTGGGCAATATAAGCTGCGGCTTCAGCCATCACCCATTTCGGATAACTCACGTGGAATTGTATAGTAGAAGGAGTCTTTGTCTAATTTGACCTTGTTGTTATATTATACAGTTTCTTTTAACCTGTAATGTACTATCCGAAATAAATAAATAAATAAATAAATAAAAGTAAATTATAAAATACAAAAATCAACTATTTACAATTCAACTTTTAGCTCTTTAAATTTTCAGCTTTTTCCTTTTAAACAACTTTAAAGTGAAACAACACAAAACACTGCAAACCACAACACAATAAAATATAAATTAAAATATGCAAAACAAAAAGAAAAAATGAACACCCAGATCTTTAATTAAGGTCAAGTTTGGCATTTAGAAATACCAAGTGCCTCAGCTTTGAGGAGCTGATCTGGTTTCTTCTTTCAGTAATTATAAGATAAGATAAGATAAGCCTTTATTAGTCCCACAATGGGGAAATTCCAGGATTGCAACAGCACAGGGATAGCAACACTCAGAGCAACAATCAGAAGGCAAGAAAAAACAAGAGCAGCTAGTATACATATGTACATATTAATATAAATATATAGACACACAGTGCGGAGCATTGTGGTTGGTGAATGTGCAGCAGAAAGTCTAAGCTCTCTCTCCGCGGATGGGGCAGGCCAGCTGGATGTCTTTGGGCATGATGGTGACCCTCTTGGCGTGGATGGCGCACAGGTTGGTGTCCTCGAAGAGACCCACCAGGTAGGCCTCGCTGGCCTCCTGCAGAGCCATGACGGCGGAGCTCTGGAAGCGCAGGTCGGTCTTGAAGTCCTGAGCGATCTCCCTCACCAGGCACTGGAAGGGCAGCTTACAGATGAGCAGCTCCGTGGATTTCTGGTAGCAACAGATCTCTCTCAGAGCCACGGTACCGGGCCTGTAATGGTGAGGCTTCTTCACTCCGCCGGTGGCCGGAGCGCTTTTCCGAGCAGCCTTGGTGGCTAGCTGCTTCCTGGGGGGCTTTTCCTCCAGTAGATTTACGGGCGGTCTGCTTGGTTCTTGCCATCGCTCTTTATTATTCTGTCTTATATTTCTTGCACGCCGCCTAAACTCCAGCCCGGCACCCGCGTCGTTTTCACTTCAGTTCTCCCGGTATGTCGAGTTTCTCCTTTAGCACCGGGTGGCGGTTGAGTGCTAGCTAGCTCTTCCCTGCTGTATCGTCTCCTGCTGTAGACAGTGGCTCCGTCCGCCGACTCGGGAGACCTTTGGGGCAATCTGTGTGTCTGTGATATATATAGAGTGAAAGGTGTGCCGGATCAGAAAGTTTTCACCGGATCAGAAAGAAGAAGGAAGATAAAAAGACTCAGAATTGAGCCGCTGTTGCAAAAGGCAGCCAACTCGTGTGGCGCCGGAACCGGAAGTTATCTGCCCTGTTTTTGTTTTTTTTTTTATTTAAGTTTTTGTAAAGGGTATACAGGTCATTACAGCATTGCATTGTTTACATTTTCATCACATGTTCCCTTATTTTTTGCTATTTGACAACATTGGTAGGATAATTATTACAACACCCCTTTTTTTTTAAGTGAAAGAAAAAGTGAAATTAAAGAGAATAAAATAAAAAAATGAACAAACAAACAAACAGAACAGCAAAAAACAAACAAACAGAAAATTAAGTAACTAGAAAAGCACTCAGAGAGCGCAGACCTCCGCCAAGCGCCACAATTCCCCCCATACAGTGTTTGTGTGTACGTTTTCAGATTCCTTGAGCATGTAAACATATGACTAGCAATTGGATTCACAATGATTATTTGTTGATTTGACAGGGACAGTGCAATAAACACACAATTAATCAATGACAATCAATCTGATAGTGATAGGATTAGTGGTTCAGTAGTAAAAGCATTGCCTCCTTGGCGGAGGTAATAAACTGAAGTGTTGCTGTTGTGTCCATCTCCTCCACTGACGGATGCAAATTGGGTAGACAGGTTGCCGTGGGTTTTATATTATATTATGTTGGGGTTTCGCTCCGCGGCAAACGAGAATTTAGAAGCTTCGCCGGCAGAGAGCTCGTTATTGCGCAGCTCCTATGGCTGGCCGGTGAATTTCTGCCAAATGCGCAGCTCCTATGGCTGGCCAGGGAATTTCTGCCAAATGCGCAGCTCCTATGGCTGGCCAGGGAATTTCTGCCATCACTTTTAGCATTAGAGTGACACATATCAGGCGCAGCATTACTGGCGCCGGGATTCCTCTCTGTTCCGGAGCCGCAGGACAAAAGAAGGTGCGATAATGGTTGCCATGGGTTTTATTGGGTTTGCGGTCCGCGGAAAAAAGAGGATTTGGAAGCCTCCCCCGGCAGAGAGCTGGTTTTTGCGCAGCCCCTATGGCTGGCCGGGGAATTTCTGCCAAATAATCCGGCGCCGGACAGCTGCCCGTGTCAGCTTTTGCAGCGTAGTGCAAACACAGGCAGTCTGGCGAGCCCTGTTTTCTGTGTGCTTTTGTGCCTAAAACTTTGAAGAAGGCGGAGTTTGTGTTCATCAGACACGACGACCAGCGCCCTCTCTTGCGCCTGCGCACATGTTGAAAATGGCTGTATGTCACAGTGTTGAAAAATGCTTTAAAAAATTCCTGTATCCAGACGGTGAACCGGATCACCCCCAAAATTTAATCAGTTCTTCCTTGTACCATTTCCAACAACGCCTGAAAGTTTCATGGAAATCCGTCCAAGACTTTTTGAGTTATCTTGCTAACCAACAGACAAACAGACAGACAGACAAACACACAAACTCCGGCAAAAACATAACCTCCTCCTGGCCTTTTCGGCCTGGCGGAGGTAATTAAAAGTAAAAGAGCATCTGAGTAGTGTTGGAACAAAGAGCGGAACCATTATTGAAATGGTATTTGTCAAAGATTAGATCTAATGGAAGACACATATGCGATCCAGGGTTGCCAAAAGTTCATGAACCCATCCATGTCCTGTCTCAGTGCGAATGTCAACTTTTCCATCGAGTAAATGTCTTGAATCACATTAATCCAATCTTCAGGTGTAGGACAGTCCTTCAGCTTCCATTTTTTAGTTAGAGCTTTTTTACTTGCCAGTATTAAAACATTGAATAAGTATTTATCTCCTCGTCTTTCCAGTGAGTCCGGTAGTAAACCCAAATACAAAGTTACAAAAGAAAAGGGAACTGTTATTTTGAATATTTTCCCCAATATTGTCTGTACATTGGTCCAATATTGGTGGATAACTGGGCATGACCAAAACACATGAAAATGATTTGCAGTCTTTTCACCACACAAGCGCCAACAGTTCAACCCCTTATGGGTAAATTTGTTTTGTGCAGGTGTTCTGAAAAATCTTACCAAATTTTTCCGTCCAAATTCTCTCCACTGCAGGGATGAGGTACTTTTCCATTGCTGATTATTTAGCTTTTCCCATATTTCCAATTGTAAAGTGAAATTCCCCTCTTTTTCCCATCTCTCTTTTATATATGATGTGTTGTCTCCTTTTAAGTCTTGAAGACCTTGGTATATTTTAGAAATGTATCTGATCCCTGGGATCCCTTTATATGCCATTAAGAAGACCTTCAGAACACCTGACTGGGCCCTTTCCAAATCCTCCTTTTTAAGTATATTGTTTATGTGGTGTCTAAGCTGAAAGAACCTGTAAAGATCTTGATTTATTAGACCTTGTTTTTTCAAATCTTCAAAACTTCTTAAAGTTTGCCCCTTAAAAAAATCGTAATATTTTATCGTCCCTTTCTCTTTCCACTCTTTAAATCTAGTGTCTGTTTTATTGGGGGTAAAGTCTTGATCATAGGCAATCCATTGCAGAAGTCGATAGGGCTCTTTAGCTTGATTCTCTCTGACTATCTTAAACCAAATTTTTAGCGGGGTCTCTATCCACGGGTTAGTGTTATTCAAGAGTTTAGGTAAGGCATTGTTCCCTATTATTGCCTGTAGGGGGATGTCACTTGTTATTTGGCATTCGATCTTGTGATATCCTACCGTGTAGCAATGATCACACTTGAGTTATTTCTTTGGCTAACTCTGCCATTTATTCTGTAACACACATAATAAGACTAAACATGGATTCTGCGCGGGGTTTTCACACTCTTATTCTAATATGTCCCCTTAATAGTAGTGCTGAACAATACAGGTAGTTCCCCCTAGAGGCATGTGCCAGTAATGTTTTAAATTAGACTTGCAGTCTACCACATCCCTCCCCTCTAGATTAAACTACTTTTAATTACACTAGCCAATTTTGCTAGACATCCTGGAACTCCCATTTAACCCTAAACAATCACAGTTATTTTTAACTTCTTAAACACATGTGCCATACACATAATTTCTTTCTCTCTTTTTTTTTTTTTTTTTTTTTTTTTTTTTTTTTTTTTTACATGTATAACACACATAACAGTCTAACTGGGGATTTGGTTTGACTACCGCATCCCAGTGAGGTTCCAGGACGCATTCTTGTCCTGTGGCTGGGGAACTCACTACTGACTAAGTATAGTCCTTCAAGTAGTCTGGAGCTTTCCTAGCTCGCTGAGATCTTCTCACGGCGGGTGAGCCAACTGCAGGTGAAGACTCAGACTGCTCCACTGTTTCGGCTGCTGCAGTGCTGCCCGTAGAATCTGCAGAGACGGTTACCTCAGGTTTCACCTGAAGTGGTGGTTCGTTGATGCTCTCCTCAGGATGGGTGTCAGACAACACCTCTGGTGCCATCGGCAGGGGATTGGAGCTCCTACCATGAACTTGGTCGATGTGTCGCCTCACCACTTGTCCATGACCTAATGTCACCTTGAATGACACAGGGCCTGTCTTTTCTGTTATTTCTCCTGGTACCCAGGCTGGTCCTGAGCCAAAGTTGCGGGTGTAGACCACGTCTCCTTCTCTCAGTATTCTCTCTCTAGCATGCATGTCATGATAACCTTTTTGTTTCTCTTGTTTATCATGCACTTTGTTTCTGAAGTCTGGATGTATTAAGTCAAATGTTGACCTCAACTTTCTTCCCATATATGGACCTGCGTAGTCAATGTGAATTCTTCTCCATGGTTTATCTGGAACTTCCCAAGGATGTAGTGGGGCTGCTGGAGGACTGTTCCTGTTCTCCTGGCATGCCGCACATGACTTCACAAGCGCCTCCACCTCTGCATCCATGTTGGGCCACCACATGTAACTCCTCGCCAACGCTTTCATGCGAGTGATGCCAGGGTGTGCTTGGTGTAGTTGTTGCAGTAAGGCATTCCTACCAGGTGGTGGAACAACCACGCGTCCTCCCCACAGGATACAACCTTCCTGGGTGCTGAGCTCATCCTGTCGTCGGGCATAGGGAATGAACTCAGGACTGTTCATCTTCGGCCATCCTCGCAAGATGTATTCTCGCACTCTTGCTAGAACAGGGTCTTTGTCTGTCCACTTCTTTATTTGTTGTGCGTTCACCAGGGGCACGCCGATATCTTCAAACAATAGCACTCTCTCCTCCTCCTCAGGCGTGCTGTCTCTTCCTCCATCCAAGGGTAGCCTACTCATCGCGTCAGCATTCGTATGGTCCCGTCCGGCTTTGTAAACGATGGTGTACTCATACGCTGCTAATGTAACGGCCCATCTCTGAATTCTCTGAGATGTCATCTGGGGTATGGCTCTCATTTCACTGAACAGTGAAATTAGTGGCTTGTGGTCAGTCACTATAGCGAACTGTCTCCCGTACAGGTATTTGTGGAATTTTTTTACACCAAATACTACTGCAAGGCCCTCCTTGTCTAGCTGGGAGTAGTTTTTCTCAGCTGCACTAAGAGTTCTTGAGACGAACCCTATGGGTCTCTCTGAGCCATCCTCCATACGATGAGAGAGTACAGCACCCACACCATAGGGTGATGCGTCACACGCCAGGATGAGTGGTTTGTTTGAATCATAGTGCACTAACACACTACAGGACTGAAGTAGCGCTTTGGACTCTTCAAACGCCTTCTGCTGCTTGACCCCCCATGACCATTTTTCTTCCTTCTTAAGTAAGGTATGTAGTGGTGCCAGCAGCGTGGAGAGCTTTGGGAGGAACCTATGGTAATAGTTCAACAAGCCCAGGTAGGCTTTTAACTCAGTAACATTTTGTGGCTCAGGCGCCTCCGCAATGGCTTCCACTTTGTCTGTTAGAGGGTGTAGACCACTGGCGTTGATCTTGTGGCCTAGGAACACCACCTCTTTTCCCATGAACTCACACTTGCTTCTTTTCAACCTCAGACCGCTTTTCTCCAACCGTTGAAGCACTTCCTCCAGCGTTTTCAGATGTTCTTGTTCATTTGGTCCTGTACAAAGGATGTCATCCAAATAAATGGCAACATTCGGAATTCCACCTAGGATGCCCTCCATAGTTCTCTGGAATATAGCAGGACTGGAAGCTACTCCAAATGGTAAGCGTGTGTAGGTATATAAGCCTTTGTGTGTATTGATGGTTACATACTTTCTTGATTCTTCTTCCAGGACTACTTGTTGGTAGGCGTGACTCATGTCTAATTTCGTGAAGTGTCGGCCGCCATTCAGCTGTGCGAAGAGGTCCTCCACTTTAGGAATTGGATACTGATCCACCCGTGATGCTCGATTGACAGTGAGTTTGTAATCTCCACATATTCTAATGGAGCCATCCGGCTTTCTCACTGGGACTATGGGTGCCGCCCATTCTGCAACCTGCACTGGCTCAACGATCTTGTCATCCAGCAGCCTCTGTAGCTCGCTTTCGACCAGTGGCTTGACTGCATAGGGTACCGGTCGGGGTTTGCAGAATCGTGGTTGGGCCTCCTTGTCCACATTAATCTTTGCAGTGACACCTTTTAGCTGTCCTAAGCCTTCTTTGAACACCTCAGCGTGTCTTTCGAGGATCTCCTCCAGCTGCAATTTGGGCTGAGATTCCACTTTATTCACCAACTGATCCATCATGGCCAGTTCTTGTAGCCAACTTCGCCCTAGTAGATTTGGTCCTTCGCTCCCAACTACTACTACAGGTAAGTCCTTTTCTTTGTTTTCGTGTTGCACCTTCACTTGTGCCATGCCTAGCACGTCTAGCTTCTCTCCTGTGTATGTTTTTAATTTTAATGAACAGGGATTTAATTCTGCTGTGTCTGTTTTCTTCCACAGTTGTGTATATTGCTGTTTACTTAATATGGTTACTCCACAGCCTGTATCAACTTCAAATGTTACTTTCATTCCATTAACATTCATGGTACGCGTGATGGGCGCTACCTTGGTCAGCTCCTCTGACGTGTTGTAAATTGTGTGAAAATCCATGTCTTCTGTATCACTTTCTCCCTCCCCTCTCAGTTGATTCGCTCGCTGTTCCTTTCCTGGGCCCTTGTTTTCATACTTTTGCCCATTAACTGTTGCTTTCAGCACCTGTGCGCTGTCCACCTTTATTCTACATGCTTTCTTAATGTGCCCTCGCTTGCCACAATTATGACACAGCTCAGTGGCAAATTTGCACTCGGCGGCATTGTGCTGGCCTTTGCAGCGATAACAACTGGGGAATTTGTGCTGAGTTTTGTCAGTCAACACTTTGTGGACACCTACTTGGGTCTTAGGCACACGAACATGCGTTGCTGTGTCCTCTGTTAGCTTCCCTTGCATCTCTCTCACATCTTTAGATGCTGTTTCCATCGCTTGGCATAATTCCAAAGCCTTCACAAAAGTGAGTTTTGTTTCAAATAAAAGTCGCCGTTGCATACGGTCATCATTCACTCCACACACAAGTCTGTCTCTTAACATTTCTTCCAATGAGTCTTTGTAATCACAGTGCAGTGTTAATTTCTTCAGTTCTGCCACATACTCTGCTATGGACTCAGTGTTTCTCCTTATGCGTGAATTAAATTTAAATCGTTGCACGATTTCACTCGGTTTGGGGCTGAAGTGCTTCTGAAGCTCAGCAGTAAGCTGGTCGTACGTTTTATCTTTCGGTAATGCAGGGCTTATTAAATTTCTCAACAAGCTGTAAGTAGTTGCACCAACTCCACTCAACAGTACAGCCTTCCTTTTGTCTGGCTCCTCAATGTCATTAGCTTCGAAGAAAAAGTCCAACATTTCACTATATTCTTCCCATGACTGAGTCGAGTTATCAAAAGGGGTTACCGTTCCGATTACAGCCGCCATTGCTCGTCGTGGTGGGGAAACCTCGTTTTTCCTCCTCTGAACTTGCACTCGAACTACTGGAGTCACTTGAGTTCGCCACACTTGCAATGTTCTCTGTTTCTCGCCGCTGATTTTTTTCTTTTAATCCTCGTCGCCAATTGTGTGATATCCTACCGTGTAGCAATGATCACACTTGAGTTATTTCTTTGGCTAACTCTGCCATTTATTCTGTAACACACATAATAAGACTAAACATGGATTCTGCGCGGGGTTTTCACACTCTTATTCTAATATGTCCCCTTAATAGTAGTGCTGAACAATACAGGTAGTTCCCCCTAGAGGCATGTGCCAGTAATGTTTTAAATTAGACTTGCAGTCTACCACAGATCTCCTTCCATTGTGCAGTGTAGACTGGGTTACATATCTCTATTAAAGTTTTAATTTGTGCGGCTTTAAAATAGTCCCTGATATTTGGCAGCGTGAGCCCACCTTTGTCTTTGTTTAGCTGTAAGGTTCTATATCTGATTCTAGGTCTCTTGCCCTGCCATATGAATCTTGAGATCCTTCTGTCCAGCTCCTGCCATGTTTTTTTGGGAGGTTCTACCGGTATTGTTTGGAAAAGGTATAGAAGACGGGGAAGTATATTCATTTTGACTGCTTCAATTCTTTGTGCAGTACCTAAGAATGGTATCATATTCCATCTTGCTAGGTCAGATTTTATTTTTGTCACCAGTGGATCATAGTTTAGTGTTATAATTTTGTTGAGTTGTTTCAGGATATTGACCCCCAGATATTTCATAGATTCCAACTCCCAGTTAGTTTTGAGTTCACTTAGTGAATAATGATTTGGGTCATAGTTGAATGTTAAAACTTGGGTTTTATGAGATTTGGACTTCCGGTCTGGACGCCATGGCGACTGCAGCTTAACACTGAAGTTCTCAGACCCAATCCAGGATAACACCTTGAAAATCAAACTTAACGGATTTTTGGAGGAGTGAAAATCAAAAGACAAAATCATCATGTCTAAAGGAAAACAGAAGAAACTGAAATTCTCCAGGCCAGGACACGTATCGGCCGGAGAATCCGAACTGGAAGATCTCCGTTCAGAAGACGAGGAACTGGTGATAGCTAACAAAAGGGTTAGCCTGAAATCACTATTTGAGGAGCTACGACGATTTCGCCGAGATGTTACGGCCGAATTTCGGGAATTCAGAGAAGAATTGAAAAGGACAAACAGCAGAGTGGACCAGGCCGAGAACCGAATCTTGGAAACAGAGGATCGAATAAAAGTGCTCGAAGATTCTGTGCTAGACCTACGCAAAAGACAAGCAGCTATAGAGGCTAAGCTAACCGACCAAGAAGGAAAACAAAGAAGAGACAACATAAGAATTCATGGTCTGATAGAAGGAACCGAAAATGGTTTTAACTCAATGGCAGAATGCGTGGAATCCTTACTAAGAGAGAAATTGGATATTCCACAAACCACCGACTTGAAGATAGAAAAGGCACATCGTTCATTAGCCGCTAGGCCGGCGGCGGAAGCGCCCCCACGTTCGGTGTTGGTAAGATTTTCCAATTTCAAAATAAAACAAGAGGTTGTAAGACTGGCCTGGCAGAAAAAAGGATTTATGCACCAGGAGAGAAAAGTCTACGTGGAACACGATTACGCCCCGGAGGTCCTTAAAAAGCGCAGGGAATACAATGACGCGAAAAAGGTGTTAAGAGAGAAGAAATTGCGCTTTCAGACACCATTTCCTGCGAAGTTAAGGGTCTTCTACGGCGATGAAACGTGTCTCTATAATTCGGCGGAAGAAGCAACAGCTGACATGGCGAAAAGAGGCCTCCCGGTAACGGTATTTAAACCCCCAGCAGACCCGAGTGAGAAGATCAAAGCGCAAACATGGACAACACAAAGACCTTCAAAATCCACGGACCAGCAGCGGGAAACCCAGCACCAGAGCGTCGCGGATAAACTATCCGTTTTCAGGTTGGAATAGCGACCTTTTTTTTTTTTTTTTTTCTCTTGAATCAATCCGCACATCCAACCCCCCTCATACAAGGTAACAAACATTAAAGGAGATGCATATTCAGCATGTGGTAAAACATTTCATGGAACAATCATATTATTTGAAACAAATAAGTCTTTGTAATAAAAAAAAAAAAAACTTGTTAAAATAGAAATGTGACAATAATCCACATGTTCTCCTCATACTAACAAATACTGTTTTTGCGTGAATGTTTGATGTGATGGGGGTGGGAGGGTGCACACAATTTCACAGGGTTTAGGCATAAAAGGAAAAAAAAAAAAAATCATTACAAGTTTGGATTGGGTTCTGAAACTCACGTTAAAAGCATGGGACTACTTTCAGTGGTAAGAGAGGGCCCTCAACACGTAACAGAGTTTGAGGAATTTCCCTCAGAGCCTTCACTCCATCAAGGCTCTTACAGGGTCTTTAAAAAGACCTCAGCTCAGGAAGTTCTTATGACAGCTTTTTGTTTTAAAGTTTTTTACACTATGTTCTTAATGTTTTTCTTGTTTTTAATGTTCTTTCAGTTTCTGAGTAGCACAAAAGAGGGCCACCACACAGTTATACTAAACAAAACAACACAATGGAGAAACAGGGTGTAACCAAAATAATTTCATATAATGTAAAAGGAATCCTGAATCCAGTTAAAAGATCCAAGATTCTAGGCAAAATGAAAAAAGACAAAGCAGGAATAATACTTTCACAAGAAACCCACCTAACAGACGTGGAACACAATAAACTCAGTAGACAAGGGTTTAAAATGATCTCTTCATCTTCATATAAATCAGGGAGGAGGAGGGGAGTAGCGACATTGATATCAACCAAAATTACATTTGAAAAAAAATCAGAACACAAAGATAAAGAAGGGAGATACAGTTTGGTAACTGGGCGGCTAGAGGGAGAAGATATCACCCTGCTGAACGTGTATGCTCCCCCAGGGGCTAACTGGAAATTTTATAAAAATGTATTCGACCTAATGATAACTAAAGCTCAAGGTTTAGTGATATGTGGTGGGGACTTCAATCTTAGACTGAATCCATACTGGGATGCTTCTGGTAATTCCCCACATCAAAATAACACCCAAAACAGGAAGACTCGGATGCTACTAAAAGAATTGGGAATCTGTGACGTGTGAAGGGAACTCAACCCCAGTGTAAAAGACTATACATTTTACTCAACTCCACATTCATCTTACTCAAGGATTGACTATTTTTTTATGTTTAATAGAGACATTGGAAGAGTAAAAACATGTAAAATAGGACTGATGGATCTCTCCGACCACAGTCCGATCTACATGGACTTAAATATCCAAAAATACACAAATAATACATTTTCTTGGAGGTTAAATTCAAATGTCCTGAAAGGACCATTGAAAGATGAATTGGAATCAGATATTCTCAGATATTTGGAAGATAACGATAATGGAGAAGTATCCCCTTTAATACTGTGGGATGCATGTAAAGCTGTAATAAGAGGAAAGATTATTGCAAAACTGGCAACCCAAAAGAAACTAAGACAAGAAAAACTATCCACATTAGAGTCAGAACTTAGGAACCTAGAAAAAGAACACAAAGGCAACACTCATTCTACTGACTCGCTCAAGATTAAGGAAATTAAAAACCAAATAAATGAGATCTACACAATAGAAATCCAGAAGAAACTTACATTTCTGAAACAAAAATACTATGAAGCAGGCAGTAAATCGGCAAAATTGCTAGCCTATAAATTGAGGAAACATCAAACAGAAAGAGCAATCTACAAAATCAGAGACCCAGTATCAAAGGAAATAAAATTCAGAATTCAGGATATTCTTAAAAACTTCGAGAATTACTATAAGAACTTATACTCCCACAAAAAACATAAAAACGCATCCGAGGCATTCCTAAACACATTAAACCTTCCCCAACTTACGGAGTCACAAAATAAAACACTACTGTCAGAAATACATCCTAAAGAATTGGAAAAAGCAATTATGAAACTTAAAGCTAACAAATCCCCAGGAGCTGATGGCTATACAGCAGAGTGGTACAAAACCTTTAAACAGCAACTATCTCCTCTCCTCCTGAAAACATTTAATTATGTCCTCCACACAGGGGAAATCCCCCCCCCCCCCCGGAGAGAAGGGGTCATTGCAGTTATACCTAAACCTGAAAAGGATAAACTAGAGTGCTCCAACTACAGACCAATCAGTGTACTAAATCAGGACTATAAGCTTTTTACCATTATCCTTGCCAAAAGGTTAGAAAATATACTGACAGACCTAATTCATTTAGACCAAACAGGTTTTATAAGACAAAGACAGACACAAGACAACATTCGACGCACTTTACACATAATTCATCATATAAAAAAATATAACTTAAATGCAGTCATATTGGGATTAGATGCTGAAAAAGCATTCGATTCGGTTGACTGGTCTTTTCTATATAGAATCTTATCCAGTTTCAATTTTCATAACAACTTCATTAGAACTATACAGGCATTATATAAAAAACCAACAGCTAAAATAAGGATTAACGGTAATTTATCATCATCTTTTGAACTGGAAAGAGGATGTCGTCAGGGCTGCCCCCTGTCTCCACTGCTCTTTGCAATCTTCATAGAACCTCTGAGCCAATGGATAAGACAAAACCAAAAAATTCAAGGTATTACACTTGGTCAGAAGGAACATAAAATAGCACTCTTTGCTGATGACATTTTAATATACCTAGGGCAGCCGGACACTTCTTTACCAGAACTAACCTCAGTTTTTTCAGAGTATGGAGATTTATCGGGGTACAAATTAAATATGCATAAAACCCAAGTTTTAACATTCAACTGTGACCCAAATCATTATTCACTAAGCAAACTCAAAACTAACTGGGAGTCGGAATCTATGAAATATCTGGGGGTCAATATCCCGAAACAACTCAACAAAATTATATCACTAAACTATGATCCACTGGTGACAAAAATAAAATCTGACCTAGCAAGATGGAATATGATACCATTCTTGGGTACTGCACAAAGAATTGAAGCAGTCAAAATGAATATACTTCCACGTCTTCTATACCTTTTCCAAACAATACCGGTAGAACCTCCCAAAAAAACATGGCAGGAGCTGGACAGAAGGATCTCAAGATTCATATGGCAGGGCAAGAGACCTAGAATCAGATATAGAACCCTACAGCTAAACAAAGACAAAGGTGGGCTCGCGCTGCCAAATATCAGGGACTACTTTAAAGCCGCACAAATTAAAACTTTAGTAGAGATATGTAACCCAGTCTACACTGCACAATGGAAGGAGATCGAAAGCCAAATAACAAGTGACATCCCCCTACAGGTGATAATAGGGAACAATGTCTTACCTAAGCTTTTGAATAACACTAACCCGTGGATAGAGACCCCGCTAAAAATTTGGTTTAAGATAGTCAGAGAGAATCAAACTAAAGAGCCCTATCGACTTCTGCAATGGATCGCCTATGATCAGGACTTTACTCCTAATAAAACAGACACCAGATTTAAAAAGTGGAAGGAGAAAGGGCTGATAAAATATTACGATTTTTTTAAAGGGCAAATCTTAAGAAGTTTTGAAGATTTGAAAAAACAAGGCCTAATTGTCACAACGGCCCTCACGGACCGTCACAAGACGCCTCAGTCACCAGTGAGTTTGCAGTGATGTTTATTTACAGTGCAGGTTTAGACAGGCATAGGAATATATATAGTGAACAGGTGACGCCTGAGCCGGGGAGCACCCGATGCACCAGACGAGATAATAATTAAGGTAAAGTTACAACAAGCGTACCTTAACGACGGGACTGTTAACAGGCAGGTAACAGGGGATTCCCAAGTCCGTTAACCATGATGAGCAAGAATAACAGGAACACAACAGAAGATAACAGGATATAACAGAGACTGCCGCGCTGGAGGACATTTAGCACCCGCTTATATCTGGTGGCTAATGACCCCAACGCGGCACAGCTGCTGCTAATGACAGCAGAGCAGCAGCTGACTTTGACAGCAGGGAGCTCCCCCGGGCGCCTTCACAATAAGAGCCCGAGGAGCTGGAAGGAACCCTCAGCTGCCAAAGCCAGGGAACAACAAGATATGAGGCCCGAGTGTGGCCAGAACCGACACTCGGGTTATGACAGTACCTCCCCCTCAAGGCCGAGCTCTGAGCGGCCAGAGTAACACCCAAGCCCCCCCCCCCACCCCCCTAGGGTGGGTGGATGGGGTGCTGGC
This sequence comes from Pholidichthys leucotaenia, assembly GCA_020510985.1. Classification (NCBI taxonomy): domain Eukaryota; kingdom Metazoa; phylum Chordata; class Actinopteri; order Cichliformes; family Pholidichthyidae; genus Pholidichthys; species Pholidichthys leucotaenia. The sequence goes on from CM035844.1 coordinate 242,320,233, forward strand.
AGGAGGGAGAGAGACAAACAACCAACAAGGCTATAGAAAAAAAAAACCCAAAACCCCGGGGTAACAAGAACAAAACCATACAATAAGTACAAAATCGGCAACACACCCTCAGGGGCAAAACAGAGTGACACAAAAACACAAAACAATCCCCCCCCCACACACACACACACCCCAACAGTCCCACAGACGAGATCAGGAACCCGGAAAGGGCGCAGTCCAGGCCCGGAGGGATGGGGCAAAAGGTTCAGGGGGGGGGGTCGTCCGGCAACATAAGAGGCCACAGAACAGGGAGGGGAAAGAGAGACAGTTCGGGCGCCTACCCCAAGTCCCATGCCTCGGGGGAAGAGAGTTTCAGGCGCCGGAGCAGGTCGCCGCACAGGAAGATAAACAGGTCGGGGTGGGGCCGGCCCAGATAACCAACCAACGAGACAGCCCTTCAGGCGGCCGCCCCGCAACACCAGCCCACCAGAACCGTTGGGAGGAAGCAGCCGGTGATCCCGCAGAAAAGGGGGGAGATGAGGGAGAACCGGGCGGAGCGTCGGGACCCCAACGGCCCCAGGTGGAGATGGGTAGTGCTCCTCAGGGAGACGAGGAGGATGACTGTGGAGATGAGGGTGATGAAGAAAACGAGCCTGTCCAGCATCCGGTGGCTGGGGATCTGCAGCTCCCTCACCGAACCTAGGACCTGCTGGTGCAGCACCCACGGTGGACCCCGATTGGGCCTCTGGAACCAAACCCACGGTGGACCCCGATTGGGCCTCTGGAACCAAACCCACGGTGGACCCCGATTGGGCCTCCGGAACCAAACCCACGGTGGACCCCGATTGGGCCTCCGGAACCAAACCCACGGTGGACCCCAACTGGATCGGAACAGCACTCCCGGTGGACCCGGTCGGCGTGGCACCAGACTCGACCTCCAACCCCGAAACCGGAACCTCTGGCGCAGCAGGAGAGAGCAGCCCCTCGCCGGCGACCCTGGGAGAAGACTCACACAAGAGAGAAAACCCGGGATCAGGATCACCGGCAGCGCCAGAACCCGGCGAGATAAGCTCGGACGCAGCGGGCGGCTGCACCCGGCTCATCTCCCCTTGAGACAGGCAAAAATGCTCTAAGAGGTGAAAAAGAAAGACAAAGTAGAGCACTTGCCTGAGCTCGGGTTCTGACGCCGTCCAGGACTGCGAAGATCCGGGCTCAGATGTCAGGAGGTCGTCATCAGGCTCCCACTCAGCTGCGTCGGGCTCCGCAGCTGGCATGATGGTGCGTGCAGCCAAAGAGTCCTCCGGCACCAATGTCCACGCCGGTGGCCCGCATGGCGTGGTGGCAGGAGAATCTCGCCCTGCTGGACCGGACCGCTCCTCTGTGGAACCCCGGGGACGCTTCCTCACTGGCGAAGGCTCCATGCTGCAGTCCGCTCTCCTCCTCCGCCCATGGCGTGGCTGCGGAACCGGAACCAGGCTCTCCAGAACCGCAGGCCCCCTCCTCATCCAGCGACGTTGGCCTGACGTCGAGGACCGCTCAGCGGAGGGAGACACAGAGGAAGCAGGATTAATACTTTCATCCACAGCGGGTGGAGGGAGCTTGGGGGGCTGCATACCCCGAACTCCACCCCTAGGAGTCAGACAAGGCACAACAATATCAAGAGGAGAGAAATCATCATGCACTCGCCTTTCCCCTAAGGGTAAGATGGTTTCCGCTGTGGGGGACGTCATTCCTTCCTTTCCCCTCTGGATGGCGACAGAGGGCCCTCTGGGAAGACGAGATGAGGCCACTCGAGGCGGATCTGGGATGAAGCTCGCCGAAACGGAGCTCTCGTGACACACAGCAGCCAGGATAGGCGACGAGGAGGAGGGGGCGACAGCCGGGGTCAGTCGGGCATGGGGCGCTGACGGGACAGCGGGCGAGGGCCCAGGAGAAGACGAGGCTGCGGGGATTCCCCTCTGACGAGGCGCAGGAGTGACAGCTGTGTGGGGGGTTGAGCCCTTGCGGCGACCCGGAACAGCATCCAGACGGGGGTCTAGCCGAGGTTGGAAGCCGGAGTGACGACGGTTCCTTGTAGGGGGTGAGGCGAAGGTGAGGTCCGGAAATCGCCGTTCCTGAGCAGAAACGGCGGCAAGCAAGTCAGCAAACTCAGGAAACTCACGCAGCGCTGGATTCCTCTCCACGAGTCTAACCGCCGCCACCACATGCTTCATACACGCCGGAGGATTCTCAGCGGAGCAAGCAGCTGCCACCCGGTCCCAGATCTTGTCTGCTGTCATCTGCAGCTTCTCTGGGGGAATCCCGAGTGACGACATGCCCGATGGGAAAAGACCTCCGGATGGTGCGAACTCCCGGGCCGGAACAGAGGCAGGAGCGGGATCCCGGAGCGAGGGGCGACGTCTCCTCCGCTTCAGCTTCCTGCCAGGATTTCCCTCCAGCCCTCGGAGAATCTCACGCTGGGCGGCGATGTCATCTCTCCTCACGCTTACCTCTGGATGATTAGTGAAGCGGGGGAGAGAATCCAGAATTTCCTCGGCTAGGTCCAGGTACCAGGGCACTTCGTTGTTGTATTCGAGGAGGGAGGCGGCGACAAGGACTCTGTCCACACGCTCGAGGGTGTCAGCGAGGACAGCGTCCTGCCTCCGAGCACGAGACCTCCACGATGGCATGCTTCAACACGGCACCCAGACAGGTAGGAACACACAGTCCACTACTGCAAACTTCACGGTGAATGGCGTCTCGAAACAACGCCTCCTCTCCGGGCGTTAGGCGGCAGTCTACTGTCACAACGGCCCTCACGGACCGTCACAAGACGCCTCAGTCACCAGTGAGTTTGCAGTGATGTTTATTTACAGTGCAGGTTTTAGACAGGCATAGGAATATATATAGTGAACAGGTGACGCCTGAGCCGGGGAGCACCCGATGCACCAGACGAGATAATAATTAAGGTAAACGCACAGTGGCGCAGTGGTTAGCACTGCGGCAGCACAGTTTACCCTTGGCCGGGGGATTGTGGGGATCGTGGGATCGTGGGTTCGATCCCAGCCCCCGACCAACAGTGATCTGTGTGGAGTTTGCATGTTCTCCCCGTGTTGCGTGGGTTTACTCCGGGATTTCTCCGGTTTCCTCCCATATGCCAAAAACATGCATGTTAGGTTAATTGGCTGTTCTAAATTGTCCCTAGATATCTGTTTCCTATAGGCCCTTAGAATAGAGGGTTAGTATTAATGAAAGCGCTTTGAGTGGTCTTTGTGACTAGAAAAGCGCTATATAAGTGCAGGTTAGTTAGTTAGTTAGTTAGTAAAGTTACAACAAGCGTACCTTAACGACGGGACTGTTAACAGGCGGGTAACAGGGGATTCCCAAGTCCGTTAACCATGATGAGCAAGAATAACAGGAACACAACAGAAGATAACAGGATATAACAGAGACTGCCGCGCTAGAGGACATTTAGCACCCGCTTATATCTGGTGGCTAATGACCCCAACGCGGCACAGCTGCTGCTAATGACAGCAGAGCAGCAGCTGACTTTGACAGCAGGGAGCTCCCCCGGGCGCCTTCACAATAAGAGCCCGAGGAGCTGGAAGGAACCCTCAGCTGCCAAAGCCAGGGAACAACAAGATATGAGGCCCGAGTGTGGCCAGAACCGACACTCGGGTTATGACACTAATAAATCAAGACCTTTACAGGTTCTTCCAGCTTAGACACCACATAAACAATATACTTAAAAAGGAGGTTTTGGAAAGGGCCCAGTCAGGTGTTCTGAAGGTCTTCTTAATGGCATATAAAGGGATCCCAGGGATCAGATACATTTCTAAAATATACCAAGGTCTTCAAGACTTAAAAGGAGACAACACATCTTATATAAAAGAGAGATGGGAAAAAGAGGGGAATTTCACTTTACAACTGGAAATATGGGAAAAGCTAAATAAACAGCAATGGAAAAGTACCTCATCCCTGCAGTGGAGAGAATTTGGATGGAAAAACTTGGCAAGATTTTTCAGAACACCTGCACAAAACAAATTTACCCATAAGGGATTGAACTGTTGGCGCTTGTGTGGTGAAAAGACTGCAAATCATTTTCATGTGTTTTGGTCATGCCCAGTTATCCACCAATATTGGACCAAGGTACAGACAATATTGGGGAAAATATTCAAAATTACAGTTCCCTTTTCTTTTGTAACTTTGTATTTGGGTTTACTACCGGACTCACTGGAAAGACGAGGAGAAAAATACTTATTCAATGTTTTAATATTGGCAAGCAAAAAAGCTCTAACTAAAAAATGGATGTTGAAGGACTGTCCTACACCTGAAGATTGGACTAATGTGATCCAAGACATTTACTCGATGGAAAAGTTGACATTCGCACTGAGACAGGACATGGATGTGTTCATGAACTTTTGGCAACCCTGGACCGCATATGTGTCTTCCATTAGATCTAATCTTTGACAAATACCATTTCAATAATGGTTCCGCTCTTTGTTCCAACACTACTCAGATGCTCTTTTACTTTTAATTACCTCCGCCAGGCCGAAAAGGCCAGGAGGAGGTTATGTTTTTGCCGGAGTTTGTGTGTTTGTCTGTCTGTCTGTTTGTCTGTTGGTTAGCAAGATAACTCAAAAAGTCTTGGACGGATTTCCATGAAACTTTCAGGCGTTGTTGGAAATGGTACAAGGAAGAACTGATTAAATTTTGGGGGTGATCCGGTTCACCGTCTGGATACAGGAATTTTTTAAAGCATTTTTCAACACTGTGACATACAGCCATTTTCAACATGTGCGCAGGCGCAAGAGAGGGCGCTGGTCGTCGTGTCTGATGAACTCACTACTCAGATGCTCTTTTATCTTTATTTACTTACTTTTTCTTTTTGTTTGTTTTTTTACTGGTTTGTTTGTTTTTTTTTGTTATTTGTTTCTTGTTTTTTTTTCTCTTTAATTTCACTTTTTCTTTCACTTTAAAAAAAAAAAAGGGGTGTTGTAAGAATTAATCTTCCAATGTTGTCAGATATCAGAAAATAAGGGAACATGTGATGAAAATGTAATCACTGCATTGCTGTAACGACCTGTATACCCTTTACAAAAACTTAAATAAAAAAAAAAAAAAACTTGGGTTTTATGCATGTTTAATTTGTACCCCGATAAATCTCCATAGTCTGAAAAAACTGAGATTAGTTCTGGTAAAGAAGTGTCTGGCTGCCCTAGGTATATTAAAATGTCATCAGCAAAGAGTGCTATTTTATGTTCCTTCTGACCAAGTGTAATACCTTGAATTTCTTGATTTTGTCTTATCCATTGGCTCAGAGGTTCTATGAAGATTGCAAAGAGCAGTGGAGACAGGGGGCAGCCTTGACGACATCCTCTTTCCAGCTCAAAAGATGATGATAAATTACCGTTAATCCTTATTTTAGCTGTTGGTTTTTTATATAATGCCTGTATAGTTCTCATGAAGTTGTTATGAAAATTGAAACTGGATAAGATTCTATATAGGAAAGACCAGTCAACCGAATCGAATGCTTTTTCAGCATCTAATCCCAATATGACTGCCTTTAAGTTATATTTATTTATATGATGAATTATGTGTAAAGTGCGTCGAATGTTGTCTTGTGTCTGTCTTTGTCTGTCTTTGTCTTATAAAACCTGTTTGGTCTAAGTGAATTAAGTCTGTCAGTATGTTTTCTAACCTTTTGGCAAGGATAATGGTAAAAAGCTTATAGTCCTGATTTAATACACTGATTGGTCTGTAGTTGGAGCATTCTAGTTTATCCTTTTCAGGTTTAGGTATAACTGCAATGACCCCTTCTCTCTAGGAGGGGGGGATTTCCCCTGTGTGGAGGACATAGTTAAATGTTTTCAGGAGGAGAGGAGATAGTTGCTGTTTAAAGGTTTTGTACCATTCTGCTGTATAGCCATCTGCTCCTGGGGATTTGTTAGCTTTAAGTTTCATAATTGCTTTTTCCAATTCTTTAGGTTGTATTTCTGACAATAGTGTTTTATTTTGTGATTCCGTAAGTTGGGGAAGGTTTAATGTGTTTAGGAATGTCTTGGATGCGTTTTTATGTTTTTTGTGGGAGTATAAGTTCTTATAGTAATTCTCGAAGCTTTTAAGAATATCCTGAATTCTGAATTTTATTTCCTTTGATACTGGGTCTCTGATTTTGTAGATTGCTCTTTCTGTTTGATGTTTCCTCAATTTATAGGCTAGTAATTTTGCCGATTTACTGCCTGCTTCATAGTGTTTTTGTTTCAGAAATGTAAGTTTCTTCTGGATTTCTATTGTGTAGATCTCATTTATTTGATTTTTAATTTCTTTAATCTTGAGCGAGCCATTAGAATGAGTGTTGTCTTTGTGTTCTTTTTCTAGGTTCTTGAGTTCTGACTCTAGTGTGATTAGTTTTTCTTGTCTCAGTTTCTTTTGGGTTGCCAGTTTTGCAATAATTTTTCCCCTTATTACAGCTTTGCACGCATCCCACAGTATTAAAGGGGATACTTCTCCATTATCATTTTCTTCCAAATATCTGAGAATATCTGATTCCAATTCATCTTTCAGTGGTCCTTTCAGGACATTTGAATTCAACCTCCAGGAAAATGTATTATTTGTGTATTTTTGGATGTTTAAGTCCATATAGATCGGACTGTGGTCAGAGAGATCCATCAGTCCTATTTTACATGTTTTTACTCTTCCAATGTCTCTATTAAACATAAAAAGTAATCAATCCTTGAGTAAGATGAATGTGGCGTTGAATAAAAAGTATAATCTTTTACATTGGGGTTGAATTCCCTCCATACGTCACAGATTCCCATTTCTTTTAATAGCATCCGAGTTTTCCTATTTTGAGTGTTATTTTGATGTGAAGAATTACCTGTTGCATCCCAGTATGGATTCAGTCTTAGATTGAAGTCTCCACCACATATCATTAAACCTTGGGCTTTAGTTATCATTAGGTCGAATACATTTTTATAAAATTTCCATTTTGCCCCTGGTGGTGCATATACATTCAGCAGGGTGATGTCTTCTCCCTCTAGCCACCCAATTACCAAACTGTACCTCCCTTCTTTATCTTTGTGTTCTGATTTTTTTTCAAATGTAATTTTGGTTGATATCAATGTCGCTACTCCCCTCCTCCTCCCTGACTTATATGAAGATGAAGAGATCATTTTAAACCCTTGTCTATTGAGTTTAGTGTGTTCCACGTCTGTTAGGTGGGTTTCTTGTAAAAATATTATTTCTGCTTTGTCTTTTTTCATTTTGCGTAGAATCTTGGATCTTTTAACTGGATTCAGGATCCCTTTTACATTATATGAGGCTATTTTGGTTACACCCTGTTTCTCCATTGTATTTTCTTATTTAGTATAACAGTGTGGTGGCCCTCTTTTTTGCTACTCAGAAACTGAAAGAACATTAAGAACATAAAATACATTAAGAACATAGTGTACGAAACTTTAAAACAAAAAACTGTCAAAAAAACTTCCTGAGCTGGGGTCTCTTTAAAGACCCTGTAAGAGCCCTGATGGAGTGTAGGCTCTGAGGGAAATTTCTCAAACTCTGTTACGTGTTGAGGGCCCTCTCTTACCCCTGTAAGTTGTCCCATGTTTTTAACGTGAATTTCAGATCCCAATCCGAATTTGTAATGAGTTTTTTTTTTTTTTTTTTATGCCTATACCCTATGAGATTGTGTGCACCCTCCCACCCCCATCACAGCAAACATTCACTCTAATACAGTATTTGTTAGTGTAGGGAGAACATGTGGGTCATTGTTACATTTCTATTTTAACAAGATTTTTTTTTTCCTTTCAATTAAGAAGACATTTGTTTCTAATGCTATAACTGCTCCATGAAAGGTTTTACCACATGCTGATTCTGCATCTCCTTTATTGTTTGTTACCTTGTAGGAGGGGGGATGGAAGTGCAGAATGACTGAAAAGGAAAAAAACAAAAAGGTCACTATTCCTTCCTGGAACTGGAAAACTTATCTTTGTAGCTCTGGGGCTGGGTTTCCCGCTGCTGGCCCGTGGATTTTGAAGGTCTCTGAGTGGACCACGTTTGAGCTCTGATCCTCTCGCTCAGATCCGCTGCGGGTTTAAACACCGATACCGGGAGCCCTCTTCTCACCATGTCAATTGTTGCTTCTTCCGCTGAATTATAGAGACATGACTCTTCACCGTAAAAGACCCTTAACTTCGCAGGAAATGGCGTCTGAAAGCGTAGATTCTGTTCCCGTAGAACCTTTCTGGCGTCGTTATATTCCCGTCGCTTTTTAAGAACCTCCGGGGCGTAATCATGCTCCACAAAGACTTTTCTTTCTTGATGCATAAATCCTTTTTTCTGCCAAGCCCGTCTTACAACCTCTTGTTTTATTTTGAAATCGGAGAATCTTACCACCACCGAACGTGGGGGCGCTTCTGCCGCTGGCTTTGCGGCTAATGTACAATGGGCCTTTTCTATCTTCAAATCGGTGGTTTGTGGAATATCCAACTTCTCTCTCAATAAGGATTCCATGCATTCCGCCATTGTGTTGAAACTATCTTCAGCTCCTTCTTTCAGACCGTGAATTCTGATGTTGTCTCGTCTTTGTCTTCCTTCTTGGTCGGTTAGCTTAGCCTCCAGCCTTGACTGTTTTTTGTGTAAATCCAGCATAGAATCTTAAAGCACTTTTATTCTTTCTTCAGCTTCCAAGATTCGGTTTTCGGCCTGGTCCATTCTGCTGTTCGTCCTTTTTAATTCCTCTCTGAATTCATGAAATTCGGCCCGAAATCGTCGTAATTCATCAAATAGCGATTTCAAACTAACCTTTTTGTTAGCTAGGTCCAGCTCCTCGTCTTCTGAACGGAGGTCCTCCGGTTCAGATTCTGCGGCCGCTGCGCGTCCTGACCTGGGGAATGTCAGTTTCTTCTGTTTTTGGTTAGGCATGGTGTTTTTGTCTTTTGATTTTTATTCTTCCAAAAATCCGTTAAGTCTGATTTTGAAGATGTTTTCCTTGGATTGGGTCTGGGAGCTTCAGCGTTAAGTTGCTATCACCATGGCGTCCAGACCGGAAGTCATATCTGCCCTGTTTTGGAGAAGATTCTCTCAGAGGGGACTGATGTTGCCACAATGCACAGTCTCCGTGTCATCACCTGGGTAAGATGTGGATAAATTGAAGCCTTGGTCTCCCACCAGCTCAGCGGGTCTGCGCTTCTGTGGCAAAGGGGCTCATCAATGTAGGATCTCACTTCCAGTATTGCATCTGCTGAGAGATTTTCTGGCAGACTCTACACTCTGCCTTTGTATTGTCAATAAAATTGAAATGGTTCCAGATTTTGCTTCTTTTTCTGGTGTCACTCATTTTCTTTACTATACCTTTCTAATGTGTCGATGTCATCTCTTCTTGTTTCCCTTGGCTCTCTTTCTCTCCCTCCTGCTCTGCTTATGTGCTACTGCTGCTGTGAGCGTAACTACCGCCCCTCCCCCCTCAGTGCAAACACAAGGCAGGCACAAACACATATTGACCAATCACGTGCGGCTTGAAGAGAAAAAAAAGTGAGAGAGAGAGGGTGAGAGAAAGGAGAGAGAAAAAAACCCAAACACGGCTCCCAATAAGGAGCCGGCTCCCGTCGTTCACTTCAAAGAACCTCTCTAAGAGCCGTTTCATTCGCGACCGACCCATCACTAGAAAATAGTGTCGATAAAAGTGGAACAGTTCCGAAAAAACGAACTGTGAGGCCATTGGGTTCCAAAAGGAAAAGCGGACAATGGAGCCCGTATGGCGCATATTTAGGGCGCATATATGGCATTCGTATTTACCCACATATACCTAGTAGGCATGACAGTGCATATTCTGGAAGCTTCACGTCTCAATGGCCAAAGAGGACCTGACCCTGCAGAGACCTACGGGAGGTGTGAAGTTGGTCTTTTAGGAGACGGGAAGTTGGAGAGAATGTCCCAGCAGGAGCCCCGGAGGCTAGAAGGATGAGAGAGACAATGGAGACGCCATGGAGCCTCGGGGGCTGTATGTTTACTCAAGGACTGTGGGTTGGGGGTGTGTTATTTGATGTTGGGGGTTTTGTGTCTTTGGAGAGTATAAGAACGGTGAAGGATGATTGTTCTGCCTCTTTTCTGAGATTCTGTTCTTGTTGGAGGATGTGACCTCTCAATAAACCAACCCTGAGAAATAAACTCAGTCTCGTTTGTGAAAGGCATCCTCTACACCCGAACCGTTCTAAAGGAGGCCTTTGAGTTCCAAATGGAAAAGCGCCTTTGTTCTTTCCTCTGCTTCCAAGATTCGGTCCTCGGCCTGGTCCACTCTGCTGTTTGTCCTTTTTAATTCTTCTTTGATTTCACGAAATTCGGCCCAACACTCTCGGCGAAATCGTCTTAGTTCTTTAAGTACCATTTTCAAGCTAACCTTTTTGTTAGCTTCATTCAGCTCCTCGTCTTCTGAATGGAAATCCTCCGGATCAGATTCTTCGGCCGATGCGTGTGCTGGCCTGGTAAATGTCGATTTCTTCTGTTTTCCTTTAGGCATGATGACTTTGTCTTTTGATTTTCACTCTTCCAAAAATCCGTTAAATCTGATTTTCAAGATATTTTCCTGGATTGGGTCTGAGAGCTTCAGCGTTAAGCTGCTATCACCATGGTGTCCAGACCGGAAGTCCAGGATTCAGGGATTTTATTGTCAATACTACTACACTTGCAGGACATACAGGAGAGTTGAAATGGCGTTTCTCTCTCTCTCTCTACATTGGTATGCATTTTATTAAAAAAAAAATTAGGCTGGATTTAAAAAAAAAAGAAAAAGAAAAACAAGAACAAACAGCGACAGCAGCAGTCTATGTACAGTGATGCAACCCGTGGCGCCAATGGCAGCCAGAAGGACTCTGACCTCCATAGAGGTAAACAGTTAGGTAAATGATTAGTGGTAATAAACCCAGCAATCCTATATTCAGACAGCTAGAGATGAATATCCGTAGTGCATTTTAATGCGGTAATGTAGGTGCAGACAGTGACAGATATGACTGCACGTGATCAGTATTGCAGTGATATACAGACAGCAGCAGATATGGCATTTGTGCAAATGGTTGCAGTTAAAGTGCAGAGACATAGCAGCAAAATTACAACAGTATTATTGTTGGTGTGCCAGTCTTTCTGTGCCAACATCTGAGGTAGTTATTGTGCAGATGTTGCCGTCTGGGAAGCGGGGGAGTGAACAGAGTTCAGGGTCCTGATGAATGAAGCTGTTCAGCAGTTTTGTGGAGTGGGCCCAGAGGCTACGGTACCTTTTCCCTGAGGGCAGGGGGCTGAAGAGGGAGTGTAGGGGATGGGAGGTGTTGCCTGTGATGTTGGTGGCTCTGCGGGTGAGGCGAGTGGGGTAGATGTCCGGGGGGGGGGGGGGCACAATGATCTTGCTGGCTGCATCCATTATGTGTTGTAGTGCCTTCCGGCAGGTAGCAGTGCAGCTTCCATATCACACCGTGATGCACTTGGTGAGGATGCTCTCAATTATACCCCGGTATAAAGACTGCATGATGGGGGGTGGGACTCATGCTGTACTCAGTCTGCGGAGGAAATGGAGGCGAGTTTGGGCCTTCTAGGCTAGTGATGTGGTGTTGTTCACCCAGGTGAGGTCCACAGAGATGTGCACCCCCAGGAACTTGGTGCTGTTCACCCTCTGCACAGCTGCACCGTCGATGATCAGAGGGGGGGTTGCTGTGTATGATTCCTCCTGAAGTCGACCACAATCTCCTTGGTTTTTCCCCACGTTCAGGAAGTGGTTGTTGTCTTTGCACCACTGGACCAGTTGGCTCACCTCATTTCTGTAGTTGGCCTCGTCGTTGGTGATGAGGGTGTGCAGCTGTGGTCTGGTGCAGCTCCTCCTTGTCCTCGCTCTCAGCTGTTGTCTGGAAAGCTCTTTGCCTTGGTGATGAACTGTCAGCCGTGCGCTCTAGCATTGGCTCCGCCTCTGCCACGGCTGTCTCCCAGCTGCTCACGACGTGAATCCGGGCGTGTTCTCAGAGCTGGGCCGGGCGGAGCTCTGGAACTCTGAAGGGTGAGCTTCTTCACCACCTCTGGCTTGAAGTGTGGGTAGCCGCGCTGTGTCAGCAGCCAGACATCTGCTGCATAAGCCCCCAGGCTCTCTCGGTTGCATTGCCGGCGGCTGGCCAGCTGTTTCCGGGCGTGGTCAGTGTAGGTCACCCTCCCGAGCTGTCTCTGAAATGGTCCCTGTAGCGCTGGCCAGCTATGATGTTGCTCAGGCTGGAGATCGGACAGCGTGCAGAGAGCTCCACCCTCCAGAGCCAGTGTGACTTGCACAGCTGTCTCTTCAGGTGTCCAGCTGTTGAGCGTGGCGGCCAGTTCAACCTGGACAAGGTAGTCGTCCAGCGAGGTTTCACCACCAAAGCGGGGAAGCTTGACCGGTTGGCAGGTTGGTGGTACTGGGGCTGGGCCAGTACCACCCGCTGGGATAGTCATCTCCATGTTGATCATTGTCCTCGGCTGCGGTGAAATTGCTGGGTCGTAGTTTCCCCGCTGGCGCTCTCCATCCTGCCATGAAAAAGGCAGGACATGGGATGCGCTTGCTCCGTCCGACCTGCTTCCCCATTCATTTGTGGGAGCAGCTCTGGGGACTGACGTGCCAGCTCTGCTGCCCATCTCCATCTGGGCGATGAGCTGTTCAAGCTGTCGAATCTCTGCCTTGATCCTATCATCTCTCAAATATCCCAATTCTGACACCAGTGTGATGTTTCTGGGTTTCACACAATAATGAGAGGATTTGGAATGAATGGGCATTTATTCTTCACTGACTAATTATGCAGAACAGAGGGGAGGTCAGTCACACACACACTCACCTCACTCAGGGTGACGGAAACGTAATCTCTCACACGCAGGGAAAACATGATCACAACCAGACTCGTAACACAGTTATAATGGTACAACAATAATGCTCAGAACACAAGAATAAGTGTTTGAATGCCCTGCAGTGCAAAGCATGCCGGGAGAGTCCCTCACCCCTTATCACAGCCCCGACGTTGCAATAATGTTGGGTGTTTTGTACTTATAATATTGCTAAAATATAAAATGATGCACTTCAGTGGGTCTCAAATATGTGTAAATTTGTCTCGTTTTAGTACTGCATGAGTTTATTGATGATAAACTACACATATAAACTAAAACAATTATAATGGTGACTGAACAATCCCATTCCCCAGAGTGCAAGATGCACTATTATGAATACAAGTTGCGGCGGCATGAAATAAGGCAGCGTTGGTGTTGGTTTTAAGCAGGTTTATTAAATCATACCGCCGTCACGAAGCTCGCCCAATGGACGGCTCGGAGGCTCTCCAGCAAAGAGACACAGTGTGTGTGTGTCCAGCAGCAGCAGTTGAAGAGAGATTGAGTTACAGAGTCGTGCAGCATATATACCCAACAACAGACAATACATCAAAGAGCATTCACAGCAGTTGGTATGAGCATTTGCATATGAGAGGCACAGTAAGGACAGGATGCATGAATGGCACATTAACATCACAATGCATGAATGGCACATTACATCACAGCAGTGCAGCGGAAAAAACCAGGAGTAGCGAGCTGACTGTCCTTAGTCTGTTGTGGGGGTTTTCCCAAACCCGCCACACTGCTCCCCCCCAGAGGGCTCGGCAGGGGGCCGAGACCTCGATAATGCAGCTTGGCAGCGAGCAGGGAAAGCTCTGTGCAGGCGAAGGGGGAGGGAGGAGGGGGTAGTAAATGCCGGCCGGGAACGGTGAAATCGTCCGGGCCGCGCAAAAATTGCTTGTAGATCCGTGATGTCGAGGGGCTGTCCCGTTGAACATGCGGAGATCACAAGAAGAAAAATTAGTCACTGGCTCCTCCCGCGATTAAGTCCTGCAAGGATTAATAGTGGCTGTGAAGAAAAGCAGGAGCGGCTGTAAGGAAAAACAGAAGCAAAGGGACTTGGCGTGTTGACTTTTAGGTGCGGGCACAACCTTAAAAGCCCTCGGGAACCGCAAAACCGCTGAATTCCCCGTGTGCGCCATGGTTGAGACCACTGACAAATCCTTCGTGCATGCTGCGTGCGTGCTTCAGGTGTGAGGGCAGCTCTGAAGGCTCTGTGTGCAGCGGCGGAGGATGCTGGCGGTCTGTGGAGCCGTATTTGTCCCGTGCATGTTGCACCGTCCTCGTAACTCCCCGGTGCATGTGCCAGGGCTCCGTGCGTTGTTGGGCCAGCTAGAGAGGAGACAGGGTCAGGGAGCTTAATCATCCCTGTTCATTGTGTTGGAGCGGTGAGAGGAAGTAGACGATCTTTGTCCCTCGGGCTCGTGCAGATGCGTTGGAGCGGTGAGAGGGAGGAGACGATCTTTGTCCCTCGGGCTCGTGCAGATGCGTTGGAGCGGTGAGAGGGAGGAGACGATCTTTGTCACCGCTTGGCCATGGTGCATTCAGGTCCACGCGCTGCCTTCTCCGTCGGCCATGGAGGTCGCCGTCATGGAGAGGGGACGAGGTGCATGCGCTCTCGTGTGGAGTTGCTGTGAGCGCGGCCGGTCCAGCGTGGATGTGCCGATCTAGGCGTGCAGATCTCACCATGAAGTTTGCTGCAGCTTTCCCGGTCGTGGGTGGTCTCCGGAGAGTTTCACCTGGAAACTCTGCATCGAAGTCTCCCTGAAGCAGAAGGAAGGGCAGATCAGTCAGGCTGCCGCGTTCGCTTGTCGTCGGAGAGTCCCAGCCGGGTACTGCGTTCGCCAGCAGCATGTTCGTTTCAGCGTTGGGTCGCCAGTGCGGCTGTCCAGACCAGAAGGTTGCATTCTCGGGGTCGCCAGCGTAACTGTCCAGACCAGAAGGTTGCATTCTCGGGGTCACCAGCGTAACTGTCCAGACCAGAAGGTTGCGTCGCACAAAACGTGTGCTTTCTGTCGGGGTCACCAGTGAAGCGTTCACTGGCAGTGTGTTCTTTTCAGCATCGGGTCACCAGTGCGACGGCATGAAATAAGGCAGCGTTGGTGTTGGTTTTAAGCAGGTTTATTAAATCACCCAATGGGCGGCTCGGAGGCTCTCCAGCAAAGAGACACAGTGTGTGTGTGTGTCCAGCAGCAGCAGTTGAAGAGAGAGGATGAGTTACAGAGTCGTGCAGCATATATACCCAACAACAGACAATACATCAAAGAGCATTCACAGCAGTTGGTATGAGCATTTGCATATGAGAGGCACAGTAAGGACAGGATGCATGAATGGCACATTAACATCACAATGCATGAATGGCACATTACATCACAGCTGTGCAGCGGAAAAAACCAGGAGTAGCGAGCTGACTGTCCTTAGTCTGTTGTGGGGGTTTTCCCAAACCCGCCACACAAGTTATAAAAGAACACACAAAGAAGTGACCTGACAAAGGGTTCTTAAACAGTGGCTAATATTAGCTGTTCCATTCATTTTCAATTATTCTGTAATTAATATTCACACAATCAAATAAATCTTAGTGTTGAGTCCCTTTCATATCTGTCAAAGTCTAACGTGTGATTGCCTACATATACGCTACACCGCTTTATTCCACTTTCAAACACAGCCTACATTTGGGCCTGTAAAGCCTGATTGGGATACTTGTTTCAGACAGGAAGACTTGCTTTCTACAGGCAATGCACTAGCTCTTTAAAAGCTCTGAGCCCAATCACAACTGTATGGAAAAATATTTAAAATTTCAGAAGCTAAAAGTGTAATTCAAGTTTCCGCATCCAATCAATTTGATTTTAGATTTTCTGCAGTGACATGAATGCATATGGAACATTTATAACTACTAAAAGCTACCTCTTTAATCTTTAGAGTAAATTGTTTAAACACTCATCTAAATCTAACACAAGGCAAACTGATCACCGCTCAGTATAACCTGAGGATATATTGCTCAATATAACCTCAATATAAGGATGCACTGCTCGATATAACCTGATATGATCAAGTAATTTCGTGTTGCATGGAGGGTGTTATGAAGCCTCATCTTACAACAGACTGCGGGGACGTGTTGATGGATGTACGGGTGACATCATCATGTCCTGCCTTTATTAAGAGGACTAAGTGCAGGAGTCGGCCTCTTTGGTGCGCCGCCTCTAGCCAACACACAGCCTATACCCCTGCACCCTTAACATTAGCTTGTTACTTGTGCTACCAGCTGTCTTAAATAAAACTACTGTTCAGCACAGCCACAATCTCCGCTGTCCCTATTTTCCAGACATAACAATGTTGATGAGGAGAAAACGACAAAACATCAACATGGAAACATGCCTGGGCTCCTTACCATCGTTCCTCGCATCTCTGAGTGAGCTGCCCATCCCATGGCCTCGCTGGTTCGAGTTGGTCCACACGTACGTGTCAACAGTGAACCTAGCAAGAGTTGGCAAGATGGGGCTGCAAGCTTTTCTAATCCACAGCCTGGGTACCAAGGGACAGTGGGTTTTCAGCACATTAGGACAGGCGGACATGTATGAGTTGTGCATTACACTGCTGGCTGGACACTTAGCGGTGCCCGAAAGTATGCTAGTGAGGAGGATTCACTTTCACTAGCTCCGACGGAACAGGAGAAGCTACCCAGCAGTACATCACGGACCTCCGCGCTCTGGCAAGTGTATGTAAGTTTGGCCATTTAGAGGATGAAATGGTGCGGGATCAGCTAGTGGAATACACTAGCAACCCATGGCTGCGGGCGAAGCTGCTGATGGCGCCGGGTGACCTACTGCTGGTGAAGATGGAGTTGGCATTCCAGCTGGAGGCTGCCAACCGGCTATCTTGACAGCTAGGTGAGCCACAACAACCAGCCCCGCTAGCACACAGTTACCCCAGCAGAAGAGCCCAGTTACACCGTGACCTTCTCCGAGGATGCCAAGGTGAACACCACGGGACTACGGAACATCGTGAGACACCATTCGTGTGGTAAATGCGGCTCCCTGGCCAGGGAGCAGCGATGCCAACAGTATGGCAAGTTCAATCACGTCGCCAAGGTGTGCCACTTGACATGACTAACATCAAGCCCGCTACCCAGCTCAACAGAACCACCAACAACTAACATCCAGGCAGTGGGCTCCAGAAGGACGGTGTACAAGTGGTGCACGGTGAGGTTAGACGACGTCAGCTTACTGTTGCTGCTGGACACTGCTGCTGTGAAGTCCATGATGAACTGGGTTACTGTCAAAAACTTCTTAACTAATTGTGAAGAATCCAGCCTCATAGGGACCATATCACTGATGTTCGCTATGGGTCAAGAATCTTCCCAGAGTTCGTATTCCAGGTAGCCACACATGGGGACAACATCCTGGGGTGTGATCTGTTACATATGAGAATTGTACTTTGAGGTTTGCAGGGTTGGGGGTGAGTGACGTCAGGTGGGCTACGGATGGGAGTACATATTGAGCTGTAGAACCAAATAAAATATATTCAATGAACAGCAAAGCAAGCTTTCCCTTCTATTATTCAAACATCACATTTGGCGACGAGGAAAAACGGGCACGTGTGTCAGGGCGCTACCTCCGTTCCTGCAGTGTCAGGGCACACCTGCAATACCATGGGCTCGCTGGAAGAGCATGATCGAGGTGTATGTGGCTAGGGATGGGCATTCGGTGAAATTTTCTTCACCGATCGTCGGGAGAATTAATGATTAATAATCGGTTAATCATTAACATTTTTAGGTACGTAACAAGGCAGGTAGACTACATTAGAACATCAGGAATCAGCACGGAGAGCCCTCTCTCTGTTCTCGTGTTGGCTCGGCTCGGGAATCTCGCAAGCTGATTGGCCGAGACATTTCACCCCGCAAGCTGATTGGCCGAGACGTTTTACCCAGCTTCTGTCCCTGCCGAGCGGCCACCCAACAAACGAAGACCGCATTCATTGCTCTATCGCTCGTGTTACTTAGTCTAGCCGCGCAGAACTTTTTGCTGTTCTCTTGTGCCATTTTGTGCGAAAGAGTCTTCCCGTCGAGCCACTACGCCGCCTCCTGCAGCTTCCCTCGACGTGTGTACACCGAATCTTCATGACCTTCTCAATAAAGTTTCTGAAAAAAAAAAAAAAGAATCTTCACGACCGCCATTACTCAGCGCGCAACCACTGTTGGCGGTTTCTGCGGCTGGGAAAGACTGTCTCAGACTATACTAGCATCAGCACCGGATCACCCCAGGGCTGTGTACTTTCCCCCCTACTCTTCTCCCTTTACACTAACTCCTGCACCTCCAGCCACCAGTCTGTCAAGTTGATCAAGTTTGCGGATGACACCACCCTCATCGGGCTCATCTCCAACGGCGACGAGTCCGCCTACAGGAGAGAGGTGGCCCAGCTGGCGTCCTGGTGCAGCAATAACAACCTGCAGCTGAACGCTCTGAAGACAGTGGAGATGATTGTAGACTTCAGGAAAGTCTCTACTCCTCTGCCCCCCCTCACCCTCTCAGGCTCTCCCATCACCACTGCTGATTCCTTCCGCTTCCTAGGCACTACCATCACCAGGGACCTCAAATGGGAGCTGACCATCAGCTCACTCATCAAAAAAGCCCAGCAGAGGATGTTCTTCCTGCGGCAGCTGAGGAAGCTCAAGCTACCCACCAAGATGTTAGTGCAGTTCTACACAGCCATCATCGAGTCCATCCTCACCACCTCCATAACCGTGTGGTACGCAGGAGCCACTGCCAGGGACAGACTAAGGCTGCAGCGCGTCGTGCGCACTGCTGAGAAGGTGATCGGCTGCAAGCTCCCATCTCTCCTGGATCTGTACATCTCCAGGACCCGGAGGCGTGCTGGCCGGATCATAGCCGATCCCTCACACCCTGGTCACGTACTGTTTGCCCCCCTCCCCTCTGGTAGAAGACTTCGGTCCATCCAGACTAAAACCTCCCGTCACATGAACAGCTTCTTCCCCTCTGCCATCAGACTGCTGAACACTAAGTGACTTATTGACTCTCGTGCACCATGTACAGCAGCTCAACCAGACTCATGTCAATCATCACTGTTTTCTTCCTGCATTACCGACTGCACTATATAGTTCTCCACAGTATCTGCTGCTGGCTAATATATATTTTAACTGTTGACCAGTATCACTTAATCTTATCCTACACTTTATTACATGTATAGTTTATTTCTTATCTTATCATGTTTAATGTTGCAGCATTGTACCGAGACAAATTCCTAGTTTGTGTACTACATGAACAATGGCAATAAACCTGATTCTGATTCTGATTCTGATTCTGATTCTTCGCGTAATAAGGGTGTTCCATGGACCCTGTCGATGAGGTATATTTGTATGCTGCATTGCAGTGATTGCAGTACACCTGGTCATTTTTTAAATTGAAATGGTCCCACGCAACACTTCGCCGTAACCGCTTCATGATTTGGCGATTGCCCTACGGAAGCCCGCATGTATCAACTGAGGCACGCCAGGGTACGGCGATGGTGTAATGTTGCCCCCTGGTGCCCAAATTTTGCCATTGCATTGTTTGAGGACGGCCGTGCACTAGGCCTAATAACGTCGGATTGTTTAAAAAAAAAAAAAAAACGGTTTGTCGACGAAAATGAACTTCCTCGGTGAAATTCTTAATGATCAATTATCGGTTAATCGGTAAATTATGCCCATCCCTATATGTGGCGCTGGCTGGACTCAGTGATGGCAGCGAGGAGAGATGGAGGAGCCCGCTAGTACACTACCTTGGCACCGAAGGACAGTGCATCTTCTTCGGGCTGTGTGGCAGCGGTTTGCTGGAAGATGGGTTAACACTGATGGACAGCACTTTCGGTGACCATTCCACTATCACCGGGAGGAGGTACGAATTTTTCGACAGTCAACAGCGAGCGGGTGAGTCCACGCAGGGTTTTGTCATGGAGCTACGTGGCCTGGTGAGGGAGTGTGCCTTTGGGCCCATTGAAGAGGAGCTCATGAGGGATAAGTTAGCTCACAACACCAACGAAATGTGGTTAAAAAAACATGCTAAGGATAACCTGGGAAACTTTGTCGCTGGGAGGCGTGCAAGACTTGGTTAAACAAAGGGAGTCCATAATCCTGCAGAGGCTAATAGCACCAGTTAGCGGGGAACGGACCGCAGACAGTTTCCTGCCGAGCGCGGAGGTTAGCATGCTAACTAGACCCTGAAGACAAGCTAAGAGGAAGAAAAGGTGGGTGAAGGTGCGAAACAGGGCTCACGTGCTACCTCCTAGCCTGGTAACATTGGTGCCCAGAGACACTGGATGAGTATGTGTAGCATGCATGGGGAAAGGAGCACTGAAGTGGTACGTGCTTCAACTTGACGGGGTCGACGTACCCCTTATGGTGGACTCGGGGCAGGAGATCCATCTTGTGCCTGGCCACTCTAAGGAGGCTGTTCCCCACAAAGACTATTAGCGGGGGGCAGTGAAGATGTTCGAGTATGGCCATGCAGAGATTGAGATGGTGGGCACAGTGGAATTCTCAGTAACGTGGGTCGAAGACGGTGCCCAGATTTACCTTCCAGGTGGCACACCAAGGAGTGGACCTTTTGGGAATCGACCTGCTGGAGGAGTTAGGGTTTTCCATATGGGACCTGGAGGGCTCTACCGTGTTAACTGTGTGTTCCGATTGGCACCTCCGCTGGCCAGCATTGTTCAAGGGCCTGGGCCAAATCGGGGCTTTCCACCATCACCCTCTTTATCGACGAGAACGTGTTACCGAACATTCAACCACTGCAAAGGCTTCCCCTCGTGCTGCAGGATGAGGTCTCAGCGGAGCCGTTGAAGGCCGGTATCATAGAAAAGGTGGATGCCTCGCCGTGGATTTCCAACCTGGTGGTGGCAAAGAAAAAAGGGGGCGGGGCATCAGACCTTGCACAGTCCTCCAGATGGTGAACAAAGCCATCATTCCGGACAAATACCCCCTCCCGATCATGGAGGAGCTCATGGCAACGTTCAGTGGGTCTCAGGTGTTCACGAAGCTCCGCCAGGGCTCCCTGCAGGTGCCGCTACACCCGGACAGTCGGAACCTGATGGCATTTGTAGCCTACATGGGGGTGTTTCGATACACTAGGATGCCATTCGGCCTGAGCTCCGCGCCAAGCTGCTTCCAATAAGTAATGTCAACTATGCTAGCCAGTCTCAGGGGCATAGTAGCTTACTTGGATGACATCGTGGTACATGGGGTGTTGCGACAGGAACATGATGCGAGGCTGGAGAGAGTTCTGAGCACACTTCAAGAGCATGGGGTCACTCCGAATGGTGAAAAATGTATCTTCGCAACAGACACCATAGAGTTTGTGCGATTTTGGCTGACTGGAAGAGGTCTCCAGCTGCTGCTCTCAAACGTAGAGGTGGTTTTAAGCATCCCAGATCCCTCTATGCCCGTTCAGATCTCATCGTTTCTGGGCATGGTCAACTTCTATGGATGGTTCATCCCTCTCTATTCAGAAACGATTGAGCACCTCCGGGCTCTGTTGAAGCAGGATGTGCTGTGGGAGTGGACTCCAGCCTGCTCGGCAGCGGTCACGAAGTTGAAGCAACAGCTCACCTCCCCACTGGTGTTGGCTCATTTCGACCCCAATCATCTGACCATTGTGACCGGTGATGCATCCGGCTCGGCGCTGGGAGCAGTCATGTCCCAAGTGCAGGATGGAACGGAGCGCCCAGTGGTGTTCGCGTCTAGGTCTCTCTCGGCAGCAGAACAAAAATATACTGTGGCTGAGAGGGAGGCACCGGCCTGTATCTGGGCGTGCAAGAGGTGGCACATCTACCTCTACGGCTGACACGTTGCTGGAGACGTCGGGGTCGGGACACTGGCCATTGAGGATCCACAGATGGTCCGAGAGACTGAGAGCCTATAACTTCACAACCAAGTTCACCCCAGGTAAAGACATCGTGGCGGACCTCTTGTCTCGTGCCATAGTGAATTCCTCGGTACCAGGCGACAACAGTGATGATCCAGCTTAGGCGGAGCTGATCCAAGTGCTACATGGAACATTGCAAAAGATAGTGTCCCCTCAGGAGCTCAGGGAGGATTTGGAACGTGACCCTCTACTGGCGAAGCTATGATTGGTGATCAGAGAAGGTTGGCCAACAGGGGCACAGGGCAAGCTGGTGCCCTATCACTGGGTCAAGGACGAATTGAGCTGCTAGAATGAGGTATGCATGGCCAGAGGACACTGTGCCCTGATCCTACCGTCACTGAGGGCACATGTTCTGTCAATGCTGCATGAGGGACATTTGGGGGTGGTTAAAGTGAAGCAGCGCAGTGGGGACTCTGTCTGGTGGCCGGGTATCGATAAAGATATCAAGGCCATGGAGAAACACTGCGTGCTGTGCCTGGAGAGCGGAAAGACTGGCAGACCACCTCCTCCGCCTCTGCGACTGGTGCCATACCCGGATGGACCCTGGTGCCATATCGAGCTGGATATCTGTGGTGAGCTGCATGCGGCGCCTTCAAATAGCCAGTTTCTCCTAGTGGCATACGATGTTTTTTTTCAAAAATATATTTATTAATTTTCATTGTTCCAAAACAAAAACAACACAAGATAAACACACACACACACACACACACACACACACACACACACACACACAAATTGCTCAGCAGCAAAAAAAAAAAAAAAAAGAGGCAGGCAACATATTTGGCACAAAAAAAGGAATACATTTTAAGAGCAAATAAAAGCTCGGGACAAAATAGTGGACAAATTTCCTTCGGTATAGTCTAGAAACGGTTTCCATATACGGCTGAATACATCAGTTTTAGAATATATAAGGCAAGTCAAAAAGTCAAGTGGAATGTGCTCCAGTGTTAGCCTCCTCCATCCAGGAACTGTAGGGACTTTATGTGAAATCCATTGCAACAAAATACTGTATTTTTCCGGGCACAGTAGGTTAGAATGTTATATAATTTACTATTCTGTAAATTTATTTTCAATTTGTTTATTTGGTAAACCCAGGAGAAGAGACAGTGGATCAAGATAAAGGTGTGGAAGATGTGTTCAATGACGAGACATGAGTGTATTCCTCAGGTTCGGCTTTATTGCAGAACACAATCATCCAACATTCTTCAAAAGCAAGAAGAGGCAGAATCATGATACATCACACTCTTATACCTCCGGGGGATTAAGAACTCAAGTCACATGGTGCTTCTGCAAACATTCAATCATAATGCAAGTCTCTGAAGATTCACCATTGTCTCTTATTCTCTGGTGTTACGGGAAACCCCCCAGGGCCTCCTCTCTGAGACAAGGGTCCGACTTCACAACTCCTTGACATCTCCTGTCGGCCCCCGTCGATCCAGACTTTTTGTTCCTCCAGACGTGAAGCCCCAATCCACATAAGCCATACATTTGTGGGAGATATGAACCAGACATATGTGCCACACTCTTGTGGGAAATATGAACCAAACATATGTGCCACATGACCCCCCCCCCCCAAACGTCTGCATGGGACAAACATACTCGTAAATGCATAACAGGAAAAACATTACCACATAACCAACAATCAATCCCCCAGTCTCTTAGGTCTTAGCGTCCTGCCGAATCTGCTGTAGGCTGGCTTCGCTGCGTCTGCAGGGTCTCCTCGCACCTGGGGATTAGATTTGTTAGCACATCTCTGTGGGAGCTCTGGGGCATGCCTTCTTGGTGGCCTGCCCCGGCGGGGGGCTTTCGCCAACTGCACGCGTTCATCAGCCAGGACAAAAGCGGGCTTGAGTCTGTTTATGCAAATTAGCTCCCTTCTGCCCCCCAAATCTAGCAAAAAATGCTTCTCATTTTTTTCCAGCACCCTGAACGGTCCATCGTAAGGCGGACGCAGCCCTGGGCGTTGTGCATCATGTCTAACAAAAACAAACTCTGCGTTTTTCAAAGCCTCTGGCACAAAAATGCGTGGAAAACTGTGATGCACTGGACCAGGCAGCGTGTTTGATCCTGTGCCGCTCTGCAACAGCTGAGCGGGGGGGCAATTTGGCGCAGGATTTTCCGGAAGAAATTCCCCCGGCAAACGGAGAGGTTGTGCGAACACTAACTCCGCTGGGGAGGCCTGCAAATCCTCCTTAGGTGCAGAACGCAACCCCAATAAAACCCATGGCAGTTTGTCTACCCAATTTGTATCCGTGAGCGATGCTCTGAGGGCTGCTTTCAATGACCTATGAAAGCGTTCACATAAACCGTTGGCCTGCGGGTTATACGCGGTAGTGCGGTGTACCTTCACCCCTAAGCTGCGGGCCATAGACAACCACAGTTCGGAAACAAATTGAGGGCCTCTGTCTGACGTTATATCCGACGGAACTCCAAAACGCGCGACCCAAGCTGTTAAAAACGCGCGCGCAACCTCTTCCGCCGTTGTTGACGCCAGAGGTACCGCTTCCGGCCAACGTGTGGTGCGGTCCACCATCGTCAAAAGGTGTGTGTGCCCTTGCGACGAGGGAAGCAGGCCCACCAGATCAACATGCACATGATCGAACCGCTTAGCCGGGATGTGAAAAGGCTCCAAAGGGGCCCTCGTGTGCTTGTGTATCTTAGCCCTCTGGCACGCTACACAAGCTGCTGCCCATTGCTTGACCTGTTTGCGCAACCCCGGCCAGACAAATTTCTCCCCCACCATCTTGACCGATGCGCGCACCCCTGGGTGCGCCAGCGAATGGACCGAGTCAAAAACGCGGCGGCGCCACGCGGCTGGAACCACGGGACGAGGCCGACCCGTGGAGACATCGCATATTAAGGGGGGCATACCTGTTTGCTGCACCCTGTGCTCCAGCCTTAACCCTGTTGGTCCAGACTGGAGCGCGCGCACATCCGCGTCACCAACCTGCTCCGCAGCCATGTCTGCATAATCCAAACCTACGTGAACCGGGACTGCGCGCGCTCCCGCGTCACTGCCCTGGCCCACAGCCGCCGAGTCTGCCCCCACGTGGCCTGGCGTTGCCACAGCACGTGAGAGAAAGTCTGCCACTACATTGTGTTTGCCTGCGACATGCTGGATATCGGTGGTGAACTCTGATATTGCGGCTAGCTGTCTTTGTTGTCGGCCTGACCAAGGTTCTGAGATCTTGGCCATCGTAAAAGTTAACGGTTTGTGGTCCACAAAAGCGGTGAAACGACGCCCTTCCAGCCAGAACTGGAAATGGCGGATGGCCAAGTGTAGGGCTAAAAGCTCCCTGTCAAACGCGCTGTATTTACGCTTGTTATCGCGCAAGGTTTTGCTAAAGAATGCGAGCGGCTGCCAGGTCCCTGCCACACACTGTTCAATGACTGCCCCCACCACTAGGTCCAAAGCGTCGGTGGTGAGCGCCAAACGGGCTGTTGGAACCGGGTGCGCTAACAAAACGGCGCTTGCAAGGGCTGATTTGACCTGGGAGAAAGTGCGCTCCCGCTCCGGAGACCATTCGACCTTATTCGTGGGTTTTTGTTTTTTTAGTGCCGCGTACAGTGGCTGCATAAGTCGCGCTGCGCTCGGAAGGAACAGGTTGTAAAAATTAACCATTCCTAGAAACTCCTGCAGCGCTTTTATTGTTTGAGGTCGGGGGAAATCTGTTATTGCGCGCACTTTCTCCGGCAGGGGAACCGCTCCTTCTGGCGAAACGCGATGCCCCAAAAAATCGATTTGCGCCACCCCGAACTGGCACTTCGCTGGGTTAATTATCAACCCGTGCTCTGCTAGTCTCTGAAAAACCACTGTGAGGTGGGTTTCGTGTTCGTCCTCGGACGTGCTGGCTACCAATATGTCGTCTAAATAGACGAACATGAAAGGCAGGTCGCGTAAAACAGCATCCATCATGCGTTGGAAAGTTTGCGCGGCGCCCTTTAACCCAAACGGCATGCGCAAAAACTCAAAAAGGCCAAATGGAGTTATTACCGCGGTTTTGGGAATATCCTGCGCGCGCACGGGGACTTGATGGTAGCCGCGCACCAAGTCTATTTTGGAAAAAATGCGCGCCCCCGCCAGATGAACTGAGAAATCCTGGATGTGCGGAATCGGGTAGCGGTCGTGTGCTGAGACATTGTTCAACCTGCGGAAATCGCCACAAGGTCGCCACGAGCCATCAGCCTTTGGGACCATGTGTAACGGGGAAGCCCAGGGGCTGTTCGAGCGTCTAATTATGCCCAGTTTTTCCAGGTTGGCAAATTCCTCGCGCGCTATTGCCAGTTTAGCTGAGTCCAAGCGCCGGGCTTTTGCAAAAATGGGCGGCCCAGTGGTGGTGATAAAATGCTCCACCCTGTGTTTGGCCACTGTCACCGAAAACTTTGGGACTGTGAGTGCTGGAAAGTGAGTGAGCAGAGCACGAAACTTACCACCCGCAGCTGTGACGTTGGCGTGTGCAGTCGGCGGAGCCACCCGAGCTGTGCAGGGGATAGAATGAAAAGAAAGTGCATTAACCAGACGTCTATTAGCAAGATCAACCAATAAACCATGTGAGCACAAAAAATCAGCCCCTAACATGTTAAAACTGACTGCTGCTACAATAAAGGTCCACTCGAATGAACGGCCCTGTAAGGACAGAAGCATGGTCCTCTCACCGAAGGTCTTAATCGCTGAGCCATTCGCTGCTGATACTGACACCCAGGGAGCTTTAGACGGCATCAGCCGTTCCGCGTAGGTAGGCGTGACGAAACTCAGCTGGGAGCCCGTGTCCACGAGGAATTGTTTCCCCGAGTGTGCATCTGTCAGGTAAAGCAGCTTATTTTCTTCTCCGAGGGACGCAGCTGCTACTGGCCCCCGGTCTTGGCGTTTCCCTGACGCTTGAAGCGGCACGGTAGGAGACATCTGTGTGCCCTCTCCGCAAAACGGCGGTGGTAGAAACACAGGCCGTCTTCAGCTCCGCGTCGCCTGGCGCCTGTCGCCGCCGTCGTCGGTTTGTCTGGCGCCGCCACCACTGGCTCCAAACTATCTCCGGGCGCCGTCCTCTGCTCAGCTGCCGTGGCCGAAACCGCGCTCCACTTGTGGGCGTCGACGAGTCGCTGCGCCTCCTTGCCGAGCCCATGGTAGTCCCGCTTGGCCAATCGGGGTGAGTCTGCCAGGGTCACTCTCACTGCTGGCGGCAGCGTCCGGAGGAAAAGGTGGGCAAAAATAAATTCGCCATCCTCGGAGTCTTTCAGTCTCAGCATCTTCACCATCAGGTCTGCCGGTCTGTCGTTCTCCGACTCCGTCAACTCTAGGAGCCCCTCTGCTCGCTGTTGCAACGAGGGGGTGAAATGGCTGATCAGCGCCTCCTTCAATGCGCCGTACTTGTCGGTGTCCGGTGGGTGGTTAACCAGGTCTTCCACCCTCTGGACCGTGTGACTGTCCAGTTTCGCCACCACATGGTAGAACCTCGTTTCATCCTTTGAGATTCTCCGGAGGTTGAACTGCGCCTCGACCGCGCTAAACCAGGAGCGCGGGCTGTGCTGCCAGAAATCGGGCAGCCGGAGCGTGGAGGCAGCCATCAGGCCAGCCTCTGATGAGCTCCGCTCGGGAGAATTCTCTCTGCTCATTCTTTGTCGTGGGTCACCAGTGTGGAAGATGTGTTCAATGACGAGACATGAGTGTATTCCTCAGGTTCGGCTTTATTGCAGAACACAATCATCCAACATTCTCCAAAAGCAAGAAGAGGCAGAATCATGATACATCACACTCTTATACCTCCGGGGGATTAAGAACTCAAGTCACATGGTGCTTCTGCAAACATTCAATCACAATGCAAGTCTCTGAAGATTCACCATTGTCTCTTATTCTCTGGTGTTCCGGGAAACCCCCCAGGGCCTCCTCTCTGAGACAAGGGTCCGACTTCACACCTCCTCGACATCTCCTGTCGGCCCCCGTCGATCCAGACTTTTTGTTCCTCCAGACGTGAAGCCCCAATCCACATAAGCCATACATTTGTGGGAGATATGAACCAGACATATGTGCCACACTCTTGTGGGAAATATGAACCAAACATATGTGCCACAAAGGATAATTTTCAGAATTTTCTTAATTTCAAGAAGAATGGACTCCCAATATCCCTGAATTTTGGCGCATGACCATAAACGGTGAGTAAGGCTGCCGTCGTGAATTCTATATTTAGGGCAGTGAAGAGGAGCCTGATTTAAATTTAGACACTCTGGAGCTAAATGGGCTCTATGTAATAGTTTAAGTTGTAAAGCCCAGGTACGGTTACAAATAGTAATTGTTCTGGCGGCGTTCCAGATCTTACACCACATTTCTTCTGTAATATCAATATCCAGTTCTCTTCTCCGGGTTCGAGCCAGAATAGGAAAATCAACATTACAATAATCTGATACCTTCTAACACATAAGTGACATTCCCTTGGAACTAAAAAACAACTTTTCAATGTCAGCGATTTCAATATCCTCAAATAATGATGTTGTGGAGTGTGTAAATAACGAGGCGGATTTGACGCAGACAGTTTATTACACATCTCACACAGAAGCATAGTCAGAAAAAAAGGGCATCTCAGACAAGACTCTTCTCTTAAATACACAGGCCTTCCTTCTGCAGCTTCTACACATAAAAGGTCACATGCATTCACTTCCTTAATCCTTTAACATCCTCCTAGCAGTCTCTGATACACAAAAGATCACACTGCATTCGTCCTTCACACCTCCCTGTTATCTCCGAGGAAAACTCTGCTCTTTGTTCTTATCTAAGATGCTACACCATTATGCACTCTCTAAATGACCCCCCCGAGCGTCTTGGATAGAACAATAGAATGACAGTTCATATGCTGTGGTAAAATCATTAAACATCAATCCACATGCTGCTTGGGCTTCAGTCTTCTCCCGTATCTGCTGTAACCAGGATTCACCGCCTCCGCAGCGCTGTCATGCTGGGGGGCTGATGAATGCTGGGGGGCTGATGATTGAGGGGTAAAAGTCTGTGCATGTGGGTGCTCTGGGGAACCTTTTCTCTGGGAAACTCCCCGCGGGGGTCTTCCACGCCGAGGGGCCCTCGCCAACAGCACTTGCTCGTCCGCCACAACAAAAGCGGGTTTGAGTCTGTCTATGCCAATCCTTTCCCTCCTACCTCCCAAATCTAGCAAAAAATGCTTGTCCCCTGTTTCCAGCACTCTTTACGGTCCATCATAAGGTGGGCGCAGTGGGGGGCGATGTGCATCGTGTCTGACAAAAACGAACTCCGCGTTTTTCAAAGTTTTAGGCACAAAAACGCGCGGAAAACTGTGGTGAACAGGGCCCAGCAGCGTGCTTGTGTCTATGCTACACTGCAACAGCTGAGACAGGGAGCTACCCAGCGCGGGATTATCTGGGAGAAACTCCCCGGGCAGCTGAAGTGGCTGCGCAAAAACGAGTTCAGCCGGGGAAGCTTCCAAATCCTCTTTAGGCGCAGAATGTAACCCCAATAACACCCACGGCAGCTTGTCTACCCAATTTGCATCCGTCAGTGACGCCCTGAAAGCCACTTTCAATGACCTATGAAAACGTTCGCATAACCCATTAGCCTGTGGATTGTACGCGGTAGTGCGGTGAATTGTGACACCCAGGCTGCGGGCCATTGTTGACCAAAGTTCGGAAACAAATTGAGGGCCTCTGTCGGACGTAATGTCCGACGGGACTCCAAACCGCGCCACCCATGCTGTTAAAAATGCGCGCGCCACCTCCTCGGCTGTGGTTGCCGCCAGTGGAACCACTTCCGGCCAGCGCGTGGTGCGGTCCACCATTGTCAGAACGTGCGTGCACCCCTGTGATGGCGGGAGGGGGCCCACGAGGTCCACGTGAACATGGTCGAACCTCTTAGCCGGGATGCGAAACGGCTCCAAGGGAGCTTTCGTGTGTCTGTGTACTTTGGCTTGTTGGCACGCCATGCAGGCTGCTGCCCACTCTTTCACTTGTTTGCGAAGGCTCGGCCACACAAATTTCTCTCTTACCATTTTGACCGACGCGCGCACTCCCAGGTGCACCAAAGAATGAATCGAGTCAAAAACGCGGCGGCGCCACGCGGTCGGTACCACGGGACGCGGTCGCCCCGTGGAGACATCACAGATTAGGGGGGGCATACCGTCTTGCAGCACCCTGCTCTCCAGCCTTAACCCTGTTGGTCCAGACTGGAGTGCGCGCACATCTGCGTCACTAACCTGCTCCGCGACCATGGCTGTGTAATCTATCCCCACGCGGACCGGGGCAGCCACGGCGCGCGAGAGGCAGTCTGCCACTACATTCAGTTTACCCGACACATGCTGAATATCGGTAGTAAACTCTGAGATCGCGGCTAGCTGTCTCTGCTGCCGGCCCGGCCACGGTTCTGAAACTTTGGCCATCGCGAATGTTAGTGGCTTGTGGTCAACGAACGCGGTGAAACAGCGCCCTTCCAGCCAGAACTGGAAGTGGCGAATGGCCAAGTGGAGAGCCAGCAACTCTCTGTCGAATGCGCTGCATTTACGTTCACTATCGCGCAAAGTCCTGCTGAAAAAAGGCGAGCGGCTGCCAAGCCCCGGCTACACGCTGCTCCACGACCACCCCTATGGCCACATCTGACGCGTCAGTAGTGAGCGCTATGCGGGCCGTTGGGTCTGGATGTGCCAACAACGCAGCATTTGCCAGGGCTGCTTTGACTTCCAAGAACGCCCGCTCTCGCTCCGGGGACCATTCGATCTTATTCGCGGGTTTCTCTTTTTTGAGCGCGGCGTACAGTTGTTGCATGAGCTGCGCTGCGCGGGGAAGGAAACGGTTATAAAAATTCACCATTCCCAAAAGCTCCTGTAACGCCCTGACTGTTTGCGGCCGGGGAAAATCTGCTACCGCGCGCACTTTGTCAGGCAGTGGAACCGCTCCTTCGGGAGAGACGCGGTGCCCCAAAAAATCAATCTGCGTCACCCCGAACTGACACTTCGCTGGGTTGATTATTAAACCGTGCTCTCCCAACCTCCGGAAAACTGCCGTGAGGTGGGTTCCGTGTTCGTCTTCGGATGCGCTGGCTACCAAGATATCGTCCAAGTAGACGAATATGAAAGGGAGATCGCGCAGCACTGCATCCATCACGCGTTGGAACGTCTGTGCAGCCCCTTTAAGTCCGAATGGCATGTACAAAAACTCGAACAAACCAAACGGAGTTATCACCGCTGTTTTGGGTATGTCCTCAGCGCGCACTGGGACTTGGTGGTAACCGCGGACCAAGTCTATTTAAGAAAAAATGCGCGCTCCTGCCAAGTGAACGGAAAAATCCTGTATGTGAGGAATTGGGTAGCGGTCGTGCGCTGTGGCATTGTTCAACCTGCGGAAATCCCCGCAAGGTCGCCACGAACCGTCAGCTTTAGGGACCATGTGTAGCGGGAGAAGCCCATGGGCTGTTTGAACGCCTGATGATGCCCAACCTCTCCAGGTTGGCGAACTCCTCGCACGCTATGGCCAGTTTAGCTGCGTCCAAGCGCCGAGGTTTTGCAAAAACGGGCGGCCCGGTGGTGGTGATAAAATGCTCCACCCCGTGTTTAGCGACGGCTGCTGAAAATGTCAGGACCGTGAGTGCTGGGAACTGAGTGAGCAGTGTGTGGAACTTACTGCATGCAGCTGTGACGTTGGCTTGTGCTGTTGGCTGGGACGCTCGAGCTGTACAGGGGATAGAATCAAAGGACAGTGCATTAACCAGGCGCCTGTTAGCGACATCAACCAACAAACCATGTGAGCACAAAAAATCAGCCCCCAATATATTGAAATTCAATGCTGCTATGACAAAAGTCCACTCAAATGTACGGCCGTGTAGAGACAGAAGTAGAGTCCTCTCACCAAAGGTCTTAATCTCCGAGTCATTTGCTGCTGCCATCTTGGGGCCGCTAGATCCTGCTAGCCGGTCGGCGTAGGATGGCATGATGAAACTCATCTGGGACCCGGTGTCCACGAGGAAATGCCTCCCCGAGCATGCGTCCATCAAGTAGAGCAGCTTGTTCTCCTCCCTGAGGGTCGCAGCTGCTACCGACCCCCCGGTCTTGGCGTTTCCCGAGCGCTTGAACTGGCACAGGGGTATACATTTGCGTGCCTTCTCTGTGAAGCGGCGGTGGTAGAAACAAAGGGTGTCTCCTCCGCGTTCTTTGGCCCCCGCCGCTACTGTCGTCGGTGGCTCTGCTGCTGCTGTCCATGGCTCCTCGGCTCCTCCGGCTGTCGCGCCGAGCTCCGTCGCTGCTGCCGTGGTCGTGAGCTCTCTGCTGGCCATGATGATCCGGTGTGCTTCTTGGGCCAGCGCACGATAGTCCCGCTTGGCCAGCAATGGCGAATTGGCCAGGGTCGCTCTCGTCGCTGACGGAAGGTTCCGGAGGAAGAGGTGGGTAAAAATGAAG
Organism: Pholidichthys leucotaenia; assembly: GCA_020510985.1. NCBI lineage: Eukaryota > Metazoa > Chordata > Actinopteri > Cichliformes > Pholidichthyidae > Pholidichthys > Pholidichthys leucotaenia. The sequence goes on from CM035844.1 coordinate 242,352,391, forward strand.
TGGTCGTCGCCCGAGCCCTTCAATCTCAGCATCTTCTCCATCAGGTCAATAACCAACCCATCTCCTAACCCGGTCCGCGTCAGGAGTCTCTCTGCTGTCTCACCAACTGAGAGTGTGTAGTGCTGGATGAGTGCAGCCTTCAGCGCGCCGTACTTGTCGCTGGTTGGTGGCTGATCCAGCAGGCTCTCCACATGCTGAGCCGAGTGGGCGTCGAGCGTTGCGACCACATGGTAGAACTTCGTGTCATCCGCCAATAGCCCCCAGAGGGCGAACTGCGCCTCGACTATGTGGAACCAGGAGCGCGGTTTGTGCTGCCAAAAATCCAGTAGCTGGATAGCAACAGCACCTGTGTGGCTGGGGGCTCCCGTCGAGGTTGGCTCCGGGGATCTTTCGTTATGTTCCATGAATCGTCTTGGGTCACCAGTGTGGAGTGTGTAAATAACGAGGCGGATTTGACGCAGACAGTTTATTACACATCTCACACAGAAGCATATGTAACGGATGCCAACTAGTACTGTTCGGCGTAGAACGTTAGTAAACCTCCCTCCCGAAAGCCTCATACAGTATCGGTAGCGCTGAGCTATCGGTCGGACCTTTAGCTCAGCGCGATCGTGCTGTGTCTCCCATGCTCGAACTGTGTTAGTTGACTGAGAGGTCGCGGGTTCGTGTCCCGTGTGGGGCGAACTGCGCAGGATGATCTCTGTCACAATGGTGCCGTGAACCCGGGATGGGAGTGAGGTTTAAGGGGGAGAGTGTAACGGATGCCAACTAGTACTGTTCGGCGTAGAACGTTAGTAAACCTCCCTCCCGAAAGCCTCATACAGTATCGGTAGCGCTGAGGTATCGGTCGGACCTTTAGCTCAGCGCGATCGTGCTGTGTCTCCCATGCTCGAACTGTGTTAGTTGACTGAGAGGTCGCGGGTTCGTGTCCCGTGTGGGGCGAACTGCGCAGGATGATCTCTGTCACACATAGTCAGGAAAAAAAGGGCATCTCAGACAAGACTCTTCTCTTAAATACTCAGGCCTTCCTTCAGCAGCTTCTACACATAAAAGGTCACATGCATTCACTTCCTTAATCCTTTAACATCCTCCTAGCAGTCTCTGATACACAAAAGATCACACTGCATCCTTTAACATCCTCCTAGCAGTTTCTGATACACAAAAGATCATACTGCATTTGTCCTTCACACCTCCCTGTTATCTCCGAGGAAAACTCTGCTCTTTGTTCTTATCTAAGATGCTACACCATTATGCACTCTCTAAAATGTTTCTTTTTTGATAAAATCCCTAATTTGAAAAAAAAAAGATTATTTTTATCTAAGTTGAAGTCCTCAACCACCAGATCAAAAGACATAAGAATTCCTTCCTTAAGACAACCAAATGTGGAAATACCCTTAGAAACCCACTCCCCAAAACCAGAATCCAGCAGTCCAGGAGGAAATTCTGGATTGTTGGCAATAGGAGTGAAAGTGGAGGTAATCCCAGCTCTCCCCTCAATGCACCGTGTTGCTCTCCAGGCCTTGACAGTGTTAACAGATAACGGGTTACTACAGCATTTCTTTATAGTTTTCATACTTTTTAAAAAGAGAATTTATTTATTATTATTATTTATTATTTTATTATTTATAATATTTATTATTATTATTTATTTATTTATTTAAATAAATAAATAAAGCTGAAAAAGAGAATTAAGATTGAGATTAAATTGAGAATTTAAAAAGAGTATTAAGAGGACATTCACATAATGATGCTTCTATATCCAGCCATATTGCTGAAGTATTTTTGCAAACCCACTCTCATGCATACAACAAAAGAGAACTTAATTGATATTTTTTGAGATCTGGGAGATCTAAACCTCCCATGTGGCCGGGAAGCTGTAATGTTGACATTTTTATGAGTGCCCTGTTTTTGCTCCATATAAAAGAGCTAATCCAGCCCTTTATTTTTTTGAATAAGTTTATGTGTAAATAAAATGGGACTCATTCTCATCAGATAAAGCAAGCGAGGAAGAATATTCATTTTAAGAAGCGAGATTCTCCCAAACCATGATATAGGGAGGCAATTCCAATGCTCGAGATCCTGTTTGATTTTACCAAGTAATGAGACATAATTTGCTTTGAACATTTGATCAAAACAAGGTGTAACGGATATACCCAGATACACAAATCCTGCTGGTGACCACTTAAAGGGAGAGCTAGGAATGTGGCATTGTTTTCCCAGAGGCATGGCCTGAGATTTTGAGAAATTAATCTTATAACCAGAAAATAAACTAAACTTATTGTTGATTGAGATGACACTATGCGCTGAGACAGTTGGGTTAGAAAGAAACAATAAAATATCATCGGCATATAATGAAATTTTGTGGGTTCGGTGCTTGGTAGTAATGCCAAGGACAGTAGCGTCACTTCGTATTGCTTCAGCTAGCGGTTCAATCGCAAGAGTGAACAAAAGAGGGGAGAGGGGACAGCCTGTCTGTTCCCTCTTCCAACGTCAAAGTATTTAGACCTAAGTCCAATTGTGATAACCACTGCTAAAAGACAACTATAAAGGACTTTAATCCACATAATAAAATTAGGACCCAGCCCAAACTGCTGCAGAGCGTAGAGCAAATATGACCACTCAACGCGGTCAAACGCTTTTTCTGCATCGAGAGGGACTACCAGACCATCCGCCGCACACTTCTGACACAACTAAATCACATTTAAAAGACGTCTGATATTGGGACTTCCGGGAAGATGGCGGAGAGACATAACGCTTAAACAGAGAGCTCTCCCTAGCCGGATTAAAAATCATCGGTAAATGGCCAACTCGACATAAGCGGATCAATAAACTAAGGGATGAAAACACGAAGGAGCCGGGCACAAGGACAAAAGCAGGGTAAAATTGAAGAATTCCTCTCCAACAACGCAGGAAAAACCGCTGAACGCGAAGCCCAAAAAAACGAGGTGTCTACAGCAGAGAAAATGGAGGACGCCAGACTCGAAAACATGAACACTGGCATCGCCAGTTTGGGTAAAGAGTTAAGAGAATTCAAGCGGCAGCTACAGCAGGATTTAGCGGCTCTTAAGGAGGAGCTGAAAAAAGAAATTAAGGAGGAAATTATGGGCCTCCGAAGAGAAATGGAGCGCAAGCTAACAGAAAACATGGAGGAGCTGCGCTCCCAGCGGGCGTGTATGACAGAAGCGCAGGCCCGAATATCGGAGCTGGAAGATTGGAAAAGCGAGGCAAACGAACAACTACAGACCCTGACGACGCAAACGCAGAGGATGCAGGAGAAAATAAACGACTTGGAGAGCAGGTCCAGACGAAGCAATATGCGCATCTTTGGAATTCCGGAGGGCATTGAAGGCAACTCGATGACGAAATTCATGGATCAGTTCTTAAAAAAAGAGCTGGAACTGCCCGGAGAAATGGATCTGCAGATTCAACGAGCGCACAGAACCCCGGCACAGAACCCGAAACCAAACTCTACACCCAGGTCAGTTGTGGTAAACTTTGTGAAATATGACATAAAGGAAAGAATCCTGACACAAGCATGGAAAAAAAAGATACGAATCGGCGACAAACAGGTATTCTTTGACCATGACTACCCGACAGAAATTGTGCAGCAGCGGAAGAAATATGCCAACATTAAAAAAACGCTGAAAGAGAAAAAAATTAGATTCCAAACGCCGCTAACGAAAATGAGGATTCATTGGGAGGACAGCGTAAGAACCTACAACACGGCCAGAGAGGCAGCGCGGGATATGATGGAGCGGGGCCTTGAGGTGAGCGTGCCGGAGGAAACGGCTGGAGCAGCGGCGGCCCTGAACGCATCACGACAGCCGGAGTGGAGACGAGTGAACGGCGGAAGACGGGGCAGAGACGTAGAGCAGCGGGCCCAGGAAAAACTACAAGGCTTTCAACTGAAACCCGAGATCATAACAAAGATTAAGAAAGGCACAGAAGAAATGAAGGCCAAGAAGACAAGGTAAAAGAGAAACAGACGGCTAGGAGAGGTTTAAGTGATATTTGTTGGACATTTCTAGACTAATGACTATTACGTGGATAGTAAATACAGGTCTAGGGAGGGCCCTTCACTCTGTGAAGACAATCCCCCCACCCACCAACAGGGACCAGTGGGCAGAAGAAAGGCCCAAAATACGGAGGTCGAGATTTTTTAATGTGTTTTTATATAAATATGTGTTATTTTTGTTGTTAAAGGGGCTAGGAGCACAAGTTAAAAAAATGGAAAAACATGAATATGGGTAAAAATCTTAAGATAATGACACTAAACGTGAATGGTCTGAACTCACCTGTTAAAAGGGAAAGAATAATAAGAAAATTCAAGAAGGAAAAAGCTGAAATTATATTTATGCAAGAGACACATTTGAGCAAGACAGAACATGTGAAACTAAAGAGATTTGGCTATAAGAACTCCTACTACAGTTCATTTAAGGGAGGAGCTAAAAGGGGGGTTATGATACTAATTTCAAACAAAATACAATTTGAAAGTGAACAGGAAATCCAGGATAAAGAAGGCAGGTATGTAATAATAAAGGGAAGAATAGATGGTATGCAGATCACATTAGTGAACATCTATGCCCCACCAGAAAGTGACAAGGGTTTTTTTCAACATCTGTTTGATCTCATAGCAACACACAGTGAAGGAGTCCTAATTTGTGGAGGAGACTTAAATGCTGTCATGGATCATGAAGTTGATACAACAAGTGTTAAGAAGACAAAAAAACATGTAACAAAGTTCATAAGAACCTCACTGGCAGAAATGGGTATGGTAGACATATGGAGGGACCTACACCCACTCGAAAAAGACTATACACATTATTCAGCAGTCCATAAAGTACACTCTAGAATAGATTACTTCCTTATGAATGAAGGTGACAGACACAGGGTGAGAAATTGTTGGATTGGAGGGGCAGAAATATCAGATCATAATCCTATATACATGGAAATATATCTAAACAATAGAAAACGACAAACAACATGGAAACTTAACGTAGGACTGTTAAATGATGAGAAAATGAAAGAAAGAATAAAAATAAACATAAACGAATATATCCAAGAGAATGACAATGAAGAAGTGGACCCAACAATACTATGGGACGCACTAAAAGCCGTGTTAAGAGGAAAATTAATTGTTGAAACAGGAAAAGCAAATAAGACTAAACTGGAAGCGTATGAACAAAGATGTGAGAGACTGAGGGAATTAGAACGTAAACATCAAAGCACAGATGATCCAAAAATATATCAAGAAATTAAAGAAGAAAAAACAAAGATAAAAGAAACACAAATGGATGAAATTGAAAGGAAAAATAGATATCTAAAGCAAAAATATTATGAAACGGGACCAAAAGCCACAAAACTGCTGGCAAAACGGTTAAGAAAACAACAAACAATGAATAATGTATACAAGATTAAAGACCCCACCACAAATAAAACCACAGTTAACCCAGAAAACATCGAAGAAATATTCCATAATTTCTACCAAGAACTATACTCGCAACCTGAAGAAACAAATACTAAAGATATTAAAAAATTTCTAGGCACATTGGACTTGCCATCAATAGGAAATCAACAAAATGAAAAGCTAACAGCAGAAATAACAACACAAGAGATCAGAGATGTGATTAAGTCACTTAAAAACGGTAAATCACCAGGTAGTGATGGATACCCATCTGAGTTTTATAAACTGTTTATAGAAGAACTCACGCCACAGCTCCTAAAGTCATTTAATTGGACGTTGAACAACAACAAAATACCTCCATCATGGAACGAAGCTATCATTTCAGTTATTTTAAAGCCAGGGAAAGATAAAGAACAATGCGGAAATTATAGACCAATCTCTTTATTAAATGTGGATTATAAAATATATACAACAATTATATGTAAACGAATAAAGACATTCTTGACGGAATTGATAGAAGATGATCAAACTGGTTTCATAGAGGGACGCCAAACGCATGACAATATCAGGAGAACAATACATATAATTAACCAAATACATAAAGAAAAGAAAAGCGCAGTAATAATGAGTTTAGACGCAGAAAAAGCATTTGACAGGGTTAACTGGAAATTCCTATATAGTGTACTGGAGCGCTTTGGATTTAACGAAAAATCAGTACAATGCATAAGGACGCTATATCAAGAACCTGTGGCAAGAATCAAGATAAACGGTAGCTTAACAGACAAAGTAAATATACAAAGATCAACTAGGCAGGGATGCTGCTTATCGCCCACCTTGTTTGCTCTGTTCATAGAACCATTGGCTCAAGCGATACGACAAAATAAGAAATTAAAAGGTGTAACAATAAAGGGGGCGGAACACAAGATTGGGCTATTTGCAGACGATATTATAGTTTACCTTGAACAACCAGATGAATCAATAATGGAAATGATGAACTTGATAGAAAATTTTGGAAAATTATCAGGATACAAGATAAACATAACAAAAACACAAATACTGACATTCCACTATAACCCTCTAAACCAGATAACTGATAAGATCAAACTAAACTGGAAACAAAAAGAAATAAAATACCTTGGAGCGAACATACCTAAAGACCTAAGCAAAATATATAAAGCAAACTATGATAGGTTGGAACAAGAAATAAAAAAAGATATTGATAGATGGTCAATCTTAAATATGGATCTGAATTCAAAAATTGAGACAGTCAAAATCAGCATACAACCTAGATTACTTTACCTCTTCCAGGCTATACCAACAGAGATTCCAGATGCCCAGTTCTCAAAGTGGGACAGGATGATATTGAGATTTGTTTGGGGAGGTAAAAAGCCAAGAGTGAAATATAAAACTCTCCAACTACCAAAAGAGAAAGGAGACATGGGCCTACCGAGTCTAAAGGAATATTACTACTCAGCACAAATAAGATATATCATATGTTGGTGCGACGAGGGATATGAAGCAAAATGGAAAGAAATGGAAAAGGAAATTGAGGGACTCCCAGTACAAAGCATAATAGGAGATAAAGATGCATATAAGCAAATCAAACAAATAGACCCAATCACTAAATTTACTTTAGAACTGTGGTATAAAATAGTACAAAAATATAATATAAAGGAAGACATAAAACTATTGAAATGGGTAGCATTTGACAGTCAGTTTGAACCGGCAAAACAAGATAGGGGATACAAAAATCTGGTGAACAAGGGAATCACAGCATGGGGCAATATCGGAAAAAAAGATCTCGGGAGCTTTGTAAACATCAGGAGAAAATTTAAACTAGAAAGATCGGAATTTTTCAGATATCTGCAGATGAGAGATTATTATATGAAGAAGATTAGGCATAACCTCCAAACAGATGTGAGCGAGATTATACAACTCATTTTAAGCTCATATACAGGAAATAAAATAAGAATTATTTCAAAGCTATATCAGAAACTTATGACAAACAATCATACAAGTAACTATATAAAGGAGAAATGGGAGAAAGAGCTCAATTTAAACATAACAGAAGAAAGCTGGCAGGAAATATGGAAAACACAACACACATCAACAAATTCAAGGACATGGAGGGAATTTGGATGGAAAAACCTGATTTGCTTTTTCATTACACCACAGATTCAAGGAAAATATACAAATACCCAATCTTTATGCTGGAGGGGATGTGGGGCTCAAAATGCAGACCACTCACATGTTTTGGAAATGCTGCAAAATATCATCATTCTGGAAATCTATACATGTGACAATACAGAGGATATTAGGATATAATATACCAATGAACTGTAACCTGATGTACTTATGTGATCTTAAAAGAGACAATGTTATACAGGCTGAGGACAGATATCTAGTTAAAATCTTGTTGATTGCATGTAAAAAAACTATCACAAAAAAATGGCGATCAGAAGTTCTTCCTGACCAAGAGCAATGGACTGACATTGTTGAGGACATACGTATGATGGAAAAACTAACATATCGACAAAGAATGCAAGAAGGACTATGGGAAAAAAAATGGCGGAAATGGACACACTACAAAGTGCAACAACGAGGCAGAAATTGAAAGAATAACCAAAGACACCGAAAAAACCAGAAGAATTAAGAGATGGAAACTAAAAACTTGATGCTCCAACATTTGCCCCCCCCCCTTTTTTCTTTTTCTTTTTTTTTTCTTTTTCCCTACCCTAGCCCCTTTGTTTTTTAAATGTAGAATGTGATCTGAATGCATTATATATGATGAAAAATGAATAAAAATCTAAGTTACAAAAAGACGTCTGATATTACTACATGAATTGCGACCCTTAATAAAGCCTGTTTATCAGGATTTATTACATGGGGCAAGATTCTTTCCAAGCATGTTGCAAGAATTTTTGACAGTATTTTTGAATCAACATTAAGTAAAGAAATTGGTCTGTAAGAGCCGCAATTTTCTGGAGATTTTCCTTTTTTTTTAGGAATTAAGGATATAGTAGCTTCCCTAAGAGAAGGAGTGAGGACACCAGTACCCAACGAGTCACTTAACATGTCTAAGCACGGCTTTAACAGCACATCACTAAAGTCTTTATAAAACTCTGATGCGAGTCCATCCGGACCTGGTGCCTTCCCGTTCTGAAGAGATTTAATTGCTCTGTGCACCTCAGATTCTGATATTTCTGCATTTAAATCAATTTTTTGAATGTCTGATAAATTTGGAAGTTTAGTTTGTGAAAAGAAAGTTGCCATTAATGATTGGAAGTTATTACATTGTTCAGACTTGTATAACTTTCTGTAAAATTCTAGAAAAGCCAAATTAATTACCTCAGGTTGAGTGGAGCAGAAGCCATTCCTATCAGTAACTGAGGCTATTGTTTGGGAAGCTATTTGTGTTTTTATTAAGTAAGAAAGATATTTACCTGGTTTATCCCCATGCTCAAATAATTTTGGTTTGACAAATTTGAGTTTCTGTAGCATTTTGTGTCAGCAAAGTGTTAAGCGAGCCAGTTTAGAAAGCTTGGGATCAGTCCGCCAAGGTCTCCGCCTTTGACCGCCACCTAATCCACATAGCACCGGACCCCCATGATCCCTCCTGCAGGTGGTGAGCCCACTGGAGGGCGGACCCATGTAACTCCTTCGGGCTGAGCCCGGCTGGGTCCCATGGGTGGAAACCCGGCCACCAGACGCTAGCCTTCGGGGGCAGGTCGGGGGCAGTGCCTTTGGCATGGCAAACTGGGGTGGTGGTTCCTCTCTTCAAAAAAGGGGACCAGAGGGTGTGCTCCAACTTTAGAGGGATCACACTCCTCAGCTTCCCTGGGAAGGTCTATGCCAAGGTACTGGAGAGGAGAGTCCGGCCGTTGGTCGAACCTCGGATTCAGGAGGAGCAATGTGGTTTTCGTCCTGGCCGTGGCACATCGGACCAGCTCTTTACCCTCTCGAGAATTCTCGAGGGTTCGTGGGAGTTTGCCCAACCAGTTTACATGTGTTTTGTGGACTTGGAGAAGGCATTTGACCGCGTCCCTCGTGGATTTTTGTGGGGGGTGCTTCGGGAGTATGGGGTATCGGGCTTGTTACGAGCTATTCGGTCTCTGTACGACCGTTGTGAGAGTTTGGTTCGTACTGCCAACACTCGGTTGGACTCATTCCCAGTGAGAGTTGGACTCCGCCAGGGCTGCCCTCTGTCACCGATCCTGTTCATAATTTTTATGGACAGGATTTCTAGGCGCAGCCAGGGAATGGAGGGCGTCATGCTTGGTGACCACAGGATCTCATCTCTGTTGTTTGCAAATGATGTTGTCCTGTTGGCTTCATCCAGCAATGACTTACAGCTCTTGCTGGGACGGTTTGCCGCTGAGTGTGAAGTGGCTGGGATGAGAATCAGCACCTTCAAGTCCGAGTCCATGGTCCTCAGCCGGAAAAAGGTGGATTGTCCTCTCCGGGTTGGGGACAGGCTCCTGCCCCAAGTGGAAGAGTTTAAGTATCTTGGGGTCTTGTTCACGAGTGAGGGGAAAATGGAACGAGAGATCGACAGACGGATTGGAGCAGCATCTGCAGTGATGCGGACGTTTTACCGGTCTGTTGTGGTGAAGAGGGAGCTGAGTTCTAAGGCAAAGCTGTCGATTTACCAGTCAATCTACGTTCCTACTCTCACCTATGGTCACGAGCTTTGGGTAATGACCGAAAGAACGAGATCGCGGATACAAGCGGCTGAAATGAGCTTTCTCCGTAGGATTGCTGGACTCACCCTCAGAGATAGGGTGAGGAGCTCAGTCATCCGGGAGAGGCTCAGAGTAGAACCGCTGCTCCTCCACATTGAAAGGAGTCAGTTGAGGTGGTATGGGCATCTGATTAGGATGCCTCCTGGACGCCTCCCACTTGAGGTGTTTCAGGCACGTCCCACTGGGAGGAGACCCGGGGGAAGACCCAGGACTCGGTGGAGAGACTATGTCTCCCAGCTGGTCTGGGAATGTCTTGGTATCCCCTCTGAAGAGCTGGAGCAGGTGGCTGGGGAGAGGGAAGTCTGGGCTTCTCTGCTTGAACTGCTGCCTCCGCGACCCGGACCTCCGGAAAAGCGGTAGAAGATGGATGGATGGTGCGAGCACTGGATGGCATTAAGCTCCTTTACTTTGGATGGTGAAGAATTATTCAAGTATTCTTTTTCTGCAAAACTGAGCCTTCTTTCTAATATGTTCTGTTGTTCTATAATTTGACGCTTTTTGCTGGATATGTATGATATTATCAATCCCCTACCAAAAGCTTCAGCAGTCTCCCATAAGATAAGATAAGCCTTTATTAGTCCCACAATGGGGAAATTCCAGGATTGCAACAGCACAGGGATAGCAACACTCAGAGCAATAATCAGAAGGCAAGAAAAAAAACAAGAACAGCTAGTATACATATGTACATATTACTATAAATATATATATATAGACACACAGTGTGGAGCATTGTGGTTGGTGAATGTGCAGCAGAAAGTCTAAGCCCTCTCTCCCTCCGTGGGTGCGGCGGGCCAGCTGGATGTCTTTGGGCATGATGGTGACCCTCTTGGCATGGATGGCGCACAGGTTGATGTCCATGAAGAGACCCACCAGGTAGGCCTCGCTGGCCTCCTGCAGAGCCATGACGGCGGAGCTCTGGAAGCGCAGGTCAGTCTTGAAGTCCTGAGCGATCTCCCTCACCAGGCGCTGGAAGGGCAGCTTACGGATGAGCAGCTCCGTGGATTTCTGGTAGCGACGGATCTCTCTCAGAGCCACGGTACCGGGCCTGTAACGGTGAGGCTTCTTCACTCCGCCGGTGGCCGGAGCGCTTTTTTCGAGCAGCCTTGGTGGCTAGCTGCTTCCTGGGGGGCTTTTTCCTCCAGTAGATTTACGGGCGGTCTGCTTGGTTCTTGCCATTGCTCTTTATTATTCTGTCTTATATTTCTTGCACGCCGCCTAAACTCCAGCCCGGCACCCGCGTCGTTTTCGCCACAGTTCCTCGGCATGTCGAGCTTCTCCGTTAGCACCGGGTGGTGGTTGGCGCTAGCTAGCCAGCTAGCTAGCTCTTCCCTGCTGTATCGTCCCCCGCTGTAAACAGTGGCTCCGTCCGCCGACTCGGGAGACCCTTGGGGCGATCTGTGTGTCCGTGATATATATATAGAGTGAAAGGTGTAGAAAGAAGAAGGAAGATAAGAAAAAGGCAGTTGCAAAGGGCAGCCAACTCGTGTGGCGCCACCGGTCTGGCGGAACCGGAACCGGGAAAAAAAAAAAACATTTAAAAAATAACAAAAAACAACAAATAACAAACAAACAAAAAACAAAAAATAACAGTGATGGGCTGCTGGCTGTGGGAAAGTTAACAGTAAGAATGTGGCACATATGTTGGTTACATATTCTCCACAAATGTATTGCTGTATGTTTATTGTGTGCTTCACGTCTCATGGAACAAAAGGGACTGATCCTCTGAGAGACAATGGAAGAGTGTGAGATTCGGCCTTTGTTTCAGGGAGACGACCTGGGGAGATGTCCGGACCACCAGAGACTAAAGGACAATGGTGTGAGATCAAAGGGGTTACTTTGTGATTGGGATTGAGTACCATGTGACTGTATGTTTGATTAAACACCATGTGACTGCTGTTTCATGTCCGGGGGACAAAACCCTGATGTGAGATGAAACTTCCTCTTTTACTTGCTTTGAGATGGTTGGAGTATGTGATCTGTGAATAAAGCTGAATCTGAGGAATAAACTCAGTCTCATCCTTGAGCACATTCTCCACAAGAAAGTGTTTAAATTCTGTAGTAAAATATTTTACAAATTTAACATCCTTTAAAATGAGGGGATTTTGTCTCCAGTGTTTTGATTGTCCTTTTACAACTTTAGGGGCGAAGTCAAGATAAACTGCTGCATGATCAGAAATGGCAATATGCCCAATTTTGCAGGATACCGCCTGTTTTAAAATAACTGGAAATAAAAAAGTAGTGAATACATGTGTGACATTTGTGTGGGTTGGAGTAAAAAGTGTATTCTTTGCCTGCAGGGTGAAGTTTCCGCCACACATCCACAAACCCACTTCCTCCATAAGACCAAACACCTGTTTTGTTTGTTTGGAAATAGAGAGTGAACCAATAGGAAGCCTGTCAATCAATGGATTCATGAGACAATTAAAACCGCCTCCCAAAATGACATTTTCTAAAGGCAATCCTGCAAGTTTTGTTGTCACCTCTACCAAAAATGTGACAGGGTGACCAGGAGGACAATGAACATTTAAAATGGCAAATTCCTCTCCATGTATAACTGCTTTTATAAAGACATATCAACCGAGTGCATCCTTAATACATTCTGTTAATTGAAAAGGTATGCATTTCCTAATAAGAACTGCCACACCTCAGCTCTTACTGGTGAAAGAGGAAAAGAAGACACGCTCAAAGCCATACTGTTGCAACTTTAAATGATCCATATCATTCAGGTGCGTCTCTTGTAGTAACGCTATATCAACGTCCTCCTTCTTTAAGGCTAAGAGTGTGTGAAATAAGATAAAATAAGAGCGCGGGTTGTGCTGCCAGAAGTCTGGTAGCTTGACTGAAACCGCGCACGCGTGGCTGGAGGTTCCAGTCCGGGCTGTCTGTGGGATGGCTGCCGCCTCGCTGTAGCTTCCTGATCGGGCCGGCTCCGGGGATCTTGCCTCGTGTTCCATAATATGTCTTGGGTCACCAGTGTGGAGTGTGTGAAATAAGAGTCGGGCTCATGGCACACAGTTTATTACACACTTCACATCTCTCTAGCACAGAACAGACTGGACATTTCAGGAGGCACTCTCCTCTTAAGTTTCATGACATTTCTCCACACACATGACATTTGCATCACACTGCATTCAGCCCCCTTCGTCCTTGACTCCTTCCTGCTATCTCGCCAGGAACCTCCTGAGTATTGTTCTCCCATGTTTATCCACTGTCTCTTGTCTGAGATGCTAAATAATCTGGCTCCCCCAAGGTGCTAAAAGAGGACCTTTTACCTTTTAACTGGAGAGTGACACCCCTTGATGTTCTATGTACATAACCTTAACATATTCTTTATCAACATTGGTACTTAAGTATTGCAACCTTGGTGCTGAAAACGTGCCTAAGCCACAATAAGCTGAGCAAAAAGGACAAAAACAAAACAGACAAAAAAGACAATCTAAGCAAATAAACAGGAACAAAAACCAAAACCGAGCTTTCCAAGCACACTTCCCCTTTAACCAAACTGGGACGACCACATTTCTATCCAAACTCTGTAACATTTTACCTCACCAAGGTAGGTAATAAAATTTAAAAAAAAACAAAACACACAAAATAAATCCCATCTAATCTCTCCTCGCCACTGCATACCACTGTACCAATCTAAAAGGGAAAAAAAATTACACAAATAAAATACTGAATGGACCATAATTACTTAGATTATCTGTCCGTCCGTCTTGAAGCGTAAAAAACAGAGTACAACACGTCAGCGGTTTGCAGTCCAGTCCAAATCAGATGGTCCCATGGAATTTTAAACACAATGCCTTCATCCCAACTTGTCACCAAACACAGTCACTTTGTCGGGTGAGTCAAAAATCCTGGTGGTTCCGTCATGCGTAATCCTCAACCTGGCTGGATACAGAAGAGAGTAAGGGATGCCAGCCTCACGTAGACGCCGCTTCACCCCATCAAATCCCTTCCATGTACGCATGGTATCCGCTGAGAAATTCTGAAAAAACATAATCCTGGAGCCCTGGTACATCTGGGAGTTGTGCTGGTCACTGCTGCCATTCCGCCGTTAAGCCTCCAGCACCCATTGCTGGTCTCTGAAGTTGTGGACTCTAATCAGCATAGGTCTTGGGCGCTGGGTGGGTTCCGACTACGGAGCAAGTGCACGATATGCTCTCTCAAGCTTAACGCGACCATCTTTGGTCTCAATGCGCAGGAACTCAGGCAACCACTTTTCAAAAAACTTAAGGGCATGAGTGCCCTCCACACCCTCGGGGAGGCCGATGACACATACTGTATATCCTTCCTCCAGCCTCTATTTTCAAGATCATCAAAGTGTTGTGCCATCACCTTGACCTGTTTCTCCAATGCCTGTATGCGTCCCGTAGCCTCCTTCATACCCTTTTCCTACACCACAATTCTGTCTTCAGCCTCTGTGGTGCATTTGGCCAGATCGTTTATCTCTGAGCCCTGAGCCCGAAGCATATCAGCTAGTGAATCAGCTTTCTGGTTGATGACTTTTGTGATATTCCCCGTAATTTCTTCAATAACCTGGCGAAGGGCAGGGTCAAGTGCAGTAGTTTTGCTAGCTGTTGGTAGTTCAACTAGCTCCATGTTAGCCAAGCCCTCCATGTTAGCCAAGCTTTCCGTGTTAGCCGTGGAAGCTGCCTTAGCCATGCTAGCTGTGCTAGCCGAGTTATCAGCATCGCAAGTCTTACTGCTTTTTTTAGTATTTCTGGGCGGCATTATGCTGGAGTGTGTCAGAAAGTAGGCATCAATGCTCATATTACAATAAGCAGCCCATGGGTAGCGATAAAAAATAAAATACTGCTTAAAAGTTAATGAAGTGGTGCACATCTCAGCGAAGCCAACCTCTCACTATGCCGCCATCTTGAAAAGCCAGTTCCACAAAATGTCTTTTTTTTATATATACATGTATACACGATGTGTTCTTAAAGTGGCCAGAGATGCTCCCAACCAATTCTGTCACAGTGGAAGTGGTCATGGGGTTCCTAGTGTCTCCTTTTGCTAGGTGGGGGACCCCGAGCATGATCACCATGGACAAGGGGCCACAGTTTGTCTCTGGAGCTTTCGAGGAGTTCCTGACCGACAGAGGAGTGGAGCACGTTAAAATGGCGTACTATCACCCACAGGCTAACGGAGGTGTTGAGCGTTTTAATAAGACATTGAAAAACGGACTAAGAGCTCACCAGACAGATGGTTTTGCATTTGCAGATGCCCTACATAACACACTGCTGCACTATAGGGCGTTTGTCCATGCCACGACGGGTAGTTCCCCGGTGGCCCTCATGCTGGGGCGTGAGCTACCTTTGCCAGTGTGCCGGCTGAGACCTACGACAACAAGTCCTCGGGAAGACATAGAGGCACTGCAGAACCGGGCCGTCAGGCAACAGTGGAAGATGAAACAAAGGTCTGACCGGAAACACAGGGCGAGGGACCATGGACTGAAGGAGGCGGACCGGGTCTTGATCAAGCACCCTGTCCGCACCCGCAAGCTTCAACCACTGTGGATAGGGCCACGACAAGTCACAAGAAAGAGGGGCCCGGACACGTTTGAACTTGACGGGTCTCGGTGGCACACCAGCAGGCTGAGGAGGTTGCCACCGGGGCAGAGGGCTGGGCCCAAAGCAGGACGTTTTAGTTAGAGCTGGGACTGGGTGGTCTTACCTGAGGAGGACTCACAGGCTAGTCCGACGGTGCCAAGTGCAGGGTCCCCTGCTGCGGGATGCCCGGCTAGAATTTGTTGGAGGCCTAAGTACCTGGAGGACTATGTTACCAGAACTGTCATGTTTGACGCCAGTTGGATCTAGCGGCAGAATAATCGGCTCTAGCTTGGCCGGGTGTACGGACAGTCTACTCAAGACACCTGAGGAGGGCATCTGTTTATAATTATTTGTGTACATAGTTTAAAAAAAAAGGATGTTATTGATATGTTGACTTTTGTGTTTGATTTGTGGAAATGGGGTGGGGGTCTAGAGCTTTGTGGGGGGGGGGGTTACATATGAGAATTGTACTTTGAGGTTTGTCGTAGCTCAGCTGGGGTTGGGGGTGAGTGACGTCAGGCGGGCTACAGCTGGGAGTACATGTTGAGCTGTAGAACCAAATAAAATGTATTCAATGAACAGCAAAGCAAGCTCTCCGCTCTCCATTATTCAAACATCATGTGATCTTTTTTATGAACTGGGTTTTACCATCCATGATAACCTT
This sequence comes from Pholidichthys leucotaenia, assembly GCA_020510985.1. Lineage (NCBI taxonomy): Eukaryota > Metazoa > Chordata > Actinopteri > Cichliformes > Pholidichthyidae > Pholidichthys > Pholidichthys leucotaenia. Next base: position 242,368,750 of record CM035844.1, read on the forward strand.
TGGCTTTATTTGGCCGCTGATGATGGGAGTGCAAAACACCTGGACGAGGGTGTAGCTGCTCCAAGCTTGATACCACAGAGAGAGCACAGCATACAGAAAAGGCACAAACCAGACTCGCTTTTGATGCTCGCCCGGCATAAACCTCAAGGAGCCGCTGTAGGAGAGGGAGTTCATGGCCAAAGTGGACCCTGGCGAACGACAACAACCCAGCACGCGTCCCGTCACTGGTGACAGCAACACATCGCTGTGACCATAATCAGCACCAGGAGAGAGGGGGCAGAAGCCGGACTCATTGTGGATCCTTGCTCGGCATCAGCCTCAGGGAGCCACCGCAGCACTGCAGGATAGAGTTTGTGGTCCAGCAGGACCCAGCAGAACAACACCAATCAAGGACACGTCCTGCCGCTGGCGTGAAAGGCACGCTGCCACAACAGCAATGCCGAGTGCAGCCAAACCAATCGCCGCTCACAGTGCTAGAATGTATTTGGGTTCAATGATCTGAACGCCTGGACCCATAGACGGCCCTGTGGTCGCCGATGAGAATCACCGTGCAGTTGGGGCCAGTCACTTTCCAGATGGCTGATGGTTTGAGATGGCACGTCAGCCGTCTGTGAAGGGTGAGAGCAGGTGTCCCAGACCAAGCCGCGACGCTAGAGCAGAGGTCCAGCCAGTGGGACCCGGACTGGGACTTTGCAGCAGAACACCCAGATCCGCTGCACCCAGCGCCTCCAAGGCCACGTCCACCGTGGGCTCGCCAGAGGTCCCCTCAAGTCAAATCACATCAGTGACTCTGTTAAGACTGTTTAGCAGACCACAACTGGTTCAAGTAGGAGAATAACCCACTGAGTCGTACAGGGTCAACTGGTGGTCCATCCAGTGGCCCAGGTTTTGTTTGCAATGCTGTTGTGATAGCTCAAGTAGGTTCATTTTGTCTTCTTTTAATTATTTACCTTTTGTTCTTATTAAAGACAAAAATAGAAAGATGTTTTTACCTTCTTTACATGTTTCAACTGTTCACTGCAGCCTTCGTCAGAAGAATCAACTGATTGCTGCCAGGTGTCATTTTATCAGCTGACTTTCGTAGGCAGGGCCAGCCCAGCAGACCTGTCAGATCCACCGAGCTGGCCCCGCTTTCTGCCGTCCGATGGTCTCTGGAGAATGTGGTCCCAGGTGTGGGAAAGCATAAAGGCCCCTCATCTCGGTTCATGGTGTCTTTTCCCCGCTTCTTGACTTCTATGGCCTCCTTGATCCAGCATTTGTGTCTGTTGCTCTCCGATCCAACGATTTTTGTGTTGTCCCAGTCCGTGATGTGATTATTTCTTTTGCAGTGATCTGATATTGCTGATTTTAATACGCCTACAAAAGTCAGCTGATAAAATGACACCTGGCAGCAATCAGCTGACACTTCTGCCGAAGGCTGCAGTGAACAGTCAAAACATGTAAAGAAGGTAAAAACACATTTCTATTTTTGATTGCTGGGGTCTTTCTGCAACTGTGGGGGTCCTCCCTACAGTTGATAGTGCTATGAGATGACTGTTGTTGTGAAATGGCGCTATATAAATAAAGTTGAATTGAATTGAATTGAATTGAATTGAATTTTTGTCTTTAATAAGAACAAAAGGTAAATAAATGCTGTTGCAAGTTTTGACATGTTCATAATGTTTTTTTGGCTTTCTGGTGGGGGGGGGTGAATGTTGTGAAACCCCATTGTACAACAGACTGCGCGGACGTGATGATGGATGCAGGGGTGACGTCATTATGCCCTGCCTTTATTAAGAGGACTAATGGCGGGAGGCGGCCTCTTTGGTGCTCCACCTCTAGCCAACACACAGCCTGTACCCCTGCACCCTGCTAACATTAGCTTGTTTGTCTGTTACACGTACTACCAGCTCTCTTTAATAAAGCCACCGTTCAGCACAGCCACCATCTCCACTGTTGTGGCGTAACATTATGTAGCCCACATATTCCGCTGCAGAGACCCAAACTAAAAAGGACTCTAAGCTCGCGGTGTGTATTGACATCACGCCTCAGATGGACAATGAGTCTGGACCACCTGCGAACTTGGGAGGAAGTGAGAAGAACTGGAGAGAGGACCTGAAAGGACTGTCTGACCTCCTGGGGTCAGACAGAGGAGCCAAGAGGACAATGGAGGGATTAAATGCAAATGTGATTCTGTGTTTGATGTGGTGGTATAAATGTATGTGGTTTACTGCAGCTCACTCTCTGATTTCCTGACTGAGAGAAGGAGCTGTGGGACGTGGGATGAAATAAACCAAGACTGAGAAATCATCCAGTCTCATCATTTCATGATTCCCACATTGGTGACCCACACGTGAGAGATATGGAAAGGTTTGGAGACCATTTCTCCGACCCGGATTCACCGGGGACCGCCCGCACGGGCATAAGCTCAATTAAACTCCCCGAGTTCTGGCAGGATGACCCGCACTCATGGTTCCAACACGTGGAATCGCGGTTCGTGCTCAACGGAGTATCAGCAGATGACATCAAGTTCCATAATGTCATCGCAAGACTCGACAGCCGCACAGCCCGATGTGTGCGGAGCCTGGTGCAGCAGCCGCCCGCTGCTGGCAAGTACGACGCCCTGAAAGCCGCCCTCATTCGGAGTTTTGTGCCATCAGCCGAGGTGAGGGCCAGGAGACTTCTGGACCTGCGCGACAGAGGAGGACGCAGGCCGACCGTCCTCATGGAGGACATGCTGCAGATGATCGGGGCGGACAACGATGCGTTTTTGTTTAAACACATCTTCTTGAGGACCCTCCCAGCACACATGAGGGATGTCCTGTCCGGCATGAGGTGTGTGAACCAGCAGGACTTCCGCACGCTGGCCATGGAAGCGGAGCAGCTCCTCGACGCCTGCGACGAGCAGGAGACTTCAGTGGCAGCAGCAGACCTCGGCGCGGCGGCCGGGGGTGGTGGAGAGCCAGTGGCAGCAGAAACAACCCCAGCGACGACGGCAGCGGCGCGGTCCCAAAGCAGAGGAGGGGACGACCTCTGTTTTTACCATCGACGCTTCGCGGAGAAGGCACACAGATGCATCCCACCATGCAGCTTCAAGAAACAGGGAAACGCACGAGCCGGGGGTCGTTAGCAGCTTCGACTCTCGGTGAACTGAACAAGCTGCTGTACCTGACAGACGCGAGCTCCGGACGGCAATTCCTTGTTGACACCGGAGCACAGAGGAGTTTCATCACCGCGACCTATGCAGATCGGGTGACTGGCCCCCGCGGAGACGGGGCAACGGCCGCAAACGGCTCGTCTATTAAGACTTTTGGCGAAAGGACTCTGTGCCTGTCCTTGCATGGCCGCACCTATGAATGGACCTTCATAGTAGCGGCGGTGAGTTTCAACATGTTAGGCGCTGACTTTTTGTGCTCACATGGCTTGTTGGTAGATCTGGTTAATAGACGCCTGGTTAATGCACTCTCTTTTTGTTCCATCCCTTGTGCAGCTCGAGTGTCCCCGCCGCCAGTACAGACCAACGTCGCCACAGCAGGCGGTAAGTTTCACACTCTTCTAAACCAGTTTCCAGCACTCACAGTTCCCACATTTTCAGCTAAGGTGGCGAAGCACGGGGTGGAGCACTTTATAACTACAAGTGGCCCACCAGTTTTTGCGAAGGCTCGGCGCTTGGATGCAGCTAAGCTCTCCATTGCACGTGAGGAGTTCGCCAACCTGGAAAAGTTAGGCATAGTTCGCCGCTCGAAGAGCGCCTGGGCTTCCCCCCTGCATGTGGTGCCTAAGGCTGATGGCTCGTGGAGACCTTGTGGCGATTACCGCAGGTTAAACAATGCCACCGCGCAGGACCGCTACCCAGTTCCACATATCCAGGATTTTTCGGTGCACTTGGCGAAGGCGCGCATTTTTTCTAAAATAGACCTGGTCCGCGGTTATCATCAGGTCCCGGTCCGACCAGAGGACATTCCCAAGACAGCAGTAATAACCCCGTTCGGGCTTTTTGAGTTTTTACGCATGCCTTTTGGCCTTAAAGGCGCCGCGCAAACCTTCCAACGGATGATGGATGCCGTGTTGCGCGACCTCCCCTTTGTTTTTGTCTACTTAGACGACATTTTGGAAGCCAGCGCCTCCGAGGAGGAACACGAAAATCACCTCACGACAGTTTTTCAGAGGTTGAGAGCGCATGGGTTGATAATCAACCCGGCCAAGTGCCATTTTGGCGCAGCGCAAATCGATTTTTTAGGGCACAGCGTCTCTCCAGAGGGAGCAGTCCCTCTGCCGACCAAAGTACGCGCAGTGGCGGAGTTTCCCCGGCCACAAACAGTAAAAGCGTTGCAAGAGTTTTTAGGAATGGTAAATTTTTATAACCATTTCATACCCCACGCGGCGCAGCTCATGCAACCGTTGTACGCCGCGCTCAGAAAACAGAAGCCCTCCAATGTGATTGAGTGGTCCCCAGAGCGGGAGCGCGCATTCACAGAGGTTAAAAAAGCACTGGTAGATGCAGCACTGCTGGCTCACCCAGACCCATCGGCCCGAATAGCGCTAACCACAGATGCGTCAGATGTGGCCATAGAGGCCGTTGTAGAGCAGCAGGTCGCCGGAGTTTGGCAGCCACTCGCTTTTTTCAGCAGGTCCCTACGCGATGCTGAGCGGAAATACAGCGCGTTTGACAGGGAGCTACTAGCGCTCCACCTGGCCATTCGCCATTTTCAGTTCTGGTTGGAGGGGCGGCGTTTCACCGCGTTTGTCGACCACAAACCGCTCACTTTTGCAATGTCCAAAATTTTAGAACCTTGGTCAGGTCGACAGCAGAGGCAGCTGGCCGCAATTTCAGAATTCACCACTGATATACAGCACGTAGCTGGTAAACTTAATGTAGTAGCGGACTGCCTCTTATGAGCAGTAACAGCGCCTGTCCGCGCGGATGCGGACTGTAATGCCGCAGACGCAGAGCGAGGGGTACAGCGTGGACGTGCACTCGGCTCCGGTGCACGTGGGGATAGATTACGCAGCCATGGCAGCGGAGCAAAGCGAAGACACGGATGTGCGCGCGCTCCTGTCTGGACCAACAGGGTCAGGGAGAGCATAAGTTTACAAACCGGGTTCACCCCCTCTTATCTGCGATGTATCCACCGGGCGCGGTCGCCCGGTGGTTCCGGCCTCGTGGCGCCGTCGCATTTTTGACGCAGTGCACTCCCTAGCGCACCCGGGAGTACACGCTTCGGTGAAAATGGTAGCGGAGAAGTTTGTTTGGCTGAGCCTGCGCAAGCACGTGAAGGAGTGGGGCGAAAGCCTGCATGTCTTGCCAGCAGGCCAAAGTTCACAGGCACACGAAAGCCCCTTTAGAACCGTTCCACATTCCGGCTAAGAGATTCGATCATGTGCACGTAGACCTAGTGGGACCCCTACCGCCGTCGCAAGGGTTCACACATCTCTTGACAATGGTGGACCGGACCACACGTTGGTCGGAAGTGGTCCCATTACAATCGACCACAGCGGCAGAGGTGGCTCGCGCTTTTTTAACAGCCTGGGTAGCGCGTTTCGGAGTCCCGTCAGATATTACGTCCGATAGGGGTCCGCAATTCGTGTCGGAGCTGTGGTCAGCAATGGCCAGCGGCTTAGGAGCAGCAGCCCACCGAACTACCGCCAGCCCATGCGGCACCAGAGCGCCCCCCGGTGCGGGGACCGCTAAGTGGCACAGGAGCGGAGATGCTCCGAGGCCCCGCTCATCACACTTTTCCGCGTGTTTTTGTTCCCAAGGCTTTACAAAACGCAGAGTTTGTTTTTGTCAGGCACGACGCTCAGCGTCACAGCCTCCGCCCACCTTACGATGGTCCATTTCGAGTGCTGGAAACTGGGCAGAAATATTTTGTGCTAAATTTGGGGGGCAGGAAAGAAACAATCAGTGTTGACAGATTAAAGCCTGCTTTTGTGTTGCATGATGAACCTGTACGACCGGCGGGGGCGCCTCGACGCGGCAGACCTCCCAGGGAACGGCCCCTGGATCCCCCGCAGGGGGCAATTAACCTTTCTCCCCCTCATTCCACAGGTGCGCCGCAGGACGGCACAACACAGGCTGCGAAACCTGCGTACAGCAGATTCAGGAGGAGGTTGAAGCCTAGACTACGGGCAGAGTGATGTGGTTTTTGATCAACCTGTGTAGATTGTGCTGTAGATCCTGCAAAGGGGGGGGGGGTGACATATGTTTATGGCCGTTAGGGTGATGTTGGTATGTGTCCATTCTTTGGCGTTTCGGGGGGAGTGATGTGGCGTAACATTATGTAGCCCACATATTCCGCTGCAGAGACCCAAACTAAAAAGGACTCTAAGCTTGTGGTGTGTATTGACATTACGCCTCAGATGGACATTGAGTCTGGACCACCTGCGAACTTGGGAGGAAGTGAGAAGAACTGGAGAGAGGACCTGAAAGGACTGTCTGACCTCCTGGGGTCAGACAGAGGAGCCAAGAGGACAATGGAGGGATTAAATGCAAATGTGATTCTGTGTTTGATGTGGTGGTATAAATGTATGTGGTTTACTGCAGCTCACTCTCTGATTTCCTGACTGAGAGAAGGAGCTGTGGGACGTGAGATGAAATAAACCAAGACTGAGAAATCATCCAGTCTCATCATTTCATGATTCCCACACTGTCCCTATTTTCCAGACATAACAGAGGCTAGCAGATTTGTCAAGAGATTTGAGCACACATGATCATGTTCAGATTGATAAATACTGAACTTTGCATTGAATTGGTGGAAGACCATTTCTCTGTTAGATAAATTAGAACCACTGTTTTCAAGTTATAATCTTATAAATCTATATTTATGGTAATACATAGGTGAGTATTATGTCAGGAAATAGGACAGTGGAGGCTGGAGTTGTACTGAACCCGAACTTTATTACAAAACACAAAGATGATACACGTGTTGGGGGTTAAACTAATAAGCTAACACTAAGCTGGAGTAGGCTGTGTGTTATGTATGTAAAACCTGGTGATGAAAGAGGCAAGATGAGGTAGCGTTGAACACAGCTTTATTGATGGCTTGAACACAGTTGTTACACGGCAGGCACCTGGCGTGGGCATCCGGCGCAAGAGGCCGTATCATGGCGGCTCATCCCACTATATAGGGCAGTGCGGTGATGTGACAGGAAGTCGACGTCACCACAGTCTTTCACAATAAAGTGCCTACACCACATTTCCTCCACCATTAGAAAGTCCAAAACCACACACACAATCAAACCCACCCCAATTTGGAACCCAAATCACCCTCTAAAATAACAAAAACTAATGTACTTGACTGGCCTAACACTCACACAAAACAACCTAAAACAGGACTGGTGGGTGGACTGCCACGCAGTCCGCACAGCATGGTGGATTATTCTGCCACCAAGTAAACTAAAAGAAAGTCCTTCATTAAATTAAATATATCTGCCGTGCTCCTAAACTAAAACAATAAAATATACAGTGGTGTGAAAAAGTGTTTGCCCCCTTCCTCATTTCTTTGTATGTTTGTCACACTTAAATGTTTCAGATCATCAAACAAATTTAAATATTAGACAAAGGTAACACAAGGAAACACAAAATGCAGCTTTTAAATGAAGGTGCTTATTATTAAGGGAAAAAAAAATTCAAACCTGCATGGCCCAGGTTCAGGTTCAGGTTACTTTATTTGTACCCGTAGGTAGATTTGTTTTGCAGTTGGTGACATCCATATTTACAAGCCACTAATTACATTCAACATAGACACAAACACAGGCACACATCTTACAAAATAGGTAAATATAAAATATGTACAATATAATTTTTATAGCTTGTTCAACTCTTTGACAGCAACAGGGACAAAGCTGTTTTTGTAGCGCTGGGTTCTACTTTTTGGGACAGCAAACCTCCGTCTGGAGGGAAGAAGCTGAAAGTTGCAGTGCAAAGGGTGGGAGTCATCATTTAAAATCGAGTCGGCCATCCTCTGTACTTGTCTGGTGTACAGGGATGTCTGGCTCAGCTGTGACTCACCGAGCAAACGACTGGACCATCTGACTACCTGATCCAAGGATTTCCTCTGTTTCAGTTTTATCTGACCAAACCATGACATTAAAGAAAAGGATAAAACAGATTCAATAAAAGCCCGATAAAACATAGTCATTATGGTTCGGTCAGTTTGGAAGCGTGCAAGTTTCCTCAAACAATGCAAATTTTGCTGACCCTTTTTGCACGCCCTTTCACAGTTCACCTCAAAGTTCAATCCACTATCAATAATCGTCCCAAGATATTTGTACGATTGTACACATTCGGTGGTCTGGCCTTTTAGTATGGTGACTTTGTGCCTGGGAGTTTTCCTCCTAAAGTCAATAATCATATCTTTCGTTTTTGTTGTATTCAGCTGCAGGTAGGAATCCTCACACCAGTGAACAAAGTCATCAACTACTGGGCCGTGGCCACTCTCACCATCCTGGAGGAGACTGACAATGACTGAGTCATCAGCATACTTTATAATTGTGTCTGTTGTCATGTCTGCTCCGACACATGTTTGTGTACAGGATGAAGAGTAGTGGTGACAACACACACCCCTGAGGAGAGCCAGTAGAAGAGCACTTTAGGTCAGACAATGTGCCATTGACCCCTTACTCTCTGCGTCCTGTTGGTTAGAAATCCAGAATCCAACCCACCAGATTATTGCTTAAATCAAATTGTTGCAGGAGCCTTTCAACTAAAATATGAGGTTGGATTGTATTAAAGGCAGAAGAAAAGTCCACAAATAAAAGCCTGGCGTGTGTCCCATTAAAATCCAGATGTTTGAAAAGCATGTCAAACAGAGTGACAGTGGCATCCGCCACTCCTCTGTGAGGCCTATAGGCAAACTGCAGAGGATCCAATGCATGTTCAGTCTGCCTTAGGACCTCACATCTGACCAGTTTTTCAAAAATTTTCATTAAAATTGAAGTCAAAGCAACTGGTCTAAAGTCATTTACCGTTTTAGGACAGCTGGATTTTGGAACGGGAACAACCACGGCATCTTTCCAGATCTTAGGCACATGTTGTGTCTGTAAGGACTTATTGAAAATGTAATGAAATATAGGACTCAGTTCATGTGCACAGGACTTTACCAGTCGCCCACATATATTATCAGGGCCCTGACTTTTGTTCACTTTTACAGCGCGGAACTCCCTTTTAACATCCTGCATCTCAATATTAAAGTGCTGATTGTCTTTGAGTTTCTGTTTCAAATCTTGGATTTCTGTGCTAAAATCAAAGGAGTCAAAACGACCATAAAACACTTAGAGCATTAGCCAGCTCTGTGTCTGAACTAAAACCATCTAAAAACACACGATTACTGCGCTCTGTGCTCTGAAGGCCTGCAATAGTTTTCATACTGGCCCAGGCCGAACCAAGTATATTTGCTGCCATCTTGCTTTCCAACTCTGATTTATAATTCTGTTTTGCTCTTAAAATTTCGGCCTTCAGCTCCTTAGTGGCAACCTGTAGCTCAGAAACAGACCCCTGTTTAAAGGCAAGAGCTTTCCTCTGTAAGCAGGATTTAACTGATTTAGTAACCCATGGTTTGTTGTTGGGGTATATTTTGACACGTTTACGTGGAACAATCTTATTTTGACAGTAAGCCATGTATGAGCATGTGAGCTCAGCCAGAGAGTCCAAGTCATCCCCGCAGGCCATTATGAACATCTTCCAGTCTGTACAGTCAAAGCATTCCTGGAGGCTGTGCTCTGAATCTTCTGTCCACACATCAATGGACATTTTTCATACAATGCCCTGTGTGAAAAAGTGATTGCCCCCTATGTGGCGGCATGAAATAATATGCAGCGAACTGAGAGTTTTTGAGGGAGTTTATTATCATTCATCCCGCCATCATAAGACTCACTCCAGCCCTGTGTAGGCGGGCTGGAGCGGGTCCTCAGGCTCTCGGAGGGGACACAGAATGCGTGTGTCAGCAGCAGTAGTCAGAGAGGGAGTGAACATGAATTTCAGTCAGCTTATAGTATACCCAGTTACAGACAATACATGAAAGGCATGGGACATTTGCATCACAGTAAGAGCAGGAAGCATGAACACAATGCATGAATGGCACATTAACATCACAGTACTGAGCAGGAAAGAGCCAGACGAAGCGAGGCTGCCTGTTGACATTAATACACATATTTCACTGTTACGTTAATCGCTCTAGCTGAGCGCTGTGCTTGTCCAAGTCTGTTGTGGGGGTGCCCCACACACTCCCCCCCCCCCCAGAGGGCTCAGCAGGAAGCTGAGGCCTCGATAGTCCGGCTTTCGTAGCGAGTAGGGAAAGTTCTGTGCAGGCGGAGGTGGAGGGAGGGGGGTGGGGGTAGGAAGTGCCAGCCCGGGACGGCGAAATTGTCTGGGCCGTGCAAAAATTGCCTGTGGATCCGCAATGTTGAGGGGCTGTCCCGTTGAACGTGCGGAGGTCCACAGCAGCTGTAAGAAGAAAAAAATTAGTCACTGACTCCTCTCGCGGTTAAGTCCTGCGAGGATTAATCGCGGCCATGAAGAAAAACAGGAGCTGCGAGGCTGCGTAGCGGCTGTGAGAAAAAAAACAAAAGCAGAGGGACTTGGCGTGTTGACTTTAGGTGCGGGCGCAGCCCTAAAGCCCTCAAGAATAGCTGACGGCCGAATTCCCTTTGTGCGCCGTGGCTGAGACCCATTCGAAATCCTGTGAGCGAGCTGCGTGTGATGCTTCAGGTGTGTGAGCAGCCCTGAAGGTTTTGTGTGCAGCGGCGAAGGACACTGGCGGTCTGTGTAGAGCCGGTATGTCCCGTGTGTGGTGCGCTGTCCTCATAAACCCCCCGGTGCGTGTGCAGGGGTTCGGTGAATGGGTGGGTCCGCTGTAGAGGCGAATCAGGGTCAGGGAGCTTGCTGGAGATCAGCGTAGTCGGCGCTGATAATCATCCCTGTTCAGTGTGTTGCGTCGTTCGCTCGTGGTGCGTTGGAGCGGTGCGAGGAAATAGACGATCTTTGTCCCTCGGGCTCGCATAGATGCGTAGGAGCGCTGAGAGGGAGGAGGAACGGTGAGAGGGAGAAGACGTTCTGTGTCCCTCGGCCGGTCCAGCGTGGATGTCCCGATCTCAGGCGAGGGTCGCACCGTGACGCTATCTGCAGCATTCCCAGTTGTGGATGATCTCTGGAGAGTTCGCCTGGTAGTGGCTCTGCGTCGAGGTCTCCCTGTAGCCGAAGGGAGGGCAGTCCATTTGCGTCAGGCTGCTGCGTTCGCTTGTCATCGGAGAATCACCGCCGGGTGCTGCGTTCGTTCATTGTCAGGTCACCAGCGTGGCTGTCCAGACCAGAAGGTTGCTTTGCACAAAGCGTGTGCTTTCTTGGGGTCACCAATGTGGCGGCATGAAATAATATGCAGCGAACTGAGAGTTTTTAAGGGATTTTATTAATCATACCGCCATCACAGACTCACTCCGGCGCCGTGCATGCACCGCCAGAGCGAGCCCGGAGGCTCTCCAACAGATAGGCAATGCGTGTGTCAGCAGCAGTAGTCAGAGAGAGAGTGAACATGAATTTCAGTCAGCTTATATACCCAGTTACAGACAATACATGAAAGGCATGGGACATTTGCATCACAGTAAGAGCAGGAAGCATGAACACAATGCATGAATGGCACATTAACATCACAGTACTGAGCAGGAAAGAGCCAGACGAAGCGAGGCTGCCTACACATATTTCACTGTTATGTTAATCGCTCTAGCTGAGCGCTGTGCTTGTCCCAGTCTGTTGTGGGGGTGCCCCACACCTAAACCTAATGACTGGTTGGGCCACCCTTAGCAGCAACAACTGCAATCAAGCGTTTGCATTAACTGTCAATGAGTCTTTAACGGCGCTGTGAAGGAATTTTAGCCCATTCATCTTTGCAGAATTGTTGTAATTCAGCCACATTGGAGGGTTTTCGAGCAAGAACCGCCTTTTTTAAGGTCATGCCACAGCATCTCAATCGGATTCAGGTCAGGACTTTGACTAGGCCACTCCAAAGTCTTCATTTTGTTTTTCTTAAGCCATTCAGAGGTGAACTTGCTGGTGTGTTTTGGATCATTGTCCTGCTGCAGAACCCAAGTGCACTTCAGCTTGAGGTCACAAACAGATGGCCGGACATTCTCGTTCAGGATTTTTTGGTAGACATCAGAATTCATGGTTCCATTTACCACAACAAGTCTTCCAGGTCCTGAAGCAGCAAAACAGCCCCAGACCATCACACTACCACCACCATATTTTATTGTTGGTATGATGTTCTTTCTCTGAAATGCGTTACTTTTACGCCAGCTGTAATGGGACACACACCTTCCGCAAAGTTCAACTTTTGTCTCATCAGTCCACACAGTATTTTCCCAAAAGTCTTGGGGATCATCAAGATGTTTTCTGGCAAAACTGAGGCGAGCCTTTATGTTCTTTTTTTCTCAGCAGTGGTTTTCATCTTAGAACTCTGCCATGCAGGCTATTTTTGCACAGTCTCTTTCTTATGGTGGAGTCATGAACACTGACCTTAACTGAGGCAAGTGAGCCCTGCAGTTCTTTGAATGATGTTGTGGGGTCTTTTGTGACCTCTTGGATGAGTCGTCGCTGTGCTCGTGGGGTAATTTTGGTCAGCCGGCCACTCCTGGAAAGGTTCACCACTGTTCCATGTTTCCGCCATTTGTGGATAATGGCTCTCATTGTGGTTCGCTGGAGTCCTAAAGCTTTAGAAATTGCTTTATAACCTTTTCCAGACTGATAGATCTCAATTACTTTGTTTCTCATTTGTCCCTTGAATTTCTTTGGATTGCAGCATGATGTCTAGCTTTTGAGGATCTTATGGTCTACTTTACTTTGTCAGGCAGGTCCTATTTAAGTGATTTCTTGATTGAGAACAAGTGTGGCAGTAATCAGGCCTGGATGTGGCTAGAGAAATTTAACTCCGCTTTCCACAGATGTGATAAACCACAGTTAATTTGTTTTAACGGGGGGGGGGGGGGGGGGGCTTGAACACAACGGTTACATGGCAGGCACCTGGCGTGGGGATCCGGCGCAAGAGGCCCTTTCATGGCGGCTCACCCCGCTATATAGGGCAGTGCGGTGACGTGACAGGAAGTCGACATCACCACACTGCACCTCACAATAAAGTGCCTAAACCACACTGTGATCAGCTTGAAGACAAGGTGCTAAAGAGGAAGACTCCCACCAACAGTAACCTTAAGTAAGCACGGCGTGATGACATCACCTTGCCTGCTTCCTCACGTCCGTGCTGCCTATTGTTAATGTGTCAATATTAACCTCCCCCTCGTTTACCTCCCCCTTGAAAAAGCCAAAAACATTATCAACATTTCACATCATAGCAGCTCTTTTTTTAACAACAAGCAGAGAACACAGAACCTGGGCCACTGGGTAGACTGCCGGTTAACCCTGCATGGTTGAGTGGGTTATTCTGCCACTTTGTTGTAACCATGCTCTGTCTAAACATTTCAAAACAGAGCCATTTTCAACAGTTCACCTTCAGGGGCCTCAGTTGAGCCCACGGTGGGCGCAGCCTTGGAGGCACCGGCTGCGTCGGACCTAGATACCATCTCAAAACATCGGTCATTTGGAAAGCAGCTGGCCCCGACCGCACGGTGATCTGCCTCGGTGGGGACAGGAACATCTGCAGGCCATCTGGACATTCGGATCGGCGGACCCGAACCCAATCGAGTGCTGTTAGCAGCGATCTGTTTGGCTGTGCTCGGCGCTGCTGCTCTCTCGTCCCTGATGCTGGTTGCTGCTGTGGCAGCTTGCCTCTCACGCTGGTGACAGGACGTGCCCCCAGCTGGCATTGTCCCATTGGATCCTGCTACACCATGAACTCTCTATCCTGTAGCACTGTGGTGGCTCCTTGCTGCTGATGCCGGGCGTGGATAACGGATGAGTCCAGTCTCTTCCCTTTTTCCTCACTGTCCTCTCCTTGTGGTGTCAAACTCGGACCGGCTGTATCCCCGTCCGGGTGTATTGTGCTTCCATCGTCAGCGTTCCCACAGTGCCCCTGAAAAACGAACAATGGGAGGCCTCTTGACCCGTAGCGAACCGCCAGCAATACGGTCCCTACTACGCTGATGTGTGTGTGCCTGTAGCCATACAGCCCTGCTGGATTCTTCTCAACAGGAGGGTTAGAACAGAATTTCTTTACTGTAACCCAGTTGATCACTGACCTCACAGCGGCAGTGTCCTGCAGCAACAGTAAGCTGACGTCCTCCAACCTCACCGTACGTCACTTGTACGCTGCCCCTCTGGAGCTCACTGCATGGATGGTGGTTCTTTTGGACTGGGTGGCAGGCTTGATGTCAGTCATGTCGATCGGCACACCTTGGTGAAGTGACTGAGCTTGCTGCAGTGTCTGGATTGCTGCCCCTAGCTGGGCAGGATCACACTCACTCTCGGTGCCTCTGGGAGCCGCAGTTACCGCATGAATGGTGTCCCATGATGTTCTGTTGCCCCGTAACGTTCACCTCAGTATCCTCCAAGCGAGACGCGGTGTTAAGAGGTACTTCTGCTGGGGTAACTGCATAAGCTAGCAAGATTTGTTGTTGTGGAATGACCTAGATGTGATGTTAGTTTGTCAACAGTCTCCAAATGGAACGCCAACTCCACTGCCTTCGCCAGCGGTAGGTCATCGGGTACCTTGATTAGCTTCATCCACGGCCGCGGGCTGCTGGTGTGCTCCGCGAGCTGGTCCCGCACCATTTCCTCCTCTAGTTGCCCAAACCCGCACCTGCTCGCCAGACAGCAGAGTCCAGCTCGTCCAGCCACGTCACTCTCCGACCGGGGTGCCAGACATGCGTCCATCTTCAGGAAAAACATCCGAGTTTTCCTCCAGAGGGCCAATTGTGCTCCTTGTTGCCATTTGTTATGTCTGGAAATAGGACAGCGGAGGCTGGAGTTGTACTGAACCCGAACTTTACTACAAGACACAAAGATGATATCATGTGTTGGGGATTAGTAGCTAATAAGCTAACACTAAGCTGTAGCAGGCTGTGATTGGCTTAAAGGTGAGGCACCAAAGAGGACGACTTTCACCAACAGTCCCCTTAAAGGTCTGATGACATGATTTTGACATTTTTTAGCATGTTGTAAAAACCCAAAAGTCATTGTTGATGATCAATATAATATTTACAACCACGCCTGCATAACATAGTTATCATCAAAAAACCGCAGCCGCTGTCTGGACTGTGGTGCCACCAACCGAATGAAGGGCGGCACCACCATGATGTAAGCGACAGAAGGGACGCTGGTGTTGTTGATTGGAATGCCAGCAGATTTGTAGCTCACAGTTTCTCTGGTTTCTTGTTTTAATTTTACGGCTATGCCTTCACGTTGTGTCGCAGGCTTAGATAAACAGCAGGCCGTGAAAGCCCACATCACACGCTTCAGCTCCAACTGTCATAAGCCTCTTCGTGTGCTCCTCATGCGCTTTTACGCAGGAAGAGTGTCAGAATCCGAGCCGGCTTGGTTTCCCCCAGCTCGGTCCAGACCACTTTGTGAGTTTAGGTGCCGCTGTTTATGTATGTCTAGTATGTATTTCTGTATGCTTTCCTCTCCTTAGCCACTGTCTGGTCGGCAGCTGTTAGACGGCTGCTTTGACCTACTTTCTATGAACGCATGCTGATGCTCGCCGGTCCGGCCACATCCCCTCTCTCATTATCACCAGCTGATTCCCCTCCCACTGATCATCTTTCCCGGTCCTCGCCCAGGTGCTTCTCATCACACCATCACCAGCAGTGCGTGTACTTAGCGGCCATTTGCCAGTCGCACACTGCTGGTCCATAGTATTGTCATCTGTGCTGTTAGTCTGCCAGTATTTTCAACGCTCTCACAACGTGTTAGCCACTCCCTGTTCGCAGTGGTTCTTATGCATCCTTGAAGCGATGTTGGCTCTGGGGCGTACCTGTGGCTAACACGTCTCCTCTCATTCATTCTCTGGGCAATGCCGGCCCCGAACGCCATCAGTAAGTGTGTTTGTGTTTTTTGTACGTCTTTGTGGAGAATGTGTTCAAGGATGAGGCTGAGTTTGTTCCTCAGATTCAGCTTTATTCACAGAGCACATCTCCAACAAGTCTCAAAGCAAATCATGAGGAAGTTTTCATCTCACATCAGGGGTTTTATACCCCGGGCACGAAACAGCAGTCACATGGTGTTTGATCAAACATACAGTCACATGGTACTTAATCTCAACCATAAAGTAACCTCTTTGATCTCACACCATTGTCCTCTAGTCTCTGTGGCCAGGAAATCTTCCCCAGTCGTCTCCCGGAAACAAAGGCCGAATCTCACACTCCTCTGCTGAATCCCAGAGTCTCAGTCCTCTTTGTTCCATGAGACGTTAAGCACACAATAAACATACAGCGACACATTTGTGGGGAATATGTAACCAACATATGTGCCACAAGACCCCCCCCCCCAAACGTCTAAATGGGACAAACATAACCAGAGACACATGACATCATTACATTACTACACATCAATCCACCAGTTGCTTAACTCTCAGTCTCCTGCCGTATCTGCTGAAAGCCGGCTTTGCTGCTGTCTGCACCTGTGGATTAGAACTGTTAGTCAATCTCTGTGGGAGTCCTGTAGAATGCCCTCTAGGGGTCTACCGCGACGGGGGGCTCTCGCTAACTGCACCTCCTCATCCGCCAAAACAAAAGCAGGTTTGAGTCTGTTAATACAAATCAATTCTTTTCTGCCTCCCAAATCTAGCAAAAAATGCTTCTCTCCTGTTTCCAGCACCTTGTACGGCCCATCGTAAGGCGGGCGCAGGCTGGAGCGACAAGCATCATGTCTCACAAAAACAAACTCTGCATTTTTTAAAGCCTTCGGCACAAAAACGCGCAGGAAACTGTGATGAACCGGGCCAGGAAGCGTGTTTGATCCTGTGCCGCTCTGCAACAGCTGAGCGGGGGGGCAATTTGGGGCAGGATTATCGGGGAGAAATTCCCCTGGCAAACGGAAAGGCTGTGCAAAAACTAATTCCGCTGGAGAGGCTTGCAAATCCTCCTTAGGTGCAGAACGCAACCCCAATAAGACCCATGGTAACTTGTCAACCCAATTTGTATCCGTAAGCGACGCTCTGAGGGCCGCTTTCAATGACCTGTGAAAACGCTCGCATAAACCATTAGCCTGGGGGTTGTACGCGGTGGTGCGGTGGATCTTTACCCCTAGGCTGCGGGCCATCGACGACCAGAGTTCGGAAACAAATTGAGGACCCCTGTCTGACGTTATGTCCAACGGAACTCCAAAACGCGCTACCCAAGCTGTTAAAAACGCGCGCGCCACTTCTTCCGCTGTGGTTGACGCCAGAGGAACCGCTTCCGGCCAACGCGTGGTGCGATCCACCATCGTCAAAAGATGTGTGTAACCCTGTGACGACGGAAGGGGGCCTACCAAGTCGACATGCACATGATCAAAGCGCTTAGCAGGAATGTGAAAAGGCTCCAAAGGAGCTCTAGTGTGCTTGTGTATTTTGGCTCGCTGACACGCTACGCAGGCTGTCGCCCATTCCTTGACCTGTCTGCGCAACCCCGGCCATACAAATTTCTCCCCCACCATTTTGACCGATGCGCGCACCCCCGGGTGCGCCAGAGAATGGATCAAGTCAAAAACACGGCGGCACCACACAGCTGGTACCACGGGGCACAGCCGTCCCGTGGAGACATCGCAGATTAGGGGAGGCATACCCATTTGCAGCACCCTGTCCTCCAGCCTTAACCCTGTTGGTCCAGACTGGAGCGCGCGCACGTCCACATCGCTAACCTGCTCCGTGGCCATGGCTGCATAATCTAACCCCACGCGGACCGGGGATGCGCACGCTCCCGCGTCGCTACCCTGGCCCACGGCCATGGCTGCAGAGTCTGCCCTCGCGTGGTCTGGCGCCGGCACAGCACGCGAGAGGCAGTCTGCCACTACATTATGTTTACCTGCGACATGCTGGATATCGGTGGTGAACTCTGATATCGCGGCCAGCTGTCTTTGCTGCCGGCTCGACCAAGGTTCAGAAATCTTGGCCATCGTAAAAGTCAGCGGTTTGTGGTCCACGAATGCGGTGAAACGGCGCCCTTCCAGCCAGAACTGGAAATGGCGGATGGCCAAGTGTAGGGCCAACAACTCCCTGTCGAATGCGCTGTATTTTCGCTCGCTATCGCGCAAGGTTTTGCTGAAAAACGCGAGCGGTTGCCAGGTCCCCGCTACCAACTGTTCAACGACCACCCCTACCGCTAAATCGGATGCGTCAGTGGTGAGGGCCATGCGGGCTGTTGGAACTGGGTGTGCCAACAAAGCCGCGTTTGCCAGCGCTGTTTTGACTTGAGAGAATGCGCGTTCCGCTCAGGAGACCATTCGATTTTATTTGTGGGTTTTTGTTTTTTTAGTGCCGCGTACAATGGTTGCATGAGCCGCGCTACATTTTGAAGGAAATGGTTATAAAAATTAACCATTCCCAAAAACTCCTGTAATGCTTTGACCGTTTGAGGTTGGGGAAAATTTGTTATTGCGCGCACTTCATCGGGGAGAGGGACTGCTCCTTCTGGCGAAACGCGATGCCCCAAAAAATCAATCTGCGCTACCCCAAACTGGCACTTCGCTGGGTTAATTATTAACTCGTGCTCTGCCAGCCTCCGGAAAACTGCCGTGAGGTGGTTTTCGTGTTCGTCTTCGGACGTGCTGGCTACTAAAATGTCATCCAAGTAGACGAACACAAAAGGGAGGTCACGCAGCACCGCATCCATCATGCGTTGGAACGTCTGCGCGGCCCCCTTGAGTCCAAAAGGCATGCGCAAAAACTCAAAAAGCCCGAAAGGAGTTATTACCGCTGTTTTGGGTATGTCCTGGGCGTGCACTGGAACCTGATGGTAGCCGCGCACTAAATCTATTTTAGAAAAAATGCGCGCCCCTGCCAAATGAACCGAAAAATCTTGAATGTGTGGGATCGGGTAGCGGTCGTGTGCAGTGGCGTTATTCAACCTGCGGAAATCACCGCAGGGTCGCCACGAGCCATCAGTCTTTGGGACCATGTGCAATGGTGAAGCCCAGGGGCTTTTCAAACATCTGATGATGCCCAGTTTTTCTAGGTTGGCAAACTCCTCGCGCGCTATGGTCAGTTTAGCTGAGTCCAGGCGCCGAGCTGTTGCAAAAACAGGCGGCCCGGTGGTAGTGATATAATGCTCCACCCCATGTTTGGCCACTGTCGCTGAAAACGTTGGGACTGTTAGTGCTGGGAACTGAGTGAGGAGTGCGTGGAACTTACCACCCACAGTCGTGACGTTGGCTTGTGCAGTTGGCGGTGCCACTCGTGCTGTGCAGGGAATAGAGTGCATTAACCAGACGTCTATTAGCAAGATCAACCAATAAACCATGTGAGCACAAGAAATCAGCCCCTAACATGTTGAAACTGACTGCAGCTACCACAAAAGTCCACTCAAATGAACGACCCTGCAAAGACAGAAGCAGAGTCCTCTCACTGAAGGTCTTAATAGCTGAGCTGTTCGCTGCTGACACTGACACCCAGGGAACCTTGGACGGCATCAGCCGGTCCGTGTAGGAAGGCATGATGAAGCTCATCTGGGAGCCTGTGTCCACGAGGAATCGTTTCCCCGAACGTGCATCCGTCAGGTAAAGCAGCTTGTTCTCTTCCCCGAGGGCCGCAGCCGCTACCGACCCTCGGTCTTGGTGTTTCCCGAACGCTTGAAGTGGCATGGCGGGAGGCACTTGTGTGCCCTCTCTGCAAAACGGCGATGATAGAAGCAAAGGACGTCGCCCGCCCCTGTCATATCCCGAGCGCTTTGTCCGCGCGCGGGTTATTCCTCATCCCTGTCAGCTTTTGACAGCTGGTGTCGTCACACGGGTTTCCCGGGCTCTGATTGGCCAGACGCTCGGGAGCTCTCAGCTGTCAGAACCTGGGCAGCTGTGCCAAGTTTCTAATCATGAGCAGCTGGCTTTAAATGTCAGTGCGAGTGAACTGGACGGCGCGGCTGTCTCGTCAGAAGTCCTATGACTTTCCCCTGTCTCCTTACCACATGCTCCCTGGGTTCCTCGACGTATCCCGCTGCATGTAAGTGATTTATTTGGAACTGTCTTCTCCCTTGCTGACGTTCCTTCCTAACTACGGCAGACGAGAGCTCCTCGTCACTGCCATAACTCTCTTTTGTGAATTTATGTTGTGTTGTGTAACGAAGCCTGCGTGGCAAAGTTATGTTGTACACCTAAGTCCTGTGCTTTATAAATAAAGGAACTGAACTGCAATTTACTGAACTGAGGCGTCTTATGCTGGCTCGTGAGGGCCAGCCGTGACAGTAGACAGCCGCCAGAAGGAGACGCCGTTCTCAGTAAGTTGCGTTCTGGGAACTTTGTCCTTCCTGTCCAGGTACGCGGCGTTGGAAATATGCCATCTCAGCGGAGTCATTCTCGGGGTTCCCACGTCCTGCTGACCAAGGCGTTGGAGGAGGTAGATGAAATCCTCATTATCGCCTCCGACCTCGATGGGTATCCAGACACCTCCCTCGCCCCTCCTCTCCTCGGTTATCAGCCCAATGAACAGTGGTATTTAGACCGGGCTGAGGAGGTGCTTGACCGTCTGCCTTCCCGCTACAAACGGTCACCCCGAGGTCGACGCGAGGAGACTCGACATCGCTGCCCAACGCCAGACAATTCTGATGTACGAAGAGGAGGAGGCTGCAAGGTGGAGTGATCTCTGGCTCCAGCTGCCTGAGGCGCTGGAGGAGGTGGATGACTTCATCAGCGCTTCCGCCAGCCTTGACGACTCATCCGAAGCGCACTACTACCTGGACTGCGCTGAGAGAACGCTCGAACCGGTTGTCTTCCCGCTACAACCGACCACTTGGACGTCCAAGCGAGGAGACAAGAGATCGCCGTCCACCGCAAGGCGCTCCAGGAGATCGAGGAGGAACGAGGCCAAAGGCGGAGTAACCGGAGCTCCCGCTGCCCGCTCTGGAATCCGGATCCTTCCCTCGATCCAGTCCTGGAGTTCGCACCATCCGGGGCCCGTCGTAGACGTCGACACCGTGGCCAGAGACGTTCTCAGCGTGACTCCCCTCCGGAATCCGCTCCGGTTCACTGGGCTGACCCCATTCATCCCACTGCTGTCTCTTCAGCGTCTCACCTGGAGGAGACCCCAGCAGCCTTTCCCCCCGGGCCTGCTTTCCCCGCTGAGCTGTCAGCGCGTCACGCCCGGCCTGACTTGGCTGTTGCCCCCTCCGCTTCGACGCCTTCTCCAGCGGCTGGGAGTTTGAGAAGTTGTGCTCCAGTGGACAGCGCGGCTACACCATCCCGAGTGGCCCCCTCCCCTCCAAGAGAGTCTCCGGCCACCACCCGGTGGGAGGAGGATGGAATGACGTTCCCAACGGCAGGTTCCACCGCTCCTCCGGGAGCCAGGCAAGTTCAAGTTCACTTTTTTCCATCTAATAGTGATTTGTTCTGTCTGACTCCTGGGGGTGAGGCTCGGGGTTTGCAGCCCCCCGAGCCTCAACTCCCTGCTGATATGTTAATTAAACCCGCTGCCTCTGTGTCTCCCCCTGCTGAGCACGCTTCGACCTCTGAGGAGCGTCACCAGACGAGGAGTGAGCCTGCGGCTCTCGGGCAGAAGACCCCAGCCCCGCAGCCATTTTCTGGGCAGAGGAGGTCGGACGATTGGTTGGAGCCTGTGCCGACGACGGAGCGTCCCCGGGACTTCCGCAGATGAACAGTCCGATCCAGCGGGCCCGAGAGCCCTCACCTCCACGCCGCATGAACTGCCAGCGTGGACGATGACGTCGGGGGGGTCCTCGAGCTGCAAGAGCCCCTCTTCCAGGGGCGGATGACGTCGCGACGGAGTGGGAACCGGACGACGACCTCCTCCCGTTTGAACCCGGAGCATCGAAGTCCTGGATGGCGGCAGAACCCCGAGATCAGGCAAGTGCTCTATTTTCTATCCCTCCTCTTCTTTCTGGAGCATTATTGCCTGTCTCTCGGGGGGGGCGAGCCGGGTGCAGCCATCTGCTGCGCTCGAGCCTGTCTCGCCGGGCCCTGCCGCTGCCGGTGATCCTGATCCCGGTTCCTTTTTGTCCCTCTGAGCCTCTCCCCAGGGTCACTGGAGGCGAACCTGCTCTTGGTGCCACCTTGGAGGGTCCGGCTCTCGGCATGGGTCCACCGGGAGTGCTCCGCCGGTTCAAGCGGAGCTTGACGTCATGGAGGTTCCGGCCCAATCGGGGTCCGACGCGGGTGCTGCTCTCACCCGATCGGAGCTTGACGTCATGGAGGTTCCGGCCCAATCGGGGTCCGACGCGGGTGCTGCTCTCCGCCCGATCGGAGCTTGACGTCATGGGGGTTCCGGCCCAATCGGGGTCCGACGCGGGTGCTGCCTCTCGCCCGATCGGAGCTTGGACGTCATGGGGGTTTCCGGCCCAATCGGGGTCCGACGCGGGTGCTGCTCTCGCTCGATCGGAGCTTGACGTCATGGGGGTTTCCGGCCCAATCGGGGTCCGACGCGGGTGCCGCTCTCGCTCGATCGGAGCTTGACGTCATGGGGGTTTCCGGCCCAATCGGGGGTCCGACGCGGGTGCCGCTCTCTCGCTCAATCGGAGCTCGGCACCATGGTCGTTTTGACCCAGGTGGGTTCTGGAGACTGTGTAGCTGACACGCCGCTGAGCGTTTTCCAGGCCATGCCCCGTCCTCGCCGTGGCCCCTTTTTTCCCCACCTTTGAGACTGCGGGGGTAAATTCCGGCTGGCCCGGTTCGCCGACCTTCCCCCAGCCATTCTGTTGGCAGGCCGATACTGCTCGACCACCCGGTGACCGGCTCTTTCCTTTTGGCGTCCGGGTCCGGCCTCCTGACAAGCTGGATGGTTCTTTTGGCGCCCTGGTCCGCCCGCCGGAGACATGGTTTCCCTCAGCCCGGTGTTTGGCTGGGCCGTTAGGGCACGTTCCGCTGCTTTTGCTGGCGGCCTGGATGCTGGGTGCTGGGAGGCCTCCTGAGCGGAGTTGTTTTACTCTATTCCCCAATGTTTTTTGTTTTTTTTTCTCTCCTTCTCTTGCCCCACCACTGACTTGTGACTGAAATACCCCACTGGGGATTGGACTTCATGTTTAAGGTGACTGTTTTCCGTGGATGGACATATGTTCTCTTGCCGTGGCTATCATGGGTATTGCATGTTTCCTTAGGGGTGTGGTTGTTTATTTCCTATGTTACTCCCTTACTCGGGTCTAGTTCTCTTTTTTTTGGCACCTGTGTTGTCTTTTGGTTTTTGACGGTTTTCTGGTTCACATTAACTTGGAGAAGAAGGTATTATTTGTCCTTTTATTTCCTTGATCCTGCCTTGTGGTATTGACTGGTGTTCCTTGTACCCTCATCTTGGCTTTCTTTTTTGTGGTTATGTGAGTGATGTCAATCTAGCGTTGACTTTTCTTTTTATTCATCTCTGTCCCCGTTTATGTACGGTTTCTGCCTTTTTTTTCTCTCTCCCCTCCCTTCCCCGATGTTTTTGTTCCTTGTTGTGAGTTGGCCCTGCTCTCCCTCCACCTGCTTCCCCCTCCACCCTCCCTGGGGGGGGGGGGGTGGGGGGGTCTGGATGTTGCGCGCGACCAGGAGTTCGCGTAGAGGGAGGGGCCCTGTCATATCCCGAGCGCTTTGTCCGCGCGCGGGTTATTCCTCATCCCTGTCAGCTTTTGACAGCTGGTGTCATCACACGGGTTTCCCGGGCTCTGATTGGCCAGACGCTCGGGAGCTCTCAGCTGTCAGAACCTGGGCAGCTGTGCCGAGTTTCTAATCATGAGCAGCTGGCTTTAAATGTCAGTGCGAGTGAACTGGACGGCGCGGCTGTCTCGTCAGAAGTCCTATGACTTTCCCCTGTCTCCTTACCACATGCTCCCTGGGTTCCTCGACGTATCCCGCTGCATGTAAGTGATTTATTTGGAACTGTCTTCTCCCTTGCTGACGTTCCTTCCTAACTACGGCAGACGAGAGCTCCTCGTCACTGCCATAACTCTCTTTTGTGAATTTATGTTGTGTTGTGTAACGAAGCCTGCGTGGCAAAGTTATGTTGTACACCTAAGTCCTGTGCTTTATAAAATAAAGGAACTGAACTCAAGTTACTGAACTGAGGCGTCTTATGCCTGGCTCGTGAGGGCCAGCCGGTGACAAGCCCCGGTGTCGCTTGGGTGCTGACTGCTGCCGTCATCGGCGCGTCTGGTGCTGCAACCACTGCCCCATGCCGTCTCCAAGGCGTTGCTCCTATCTCCGCTGCTGCAGCCGAAACTGCGCTCCGCTTGTGGCGTTGACGAGTCGCTGCGCCTCCTTGCTCAGCCCGTGGTAGTCGTCGCTTGGCCAACCGGGGTGAATCTGCCAGGGTAACTCTCACCGCTGGCGGCAGGGTTCGGAGGAAAAGGTGGGCGAAGATAAATTCGGCAGTCCTCGAGTCTTTCAGCCTCAGCATTTTCCACCATCAGGTCTACGGGCTGTCTTCTCTGACTCCGTCACGCCAGGACCCCTCTGCTTGCTGTTGCACGGAGGGGGGTGAAATGACTGATAAGCGCAAGCTTTCAAAGGCGCCGTATTTGTCGCTGTCCGGGTGGGTGTTGACCAGGTCTTCCACCCTCTGAACTGTGTGGCTGTCCAGCTTCGCCACAACATGGTAGAATCTCGTTCGTCCTTCGAGATTCTCCGGAGGTTGAAATGCGCCTCGACCGCGCTAAACCAGGAGCGTGGGACTATGCTTCCAGAAGTCAGGGCAGGCCGGAGTGTGGAGGCAGCCATCAGGCTGGCTTCTGCCGAGCCCCGCTCGGGGAGAATTATCTCTGCTCATTCATGAGTCGTAAGGTCACCAGTGTGGAGACTGTGTTCAAGGATGAGGCTGAGTTTGTTCCTCAGATTCAGTTTTATTCACAGAGCACATCTCCAACATGTCTCAAAGCAAATCAAGAGGAAGTTTTTCATCTCACATCAGGGGTTTTATACCCCGGCAACGAAACAGCAGTCACATGGTGTTTGATCAAACACACAGTCACATGGTACTTAATCTCAACCACAAAGTAACCCCTTTGATCTCACGCCATTGTCCTCTAGTTTCTGTGGCCCGGAAATCTTCCCCGGTCCGGCTCCCCGAAACAAAGGCCGAATCTCACACTCCTCTGCTGAATCCCAGAGTCTCAGTCCTCTTTGTTCCATGAGACGTGAAGCACACAATAAACATACAGCGACACATTTGTGGGGAATATGTAACCAACATATGTGCCACAGTCTTCACCTTTTTGGGAATTGTCTGTCTTTCTGTATTAAATGTGCTGTGGTGAACCCTGCACATAAATCCTTGTTATTTCATCCACCCTCTCCGTGCACTGAGTACGGCAGGTCATGACAAGGAGTGCACGAGGAGGGGAAGGATGAATGGATTTACGCGCAGGATTCAACACAGCACATGTATTGAACATAAGACTGATGACAACAGTTCCCAAAAAGGTGAAGACTTACAAAAATAAACAGAAACACTTAAAGTTGGCGTTTGGGGCCAACATCGCCTAGCAAACGCATGGAGAGGAGATGTGTTAACCACAGTTGGACCCCAGGGCCGACATCACTTCAAGGGGCGCAACAGAACCATGGCTGTGTGGAATGGCTAACATGTCGTGATAGTGTTGGCAATATTGTCTGGCTGACAACACGGCAGATGATGCACACAAACCACGAACAGCTGACTGTCAAAGAGAGAGGGGATGTGGTTGGACCGGCGAATCTTGGACAGTGCCCACCTGAAAGTGGCTCAAAACACACATAAAACACATGTACAAAACATACAGTAAAAACAACAAGAACTCAAAAGATAATACATAATAAACCCGATGCCTGAGCCAGAGAATACACTACTATTGGGGTATATATCACTCATATATTCCATACCTACATTTGTTAGAGCATGTGGAAATGTTTGGGACAGAATATACAAAGGAACTTCACACCTCTGAAAGAACAAAGGAATCTCACCGCCGTGTGAAGACCCATGACGTCACAAGACACGGCGGCAACAGACTTGACACCTTCACCCCTGAAGGAGGAGAGGTTTTCCCATCACCTCCCAAGGCGAAGGGAGGAGTTAACAGGACTAATGGGGGATTTAGATAATGGGGATTTCAGCTTGTGTTTTGCATGTCTTTGATGTGTGCCTGTATTTAACCAGCGAGCTGGGCAGAATTCTTCCTCTTTGCCTTCTGCCAAGCTCTGCACCAGATGAGACAAGATAGAAGAGTTTGTTCATTAAAGACTCTGCTTTTGTGATACAAAACCGCCTCGTTATTTCCAGCTCTTCTACACTATGATTTTATTGAAAGATCAGGTTTAAATAAATTATATTTATGAACAAATAATTTGTTGCAATATCTGTAACAAAAGCATAACACTCGGTGTTTCCCTGCTGTGTGTTTGCCGCTGCTGCTGCGGCGAGCATGTATGCCTCTCCACCATCACTCTCTGAGTCTGACTCGCTAGGCACGATGCCCGCTTGACACAGCTCAATCCTATAAAGTCTGATGTCCCCAGATTCTTCATTATCACCACATTCTTCTAAACTATAATCGTCTGAAGATTGGACAACACAAACCAATTCCAGACTACATGTGCTGGAACCATCGTCCATGTTTGTTTTGTGAAAAATATTTAGACAGGTTCGTGAGGAGTCGGCACACAGGAAAGAAAATTCACACTGAGACAGACTGCTAGAATAAACTGTATCTTTTATTCCCCACAGATCACATCTCCTTCACACACACAGGATCAATGCATTTCATGTAACACATCACCTTCACACACAAAGGATTAATGCATTTCATGTCATTTCATCAGCTCTTACCAATGATACAGGTGACTGGAGAGCCGCACAGTCTTTAGGAAGAGCGCAATGATCACAGCTGGGCATTTGCGCAGACCCACAGCAGACTCTGAAGTGTCGGGAAAACCCCTGCTTTTTAAAAGGCAGGCTACGTGCAAAACAGAGAGTGGCCCTTCTCTGTCCCGAGGGAGCCCCCCTTCATATCTCAGAATTGCATGAGGAGCGGGGAGGGCCAGTCCCCGCTCCCAGGCAACTCCTGTCTGCCTTTACCAAAACATATTGTGGAATGAACGCTTCATTGCACACACACACATGAGGAATAAAGGAATGCCTTTGTTTCATAAGCATGCAACAGTGGGAAACTTGCTGTGCTCTAGGGAGTAAAAACTCGCTGTACTAAGGAGTAACCGTTTCTGAGGGCAGGTCATACTGCCCAGGTCATCATGTGCCTTAAGATAAATGTGCCTTAAGATAAATCTACCATGAAAGGAGATTGTCAACATTATAAAAGCAACTGAGAAACAAATCAGGGCACACATTAAAAGTACATTTATATTACATTCCACCCTTTGACCTTATTTGTTTTATCAGTTGGTAAAAAACATTGGGTAATTGCTTTCTTCTTGGGGGATACTCTCATCCTCGTAAGGTATGCCGACATGATTATGGTGAGATAATTCTATGAAATTGGTGTCCCAAATGCATGTTACAACATGCCACAGTAGCTCACTTCTTATATTGACACGTCTATTGTAGTAATTCCACTCATTACCTACAACATAATCATAGCATATCCAGTGACCAGGAGGTTCAGCACTCACCTCTACCTTACAAGATGTGGTACCATAACCCCCATCTCGAAAGATGATTTTGATTTTCATATTGCTAGAGAGTTATATATTCTTTTACTTAAAATTTTCTTTACTCTTCTAATATAGCAGAAAGCACTGAAATTGCATAGTGTTAAGACAGATAAAACAATAACTAATATAGCTAAGGGAGGCACCAGTGTTGTGCGAGCAGTGACTGACATGCCTGAGAATATATCCCACCAGTGATGAGCAGAAGCTTGCTCTATCTGATGGGCTGCATGCAATACCTTTCCCTGGGCCAGCATGGTGGATATCACCGCAGCACGCACATCCGACACATGATCACCAATGAGCTTTTGTATCTCCCTGAATCCATTCAGTGCGCCTCTGAACCGATCCAGGGACACCCGCCATGGAACTTCCAGCGCCCGCCATTGCAGGGCGGTCAGGTGAGTCTCACTGGAAAAGTTGGTAAGATGATATTTCCGATTATGCCATTGCCACATATGAACACCATGCAGACACCCAGTGAAAGGTATCCTAGGCAACATTGGATGGAAGTTTAAGGTGGCTACACATAGAGTATGGGGCCCTATTTGCCACATCATGTCACGGGGTTTTTCTATTCTCCATTCACATAGTGCCTCTGTCATGGTTAAGCATGGTTCAGTATATATTTCTCGACTTAGGCATGCATATCCTTGGTCAGTCAAATCACATTCTGATAAATCATATGTATTATTTCGCTCTGGAGCAAACCATCCCCCTTTTAATTGAATGAACCAAAATGCCGTAGCAGTAATCACCGGTAACACATGATATTTGCACACATCAACAGCTCCTGTGACATTTAATTGAGTCCATTGCCCGCTACACATAGTGCTATTACAAATGGTTTTTTCAGGATGTGGAATCAACCACCATTCTTCGGTAATGTTCCACATTTCTCGCCATTGCCGAGCGTGATTGGTGGTGACAATGCGAGTGAAACGTTCCAACTGCGTGCGAATATCCAAAACATGAATGTTGCACACAGTCCAATTGAGAGCTCGAGTGATATTTGTCATCAATTCACCCGTAGCATTCCACATGGTCAAATCCCATTCAGATATTTTCTGAAACAAATTGGCGGCCCCCATTTGGGACCCCACCACCGTAGGCATCCAAAGTCCAACTTGTTGGATGCCCAAGGATGTTTGATGTCCAGTATCTGCCAACATTGCTCGAGTTACCTCGTTGTTAATGGTGTTAGAGATTCCCAAAATTGTGCCAGCTCCTCCCAGCAATGTGTCATACCATGCTCTCTTCTTCTTGTTTGAACATTTGGGAATGGGTGGTATCCTTACCATCCAATTGACGGTGATATGGCTGGTTTGTGTGGCCATGTGTGGTCGACGGTATGGGTGCCAGATTCATCGGGAATATACGCTTTGGGTTTTTATCGACCACCATAATAAGGTGCCCAAAGGGGATTTGTCGACCCTTTATGACTGTTCCATTCATCAAATACACTTCTTTATCTTCTGTTAAATTGATGGATAGCTTTGTACCATTTAAGGTAGTGTCACATTCTAGTGAGTCATTAGTTACTTTAACTACACATATGGTTACATTGGCGGTTAAGTTAACCATGCACCCCTTCTCCAGCGCAGGCACATCATTTCGGTGTTCGACACATTTGGGGCATATGTAATAGGACAGTGGGCTGGTTAAGTTCAGTATCTTGCACTTTTGGTTTGCTGAACAAAAGAAACCGTCTTGACTTTGATTGGTATTTGCCTGCCTTCCATGCCAGCAAGACAGGTTGGTCCACCTCAAACATTTCTTGTCCTGGTGTGGCGTGGATCCAGCAACCGGCGATTACTCATCCACAGGGTCACAACGAGGGCAGGGCGGCACATGTCCCAGCAGACGACATAGCCATGTCCTCGGTGCTTGTGGAGGTGTTGAAGAAGACCCATGACGTGGCGGTGTCCAATCACCAGTCTCCACCCGACATTCCTGCAAAGCAAGCACATACTTAGGAGAAGAGAAAGCACAGAATTAGTTCTCCCTTAGATACATTTTGATACTGGTACATTTATCCAGGTTTCCCTCTCCTGGATACAAAATGGTCCACCACCTGATCCGTCCCTTGAGCTATGATCTCAGCCGGGCGGGGGGAGGGGGCCATTTTCTTTGCCTCACCCATACTTTGGCCCCAGATTTATCTGTGGAACCAAAGCCGTTTTTCGCCCCTTTGCGTCATCACAGGCCGGCTTAGCAATTTCTTCAGGGTCAGTCATTAGACATGGTTTAATGACCAATTGGGCCACTTTATCCCCCTTATTCAGGGTTATAGGCTCTGATCCCAGTACGTAGCACACCACTCCCAGTTCTCCTTGATAATCACTGTCAATCACACCTGCCAGAGTCGTTAAACCTTTCAGGGATAATCCAGACTTTGGCAATATGTGGCCATACATTCCATTCGGACATTTCAACCCTAGCCCGGTTTTTACCACAGTAGATGTTCCTGGTACCAAGGTGAGGGTTTCCATAGTTCTTAGATCTAATCCAGCCGAGCCTTTCGTCGCTTGCACTGGTAGTGTTGCTTCTGGGTCAATCTTCCACATCTCAATAATTTGTCCTTCAGAATGTTCAAGATTGACAGTGATCATTCGGTTCAGTGGTGTCGTACCAGGCGCAATGGGTCTGTTGTTTAGCTGTTTCGGCGCTTGTGGTAAGCGTTTTTTCCACCCTTCCAAGCTATTGTTTATCCCTCCTTTCTTCAAGGTGGCTTTCAACAACCCATTCATTCTTTCAATTAAACCCGCAGCTTGGGGATGATATGGAACGTGATAGATCCATTCCACATGATTGTGTTTGGCCCAATCTTTCACCAGGTTTCCGGTGAAATGGGTCCCGTTGTCAGTTTGAATCTGTACAGGTAGCCCATAGAACCTTTCAATTAGTTCCACACAGGCCAGCGTGGCCTTCTGATTAGCCACTTTGGCTGGGTGTGCCACTACCACACCCGAAATTGTATCCACAGCCGTGCATACATATTTACATCGTTGTGACTCTGGAAGAGGACCAATAAAATCCATTTGCCAGATTTGTCCTGGACTCTTTCCCTTTGTATTATGTCCAGTGAGGATTTTGTGGGACACCTCTTCTATGATGCTGACAGGCCTCACACTGTTCAATGGCTGTCTTTACATCATCAGTTTTTAAGTCGATGCCTCTATCCCGTGCCCATTGGGTAGTAGCTTGTATTCCCCAATGTCCACCTCTTTTCATGGGCCCTCCGGGCCAAATCCGCAGTGGATTGCCTTTCCACTGACATTGCTCTGACCACTCCATCATGTAACGATTGTGGAGGGCTTCTGAGTCCATATTTTGGGTATGGGGCATCGACATGGGTGACATGGATAGTGACTCCCTTGGACCTTTTGCCAGATTTCCTCCCACAATTCTTTACCCCACACCTCTTTCTTTTGAATCCGCCATTGATTGGACTGCCATGTAGGCATCCATGTGGTTAACCCATTAACCACTGACCAGGAGTCAGAGTAGATATATGCTCCTGACACACCCGCGTGTTGTATCACCATGTGCACGGCCTTCACTCGGCCCATTGGGCTGCTTTTTTCCCTCGCCCATTTCTTCCAAAATTTGCCCAGATGAGGGTTGAAAGCCCCGGCTTTCCACCTTCGTTTTCCCGCTACCCCACTGAGAAGAGCCATCTACAAACCACGCCCTGCTTTTCTGCTCGTCTGTAATTCGTCATAGCGGGGTCCTGTTAACACAGGAGATTCCTTGCAGCTGCTCAACTTCAAAACAAGACTCATCTGTCTCTGGGACATCAGCAACTTGTTTCATGCAAGACCGAAACTCCTTTTTGTCCAGATTTCACTCTTTCAGACACGTACCATTTCCACTTAATGATGCTACTCTCCTGGGCGGTACCTATCCGATGTGTGGTGGGGTTACTCATTACCCACGTCAGAATAGGTATCAATGCCTCATATCACCTCATGCCTGCAGGTCAATGCCCTATCTCCACCAAACTCCAATAGCACGCCAATAGTTGTTTTTCAAAGGGCGTGTAATGAATTCCTGCACTCGGCAGCTTCCTTGACCAGAAACCCAAAGGGTTTCCGTTGCTTGCCTTGTTTCCTGCCATAAGCTCCAATTTGCATATCATTCCGAGCCGACACCTGCAACTCGACCGGACCAGACTGCATTTTTCCTAGTGATAGGCTTGCTGTATGGCCTCTCTGGCCATGTCAAAAGCCACTTGCTGTTTTTCTGTCCATTCAAATTGCTCTTTTTTCCTTGTCACTTGATGTAAAGGTTGCAAAATTTCGCACAAATGAGGAATGTGAATCCTCCAATATCCGAACAACCCAATAAACCGCTGCACATCCTTTTTGGTGTGCGGGGTGGCAAAAGCCATTATCTTTCTCGGGCTTTGTCCCGTGATTTCTCTTTCTCCCTTATTTCCAGCAGATTCCCAGAAATTTCACTCTCTGTGAAGGTCCTTGCACCTTAGCTGATTAATCTCCCAACCATGACCTTTCATGTGCTGGATCAGCCGATCCAGTACCTGCTGGACTTCTTTTTCAGAGGTCCCTTGTACTTGATGTCATCAATATAGTGGATATCAATACCCCAGGGGGCGTTGTTAGCCCGTCCAAATTTTCTGCCACCGTCCGGTGGCAAATGGTAGGACTATGTAGATAGCCCTGCGGGAGTCTAGTAAACGTATACTGTCGTCCCTCCCAAGTAAACGCAAACTGCTCCTGCCTATCTTCTGGAATTGGAATCGTGAAAAAGGCGTTAGCCAGATCAATCACCCCATACCATATTCCCGGATGGTGCTGCACCCGGTCAATTATGGTAGGAGAATCAGGTACTGGCCGCTGTCAATGGAGGAGTGTGTTTGTTTTAGCTCACGATAATCAACCGTCATTCGCCAGGATCCATCAGACTTCCGGACTGGCCAAATGGGGTTGTTCCACGCGGTGGTACATGTCCTCAACACTCCAGCCTCCACATAGTCTTTTATGGTGGCAGTGATTTCATCATGCCCTCCAGGGATTCGATACTGCTCATACTCACCACCTTATCTGCCAATGGAATGGGAAAAGGTTCCATATGTACCTTCCCCCACCGTGACTGCTTTACAATCCGCCGTCGGTGGAGGAGTTACTCCGAATTCGAACCGTCCCTGTTTCAGATGCAGGGTTAAACCTGCCAAAATGTCCATGCCAATTATCCACTCTTTAATGGGGTGTGATAATTACGGGGGGGTAACATTTTACGGGCATACTCCAACTTTTAATGGGAGCTGCACGCTTTTTTCCAATCACAAACATTTCTCCCAACCTGTGAGAGAGACCGTAGAACCAACAAATTTGGGCCGGATTACCATGAATCAAAGTGGCCTCCGCCCCTGTGTCTACTAGAGCCACCACATTTTGGACAGACTTTTTCCAATAAATTTCTACCTTTACGTGGGGCCGTATGTCTGTCATTGACCAATTTAAATTACCAATCTGTGGGGCTCGGCCTCCATCCTATAAATCCAGGAGGAGATCATGAGCTTATGCTTGTTTCTTCCCTTTTTCTTTTTCCCTTTCCCCTTTGCACCGCCCTCACATGCACTTCCTCCCCCTCTTCTTGGGGACTCTGATCGTCCGAATCCTCTGCTGGAGGAGCGCTAGCAAAACTGTCGCTCCTAATACATGATCCTTGAGGAGCCGCTAGCAGCGATGACAATTCATCAACCCGTCCTGCCCTTACCTTTAAACCCTTTTTTGGCACACATGTCCCTTAGGACACTGGTGGGCTGACCATCAATGCTATTAGCAGGCACCCCAGCTGCGATCAAACGCATTCCATTAAGTCTCTCCTAGAGGGCCCACTGGATCCCTTGGAATCCAAGGGCGGATCCTCTCGGGGGCCGTGGGGGCACCTGGGGCTTAGCCGCCTGGTTCCCCAGTCACCCAAACTTCTAGCTCCGCCTTAGTGACTTAGTTTCTGACATAGACCGTTCAGTGTCACCCAAAAACATGGATAGCACCAATGCTTTATATTGGGGCGGAGCCATTCTTATAACCGAATCCTAACGGTCTTAGGACTAGGCATGTCGGTGTATTCTCAGCGGCACCATGTAGAGTGCATCTCTCATACACAACTCTGAGTCAGCCGCTGGATTCCCTCTTTTAGAGTGTTCCATTGTTTATCCACACAGGCCAGTCAGTGGGTTGGCGGTAAACATGGCTTACTGCCTCAGCATATAATTCAAATATGCTCTTCCCCCCTGGCACGTTAATCTCAGGGGCCTGTGCCCGATATGCCTGAATTTACCCTAGACATTTTGGATAATCCTGAGAACCGCATTGCGTCCTGTGAATCCACCATAGTCCGTGCTTGCCCCCTCCTCCAGCAGCCTGGCGACCCACAGGTCCAACGGTTCACCTGTCCCGTTGACGATGCCCGGGTTGTCAAATTAGCTACTTCCTCGGCAGTGTAATCTTCAAGGATAGTCACTGCCAAGGGGTCCGGTTGGACCTGAGGCACTATGTTATATAGCCTCTGTCCCTGTTCATCATATACCGGCTGTCCGTTACCATCCACCACTGCCTCTCGAACCGGCGGAACAAACCGCTGCTCTTCCCGCCGTCTCCGGACAGGGGCAGCCTGATAATTCCCCGGTAGTTTGGGATACAACGGAGAGATCGGTGGAGGAGTTTCCTCCTCTCCACCCCACTCATCCCACTCGTCGGGGTCCCATTCCCCATCACCCTCCACCATCTCAGCCACATACGACCGCACTTTAACAGCGGAGGTAGCATGGGTCTCTTTTTTCTTCTCTCCCTGTTTAGCTGCGCAACACGCGCTACACCCTGCTCCGCCATCACTGGTCAACCGAGATGAACAGAGTTTTTCCTTTTCCAATTTTTGTTGCAATTTTGAAATTTGCCCTGTCAAATCCTCCTCTTTTTGCTGCCATCCTTCTAATCGCTGAACTAAATCAGCTATTTGTTCTGTCCTGTTCTCGTTCTTTATCATAACATCGGCGCCATGGCCGCTGCACAACACCACATTCGCCGCTGAATACCACCCAGCGGAGCTTTCGGGGCAACCTCAATTCCCCGAAGACACCCAGACACCACCGAGGGCGACCCGTCCCCAACCAGGTCTCCCCATGGCTCTGACCTTCCACCACCATCAGCTAAACACACACCCACCTGTTCCCAGGAACCATCCCAGCCTGGGATCACAGCACAATAGCTGGGAGAGCCCCCAGCTTCACTCTGTTTATCTCTTTTCTTAAACATGACTTTCCTATGTACAGCTCCTCTTCACCCTTTTTTTTTTTTAAATTTCAAATCCTGTTCGTGACGCCAAAATGTTTTGTGAAAAATATTTAGACAGGTTCGTGAGGAGTCGGCACACAGGAAAGAAAATTCACACTGAGACAGACTGCTAGAATAAACTGTATCTTTTATTCCCCACAGATCACATCTCCTTCACACACACAGGATCAATGCATTTCATGTAACACATCACCTTCACACACAAAGGATTAATGCATTTCATGTCATTTCATCAGCTCTTACCAATGATACAGGGTGACTGGAGAGCCGCACAGTCTTTAGGAAGAGCGCAATGATCACAGCTGGGCGTTTGCGCAGACCCACAGCAGACTCTGAAGTGTCGGGAAAACCCCTGCTTTTTAAAAGGCAGGCTAACGTGCAAAACAGAGAGTGGCCCTTCTCTGTCCCGAGGGGAGCCCCCCTTCAAATCTCAGAATGCATGAGGAGCGGGAGGGCCAGTCCCCGCTCCCAGGCAACTCCTGTCTGCCTTTACCAAAACATATTGTGGAATGAACGCTTCATTGCACACACACACATGAGGAATAACGGAATGCCCTTTGTTTCATAAGCATGCAACCGTGGGAAACTTGCTGTGCTCTAGGGAGTAAAAACTCGCTGTACTAAGGAGTAACCGTTTCTGAGGGCATGTCATACTGCCCATGTCATCATGTGCCTTAAGATAAATTGTGCCTTAAGATAAATCTACCATGAAAGGAGATTGTCAACATATAAAAGCAACTGAGAAACAAAATCAGGGCACACTTAAAATACATTTATGACTTCCGGTCTGGACGCCATGGCGACTGCAGCTTAACACTGAAGTTCTCAGACCCAATCCAGGATAACTCATTGAAAATCAAACTTACACGATTTTTGGAGGAGTGAAAATCAGAAAGACAAAATCATCATGTCTAAAGGAAAACATAAGAGAACTGAAATTCTCCAGGCCAGGACACGTATCGCCGGAGAATCCGAACTGGAAGATCTCCGTTCAGAAGACAGGAACTGGTGATAGCTACAAAAGGTTAGCCTGAAATCACTATTTGAGGGAGCTACGACGATTTCGCCGAGATGTTACGCCGAATTTCGGGAATTCAGAGAAGAATTGAAAAGGACAAACAGCAGAGTGGACCAGGCCGAGAACCGATATCTTGGAAACAGAGGATCGAATAAAAGTGCTCGAAGATTCTGTGCTAGACCTACGCAAAAGACAAGCAGCTATAGAGGTTAAGCTAACCGACCAAGAAGGAAAACAAAGAAGAGACAACATAAGAATTCATGGTCTGATAGAAGGAACCGAAAATGGTTTAACTCAATGGCAGAATGTGTGGAATCCTTACTAAGAGAGAAATTGGATATTCCACAAACCACCGACTTGAAGATAGAAAAGGCACATCGTTCATTAGCCGCTAGGGCCGGCGGCGGAAGCGCCCCCATCTTTCGTGTTGGTAAGATTTCCAATTTCAAAATAAAACAAGAGGTTGTAAGACTGGCCTGGCGAAAAAAGGATTTATGCACCAGGAGAGAAAAGTCTACGTGGAACACGATTACGCCCCGGAGGTCCTTAAAAAGCGCAGGGAATACAATGACGCGAAAAAGGTGTTAAGAGAGAAGAAATTGCCGCTTTCAGACATCCATTTCCTGCGAAGTTAAGGGTCTTCTTTCTACTACGGCGATGAAACGTGTCTCTATAATTCGGCGGAAGAAGCAACAGCTGACATGGCGAAAAGAGGCCTCCCGGTAACGGTATTTAAACTCCACCGCAGACCCGAGTGAGAAGATCAAAACGCAAACATGGACACACAATAGACCTTCAAAATCCACGGACCAGCAGCGGGGAAACCCAGCACCAGAAGCGTCGCGGATAAACTATCCGTTTTACAGGTTGGAATAGCGACCTTTTTTTTTTTTTTTTTTCTCTTGAATCATTCCGCACATCCAAACCCCCCCTCATACAAGGTAACAAACATTAAAGGAGATGCATATTCAGCATGTGGTAAAACATTTCATGGAACAATCATATTATTTGAAACAAATAAGTCTTTGAAATAAAAAAAAAAAAAACTTGTTAAAATAGAAATGTGACAATAATCCACATGTTCTCCTCATACTAACAATACTGTTTTTGCGTGAATGTTTGATGTGATGGGGTGGGAGGGTGCACACAATTTCACAGGGTTTAGGCATAAAAGGAAAAAAAAAAAAAAAAATCATTACAAGTTTGGATTGGGTTCTGAAACTCACGTTAAAAGCATGGGACTACTTTCAGTGGTAAGAGAGGGCCCTCAACACGTAACAGAGTTTGAGGAATTTCCCTCAGAGCCTTCACTCCATCAAGGCTCTTACAGGGTCTTTAAAAAGACCTCAGCTCAGGAAGTTCTTATGACAGCTTTTTGTTTAAAGTTTTTTTACACTATGTTCTTAATGTTTTTCTTGTTTTTAATGTTCTTTCAGTTTCTGAGTAGCACAAAAGAGGGCCACCACACAGTTATACTAAACAAAAC
This sequence comes from Pholidichthys leucotaenia, assembly GCA_020510985.1. Taxonomy (NCBI): domain Eukaryota; kingdom Metazoa; phylum Chordata; class Actinopteri; order Cichliformes; family Pholidichthyidae; genus Pholidichthys; species Pholidichthys leucotaenia. The sequence goes on from CM035844.1 coordinate 242,406,246, forward strand.
AACACAATGGAGAAACAGGGTGTAACCATAAATAATTTCATATAATGTAAAAAGGAATCCTGAATCCAGTTAAAAGATCCAAGATTCTAGGCAAAATGAAAAAAGACAAAGCAGGAATAATACTTTTACAAGAAACCCACCTAACAGACGTGGAACACAATAAACTCAGTAGACAAGGGTTTAAATGATCTCTTCATCTTCATATAAATCAGGAGGAGGAGGGGGAGTAGCGACATTGATATCAACCAAAATTACATTTGAAAAAAAATCAGAACACAAAGATAAAGAAGGGAGATACAGTTTGGTAACTGGGCGGCTAGAGGAGAAGATATCACCCTGCTGAATGTGTATGCTCCCCCAGGGGCTAACTGGAAATTTTATAAAAATGTATTCGACCTAATGATAACTAAAGCTCAAGGTTTAGTGATATGTGGTGGGGACTTCATCTTAGACTGAATCCATACTGGGATGCTTCTGGTAATTCCCCACATCAAAATAACACCCAAAACAGGAAGACTCGGATGCTACTAAAAGAATTGGGAATCTGTGACGTGTGGAGGGAACTCAACCCCAGTGTAAAAGACTATACATTTACTCAACTCCACATTCATCTTACTCAAGGATTGACTATTTTTTATGTTTAATAGAGACATTGGAAGAGTAAAAACATGTAAAATAGGACTGATGGATCTCTCCGACCACAGTCCGATCTACATGGACTTAAATATCCATAAATACACAAATAATACATTTTCTTGGAGGTTAAATTCAAATGTCCTGAAAGGACCATTGAAAGATGAATTGGAATCAGATATTCTCAGATATTTGGAAAGATAACGATAATGGAGAAGTATCCCCTTTAATACTGTGGGATGCAATGTAAAGCTGTAATAAGAGGAAAGATTATTGCAAAACTGGCAACCCAAAAGAAACTAAGACAAGAAAAACTATCCACATTAGAGTCAGAACTTTAGGAAACCTAGAAAAAGAACACAAAGGCAACACTCATTCTACTGACTCGCTCAAGATTAAGGAAATTAAAAACCAAATAAATGAGATCTACACAATAGAAATCCAGAAGAAACTTACATTTCTGAAACAAAAATACTATGAAGCAGGCAGTAAATCTGCAAAATTGCTAGCCTATAAATTGAGGAAACATCAAACAGAAAGAGCAATCTACAAAATCAGAGACCCAGTATCAAAGGAAATAAAATTCAGAATTCAGGATATTCTTAAAAACTTCGAGAATTACTATAAGAACTTATACTCCCACAAAAAACATAAAAACGCATCCGAGGCATTCCTAAGCACATTAAACCTTCCCCAACTTACGGAGTCACAAAATAAAACACTACTGTCAGAAATACATCCTAAAGAATTGGAAAAAGCAATTATGAAACTTAAAGCTAACAAATCCCCAGGAGCTGATGGCTATACAGCAGAGTGGTACAAAACCTTTAAACAGCAACTATCTCCTCTCCTCCTGAAAACATTATGTCCTCCACACAGGGGAAATCCCCCCCCTCCTGGAGAGAAGGGGTCATTGCAGTTATACCTAAACCTGAAAAGGATAAACTAGAGTGCTCCAACTACAGACCAATCAGTGTACTAAATCAGGACTATAAGCTTTTTACCATTATCCTTGCCAAAAGGTTAGAAAATATACTGACAGACCTAATTCATTTAGACCAAACAGGTTTTATAAGACAAAGACAGACACAAGACAACATTCGACGCACTTTACACATAATTCATCATATAAAAAAATATAACTTAAATGCAGTCATATTGGGATTAGATGCTGAAAAAGCATTCGATTCGGTTGACTGGTCTTTTCTATATAGAATCTTATCCAGTTTCAATTTTCATAACAACTTCATTAGAACTATACAGGCATTATATAAAAAAACCAACAGCTAAAATAGGATTAACGGTAATTTATCATCATCTTTTGAAATGAAAGAGGATGTCGTCAGGGCTGCCCCCTGTCTCCACTGCTCTTTGCAATCTTCATAGAACCTCTGAGCCAATGGATAAGACAAAACCAAAAAATTCAAGGTATTACACTTGGTCAGAAGGAACATAAAATAGCACTCTTTGCTGATGACATTTTAATATACCTAGGGCAGCCGGACACTTCTTTACCAGAACTAACCTCAGTTTTTTCAGAGTATGGAGATTTATCGGGGTACAAATTAAATAGCATAAAACCCAAGTTTTAACATTCAACTATGACCCAAATCATTATTCACTAAGCAAACTCAAAACTAACTGGGAGTCGGAATCTATGAAATATCTGGGGGTCAATATCCCGAAACAACTCAACAAAATTATATCACTAAACTATGATCCACTGGTGACAAAAATAAAATCTGACCTAGCAAGATGGAATATGATACCATTCTTGGGTACTGCACAAAGAATTGAAGCAGTCAAAATGAATATACTTCCACGTCTTCTATACCTTTTCCAAACAATACCGGTAGAACCTCCCAAAAAAACATGGCAGGAGCTGGACAGAAGGATCTCAAGATTCATATGGCAGGGCAAGAGACCTAGAATCAGATATAGAACCCTACAGCTAAACAAAGACAAAGGTGGGCTCGCGCTGCCAAATATCAGGGACTACTTTAAAGCCGCACAAATTAAAACTTTAGTAGAGATATGTAACCCAGTCTACACTGCACAATGGAAGGAGATCGAATGCCAAATAACAAGTGACATCCCCCTACAGGCGATAATAGGGAACAATGTCTTACCTAAGCTTTTGAATAACACTAACCCGTGGATAGAGACCCCGCTAAAAATTTGGTTTAAGATAGTCAGAGAGAATCAAACTAAAGAGCCCTATCGACTTCTGCAATGGATCGCCTATGATCAGGACTTTACTCCTAATAAAACAGACACCAGATTTAAAAAGTGGAAGGAGAAAGGGCTGATAAAATATTACGATTTTTTTAAAGGGCAAATCTTAAGAAGTTTTGAAGATTTGAAAAAACAAGGCCTAATAAATCAAGACCTTTACAGGTTCTTCCAGCTTAGACACCACATAAACAATATACTTAAAAAGGAGGTTTTGGAAAGGGCCCAGTCAGGTGTTCTGAAGGTCTTCTTAATGGCATATAAAGGGATCCCAGGGATCAGATACATTTCTAAAATATACCAAGGTCTTCAAGACTTAAAAGGAGACAACACATCTTATATAAAAGAGAGATGGGAAAAAGAGGGGAATTTCACTTTACAACTGGAAATATGGGAAAAGCTAAATAAACAGCAATGGAAAAGTACCTCATCACTGCAGTGGAGAGAATTTGGATGGAAAAACTTGGCAAGATTTTTCAGAACACCTGCACAAAACAAATTTACCCATAAGGGATTGAACTGTTGGCGCTTGTGTGGTGAAAAGACTGCAAATCATTTTCATGTGTTTTGGTCATGCCCAGTTATCCACCAATATTGGACCAAGGTACAGACAATATTGGGGAAAATATTCAAAATTACAGTTCCCTTTTCTTTGTAACTTTGTATTTGGGTTTACTACCGGACTCACTGGAAAGACGAGGAGAAAAATACTTATTCAATGTTTTAATATTGGCAAGCAAAAAAGCTCTAAACTAAATAAAAATGGATGTTGAAGGGACTGTCCTACACCTGAAGATTGGACTAACGTGATCCAAGACATTTACTCGATGGAAAAGTTGACATTCGCACTGAGACAGGACATGGATGTGTTCATGAACTTTTGGCAACCCTGGACCGCATATGTGTCTTCCATTAGATCTAATCTTTGACAAATACCATTTTAATAATGGTTCCGCTCTTTGTTCCAATGCTACTCAGATGCTCTTTTATCTTTATTTACTTACTTTTTCTTTTTGTTTGTTTTTTACTGGTTTGTTTTTGGGTTTTTTTTGTTATTTGTTTCTTGTTTTTTTTTCTCTTTAATTTCACTTTTTCTTTCACTTTAAAAAAAAAAAAAAAAAAAAGGGGTGTTGTAAGAATTAATCTTCCAATGTTGTCAGATATCAGAAAATAAGGGAACATGTGATGAAAATGTAAACACTGCATTGCTGTAACGACCTGTATACCCTTTACAAAAACTTAAATAAAAAAAAAAAAAATATTGAAAAGTAACATTTTACTTAGGGTTATATTTATTTGTCCAATTACTTTTGAGCCCCTGAAATGAGGAGCGTTTGTATAAAAATAGCAACAATTCCTACATGTTTAATCATATATTTTTGTTCAACCCCTTGAATTAAACCTTAAAGTCTGCACTTCAAAAAAAAAAAAAAAAAAAAAAGTACATTTATATTACAATGTTTTCTACCGCTTCCATCCTGCGTGTACAATGGGCAGCCAAGCGCTGTGTTCTGTCGCTGACGTCACAACATGGCTGGGGGGTTTTCCAGCCACTAACGCAATTTGTGACGTGGTGCTCATAAAAACGTCGGATTTTCCGTGAAAAAAGATTGTTTGACTTAGAACTGCACAGACCAACCTATTTTGTCATATTGAAATTATGTGTTGCAAAATTAGATGAAGTCAAAATCGTGTCATCAGACCTTTAAGTAAGCATGGCGTGATGACATCACCCTGCCTGCTTCCTCACATCCGTGCTGCCTATTGTTAATATGCCAATATCTAATAAGTATATTGTCCACTCAGGTTAAGTGTCAGTGGATACTAGTAAACTGTACAATACGATAATCTGTAACCTGCCATCAGAATTTACATTTTAAAATTAAAACATTCTAGAAATATATAGCCAGTGCATTAATGTGGCTGAACTTTGGCCCCAACAGTTCCATTCTTTCTAATGGAAGGTTTGTTAACATCTGTCTTAACCACTGAGTCACATCTGGTCTGAGTCTTTTTCCATAATAGTGCAATACATTTTTTGGCATTAAGCAAACTGAGGTCTATGAATGTTCTTTCACTTTTATTAAAATTATGCTTTTCTGGGTACAGACCCAACAAAAACATGCATTTTTATTTTATATTTTAAATACTGGAAAAATTTCGCCAAACTCACTTATTTTGAAATCAGGAGTCGAAAGTCCCGCCCTCTTCCCTCCGTCTCACTTCCTCTTCTGGAACACTACCGGAACCGGGACCAGAAACGGGCCTAAACCGACAGATAGAGACCCGGAGCTGGTGTCAGAGATGACGGAGCAGCATTACCTGGAGCTGAGTGAGAGCCCGGTTCAATTCGAGCATGCCTCCACCGTTAATAACGTTTTCTTCGACGAGGCTAACAAACAGGTGAGCTAACTGCTAGCAGGCTAACAGGCTTCCTGATCGATTTAAAAATACCGATAGATGATTACTACTATGGGATTTAATCATAACATTTTTCGTAATCATTTATCTTATCTTATTTACATTTATCGTAAAAAAGTTACCCTAACTTAAACTTAATGGATGAAGATCATTATTGTCAGCTAGCTTAAAAAGAAATGAGTTCTTAAAGTAAGTAAATAAACTGATTTAATCTTGTATTTTAGTTCCTTAAATTTATGACTTTTTACTCATTGGTGTGCATGTTTTTGGCTTAAATGATTTTCAACTCTACTGTCAGTGTTAATTTTTCCTTGTGTTTATTTTCATTGAGGGTTTTTTCAACCATGTAAATTTGTACATTTTGCTGTAAATTTGAGGGGTTTTTGTCATATTGTAGGTTTTTTGTCAAGTTGTGTTGGGTTTTTTTTTTCGCAGTAAGTTTCTGACTTTTTTCCATTTAAATTTGTTTTTCTCCTCTCTACATTTCTGTATAAATATGACCGAAAACATAAGATTTTCACACAAGGCCTGGAAGTAGATAAAGAGAACCCAGTTAAATAAATGAGACAGATTTACTTTTTTATTTTTTTATTGAGGAAAATGATCCAATATTACATAACTGAGAATGGCAGAAGTTTTGTGAACCTTTGATCTCAGTATCTGGTGTGACACCCCCCCCCCCCCCCCCCCCCTTGCAGCAATAACTGCAACTAAACGTTTCCAGTAACTGCTGATCAGTCCTGCAGGAGGAATTTCAGCTCATTCCTCCGTACAGAACAGCTTCAACTCTGGGATGTTGGTGGGTTTCCTCACGTGAACTGCTCACTTCAGGTCCTTCCACAACATCTCAGATGGATTAAGGTCAGGACTTTGACTTGGCCGTTCCAAAACATTAACTTTATTGTTCTTTAGCCATTCTTTGGAAGAACGTCTTGTGTGCTTAGGATCGTTGTCTTGCTGCATGATCCACTTTCTCTTGAGATTTCAGGTCATGGACAGATGTCCTGACATTTTCCTTTAGTATAATTCAGAATTAATTGTTCCATCAATGATGATAGGGATGTGATTTTTCCACTAATTCGCGGAATTCCGCTTTTTTTATCTTCCAAAAATTTTCAGACCAGATGGCGGCACGTGCACAACGCGAGGCTCAGCGTCTCTTCAGATTTTGTGGATTAGCAGCGATATTTCTGCTCATTTTGAGTCTGTTCGTTCAGAACAGCTTTGCTTTTACATCCTACACCCGAAATGAACTTTTGGATATTGGATTACAAAATAACGACCTTTTTATCAGCAACCTACGTTTCATCCTTGAGCTCTGGAGAACACCCGACGCTAGGTAAGCTACCCGGCCGCCCGGAAGTGCTCGCAGGCGGCGTAGAGACCGTAAACAAAGGCGGGGGAAGCACGGAGGGCTAAGAGCTAAGCTAAAGCTAACACCGCACCGGCTTTCTCTACCCAGCATTTTCCTCGCTAATGTACGGTCAGTGGCAAACAGAATGGATGAGCTACGGCTTCAGATCACCAACAATAAGAAACTTATGAACTGCAATATCATGATTTTCATGGAAACATGGCTACATAGTGGAGTACTTGACGGTGCTGTCGAGCTGGCCGGATGGCACACTCTGCGGGCAGACAGAGCAGCTGATGACTCTGGTAAGACCAGAGGTGGGGGAGTATACATTTATATTAACAAGGCTTGGTGCACGAACTCTGTCACTGTTGGGAGACACTGCTCAGCTAACCTGGAGTTTCTCATGGTTAAATGTAGACCTTTCTATCTTCCACAGGAGTTCACTTTTCACTTTTCTTCATCTTGCCTGCTGAAGATGTTTTGGACTTTATTTAAAAAATATTTTTAACGCCACACATGTGATGGATAATGCTTGTTGGAATATTTTAGGAATGCTATCTTCTTGGAACATAAGTCAATATTATACAGTAATAAGTGGCATTCAGCTGTTTGTTTTATGTCATTTAAGCACAGTTCTGGTACTTAAAAATCATAAAAACCCAGGAGCTTCGGGGGGCTTCGTCCCCCCTTGCCCCCCCCCCCCAGGGGCTCTGCCCTGGACCCCACTGGCGGACTGCGTCCCCCAGACCCCCTGCTAAATTTTCAGATAATTTCCCCAACCCCCAAATCACATCCCTAATGATGGCATGCCGTCCTGATCCAGATGCAGCAAAACAGGTCCAAACCATGATATTACCACCACCATGTTTCACAGATGGGATAAAGTTCTGATGCTGGATTTCAGTGTCTTCCTTTCTCCAAACATAACACTTCTCATTCAAACCAAAAAGTTCTATTTTGGTCTCATCCGTCCACAAGACATTTTTCCAACAGTCTTCAGGCTTGTCCACATAATTTTTAGCAAACTGCAGATAAACAGCAATGTTCTTTTAGGAGAGCAGTGGCTTTCTCCTTTCAACCCTGCCATGCACACCTTTGATGTTCAGTGTTCTCCTGATGGTGAACTCATTAACATTAGCCAATGAGAGAGAGGCCATCAGTTGCTCAGAAGTTACCCTGGGGTCCTTTGTGACCTCACCTTGCTCTTGTTGGTTGACCACTCCTGGGGAGGGTAACAATGGTTGGAAATTTCCTCCATTTGTACACAGTCTGTCTTACTGTGGATTGGTGGAGTCCAAACTCTTCAGAGATGGGTTTTGTAGCCTTTTCCAGCTTCATGAGCATCAACAACCCTTTTCCTGAGGTCCTCAGAAATCTCCTTTGTTTGTTGCCATGATACACTTCCACAAACATGCGTTGATACTTTGATAGCTCTTTAAATTAAAGATTCTTTAAATAAAACGGGGTGCCCACTCACTCCTGATTGTCATACCATTGATTGAGAACAGCTACTTTCACCTTCAAATTACCGACTAATCCTAGAAGTTTACAAACTTTTGCCACTCACAGATATGCAATATTGGATCATTTTCCTCAATAAATGTATGGAAAAAGTACATTTTTGCCTCATTTATTTAGCTGATTTCTCTTTATTTACTTCCAGGACTTGTGCAAAAATCTGATGATATTTTAGGTCCCATTTATGCAGAAATGTAGAAAATTCTGAAGGGTTCACAAACTTTCAAGCACCACTGTATGTTAATATGTTCAGTTTTCACACACAGAAGACCTTATTCTCATAAAATTGTAATTCTTTCTTCATTTTATGACTTGTTGCAGTAATTTTTTGAAAATTCGCAAACGCTTTTTTCTTATGTTTGTGAAGATTTTCTTTAATTTTCTTTCTAAACTTGAAACTTTTAGAGAATTACCAATTTTGTACACAAATTTGACCTTATTTTTCATACATTTGCAGCTTTTTTTTTTTTTTTGCATATTTTCAACTTCTTCCTCATTAAGTAACAACTTATTTTTGTGAGTTTTATCTTAGAAAATTCCCTCTTTTCCCCCGCTGCATATTTCTTCTCATTTCTGTTGAATCTGTGAGATTTTTCTCTTAAATTTGCGGCTCTTCTCATGCTTTCAGACTTGTTTTTTCACCACATCATGCAGACACTGTTTTTGGACCTAAGGGTCCCGTGTGGTACCGGAGCCGCAGGTTTCAGACCCAGCGGCAACTCTGGTGTGTTAACTGTGCCCTGGTTTTTGTCTGCAGGTGTTTGCGGTGCGTTCAGGTGGAGCCACCGGCGTCGTGGTCAAAGGCCCCGACGACAAGAGCAGCGTGGCCTTCAGGTTCGTGGGAATTTAAAACCTTGATAATGAGGAATGTAGTTATTTTAGCGATGTTTCAGATGATTAAAATATTATCAAAATCAGGTTGAGATGAGCTCATCTGTTGGAGAAATGTGAAGACAAAAATATTTGTGTTTGACTTTTTTCTTGTATCGTAAATTTCTGACTTTTTTTTCCTGTCACTTGCTGAACGGTGAACGGACGTATGTTTGTGTTTCTGTTTTATCAGGATGGACGATAAAGGAGAGGTGAAGTGCATCAAGTTCTCCATCGGTAATAAAATCCTGGCGGTGCAGAGAACCTCCAAGTCTGTGGTGAGTTCAGGTTCCTCCACAGTCATCAGGAATCTGCATGAACCAGCGGTCATTAACATGGCGATGCGTTCATGTGTGTGCAGGATTTTATAAACTTCATCCCAGACTACCCACACACGGAGTTCTGTCAGGAATGTAAGGTGAGACCACCATGAACCCACAGACACAGAATGTTGACAGATTATCTGCTTTTAACGTTTGACTTTTTAAAATTTAGATCTGTGAATTATTTTACTTGAAAATTTGCTGCCTTTTTACTCAAATGTCAGACTTTTTTACTTGTAAAGGTGCACATTTTTCTTTTTTTTATCAGCGACATCAAAATTGTATTTTTTCACATAAATTTTACACTTTGTTTCAAATAAATGTCAGTTTCTCTCAATAAATTTGCACATTTTCTTGTATATTTCCTCATAAATCTGACACTTCCCAATATATTTCTGACTGTTCTTTCATAAATTTTATTTAAAAAAGCTGCAAATTTACAAGTAAAGAAGCTACAATTTATTGAGGGAAAAAATGGCAAAACAAAAAAAGAATAGTATATTTATGACAAATTTGAAAACTATAGAAAATGTCAATTTTGCTAAAAATGCCAGGTTAATTTAAATAAAAATATGAAAAACTTACAAAACATTTAGAACATTTGAAAAAAATGGTGCAACATTCTAAACAAAAAATACGAACCTAAACAAAAGTCCTCAAAAATGTTGAAATGAAAAATTGCACCGTTGTTAAGAAAATATAGTCACAAATTTATATTTATGTAAGGACTGAAATTTGAAACTTTTTCTCGATCTGTTCATGCTGTGGAAGCTTCCACAGTACCGGGTGCAAACACGTTGTTGGCAATAAAAACACACTTAAAATTTAACAATTTATTTAATAATCAATAGGGACACATACCGTGGTGTGAAAAAGTGTTTGCCCCCTTCCTGATTCCTCATTTTTTTGTATGTTTGTCACACGTAAATGTTTCAGATCATCAAACAAATTTAAATATTAGACAAAGATAACACAAGGAAACACAAAATGCAGTTTTTAAATGAAGGTGTTTATTATTAAGGGGAAAAAAATACTAACCTACATGGCCCTGTGTGAAAAAGTGATTGCCCCCTAAACCATATAACTGGTTGGGCCACCCTTAGCAGCAGCAACAACTGCAATCAAGCATTTGCGATAACTGGCAATGAGTCTTTTGGAGGAATTCTGGCCCACTCATCTTTGCAGAATTGTTGTAATTCAGCCACACTGGAGGGTTTTCCAGCATGAACCGCCGTTTTAAGGTCATGCCACAGCATCTCAATGGGATTCAGGTCAGGACTTTGACTAGGCCACTCCAAAGTCTTCATGTTGTTTTTCTTAAGCACATCACCAAAGTATATCAAACCCTGGCACTAAGTTTCAAAACAATCGGAACCAAACTGTAGGAAGAGTTGATTTCACAAGCTGGTTACTGTCTGTTAAGTGAGGATAAACAGGAGGCCATTGGTCAGGGGCTGCAATTCCTGCAAAAAATCCTTCCATCAGAACCAAACTGCTGCGATTTGCACATCTTCATTGTATATCAAACCATGGTACCAAGTTTCAAAACAATCGGACCAAAACTGTAGGAGGAGTTGATTTCTCAAAAGTGGGCCGGATGGACTGACCCATAACATAATCCCCCTTCAGCCTGGGCTTCATCCTGAGGTGGAGGATAAAAACACTAAATTTACAAGAAAAAAACATAATTAATGTACCTGGAAAAAAAATCAAATCTTAACTTTATTTATTCATTTTTTTTCAATGTTTCTGGCAAATTTACAATTTGGGTTTTACAAAATTGTAAATTTTCAACTTTTTTTTAATATATACATACTCATTTGTCACACATACTCAACAAGGCACATTTTTTCTTATAAATTTATTACTTTTTTAACGACAGTTCATTTTTGCTGAAAAATCATCTTCATTCTTGTAAATTAGCAAATTTTAGTTTTTATAACTGTCACTTTTTCACTTGTAAATTTGCTGGGGGTTTTTTCAGATATGCTCATTACGTCTTCTGATATGAGATGATTTGTCATCCATCCATCTTCTTCCGCTTAATCCTTTTCGGGTTGTGGGGGTGCTGGAGCCTATCCCAGCATCTTTGGGTGAGAGGCAGGGTCCACCCTGGACAGATCGCCAGTCCATCACAGGGCCAACACAGAGAGACAGACAACCATTCACTCTCACAGTCAGACCTAAGGACAATTTAGAATACCCAGTTTGATTCCAATTAACCTTTTTTTTTTTAAATCAATCACAGGGGGCCACTGACATTTTGCAGTAGGGCCTCATGTTACTGTGGAGCCGCATGTTGGAGACCCTTGAACTAGTGATTTCAGACCTTAAAAGGCCTCCGAGTTAAAGGCTGATCAGGATAAAATTTTTAAACTATTACCATTCTAATTCCTAAGTGTTTCTCCCAACTTCAGACGAAGAACGCCAACATTTTGGGTTTCTGTTGGACCAACTGGAACGAGATCATCTTCATAACTGATCAAGGAATCGAATTCTACCAGGTAATTAAAACCACTTAAATAATAGTTTTAAACTTTAAAGCCTGACTGTCCTGTGTGTAAATACGCAAGTTTGTGAACGGGTCATTTTTACCTCATTCTGGTGAAGCTGAAAGGAGCTGATGCAACGACTCGGCGCCCGGCCACATTTCACAGGAGTCGCTACTCCTCCCAGGCCCAGACCCTAACCAGATTACTGCCAGACCTGCTGAATCAAGATATCACTTAGATAAAACCTGACAACATGAGTAGGCTAAACAATCTCAGAAAGCAACACATCATGGCTGCACGGTGGCGCAGTGGTTAGCACTGCGGCAGCACAGTTTACCCTTGACCGGGGGATTGTGGGGATCGTGGGATTGTGGTTTCGATCCCAGCCCCGACCAACAGTGATCTGTGTGGAGTTTGCATGTTCTCCCTGTGTTTGCGTGGGTTTACTCGGGATTTCTCCCGGTTTCCTCCCACATGCCAAAAAACATGCAGGTTAGGTTAATTGGAGACTCTAAAGTGGCCCTAGGTGAGAATGTGTGTGTGAATGGTTAAGGGATAGCGCTGTATCGTGGCTGCTTCATCCATCCAGGTGGTGGATGACCCTCAATTTCCCCTCTGGGGATCAATAAAGTATACTAAATCTAAAAAAAATCTAAATCTAAATCATGCCACGATCTAAAGAAATTTAAGAACAGTTGAGAACCAAAAACCCAGAAGAACATTCCAAGGCCGAAACCACTACTGACCATAAAGAACACAAAGGCTCATCTCACATTTCCCAAAAAACATCTTGATGATCCCCAAGACTTTGAGAAAATATTCTGATGATTGACGAGACAGAAGTTGAACTTTCTGGAAATGCATGCGCTCTGTTACATCTGGTGTAAAACTAAAACACCATTTCATAAAAAGAACATCATAGCAACAGTCAAACATGGTGTTGGTAGTATCATGGTCTGGGGCTGCTTTGCAGCAGTAATTGATGGAACCATGAATTCTGCTCTCTACCAGAAATCCTGAAGGAGATCGTCCGGCCATCAGTTTGCGACCTCCAGCTCTTATAATAACAAAAGAATTGTCTCCTAAACTGCCCCAGTTCTGGTTCTTTGACTTGTCTTACAACTTTTACTGTTGATTTGTGTGTGTGTGTGTGTGTGTGTGTGTGTGTGTGTGTGTGTGTGTGTGTGTGTGTGTGTTTTAATGTTATTGTGTACATTTTTTGGTTCCTCAGGTGTTCCCAGACAAGCGTAGTCTGAAGCTGCTGAAGAGTCAGAGCATCAACGTGAACTGGTACCAGTACTGCCCGGAGACCGCCGTCATCCTGCTGTCCACCACCGTCCAGGGGAACGTCCTGCAGCCCTTCGCCTTCAGGGTCACAAACAGTCTTTGGTCATTTAAAATAAAAAAATTAGTCCGGCACAGGAATCACAAACTTTTTCTTCAGATTAATCAGTGACTTTAAAATCTTGTAATCTGGCGAAGGTTTCATCAGCTGACCTTGTCGTCGTTCATTCCCTTCTGACTTTGAGACACTTTTCATACTTAGTAAAGTTGAGATTTTTTTTGATACCTCATAAATTTGAGACATTTCTTCTCACCACATAAATGTGCAAATTTTCCCCATGTAAATGTGCAACTTTTTTCACAATGTAAAACTACGACTTTTCCTCCTCGAAATTTTGCATCTTTTGTCCCCTTGTACGATTTACCACTTTTCTCACGTCTAAAATTTGACTCTTTTCACATTGTTAATTTGCCACTTTTCTCAATGTTAAAATTTACAACTTTTCTCATGTCGTAATATTTGATTTTTCTTGTAAAATAAAATTGTAAATTGTAAAATTTCACTTTTTTTGTGTTGTAAAATTTAGTACTTTTCTCACATCTTAAAATGTGCAATTTTTTCCCCTCTTGTAAATTTGTGATTGTTATTCTCACTTAGGAAAATTTACATTTTTCACATTGTAAAATTAACATTTTCTCCACTCAAGTTTGCACCTTTTCTTATCTCTTAAAATTTGACTATTCTCACATCGTAAAATTTACGACTTTTCTCGCATCGTAAAATTTACCACTTTTCTTGAGTCATAAAATGTATCACTTTTCTCATGTCATAGAATTTGACTATTTTCACATTGCAAATTTACCACTTTTCTCAATTTGAAAATTTACAACTTTTCTCATGTAATATTTGACTTTTCTCATGTCGTAAAATTTACCACTTTTCTCATGCCATAAAATTTCTCACAACGTAAAATTCACGCCTATTCTCACATTGTAAAATTAATGGCTTTTTTGACATGGTAAAATTTCCAACTTTTCTCACATTATAAATTTATAGCTATTCTCACATTGTAAAATTTATGACTTAAGAAAAATTTAATTATATTTTTCCTTGTAAACTTACGACTTTTTTCTCACCTCCTTAGAACTGGACTTTTCTCATGTTGTAATTTTATGCAATTATTTTCCTGTTGCAAATTTGAGATGTTTCCCCCTTGTAAATATGACATTTATTACAGCTATAGCTCATTTCTAAATTTTGATGCCTTGTCTGTGTTGTTTGTAAATGTTATAATTGGCACACGTGTGAATCTAATATATTTTATCATTATTATTTAGAATGGAACCATGACTAAAATGTCCAAATTTGAGATCGAGCTGCCAGTCGTTCCCAAACCGGCAAAACTGAGTCTGTCGGAGAGGGATGTTGCCATGGCGACCATGTAAGCTAATCAACAGTTTTCGACATTTCCCTAATTTTGTTTTCCTGCTAACATGCGTGTTTGTCATAGCTACGGTCAGCTCTATGTCATGTATCTGAAGCATCACTCCAGAACGGCCAACAGTCCCAGCGCTGAGGTCGTTCTCTACCACCTACCCAGGTACACATGATGAAAAAGTTATCAGAGAGTTCATACCTCTACCTGCACTTCAGTTCTAGATGCAGATGGTTTTTGGATCTAGTGAGTAAGTAAATTTTATTCGTGTAGCACCTATTGCAGATATGGAATCACAAAGTGTTTCACAAGCAATAGAGGTAAAAAAAGTATTTAGTCAGCCACCAAATTGTGCAAGTTCTCCCACTTAAAAGACGAGAGAGGTTCTCCAATTTTCATCATAGGTGTACCTCAACTATCTATGAGAGACAAAATAAGAAAAAAAAAAAAAAAAATCCAGAAAATCACACTGAAGGATTTTTAATGAATTAATTGGTAAATTCCTCGGTAAAATAAGTATTTGGTCAATAACAAAAGTTCATTTCAGTACTTTGTTATATACCCTTTGTTGGCAATGACAGAGGTCAAACGTTTTCTGTAAGTTTTCACAAGATTTTCACACACTGTTGCTGGTATTTTGGCCCATTCCTCCATGCAGATCTCCTCTAGAGCAGTGATGTTTTGGGGCTGTCACTGGGCAACACGGACTTTCAACTCCCTCCAAAGATTTTCTATGGGGTTGAGATCTGGAGACTGGCTAGGCCACTCCAGGACCTTGAAATGATTCTTACGAAGCCACTCCTTCATTGCCCGGGTGGTATGTTTGGGATCATTATCATGCTGAAAGACCCAGCCACGTTTCATCTTTAATGCCCTTGCTGGTGGAAGGAGGTTTTCACTCAAAATCTCTCGATACATGGCCCCATTCATTCTTTCCTTTACACGGATCAGTCGTCCTGGTCCCTTTGCAGAAAAACAGCCCCAAAGTATGATGTTTCCACCCCCATGCTTCACAGTAGGTATGGTGTTCTTTCTCCTTCAAACACAACAAGTTGAGTTTTTACCAAAAAGTTCTATTTTGGTTTCATCTGACCATATGACATTCTCCCAGTCCACTTCTGGATCATCCAAATGCGCTCTAGCAAACTTCAGACGGGCCTGGACATGTACTGGCTTAAGCAGGGGGACACGTCTGGCACTGCAGGATTTGAGTCTCTGGCGGCGTAGTGTGTTACTGATGGTAGCCCTTGTTACTTTGGTCCCAGCTCTCTGCAGGTCATTCACTAGGTCCCCCTGTGTGGTTCTGGGATTTTTGCTCACCGTTCTCTTGATAATTTTGACCCCACGGGGTGAGATCTTGCGTGGAGCCCCAGATCGAGGGAGATTATCAGTGGTCTTGTATGTCTTCCATTTTCTAATAATTGCTCCCACAGTTGATTTCTTCACACCAAGCTGCTTGCCTGGTGCAGGTCTACAGTTTTGTTTCTGGTGTCCTTTGACAGCTCTTTGGTCTTGGCAATAGTGGAGTTTGGAGTCTGACTGTTTGAGGTTGTGGACAGGTGTCTTTTACACTGATAACGAGTTCAAACAGGTGCCATTAATACAGGTAACGAGTGGAGGATAGAGGAGCCTCTTAAAGAAGAAGTTACAGGTTTGTGAGAGCCAGAAATCTTGCTTGTTTGTAGGTGACCAAATACTTATTTTACTGAGGAATTTACCAATTAATTCATTAAAAATCCTTCAATGTGATTTTCTGGATTTTTTTTTTTCTCATTTTGTCTCTCATAGTTGAGGTATACCTATGATGAAAATTGGAGACCTCTCTCATCTTTTAAGTGGGAGAACTTGCACAATAGACCATTTGCTGTGACGTCACATCCTTTTGTTTACGCCGCCATATTGGACGGCAAAAGTGAGTGGACGGCACATTCAGCAGCTGTTCAGCGGTGTACCAGATCTCGATATATTTACCTGATTTCAACCTACATCTTTGTTTTATTTTATGTTGGCGTTGAATTAG
The DNA here is from genome assembly GCA_020510985.1 of Pholidichthys leucotaenia. Classification (NCBI taxonomy): domain Eukaryota; kingdom Metazoa; phylum Chordata; class Actinopteri; order Cichliformes; family Pholidichthyidae; genus Pholidichthys; species Pholidichthys leucotaenia. Next base: position 242,422,832 of record CM035844.1, read on the forward strand.
ACTATGGTGTTTCACTGCTGTGCCTTTGGGTGTACAAATCGCCAGAAAAAGGGATCCAACTTGAAGTTTTACTGGTTCCCAGCTGACGAAGACAGGCGCAGGAGGTGGGTGGCCCGTCGCCTTACTCGCGGCTATGCAATCAACATTTTATATCGGGTATGTCTGATGTATCAGTGTCTATAGATATAATGTTATATCATTGTAAACTCTGGTAAATGGTAAAGCATGAGTCTGAATGACTCCATGTTTTAATCCTGTACTCCTAGGTATAAATCAGAAACCCGCGGATAGGGTCGAATGGATCCCGGAGCGAGAGCTCTCGGAAGTTAAAGCAGCCCTGGCAAACGCCGCACTGCTGGCACATCCAGACCCGACGGCCCGCACAGCGCTCACCACCGACGCTTCAGACGTGACCATAGGGGCTGTCGTGGAGCAGCGCGTCGCCGGGGCTTGGCAGCCGCTCGCCTTTTTCAGCAGAACTTTGCGCGACAGCGAATGTAAATACAGCGCGTTCGACAGAGAGTTGCTGGCTCTCCACCTGGCCATTCGCCACTTCCAGTTCTGGCTGGAAGGGCGCAGCTTCACCGCGTTCGTGGACCACAAGCCGCTAACATTCGCGATGGCCAAGGTTTCAGAACCGTGGTCAGGCCGGCAGCAGAAACAGCTGGCCGCGATCTCAGAGTTTACTACCGATATTCAGCATGTTTCAGGTAAGCTGAATTTAGTGGTGGACTGCCTCTCGCGCGCCGTGGTGGCCCCGGTCTGCATGGGGATAGATTATGCAGCCATGGCCGCGGAGCAGATTAGCGATGCAGACGTGCGCACGCTCTAGTCTGGACCAACAGGGTTAAGGCTGGAGAGCAAGGTGCTGCAAGACGGCATGCCCCCCCTAATCTGCGATGTCAAGAAGCAGTGCCAATCACAACAAGAAGAAGTTTATGCTTTACGTGCCCAGGTCAAGTCGCTGTCTGACACTGAAGAATCACTGACTGGAAATGATGAGAAAGTGACGCCCATGCTGAAACGCGACAACACACAGCGACCGAGGTGCCGTCCTATATGGCGGTATCAACAGTAAAATCACGTGAGCGCGTAGACGACAACTTGCAAAACATCAAATGGTGGCTGACTAAATAACTTTTGTGCCACCTGAACATAAAATATCTACAGATAGGCTAGATAAAAGGACAATAAAACAATAAATACAGCATTTTAAATAAGACGCTGGTCAAAAAGAAACATCGTTTACCTGCTTTTTAAATACATCAGTCAGTGTTTAGGCAGCAGAGAAAGGAACGTTCCACAGCCTAAGTGATACCTGCTTCAAAGGAGCGATCAGCTCGTGTCATGAAATTGTTTTTGGGACCAACTAACCACAAGGTTGATGTTGGATGAACAGTTGGTTAAGGAAGGTAGGTTTGTGGAACTCGGTAGGTTTAAAAGAACAGTGCAGCTGGATATTGTCAGCATAAAGGTGGTAAGACACATCACTGTTCTTGCTTGTAGATAGATATACTTTATTGATCCCAAACTGGGAAATTACAGAATTATTAATTATCCATCTTAAAGGAAGCAGATATAAAAGAAAAGAGTGTTGGGCCCAAGACACAACTCTGAGGTACCCCACAAGTAAGCTGTATGATACAGACCTGAATTTATTCATCAACTCCACACACAAGTCTGAGAAATTAATGAAAATGTGACCAGAATAAAGTTCTACAATGTTCTGGTTCAGGGTGTGAATGTGTTTATTTAGGGAGGGAACCTGTAAGAAGCGCCACGTTCTGAAGCTGAAACACCACAGGGGAAGTTTGCCCTGAACGTGGTGGACAACCTGGTGGTGGTTCATCATCAGAGCTCACAGGTTAGAGTCCTCTGCAGGTGTCTGATCCACAACCAGCAACTGCCAACGTCTGACCAAAAAAAACAAAACAAACCCAAAACAAGTCTTCATGTCTCCTTCCTCAGACGTCTCTGATCTTCTGACATAAAACTGAAGGAGTCTGACTCCTCCTCCGTCAGCTCCCACCAGCCTGTCCCTCCCCCGGCCGCTCCATCACCCCTACAGGATCCCTCTGTCAGGTAACTACTCTGCTCCTCCAACCCAACACTCCATCACCTCTCTTTATTAAAGCTCCTCCTTCTCCTCGTCAGGTCCAGCTGTGGTCCCCTCCCAACCTCCAGTGCCAAGTCAGCTCTGTATCCTTTCAAAATAAAAGACCCCATCATGTTATCGTCTCCCTATCTGTAAGTCGAGAGGCTTTTATTTTCCTGACCCTCCACCCAGACTCCTCCTCCTGGAGTGTCTTTCAGCCCGACATCATCATCAGCGCCAGTGAAGGTACTGTAGGTAGGAGACGCAGATGTTAGGAACGTTAACAGAGGAGCAGAAGTAAAGGTCCATGTCCTCCCCCAGGTTACTTGTGGTACCTCCAGGTGAAAGCTCCTCCCTACAGTCCACCTGCCTACAGGACAAAGGGAAGCTGATGGACTTTCCTGTTGATGAGGAGGACTGCAAGATGGTCATCCTGCTCCGTCTGCTCTCAGCGTGAGGTTGGACTGCTGTTGTACCTACTGTACTTACCCATCAGCCACTGGGGTGGACTGGTCTTCTGAAGTTATAGCATGGAGGTCACGTTTAGGTTGATTATAGATGATTCTGGTGTTTTCTCATCAGCACAGCGTTGATGCTCTGAGTTAACAGTGTAACCGTGTTGGCAGGGATATACAGCCATGGACAAAATTGTTGGTACCCCTCTGTTAATGAAGAAAAAACCACAATGGTCACAGAAATAACCTGAATCTGACAAAAGTGGTAATAAATAAAAATTCTATGAAAATTAACCAATGAAAATCAGACAATGCTTTTTGAATTGTAGTTCAACAGAATTATTTTAAAAAACAAACTCATGAAACAGGCCCTGGACAAAAATGATGGTACCCTTAACTTAATATTTTGTTGCCACACCTTTTGAGGCAATCACTGCATCAAACCATTTTCTGTAGCTGTCAGTGAGACTTCTGCACCTCTCAGCAGGTATTTTGGCCCACTCCTCATGAGCAAACTGCTCCAGTTGTCTCAGGTTTGAAGGGTGCCTTCTCCAGACGGCATGTTTCAGCTCCTTCCACAGATGTTCAATAGGATTTAGATCAGGGCTCATAGAAGGCCACTTTAGAATAGTCCAATGTTTCTCTCTTAGCCATTCTTGGGTGTTTTTAGCTGTGTGTTTTGGGTCATTATCCTGTTGCAAGACCCATGACCTGCAACTGAGACCAAGCTGTCTGACACTAGGCAGCACATTTCTGTCTAGAACACCTTGATAGTCTTGAGATTTCATTGTACCCTGCACAGATTCAAGACACCCTGTGCCAGATGCAGCAAAGCAGCCCCACAACATAACAGAACCTCATCCATGTTTCACAGTAGGGACAGTGTTCTTTTCTTGGTATGCTTCATTTTTGCATCTGTGAACATAGTCCTGATGTGCCTTGCCAGAAAGTTCCAGTTTTGTCTCGTCTGTCCATAGGACATTCTCCCAGAAGCTTTGTGGCTTGTCAACATGCAGTTTGGCAAATTCCAGTCTGGCTTTTTATGATTTGTTTTCAACAGTGGTGTCCCTCCTTGGTCGTCTCCCCATGAAAGTCCCACTTTGGCTCAAACAATGACGGATGGTGCGATCTGACACAGATGTACCCTTGACCTTGGAGTTCACCATGAATGTGTTTAGAGGTTGTTCTGGGATCTTTTGTTACCATTCCGTATTATCCGTCTCTCCTGCGGCCACGTCCAGGAGGTTGGCTACAGTCCGTGGATCTTAATTTCTGAATAATAGTGCAACTGTCGTCACAGGAACATCAAGCTGCTTGGAGATGGTCTTATAGCCTTTACCTTTAACCATGCTTGTCTATAACTTTCTTTCTAATCTCCTGAGACAACTCTCTCTTTGCTTCCTCTGGTCCATGTTTAGTGTGGTACACACCACGTCACCAAACAGCACAGTGACTACTTGTCAGCCTTTAAATAGGCCGACTGACTGATTACAAGTTTGTAGACATCTGTGATGTTAATTAGAGGACCAATCTTGGTTGAACATGTCCCTTTGGTCGCATTATTTTCAATCTTTTCTAGGGGTACCATCATTTTTGTCAGCCTGTTCATGAGTTTGTTTTTTAAAGTAATTCTGTTGAACCACAATTAAGATAAGATAAGATAAGCCTTTATTAGTCCCACAACGGGGAAATTCCAGGATTGCAACAGCACAGGGATAGCACCACTCAGAGCAACAATCAGAAGGCAAGAAAAAAAAAAGGCAAGCAAGCAAGAGCAGCTAATATACATATGTACATATTACTATAAATATATATATATACACACAGACACACAGTGTAGAGCATTGTAGCTGGATGGATAAAATATATGAGTATATAAACACACAGTACGGAGCATTGCAGCTAGGTGGAAAAAATATGTAAATATATAATCACACACATTGCAGAGCAATGTAGTTAGATTGGAATAATATGTAGAATATATAAACACACAGTGCGGAGCATTGTAGCTAGATGGATTGAATATAATGATATATAAACATAAACACACCCAGTGCGGAGCATTGTAGCTAGATGGTAATAAATATGTAAATGTATAAACACACCACAGTGCAGAGCATTGTTGCTAGATGGGATGAAACAGCACAACCGTCTACTTAGTTATCCTACATGGTATGATTATGTGCTCATAAATATTCTCACCCTCCATAGTGACCGGTATTTTCCCTAGTTGTATGCCGGAGGGGACCATTGTGTAAAGTCTATTGCATCTTTTGCATTCAAAAAAACTATTAGGTTGTTTACGTCTTTTGCTATCTCTGCGAGCAGCCCTGCTTAGGTTGTACAGTCTGCAGCCGTTGGTAGGAAGGACCTGCGAAACCTCTCGGTTGTGCACCTGGGATGATGTAGTCTGCTTGCTAACATGAGCTCCTCAGTGCATTCAGTATTGTCCTGCATAGGGTGGAACTCGGACTCCACAGAGATGAAGTTTAGCCCACCGTCCTTCTCTCTCCTATCTCCCCTCCACCGGATCAAGGCGCTGCCCCCAGGACGGAGCTAGCTTTCTTGATCAGTTTGTACAGTCTCTTCTATCGGCTGCAGTAATGCCACTGCCCCCAGCAGACCACTCCCAAAAGTGATGGCTGATGCCCCACCACCGTGTCATAGAATGTCTTCAGCAGCGCCCCTTGTACACCAAAAGACCTGAGTCTCCTCAGTAGGAACAGCCTGCGCTGTCTCCTTCTTGTAGAGTGCGTCAGTATTGTGTGACCAGTCTAGTTTATTGTTCAGATGAATACCCAGGTACTTGTAGGATGTCACAATCTCAATGTCTGTTCCCCAATTCAAAAGCATCGTCTGATTTCATTGGTTAATTTTCATAGAATTTTTATTCATTACCACTTTTGTCAGATTCAAGTTATTTCCTGTGACCATTGTAGGTTTTTCTTTCATTAACAGAGGGGTACCAAACAATTTTGTCCACAGCTGTATAGAGTGAAGATGCTCCTGACCAGATAGTGATGATATAGAGTGAAGTACGTGGCGGTAATGCACCTGTAAGCTGGTTGCCAACCGCCAGTCAAATCTTAAAGAAGAAGTGTTAGCAGGTGATCATGGGAGTTGTAGTTTTTTAGCACTTCAGTTTCAGTTGTTTATAGTTATTTAATCCTTGGTTGTACCATTAAATACCAAAGAAGAAGAAGTTAACTGATGGCTCCATAAAAATACTTGAGGAAGAAAGTGACTTATTCAAAAAAAGTCTTGAAATTATGAGTAAAAATGTCAAGTTTATTAGGAAAAATAATAGCAACTTACAAGGAAAAACAGAAAAATTCAATGGGAGAATGTTGAAATCTACTAGAAGACTCTTTTTCTCATAAATTTCTTAATTTTTTCCCTGTAAATTTCAACTTATTTCTCATAAATTTGCAACTTTTTTCCTCAAAAATGCTATCCTTTTTTCCTGTAAATTTGCAATTTCTTTTTACCTACATTTGCAACTTTTTTCTCATAGTCACAAATGTATTTAGTAAAACTAGTGCATACCTGTGTATGCCCGATACCCGTGCATGCCCTTAGAAAGTTACTGTTACCCATGGCCAAACAGTAACCATGGTGAAACCTGCCTTTGATCTTTGATGTCACCATTTCGTTCAGTGATGCCTACCCTTTGATCTTTGTCATAAGTCCTATGATCATGAGTGAAGCCTGCCTTTGATCTGTGATGATGTCATAGCGAGTCCTACCACTCGTTCAGTGATGCCTGCCTTTGTTCTGTGATGCCCTGCCTTTGATCTGTTGATGTTGCCTAGCGAGTGCTATGATCATGAGTGATGCCTGCCTTTGATCTGTGATGATGTCATAGTGAGTCCTATGATCTTTTAGTGATGCCTGCCTTTGATCTCATAGCGCGTCCTATGATCGCGACATCGTGACAGAGACCTGCCTTTGATCTTTGGACCACCACTTGTTCAGTTATGCCTGCCTTTGAGATTCGATGTTATAGCGAGGCCTATGATTGTGAGTGAAGGCTGCCTTTGATACTTGCTGATGTTGTAGCAAGTCCTATGATATTTTAGCGAGTCCTATGATCGTGGCAGACACAGAGATTTCTTTAATTATTCTATGGCGTCTATGTGATGTCATATAGACACCATAGTACAGAGTGATTCAAGAAAATCTGGGCGTCTGTCGTGATCAAAGGCAGGCATCACTCAGTCATAGGACTCGCTATGACATCATCAGAAATCATAAGACTCGCTATGACATCATCAAAGATCAAAGGCAGGCATCACTCACGATCATAGGACCTTGCTATGACATCATCAGAAATCATAAGGACTCACTATGACATCAAAGATCAAAGTCAGGCATCACTCACGATCATAGGACTCACTATGACATCATCAAAATCATAAGACTCACTATGACACCATCAAAGATCAAAGGCAGGCACCACTGAACGAGTGCTGACGTGCTTGTTTACATCCTTGCTTACACCTGTTTTCTACAGGCATGCAGAAATACTTGCTTATACTTGGGTTCTATGGGCATGCACTAGTATAGAGTGATTAAAGAAATTTAAGAGAGAAACCCACATTTTACCATTAAAAATCTAATTGGATGATAATTTGAATATTCATGATAGAAAATAAAAGTTTGACAAATTTTCGTCACTTGTATCGCCTCTGATGTTGCTCTTGTTATCGTCTCAGTCCTGGAGGAGGAGCAGAAGGGCAGCCTTCCTGTTGTGGCGACTGTCTTCGGACAAACTCAACCAGGTGTACTATAAAGATTACCTGACGCGGAGCAAAGCTACGCTCAGGTCAGGCTGAACCAATCACAGAGCTTCTCTGTCACAGTGCTGAGATGGCCGGTGACTTTTTAGTTTTTTTTTTGTTTTCTTTTCCCAGGCGATAGAGTCCGGGCCGAGCCGAGGAGGTGCCGCCGCACAGAAACGACCAATCAGAACCCAGGCTGTCATTGACCAATCAGACATGTACACGCACGTCCTGTCGGCGTTCACAGAGAGGAAGGTACACGAAGATGTTTCACCTTAGAGTTCAGGCTTTGCAGTTTAATGTTTGACTTTAACTCTTGGTTTAGGGCGTGTCCCACAAATTCGTCGTTGCCGTTCTGATGGAGTACATCCGCTCCCTGAACCAGAACCAGATCATGGTGCAGGTAAAACCACCGATATGGACTCTGGTTACATATAGTCATGTGAAAAGATTAGGACACCCCATTAAATATTCAGTTCTTTATTAATAAAGTGTTCACATATCAATGTCTAACCTTGGTTTTTGTTTTTATTTGCATTTTTTAACATTTATTTTAGCCATTTTAAGTGGGAATGAATGGGGGTGGTCCTAATTTATTCCCACTGTTTTGTTAGAATGACGATTTTACAGAAAATTTTAGAAAAGTCTTTAATTCATTTTTTAATTGTTTAGTTGTATAACATGAATCTCCCAGTAGTTTTTAACTTGATATTAAATATTCATATGTCCAATATGTTAAACACACACAGGCTTATCCAGGGTGTCCTAATTTTTCATGACTGTAATTAACACGCGTTGTCTGTTCTAACGTGTGTTTTCTGCCCAGCATTACCTGTATGAGCTGGTCAGTCAGACTCTGGTCCACACCACCTGTTCTACATGCTGCCCAGTTCCTGCAGTACCACGTCCTCAGTGACTCCAAACCTCTGGTCAGTCTGAGCCAAAAAACATCTGCACACGATCTCAGGACATTTAAGAGGTTTCGTTTATCCATCCATCTTCTTCCACTTAATCCTTTTTTGGGCCGCGGGGGGGCTGGATCCTATCCCAGCATCTTGGGGCGGAGAGGCAGGGTCCGCCTGGACAGATCACCAGTCCATCACAGGACCAACACAGAGAGACAGACAACCATTCACTCTCACAGTCATACCTAAGGACAATTTAGAATCCGCGCAGTTTGATGCCAATTAAGCCTAACTTGCATGTTTTTTGGCATGTGGGAGGAAACCGGAGAATCCGGAGTAAGCGCAGACATCAAGACATTTTTAAGGAGGAAATCTGACTTAATTAATTTTAGATTTTTAAAGTCTGCAGATCTTACTGTGAAAATGTGCAGATTTTTGGTTGTGCTGGTTTTTATTGTGGCTTTTTTTTTCCCCCCTCCATTTTGCGGGTTGTTGGTTTGCGGGCTTTTTTGTATTTTTTAATTTTGCAGTTTGGTTTTTGTTTTTTCATTTAAAAAGTAAACATTTTTAAAAATTCAGACTTTTTTCTTTCAGAAATTTGCATGATTTTTTTTTTTTAAGGTAGTTTGTGCCACCTTCGGAATTTGCTGCCTTTTTTCTTTACATTTTTTTCTTTTTTCTTGACACACGTTCTCCTTCTATTTATGACTCTTGGAGCTTTTTTTCATCACAAATTCCTGACTTCTTCCCCCTCCTGTTCTCGTGGCCGTTCAGGCTGTGTCTGCTGCTGTCTCTGGAGAGCACCTACCCACCGCCGGCCCATTCAGCTCTCTCTGGACATGCTAAAGGTACCAAACATGAACGACTGAAAATAAAAAATAAAGACTGTTCCCATAAAAGTTCCCGTCTGTGTTCTCAGCGTCTCTCCACAGCCAACGACGAGATTGTGGAGGTTCTCTTGTCCAAGCAGCAGGTTCTGGGCGCGCTCAGATTCATCCGCAGCGTCGGTACGTTTTCAGGGAACCAAGCATTAGCCATGTTCACACCACAGGAACCTTTACAGTAACAGTAACGATGAGCTGAAGCTGGAACAATTTTAGTTCCTGAAAATCTTATTTTTAAATCCAACTAAGGAGCAGGAACTCTGAGAAGTTGTAAATTTACAAGAAAAAACTTGAAACGCTCTGATAACGTCGTCCTCCCTCTTGCTAACAGCAGCTGTTATTTTGGTCGCTCTCAGGCGTCTTATTTACATCTTGGTGGGAATGTGACAAGAACAAAAAACTCCAAAGATGGTTTTTCATTTTCTATTTTTTCCCCTTCAAATTTCCTTTTTAAACGTTAATTTGACTTTGACTTTTAAAATCTTGTAAATTTGCTACTTTTTCATAAATTGGCTGTTTTTTAGCCCTTGTAAAGTTCTTGAGCATTTTTATTTTGTAAATTTGATTTTTTTATTTCAACTTAATTTGCTGCTCCTTTAATCTCATAAATTTGCCTTTTTTCATAGTTTCTTCTCTGGAGTTTTAGCTAAAGAGGAACTAAATAGTTCCTGGTACTCTCAGTGGAGCTAAAGCTACAGCTGATAGTGTCTGGTGCTAAAAAGGTGCCTGTTCATCTTTTTTTCCCCTCTGGTAATGTTTCTTTCTTGGATCAGGCGGCCATGACAACGTGTCGGCAAGGAAGTTCCTGGATGCGGCGCGGCAGACGGGGGACCAGATGTTGTTCTACACTGTGTTCCGTTCGTTCCAGCAGAGGAACCAACGGCTCAGAGGGAGTCCGGTCTTCAACCCTGGTGAGAGAACCCAGAAACAACAACAAGAACACTCAGGGCGGGAATCACCAGACACTTAACGATATTTCAGTCATGATGCAATACTAATAGCCGGTCAATAGTTGTTCAGTCTTTTCATCTCACTGCAGTCTCGTCCGTTTTGGTGGCTGGAGGATCTCAGTCCTGCGTTGGAGCAGGTGTGCTGTTGTGGTCATGTGATCGTTTGCTGCTCTGGAGGTCTGCACTGGTTGGTCCTTTCTGCTGCCTTCACCTCGGTGGAGTTTGGGGACGCACCGTGGCAGTGGGACGGAGGATGGTGGGGGGTACATAACTGGGGTTGAGCGTCTTAATTGTGTGACAGAGGCTTTCGTTTTCCGGGGCACTGTGTGGGTGCTCACCAATGCGATCTAGACTGCTTTTGTTTTTACCTGGTGTTTGTTTTTAGCTCAGCTGTTCCTGCTGGCAGCAGAGACGGGGTGAGTGGGCGGCTGTTGTGTTCATGGTCTTGCGCCAAGTGTTTTTTTTTTTTCCATGGGGCGATCCCTGCAGACGATTGTCATTCAGCCTTCTTTGGCCTTCGGTTTTATTATAAAATTTTTAAAAAAAGTTGAGACTTTTGAGTTAAACTTTGACAGCGCATTTCTCTGACTTCGTTCCCGCTGTCCGTTGTCTTAATTAGTACACCTGACGGCAAATCTCGTGAGACTAGCTATGGCTTCACCTGACGAGTGCACATTGGCACCATCAGTGAAAACGCAGTTGGTTAATGTGATACGCTAAGACTGTGGCATACATTAACATAATTATTAGTTAATGAAAGGTCAGCACATGCATTATCAGAAGTGTCAAGTATTTCGATATTCGGGCCGTGTCGATCTTTTACCTCCCACCAATACCAAGCATGTGGAGTCAGCTGATCCACAGCTGTGGGAACTCATTCATAAAATAAAAAACGCCCCAGTTTATTTATTTGCAGATAGGGCTGGGCGATTGTACAGAAAGTATTGTGAATAAATTCTCTATATTGCAGGTGCATGATGCATATCGCAATATGTAATTCTTGCTCTCAATGTCCTTTAAAATTTAATTACATTTTATTGGAAAAGAAAATTTCATATTCAATAGATAAACAGACACTCCTGGCTAGTATTAACGTGACAAAATATGCTCGAGTATACAGGATGTAGGCATTTTATGTATCGGTTCATGGCGTTTACAGCAGATTTGTTTTTGTTCCAGATGTTTTTAACAATCAGGAACTTTTTTCTCTTTGTGAATGTTCTGCCTGTGACCATATAAATGAGTTTTCATGTTCTTTGTTCCAGGAGAACACTGTGAGGAACATGTGGCTCATTTCAGACAGCTGTTTGGAGACCAGGCGCTGATGAAGCCGTCCACCGTCTGACCAATCAGGAGGGAAGAGAAACCTTCGCCATTTTTGTTCACGTTATGTCATGGTTAGAGAAATGCTGAGTCATGTTTGACATAAGGAGGGAAACTGCTGATGTCGGTGTAACGTTAACTCACCTGGTTAGATGTCCACAGTGCAGAACAGGAAGTTAGCAGCTTCGCTTTTGTAAATTTCTGGGGGGGGGGGGGGGGGGGGGGGGGTTTGTGTGTGAATTTGCATTTTTCATGAATTTTCACTCTAGTAAATTCAAACTTTCTCTTAAATTTGTATTTTTCCTTACATTTCAGCTTTTCCCCCCATTGAGTCTATTAAAAACATTTTATTACATAAAAATTTAACACTTTACTCCTATTTTTTAATTAAATTTGCCTGATAAACTTTTTTTGAAAGCATTTCATCAAGATGAATTATCACAAGAACAAAATCAAACAATGGAATGTCTTTTTTTAATTAAAAGGGGAACAAATGTAAAAATTAATGATGGAACAAATGGAAAATGAAGTCAAACATGAGAAAACTTAATATTTAAACTATTCTGAAGCACTTGAGGCAGTTTAATATTCAGTCATAATTTATGGATAGTTATTTAATAAAAATCAATTTTTCATGTTTTTACAGGCACCTTCTCATGTGTAATTCAGGCAAACAGCCAGAATGTGGCAGTAGTGGGTCAGAATGCCCTAAATGAGTTTGGAGAAGCAGAGGTACGGTTTAATAAAACATAATATTTATATGAAACTGAGTAAAGTTATTCAGTCAACGCAGCTCCATGACTAGAATATTTTATGAATGAACTGACAGCTCAGGTGAGTTTCTCCCCCTGATGTCACCTGTTGTGACAGAATCACGTGTTTATTTTGTAAGATACAGAAAAGTTATTGACCTAAAGGTACAAGTGTGTAATAATTAGTGCAGTTTTACAAACAAATTTTAAAATACAAATGCTGCCCATTATATTGGTCATTGAGTATAGCCTACAGCAGTCATTTCTGCAATTAGCTGAACAAAAACTTGGAACATTATAGCGATCCAAAATGGCCACCTACATGGAAGCGGATCCTCTTCCTGTATATTCAAAACTCGTCTTATGATGCAGAAAATGCATCAAATTTTAAGAATGATAATATAACAATGAGAAGAAAATTATACTTTTATGCTGCATTAAATTTCAGGATTCAGGATATCCTAAATATTACACACTGCACCTTTAAATGAACCTGAACTGTATGGAATAACATGTTTTAATGTTAAAGGAGTACAAAATAAAGCTCTGTCATGTCTGTGTTTTTAATGGAACTGTGTACAGTTGAAATAAAAACCTGATTCATGTTTTACATTCAGAAGACTAGTGCATACCTGTGTATGCCCAGAGAAACCAAATGGTATTCACTTATATAGCGCTTTTATTCTCATCCCTTGATGACCAAAGCGCTTTACAGATCCTGCTATCCACACACTGATGGTGGCATGCTGCCTAACATGGCGCTTCCAGACCCACCAGGAGCAATTGGGGTAAAGTGTCTTGCCCAGGGACACAACGGCAGGATATTTGGGGAGAGCGGGATTTGAACCACCAACCATGCGGTTATTGGATGACCTGCTCTACCTCCTGAGCCACTGCCGCCCCGAGTATAATCAAGTATAACCAAGTATAATCAAGCATTTCTGCATGCCTGTAGAAAGTTATTACCATGGCAACCATAACCATAGTGATTCCTGCCTTTGCTCTTTGACATGGTACCCATGCATGCCAGTAGAAACCAAGTATAAGCAAGTTAATTGGAGACTCTAAAGTGGTCCTAGGTGTGAATGGTTAAGGGATAGCGCCGTACCGTGGCTGCTTCATCCAGTCAGGTGGATGCCCTGAATTTCCCCTGTGGGGATCAGTCGAGTACACAAAATCAAATATTTCTGCTGCATACTAGGTGCTTTGATATGGTTACCATGGCAACAATAACCATGGTGAAACCTGCCTTTGATCTTGACATCACCACTCGTTCAGTGATGCCTTCCTTTGATCTTTGATGAGGTCATAGCGAGTCCTATGTGTGGTGTCATGAGTGTAGTGTGCCGTACCCATCCACAGGGTGACGTCAGGCGGGCACAGCCACTGGTATATACAGTGGGGCAAAAAAATATTTAGTCAGCCACCAATTGTGCAAGTTCTCCCACTTAAAAGATGAGAGGTCTCCAATTTTCATCATAGGCATACCTCAACTATGAGAGACAAAATGAGAAAAAAAAAATCCAGAAAATCACAATGAAGGATTTTTAATGAATTAATTGGTAAATTCCTCGGTAAAAAGTATTTGGTCAATAACAAAAGTTCATCTCAGTACTTTGTTATATACCCTTTGTTGGCAATGACAGAGGTCAAAAGTTTTCTGTAAGTCTTCACAAGGTTTTCACACACTGTTGCTGGTATTTTGGCCCATTCCTCCATGCAGATCTCCTCTAGAGCAGTGATGTTTTGGGGCTGTCGCTGGGCAACACGGACTTTCAGCTCCCTCCAAAGATTTTCCATGGGGTTGAGATCTGGAGACTGGCTAGGCCACTCCAGGACCTTGAAATGCTTTTTATGAAGCCACTCCTTCGTTGCCCGGGCGGTGTGTTTGGGATCATTGTCATGCTGAAAGACCCAGCCACGTTTCATCTTCAATGCCCTTGCTGATGGAAGGAGGTTTTCACTCAAAAATCTCACGATACATGGCCCCATTCGTTCTTTCCTTTACACAGATCAGTCATCCTGGTCCCTTTGCAGAAAAACAGCCCCAAAGCATTGATGTTTTCCCCCACATGCTTCACAGTAGGTATGGTGTTCTTTCTCCTCCAAACACGGACAAGTTGAGTTTTTTACCAAAAAGTTCTATTTTGGTTTCATCTGACATATGGCATTCTCCCAATCCTCTTCTGGATCATCCAAATGCTCTCTAGCAAACTTCAGACGGGCCTGGACATGTACTGGCTTAAGCAGGGGGACACGTCTGGCACTGCAGGATTTGAGTCCCTGGCGGCGTAGTGTGTTACTGATGGTAGCCTTTGTTACTTTGGTCCCAGCTCTCTGCAGGTCATTCACTAGGTCCCCCCATGTGGTTCTGGGATTTTTGCTTACCGTTCTCATGATCATTTTGACCCTGTAGGGTCACTCTACACCCTGTAGGGTGAGATCTTGCGTGGAGCCCCAGATCGAGGGAGATTATCAGTGGTCTTGTATGTCTTACATTTTCTAATAATTGCTCCCACAGTCGATTTCTTCACCCCAAGCTGCTTACCTATTGCAGATTCAGTCTTCCCAGCCTGGTGCAGGTCTACAATTTTGTTTCTGGTGTCCTTTGACAGCTCTTTGGTCTTGGCCATAGTGAAGTTTGGAGTTTGACTGTTTGAGGTTGTGGACAGGTGTCTTTTATACTGATAATGAGTTTATACTGATAATGAGTTCAAACAGGTGCCATTAATACAGGTAACGAGTGGAGGACAGAGGAGCCTCTTAAAGAAGAAGTTACAAGACTGTGAGAGCCAGAAATCTTGCTTGTTTGTAGGTGACCAAATACTTATTTTACTGAGGAATTTACCAATTAATTCATTAAAAATCCTTCAATGTGATTTTCTGGAATTTTTTTTTCTCATTTTGTCTCTCATAGCTGAGGTACACCTATGATGAAAATTGGAGACCTCTCTCATCTTTTAAGTGGGAGAACTTGCACAATTGGTGGCTGACTAAATACTTTTTTTCCCCACTGTATATACAGTGGGGAAAAACACTTTCTGTGTTCTGATTACTGGATGGATAAGGATTTGAGAACCCTGATAACTGTATATACAGTGATGATATAGAGTGAAGTATGTGGCGGTAATGCACCTGTAAGCTGGTTACCAACTGCCAATTAAATGTAAAAGAAGAACTGGATGCATAATTTTTTTCACACACGAGTTGTTTGGAACTCCTTATGGGAACTCCTTTTACAAAGATATAGTGTGATGGAGTGGAGTGATGTTGGTGGCAGTTGCCATGGCCAAGATATATACAGTGATTATATAGAGTGAAGTACATGGATAGGACACACGAGCATAGAGTGATGATACAGAGTGAAGTACGTGGCAGTAATGCACCTGTAAGCTGGTTGCCAACCGCCAATCAAATCTAAAAGAAGAATAAAGTGGTTGGTTGCTGGTTCTTGGTTCCCTACATGACAAGAATCTGACTCTTCCTTATTCATACATAACATTTGGCGATGAGAAGTAAACTCATGGGAGCGTATGGGCTACCTCAATCCTTAATTCTGTTTCTGGAACATCAACTTCTTTTAGATTTGATTGGTGGTTGGCAACCAGCGTACAGGTGCATTACCGCCACTGACTTGATTATCATCCGGAGTGGTGGCTCAGTTGGTAGAGCATCCGCCCCACACCCGGGAGGCAGGGGTTCAAATCCCGGCCAGGTCATACCAAAGCCCATATAAAAGTGGAACTTCCTGCCGTCCAGCTTGGTGCTCAGCAATAATGGAATGGAGGAGGGAAATTTGTGGCGGTGCCTTGCATGGCAGCGGCCCTCTGATTCTGCACTTGGGGTGTGTGTGATTAACACAGTAGATAGGTAAAGCACAATCTCGTTGTACTGTACATGATTGGTTGTACAGTTGAATGACAATAAAGGGTGATGTAATTTAATTTAATCACTCTATATCTTTGTGTAAGGTGTTCTTATAAGCAAGTGTGCTTGTGTCCGACTCTCTGGAACACCATAGGTAATCCTATGATCTTTTAGCGAGTCCTATGGTCGTTAGGACTCGCTAAAAGATCATAGGATCGCCTATGTCATAGGCGTAGAAATCATAGGCCCTATGATTTCTACATGATGTCTATATGACATCATATAGACACCATAGTATAGAGTAATTCAAGAAAATCTGTGTGTGATCAAAAGCAGGCATCACTCACGATCGTAGGACTCACTATGACATCATCAAAGATCAAATGTAGGCATCATTAGACTCACTGTGACATCAAAGATCAATGGCAGGCATCACTGAACGAGTGCTGACGTGCTTGCTTACACCTGCTTTCTACGGGCATGCAGAAATACTTATATATACTTGGTTTCTACAGGCATGCGCAGGTATGGACTAGTTATATATAGAGTGATAAAATAAAATCTGATTTTAGAATCACAAACTCCCTGTTACTACTGTATACTGTACTACAACACTGAATACTACACATATTTTGTACTACACTGATCCTATTAGACATAGTTACTGTAACATTATTTCCTACTTTACTCAGCAGGCAGTTTGTTCATTTTTAACAAGGGTGGCTGGTATGAGGTACAAATGTAAAAATGTAAACCAAGTACAAATTTGCAAGAATATAGCTGCAAATATGACAAAAATACTATTTAAAAAGTTATAAATTTATGACAAAAAGCAGCTCCGATGCAGGAGGTAAAAACAAGAAAAAAAATCATGAATTCACAAGAATAAAGTCTCCAACAACCTACACATCTATTAATTCAAGAAATCGCCAAAGCTACTGCCACCACCTTGGATTTGAAATTAAACAACTACAACGGAATTGAAGTGCAGATTTTAAGGTTTAATTCAAGGGGGTTGAACAAAAATATATGATTAAACATGTAGGAATTGTAGCTATTTTTATACAAACGCTCCTCATTTCAGGGGCTCAAAAGTAATTGGACAAATAAACATAACCTGAAGTAAAATGTTACCTTTCAATATTTTGTTGAGAATCCTTTGCAGGCAATGACTGCCTGAAGTCTGGAACCCATGGACATCACCAAACGCTGGGTTTCCTCCTTTGTGATGCTTTGCCAGGCCTTTACTGCAGCTGTCTTCAGTTGTTGCTTGTTTGTGGGTCTTTCTGCTTTAAGTTTTGTCTTGAGCAAGTGAAATGCATGCTCGATTGGGTTGAGATCTGGTGATTGACTCGGCCATTGCAGAATATTCCACTTCTTTGCTTTAAAAAACTCCTGGGTTGGTTTTGCAGTATGTTTTGGATCATTGTCCATTTGTACTGTGAAGCGCCGTCCAATCAACTTTGCTGCATTTGGCTGAATCTGAGCAGAAAGTATATCCCTATACACTTCAGAATTCATCCGGCTGCTTCTGTCTTTTGTCACATCATCAATAAACATAAATGACCCAGTGCCATTGGAAGCCATGCATGCCTATCCCATCACACTGCCTCCACCATGTTTTACAGAAGATGTAGTGCTTTGGATCATGAGCTGTTCCAATTCTTCTCCAAACTTTCTTCTTCCCATCATTCTGGTACAGGTTGATCTTAGTCTCATCTGTCCAAAGAATGCTGTTCCAGAACTGGGCTGGCTTCTTCAGGTGTTTTTTGGCAAAGTCAATTCTAGCCTTTCTATTTTGAGGCTGATTAATGGTTTGCACCTTGTGGTGAATCCTTTGTATTTACTCTCATGAAGTCTTCTCTTTATGGTAGACTTAGATACTGATACACCTACTTCCTGGAGAGTGTTCTTCACTTGAGTGGATGTTGTGAAGGGGTTGTTCTTCACCATGGAAAGGACTCTGTGATCATCCACCACTGTTGTCTTCCGTGGACGTCCAGGCCTTTTTGAGTTCCCAAGCTTACCAGTGCACTCTTTTTTTCTCAGAATGTACCAAACTGTTGATTTGGCCACTCCTAACATTTCTGCTATCTCTCTGATGGATTTCTTCTTTTTTTTCAGCCTCAGGATGGTCTGTTTCACCTCCACTGAGAGCTCCTTTGACCGCATGTTGTGTGTTCACAGCAACAGCTTCCAAATGCAAACGCCACACCTGGAATCAACTCCAGACCTTTTGACTGCTTAATTGATGACAGGTTAACGAGGGAAGAGCCCATGCAGCCTTGTTATTTTTTTTTGCAGCCTTCTGAGTCAATTGTCCAATTACTTTTGGTCCCTTGAAAAAGAGGCGGCTACGTATTAAAGAGTTGTAATTCCTAAACCCTTGCTCCAATTTGGATGTGAATACTCTCAAATTACAGCTGAGAGTCTGCACTTTAAGCCCATATTGATTATATAATTGATTCCTGAATATGTTTTCGTAAACAGCTAAAATAACAAAACTTGTGTCACTGTCCAAATATTTTTGGGCCTAACTATGAGGAAAACGTCACAAAGTTATGAGGAATAACAGACCGACAGAGTGTGTGGCGAGATACAGAGTGATGGAAGAATATTGGGATCCATCCTAGCTCTGCGATCCACATGGTGAGGACATTGATGGCCTCATTCACACCTTCACGGGCTACCTCAGCTTCTGTGTGGACAAATCAGTTCCCACCAAGACCATACGGCGTCACTCAAACAACAAACCCTGGATCAACCCTGAGATAAAAACACTTCTGAGAGAGAAGAAGAGGATCTTCAGGTCGGGGAACAGGGAGATGCTGAAGTCCGTACAGAGGGAGCTGAGGAGAAAGATCAGAGAAGGCAAGGACAGCTTCAGGAAGAAGATGGAGGACAAGCTGCAACAGAGCGACATCAGCGGGGTCTGGAGAAACCTCAAAACCATCTCGGGGCTCCAGAATACCTCCCCCCAGGCCACGGGGGGCAGGGAGTGGGCGAACAACCTGAATCTGTTTTTCAATAGATTTGACCAACCGCCCTCCCCCCTGTCTGCACAACAACCACTGCTGCCTCTAAGAAATCAAGTCCTGCTGCCCACTCCCCACTCCACCGACCCCCCCCCCCCACTCCCAACACACAGCCCCCCATCCTGACCCTGACCAAGACCCAGGTGAGGACGGAGCTGAGGAAGATCAAGGCGAGGAAGGCGTCGGGACCGGACGGCATCAGTGCAAAGCTCCTCAAGTCCTGTGCAGACCAGCTGTGTGGGATTGTGACGTATATCTTCAACATGAGCCTGAAACTGGGGAGGGTACCACAGCTGTGGAAAACATCTTGTGTGGTACCTGTACCAAAAACTTCCCACCCCAAAAACCTGAACAGCTACAGACCGGTGGCCTTGACGTCCCACTTGATGAAGACCCTGGAGAGACTGCTCCTTGCTCATTTCCGCCCCCTGGTGGAACCAGCGATGGATCCACTCCATTTCGCCTACCAGCATGGCATTGGGGTGGAGGATGCGGTGATCTTCCTCCTTCACCGTTCTCTGTCCCACCTGGAGAAGCCCGGGAATATGGTGAGGATCATGTTCTTTGACTTCTCCAGTGCTTTCAACACCATCCAACCGATGATCCTGAAGGACAAGCTGCTGCGCGCAGGGGTGGACCAGCACCTGTCATCATGGATCCTGGACTACCTCACGAACCGGCCTCAGTTTGTGAGAACCCGGGACTGTGTTTCCGACACGATCATCAGTAGCACGGGGGCCCCCCAGGGAACGGTGCTGGCTCCCTTCCTGTTCACTCTTTATACTGCGGACTTCTCACACAACACAACACACTGCCATCTACAGAAGTTCTCTGATGACTCTGCGATCGTTGGTCTCATCTCCAACGGAGATGAAGCTGAGTACAGAGGGCTTATCCAGGACTTCGTGGACTGGTGCCATCGGAACTGCCTCCAGATCAACGCGAGGAAAACTAAGGAGCTGGTGGTGGACTGCCGCAGGCATGGGCAGCCCCTCACAGCACCAGTAAATATACAGGGAACAGACATCGAGATGGTGACATCCTATAAGTACCTGGGTGTTCATCTGAACAATAAACTAGACTGGTCACACAATACAGACGCACTCTACAAGAAGGGACAGCGCAGGCTGTTCCTGCTGAGGAGACTCAGGTCTTTTGGTGTACAAGGGGCGCTGCTGAAGTCATTCTATGACACGGTGGTGGCATCAGCCATCACTTTTGGAGTGGTCTGCTGGGGCAGTGGCATTACTGCAGCCGATAGGAAGAGACTGTACAAACTGATTAAGAAAGCTAGCTCTGTCCTGGGGCAGCGCCTTGATCCGATGGAGGAGATAGGAGAGAGAAGGACGGTGGCTAAACTGTCATCTCTGCTGGAGTCCGAGTTCCACCCTATGCAGGACATACTGGATGCACTGAGGAGCTCATTTAGCAGCAGACTACATCATCCCAGGTGCACAACCGAGAGGTTTCGTAGGTCCTTCCTACCAACGGCTGTCAGACTGTACAACCTAAGCAGGGCTGCTCGCAGAGATAGCAAAAAGACGTAACAAACTAATAGTTTTTTGAATGCAAAAGATGCAATAGACTTACACAATGGTCCTCTCCGGCATACAACTAGGAACATACCGGTCGCTATGGAGGGTGAGAATATGTATGGGCACATAATCATACCATGTAGGATAACTAAGTAGTCGGTTATGCTGTTTCATCCCATCTAGCAACAATGCTCTGCACTGTGTGTGTTTATATATTTACATATTTATTCCATCTAGCTACAATGCTCAGCACTGGGTGTGTTTATATTTATATATCTATATATTTATTCCATCTAGCTACAATGCTCCGCACTGTGTTTTTATATATCTACATACTATTCCATCTAGCTACATTGCTCCGCACTGTGTGTGTTTATATACTTGCATATTTATTCCACCTAGCTGCAATGCTCTGCACTGTGTGTTCATATATTCATATATTTATTCCATCCAGCTACAATGCTCTGCACTGTGTGTCTGTGTGTGTGTATATATATATTTTATAGTAATATGTACATATGTACACTCATCGGCCACTTTATTAGGTACACCACGCTAGTAACGGGTTGGACCCCCTTTTGCCTTCAGAAGTGCCTCAATTCTTCGTGGCATACATGCAACAAGGTGCTGGAAGCATTCCTCAGACAGTTTGGTCCATATTGACATGATGGCATCACACAGTTGGCGCAGATTTGTCGGCTGCACATCCATGATGCGAATCTCCCGTTCCACCACATCCCAAAGATGCTCTATTGGATTGAGATCTGGTGACTGTGGAGGCCATTTGAGTACAGTGAACTCATTGTCATGTTCAAGAAACCAGTCTGAGATGATTCCAGCTTTATGACATGGCGCATTATCCTGCTGAAAGTAGCCATCAGAAGTTGGGTACATTGTGGTCATAAAGGGATGGACATGGTCAGCAACAATACTCAGGTAGGCTGTAGCGTTGCAACGATGCTCAATTGGTACCAAGGGGCCCAAAGAGTGCCAAGAAAATATTCCCCACACCATTACACCACCACCACCAGCCTGAACCATTGATACAAGGCAGGATGGATCCATGCTTTCATGTTGTTGACGCCAAATTCTGACCCTACCATCCGAATGTCGCAGCAGAAATCGAGACTCATCAGACCAGGCAACGTTTTTCCAATCTTCTATTGTCCAATTTCGATGAGCTTGTGCAAATTGTAGCCTCAGTTTCCTGTTCTTAGCTGAAAGGAGTGGCACCCGGCATGGTCTTCTGCTGCTGTAGCCCATCTGCCTCAAAGTTCGACGTACTGTGCGTTCAGAGATGCTCTTCTGCCTACCTTGGTTGTAACGGGTGGTTATTTGAGTCACTGTTGCCTTTCTATCAGCTCGAACCAGTCTGGCCATTCTCCTCTGACCTCTGGCATCAACAAGGCATTTCCGCCCACAGAACTGCCGCTCACTGGATATTTTTTCTTTTTCGGACCATTCTCTGTAAACCCTAGAGATGGTTGTGCGTGAAAATCCCAGTAGATCAGCAGTTTCTGAAATACTCAGACCAGCCCTTCTGGCACCAACAACCATGCCACGTTCAAAGTCACTCAAATCACCTTTCTTCCCCATACTGATGCTCGGTTTGAACTGCAGGAGATTGTCTTGACCATGTCTACATGCCTAAATGCACTGAGTTGCCGCCATGTGATTGGCTGATTAGAAATTAAGTGTTAACGAGCAGTTGGACAGGTGTACCTAATAAAGTGGCCGGTGAGTGTATATTAGCTGCTCTTGCTTGCTTGTTTTTTTTTCTTGCCTTCTGATTGTTGCTCTGAGTGTTGCTATCCCTGTGCTGCTGCAATCCTGGAATTTCCCCATTGTGGGACTAATAAAGGCTTATCTTATCTTATCTTAATATGCAGTAGAGAAAGACATAAAGAGTGATGATATAGAGTGAAGTACGTCACCTGTAAGCTGGTTGTCAACCGCCAATCAAATCTAAAAGAATTCAAAAAATCTCTGTTCCACAAGTATCTCCTGAACCGTTTGTTGCACCAGCCTCAGATTTCACACGTGGTTTGCTGAGGTCATGAGGGTGTGCATGGCTGAATTCTGGCCTCCCCGGGTACACAGATTTTTAGTGTAGGATCGTATATTATCCATCCATCCATCTTCTTCCGCTTAATCCTTTTTCCGGGTCGCGGGGGGTGGGGTGGGGGCTGGAGCCTATCCCAGCATCTTTGGGCGAGAGGCAGGGTCCACCCTGGACAGATCGCCAGTCCATGGCAGGGCCAACACAGAGAGACAGACAACCATTCACTCTCACAGTCAGACCTAAGGACAATTTAGAATCCCCAGTTTGATGCCAATTAACCTAACATTTTATATATATATATAAATAGTATATATATATATATATATATAATATATATCACTTACACACATAACAGGGGGGCAAAAAAGTATTTTGTCAGCCACCAATTGTGCAAGTTCTCCCACTAAAAGATGAGAGAGGTCTCCAATTTTCATCATAGGTATACCTCAACTATGAGAGACAAAATGAGAAAAAAAAATCCAGAAATCACATTGAAGGATTTTTAAAAGAATTTATTTGCAAATTATGGTGGAAAATAAGTATTTGGTCAATAACAAAAGTTCATCTCAATACTTTGTTAATACCCTTTGTTGGCAATGACAGAGGTCCAAACGTTTTCTGTAAGTCTTCACAAGGTTTTCACACCACTGCTGCTGGTATTTTGGCCCATTCCTCCATGCAGATCTCCTACTAGAGCAGTGATGTTTTGGGGCTGTAGCTGCAACACGGACTTTTCACTCCCTCCAAAATTTTCTATGGGGTTGAGATCTGGAGACTGCTAGGCCACTCCAGGACCTTGAAATGCTTCTTACGAAGCCACTCCTTTGTTTGCCAGGGCGGTATGTTTGGGATCATTGTCATGCTGAAAGACCCAAGCCACGTTTCATCTTCAATGCCCTTGCTGATGGAAGGAGGTTTTCACTCAAAATCTCACGATACATGGCCCCATTCATTCTTTCCTTTACACGATCAGTCGTCCTGGCCCCTTTGCAGAAAAAACAGCCCAAAGCATGATGTTTCCACCCCCATGCTTCACAGTAGGTATGGTGTTCTTTGGATGCAACTCAGCATTCTTTCTTCTCCAAACACGACAAGTTGAGTTTTTACCAAAAAGTTCTATTTTGGTTTCATCTGATCATATGACATTCTCCCAATCCTCTTCTGGATCATCCAAATGCTCTCTAGCAAACTTCAGACGGGCCTGGACATGTACAGTACTGGCTTAAGCAGGGGGACACGTCTGGCACTGCAGGATATTGAGTCCCTGGCGGCGTAGTGTGTTACTGATGGTAGCCTTTGTTATTTTGGTCCCAGCTCTCTGCAGGTTATTCACCAGGTCCCCCGTGTGGTTCTGGGATTTTTGCTCACCATTCTCGTGATCATTTTGACCCCACGGGGTGAGATCTTGCATGGAGCCCCAGATCGAGGGAGATTATCAGTGGTCTTGTATGTCTTCCATTTTCTAATAATTGCTCCCACAGTTGATTTCTTCACACCAAGCTGCTTACCTATTGCAGATTCAGTCTTCCCAGCCTGGTGCAGGTCTACAATTTTGTTTCTGCTGTCCTTTGACAGCTCTTTGGTCTTGGCCATAGTGGAGTTTGGAGTCTGACTGTTTGAGATTGTGGACAGGTGTCTTTTATACTGATAACGAGTTCAAACAGGTGCCATTAATACAGGTAATGAGTGGAGGACAGAGGAGCCTCTTAAAGAAGAAGTTACAGGTCTGTGAGAGCCAGAAATCTTGCTTGTGTGTAGGTGACCAAATACTTATTTTCCACCATAATTTGCAAATAAATTCTTTAAAAATCAGACAATGTGATTTTCTGGATTTTTTTTTCTCATTTTGTCTCTCATAGTTGAGGTATACCTATGATGAAAATTGGAGACCTCTCTCATCTTTTAAGTGGGAGAACTTGCACAATTGGTGGATGACTAAACACTTTTTTGCCCCACTGTGTGTGTGTATATATATATATATATATATATACTGTATATATACAGTATATATACAGTGGGGCAAAAAAGTATTTAGTCAGCCACCAATTGTGCAAGTTCTCCCACTTAAAAGATGAGAGAGGTCTCCAGTTTTCATCATAGGTATACCTAAACTATAAGAGACAAAATGAGAAAAAAAAAATCCAAAAAAATCACATTGAAGGATTTTTAATGAATTAATTGGTAAATTCCTCAGTAAAATAAGTATTTGGTCACCTACAAACAAGCAAGATTTCTGGCTCTCACAGACCTGTAACAACTTCTTTAAGAGGCTCCTCTGTCCTCCACTCATTACCTGTATTAATGGCACCTGTTTGAACTCATTATCAGTATAAAAGACACCTGTCCACAACCTCAAACAGTCAGACTCCAAACTTCACTATGGCCAAGGCCAAAGAGCTGTCAAAGGACACCAGAAACAAAATTGTAGACCTGCACCAGGCTGGGAAGACTGAATCTGCAATAGGTAAGCAGCTTGGTGTGAAGAAATCAACTGTGGGAGCAATTATTTTAAAATGGAAGACATACAAGACCACTGATAATCTCCCTCGATCTGGGTCTCCATGCAAGATCTCACCCCGTGGGGTCAAAATTATCAAGAGAACGGTGAGCAAAAATCCCAGAACCACATGGGGGGACCTAGTGAATGACCTGCAGAGAGCTGCGACCAAAGTAACAAAGGCTACATCAGAAACACACTATGCCGCCAGGGACTCAAATCAGTGCCAGACGTGTCCCCCTGCTTAAGCCAGTACATGTCCAGGCCCGTCTGAAGTTTGCTAGAGAGCATTTGGATGATCCTGAGGAGGATTGGGAGAATGTCATATGGTCAGATGAAACTAAAATAGAACTTTTTGGTAAAAACTCACTTGTCGTGTTTGGAGGAGAAAGAACACCATACCTACTGTGAAGCATGGAGGTGGAAACATCATACTTTGGGGCTGTTTTTTCTGCAAAGGGACCAGGACGACTGATCCGTGTAAAGGAAAGAATGAATGGGGCCATGTATCGTGAGATTTTGAGTCAAAACCTCCTTCCACCAGCAAGGGCATTGAAGATGAAACGTGACTGGGTCTTTCAGCATGACAATGATCCCAAACACACCGCCTGGGCAATGAAGGAGTGGCTTTGTAAGAAGCATTTCAAGGTCCTGGAGTGGCCTAGCCAGTCTCCAGATCTCAACCCCATAGAAAATCTTTGGAGGGAGTTGAAAGTCCGTGTTGCCCAGCAACAGCCCCAAAACGTCACTGCTCTAGAGGAGATCTGGATGGAGGAATGGGCCAAAATACCAGCAACAGTGTGTGAAAACCTTGTGAAAACTTACAGAAACGTTTTGACCTCTGTCATTACCAACAAAGGGTATATAACAAAGTATTGAGATGAACTTTTGTTATTGACCAAATACTTATTTTACCGAGGAATTTACCTATTAATTCATTAAAAATCCTTCAATGTGATTTTTCTGGATTTTTTTTTTCTCATTTTGTCTCTCATAGTTGAGGTATACCTATGATGAAAATTGGAGACCTCTCTCATCTTTTAAGTGGGAGAACTTGCACAATTGGTGGCTGACTAAATACTTTTTTACCCCACGGTATATATATAATTATGGTGGTGCCCTAGCTTAGGGAGGGGTGACGCCCCGGCTCTGGGGGGGTAACGTCACCTGGGGTATATAAGCCAGCTGCGGGAGACATATTGTCTCTTTGCTGTGGCTCCTGTTCTCGCGGTAGGGACTCCTGTGTTAATAGTTCACGTTATAATAAAACCTCTAATATGTCACCTCGACTCCTCTTTAATTTGAGACAACATTTGGCAACAAGGATGTACGGAGATGAAGAGGGCTGCGACCTACCGCTTCATCCTTTTTGGAGGCTCCGGTGAGCTGCTGGTCCCTTGGGCCAGTGGTTTGCGCCTTACCAGAACTATCTGTTGGCGTTAGACCCTCAGTGACCTGGATAAATTAAGAGCGAGGGCTATCTGGTCCATAACTTGGGTAGTGGAGGGCCAGAGGATCCTGAGCACGCTTGGAGGAGGTGACTCGTTTGAAGACGTTGTGGGGTTCTTGGCCGGCTACTTTCGCGCCCTGGAGAACATCATAATGCGGCGCATTCAGTTCAGACAGCGGTGCCAGCAACCCAGAGAGTCGGTCCAGCAGTTCGTGGCAGACCTTCAACAGCTGGCGGGTGAGTGCAGGTTTGGGGCTTTGGAGGAGGAGATGGTCCAACGACCAGTTGGCCGAGCATGTGGCCTACTCCTTGGCAAGAGTTTGCCTGCTAACTCGTGTTGGTGAGCTATCACTGCTAGTGGCCTTGGAGCTAGCGCAGCAACACGAGGCAGCTGAACGGTTAACAAGACACCTTGGTGATAACAAAGCCATGCCCAGGAACAACGTACGGTGGAAGGCTCTGGCCTTGGATTTGGACGATGGAAGCGACGACAAGTACGCAGCCATCGTTAAATACGGTCCGCCCCAGGGATGCCCAGATCTACTGCTGTGGATCCAGTAGGCACCGCTATCGAGCCAGGGAGTGCGCAGCAAGGAGCAAGTGTTGTGGATGGTGTGGTTATCAGATCCACAGATGGGGGTATCAGATGGGACAGTGGTTCTATGCACCCCCCGGGGGAGTAAGAGCCGCTGGTGCTGCTGAGAGAATGAAGGTGTGATAGCAGTGCTGGTGTATGTTATGTTAATGTGCCACACATTCCTTTGTATGTTATGTTAATGTGCCACACATTCCTTGGCTAAACAACAGTGTATGATGGCCAGAAGCTCCAGGTCTCCATGCATGGGACTAAAGATATGAAAAGGAGAATGCACCGAGACTGACAGGCTTCAGCGCTGTTGTGCTGCTGCGCTGTTTGCTGTTATGTTGTTGGAGAAAGAATAAAGGCCTGTGTCGTTCAGCTCGTTGCCTTGCCTATTCCTTTCTCCACAGCATATGCAAAGAAAATTGAATTCTTTCTTCACTGAATGGCAGCAGAAAGTTTGAAACGTCCTGCCAGTGCAACACCGGAATTTTAAGAAGTTAAATTTGCAACTTTCCTGTTAATTTGCAACTGTTTTCTCAAAAATCTGCAACTTTTTCTTGTACATTTTTTAAAACTTTTGTCAAAAATTTGCAACTTTTTTCTTGAAAATCTGCCAACTTTTTTCCTTCTAAACCAGTAACTTTTCTAGCAAATCTGCAGCTTTTTTCTTGCAATTCTGTAAAATTTTTCTCAAAAATTTGCAACTGTTTTCTTGAAAATTTACATTTTTCTCAATAATTTAAGTTTTTTCTTAAATTTTGCTACTTTTTTCTGGTAAATTTTTTTAAAACATTTTTCTCACACATTTGCAGCCGTTTTCAAAAATTTGCAACCTTTTCCTTTTAAATCAGTACCTTTCTTGCAAATCTGTGACTTTTTTTGTAATTTTTTAAATACTTTTTTTCTCATAAATTTACAACTTTTTTCTTATAGATTTGAAACTTTTCACCCTTTGCATTCCAGCCAATTACCCTAAATTTTACATACGCAAAGAAAATCAAATTCTTTCTTCACTAAATTTGAAACATCAGAATCTTAAGAGGTTGTGGTGACACTAGACACAGTGGGTGGACATCGTCTCACACCCATCAGGGCAGGAGGAAAGGTAGGACAATGGACAGACGGACAAAGTGCCCCAGGGGGCAACCAGACTGGTCTTAAGTTATGCGCCCCCTGAGGAAGGAAAGAATAACCTGGAGTCGCGGAGACCAGAAGCAGCAGTCAAAGCGGCGCCAGTTGATGTTATGTTAATGATGTGTATTGACTGACAACGGAAACGCTAATGTGCCACACGTCTTTTGTCTGTGCAACAGGTACAGTGGGGCAAAAAAGTATTTAGTCAGCCACCAATTGTGCAAGTTCTCCCACTTAAAAGATGAGAGAGGTCTCCAATTTTCATCATAGGTATACCTCAACTATGAGAGACAAAATAAGAAAAAAAAAATCCAGAAAATCACATTGAAGGATTTTTACTGAATTAATTGGTAAATTCCTCGGTAAAATAAGTATTTGGTCAATAACAAAAGTTCATCTCAGTACTTTGTTATATACCCTTTGTTGGCAATGACAGAGGTCAAATGTTTTCTGTAAGTCTTCACAAGGTTTTCACACACTGTTGCTGGTATTTTGGCCCATTCCTCCATGCAGATCTCCTCTAGAGCAGTGATGTTTTGGGGCTGTCGCTGGGCAACACAGACTTTCAACTCCCTCCAAATATTTTCTATGGGGTTGAGATCTGGAGACTGGCTAGGCCACTCCAGGACCTTGAAATGCTTCTTACGAAGCCCCTCCTTCGTTGCCCTGGCAGTGTGTTTGGGATCATTGTCATGCTGAAAGACCCAGCCACGTTTCATCTTCAATGCCCTTGCTGGTGGAAGGAGGTTTTCACTCAAAATCTCACGATACATGGCCCCATTCATTCTTTCCTTTACACAGATCAGTCGTCCCGGTCCCTTTGCAGAAAAACAGCCCCAAAGCATGATGTTTCCACCCCCATGCTTCACAGTAGGTATGGTGTTCTTTCTCCTCCAAACACGACAAGTTGAGTTTTTACCAAAAAGTTCTATTTTGGTTTCATCTGACCTTATGACATTCTCCCAATCCTCTTCTGGATCATCCAAATGCTTTCTAGCAAACTTCAGACGGGCCTGGACATGTACTGGCTTAAGCAGGGGGACACGTCTGGCACTGCAGGATTTGAGTCCCTGGTGGCATAGTGTGTTTCTGATGTAGCCTTTGTTACTTTGGTCCCAGCTCTCTGCAGGTCATTCACTAGGTCCCCCCATGTGGTTCTGGGATTTTTGCTCACCGTTCTCTTGATAATTTTGACCCCACGGGGTGAGATCTTGCGTGGAGCCCCAGATCGAGGGAGATTATCAGTGGTCTTGTATGTCTTCCATTTTCTAATAATTGCTCCCACAGTTGATTTCTTCACACCAAGCTGCTTACCTATTGCAGATTCAGTCTTCCCAGCCTGGTGTAGGTCTACAATTTTGTTTCTGGTGTCCTTTGACAGCTCTTTGGTCTTGGCCATAGTGGAGTTTGGAGTCTGACTGTTTGAGGTTGTGGACAGGTGTCTTTTATACTGATAACGAGTTCAAACAGGTGCCATTAATACAGGTAACGAGTGGAGGACAGAGGAGCCTCTTAAAGAAGAAGTTACAGGTCTGTGAGAGCCAGAAATCTTGCTTGTTTGTAGGTGACCAAATACTTATTTTACTGAGAAATTTACCAATTAATTCATTAAAAATCCTTAAATGTGATTTTCTGGATTTTTTTTTTCTCATTTTGTCTCTCATAGTTGAGGTATACCTATGATGAAAATTGGAGACCTCTCTCATCTTTTAAGTGGGAGAACTTGCACAACTGGTGGCTGACTAAATACTTTTTTGCCCCACTGTATAAAAGAGCGACATACAGAGAGAGACCTTAGCAGTGCAGTAGCTCACATCAGCTATGGAGAAAATAAAGCCTCGTCTCATTCCAGCTCGTTGCCTCTCGCCCATTCCTTTGTCTCCAAAAGGTTAACAAGGGATGGATATAGATAGATAGATGTACTTTATTGATCCCAATCTGGGAAATTACAGTGTAACAGCAGCATGACAGGTGACATCCAAACACCAGAAACACACACGACAGACAAAGGGATTACCCATGGAAAGCAAAAACTAACACGACTATAGAACCTATATACATCATAGCTTAATATATGATGACCCATATAAACACATGAATCATCCCATTGCACAAAGGAGGACTATCAGGAGCAGAGTGAAAAAGTGAGGTACCAGTTAGTTTGTAAGATGCAGTGTGGCAGCATAGCTATGACCACAATACAACATCATAGTGAGTTATTGTACAGTGAAATTGCATGTGGCAGGAAAGATTTCCTGTACCTGGCCGTTCGACAGCGAAGCTGTAGTAGTCTACTGGAGAAAGTGTTTCGCTGCCTATCTAGTGTGTGGTGGAGGGGGTGATCAAGATTGTCTATGATGGATCGCAGTTTAGCGTTCTCCTCTCCACCACTGTCTCAAAGGTCTCCGGTCTGAGACCAATTACAGAGCCAGCCCTCTTGATAATCTTGTCAAGTCTGTTGGTGTCTCTGGCCCTGATACTACTACCCCAACAGACCGCAGGAAAGAAGAATATAATTAAAAGTGAAGCATTTTTAAGGTAAATGTTGCAAGTTTGCATAAAAATGTCATAAACATACCAGTATATTAATCATAAAAATTGTACCTTTAACAAAAAATAACATCAAGATATTAAAAAACTCTGCGGCAGCACAGCAACTCACCCTTGGCCGGGGGATCCTGGGTTCCATCCCAGCCCCTGTCCAACAGTGATCTGTGTGGAGTTTGCATGCTCTCCCCGTGTCTGCGTGGGTTTACTCCGGGATTTCTCCGGTTTCCTCCCACATGCCAAAAAACATGCAAGTTAGGCTAATTGGCATCAAAACTGGGGATTCTAAATTGTCCTTAGGTCTGACTGTGAGAGTGAATGGTTGTCTGTCTCTCTGTGTTGCCCTGTGATGGACTGGTGATCTGTCCAGGGTGGACCCTGCCTCTCACCCAAAGATGCTGGGATAGGATCCAGCCCTCCTGCGACCCGAAAAGGATTAAGCGGAAGAAGATGGATGGATGGATGGAAAATTTAAAAGGAAAAACTTCCCTTTGCTCTTTACCTTTCAGCTCCAGCGACGTAGCATCAATGTGATTACGTCACATCATCGCGCCTGCAGCTGAGTCGCTGTCCGAGTCCGCAGGCTGCTGTGGAGCTCGGGTCTTTGTTCTTCGGGGGGATGCAGCACTGGCAGGACAGCGAGGTTCTGGAGCTTCTGATGATCCGCGGAGACAAAGAGGTCCGGAGCCAGTTCACCGGAACCGTGAGAGACACGGCGATCTACAACAGCATCGCCAGGAGGCTGCGGCAGCGGGGCATCGCGCGCTCCAACAGGCAGGTCATCAACAAGCTGAAGGCCATGAGGAAGAAGTACCAGCTCATGAGCGCCACGGGCGGCGGCAGGAGCGGCCGGGAGCGGCAGGAGGAGTGGAGGTTCTACGAGCTGTGCCAGAGGAGCTTCGGAGACCTGACGCTGGCGCCGCGGACGAGCCCCGAGCACAGCACGGCCACCGCTCCGTCGTCACGGCCGAACGCCGCCGTGACCCCGCGGTCTGCTCCGTCCTCACCGCCGTCACCCGGTCCGGAGGAGGAGGCGCGGCAGGCGGAGGCCAGAGGTTAGGAAATCGGCAGGAAAACGCGTCAGGCGGACCCTGGGATCCAGCGTGTGCACGTACCAGTGCCGTTTCAGTCCAGTGATCGGTAAAGGGACGGGTCGTTTCCACAAGCCTCACTGAGAACGTTCTAGACCCACATCGTTCTAAAGGCACAGAGAGCCAGAACCTCTGCTGCTGGAGGACGTTCCACAACTGACCTGTAGAACCACATTCAGAAAGGAACACTGAATACATAAAAAAAGAAATCGCTGGTGACCAAGTTTTTGCTTCTGTTCACACGTTACTCCTGTTGTCCTGCTTCTTCGTGGGTTACACCCCCTGTTAAGGTGTACTACAGCGCCACCTACCTGGGCACCAGCGAAAAAGCCAAAAGTACATAAAAACAAAACTTTTAAAGCAAGGCAAAATTATACATAAAATTTAGAAATCTTTGCTTCACTGGTATATAATAAAACACGCATTAAAATAAACAGAATATGATTATTAGGGCTGCACGGTGGCGCAGTGGTTTAGCACTGTGGCAGCACAGTTTACCCTCGGCCGGGGGATCATGAGATCGTGGGTTCGATCCCAGCCCCCGACCAACAGTGAGCTGTGTGGAGTTTGCATGTTCTCCCCGTGTTGCGTGGGTTTACTCCGGGATTTCTCCGGTTTCCTCCCGCATACCAAAAAAAATATGTAGGTTTAGGGCGCTCGCGCACGCAGCGACCGGCAGCCGTGGCTTGTCACCAGACTGCAAACCAAATCTACCTACGGGTACAAATAAATTATGATAGTCCTGCATTGTACACCAGCCATGATTCTATACAGGCCACCATCTATTCATGGATGATGTGTCTAAGCTGTTCAGCAGTTTTACTTGCCCTGCTGTGCATGTTTCTGTTGTCCTGGTCGTCTACGGTCATGCTGCTGTTAACGCTGGAATTTCCCAGTTTGGAATCAATAAACTGCGTCTCTTTCTGCTGGGTGGGAGTAATGCTGTCCACAGGCCGGCAGCAGCAGTTCCACACTGCAGCAGCCAGAGTGACGAAGGAGAAGAGCAGCAAGAATTGGTGTGAAACTGTTTAAAAAGCATCGCCAACCAGTGCAAAACCATGCATGTAAGATGATGACTAAGCCGACCCAGAGAAGGTTTTGGCTCGGTTTCTGCTTTCCAAACACTTCTCTGTCACTGCTGGCTGTCCCCAGATAAAATGCACAGAGTAGTTATGTGGGACTAGAACGATCTCAGTGAGGCTTTAGAAAGCTCTCAATCAGTTTGTAAATCACTGGATTAAAAATGTACTTGTATATGTACAGACTGGACCCCAGGGTCCACTTGGGGTGCTCACTTGGTTGGGGGTCCACTTGACCCGTTCCCACAAAATCACCAGAAAAAAAGACTAGAAAAGCACTCGGAGAGCGCATACCTCCACCAAGGCTCCTTCCGTCCTTCATGTTTCACCTCCAAAATGTAATGGGTTTGTTTTGGAGGATTCTTGCTAACACAGTGTGTGAAGATAAGAGCCTTGGTGGAGGTATGGCGTTCTGGGATCATCACCAAAATGCAACAGGTTCCTCTTTAGGCCCAAGGACCACCTCTGGTGAGTTTCATCTAAATCCATCCAGTAGTTTTTTGCCTCATCCTGGTGACCAACAAAGCAGCATGGATGAAACATCGCCTCCTTGGCGAAGGTAATGAACACCAGCAACAGTCTCATATTTACTTATCCAGTAGAAACTTCATATAATGGCTACGACTGTATCATTTTACCGAAGAAATAGTGTCCAGAACATACAAATGTGAATATTCTGAACCCCAAAACTGATGGTTTTAATCTTAATGGGTGTGTGGTTCTTTTTAACAGGCACAGATTAACATGAATACCCCCCCCCCCCCATATGACAGGCGCCTTTCATGGCTGCCGCATCATTGGGATGCGCCTTTCGTGCGCGCCCAATGTCAAGTCAAATTTCTCGTATGTTTACTTGTAAATGTGCTTGGCAATAATCTGATTCTGATTCTGAATACATTTGCAAATAGAGGAGACTAAAATTTACATAAAAAACTGGGAATTTAAGAGAAAATTAATACATTTACAAGAAAAGCTGGAAATTTATGAAAAAAGTTCAAAATTTATGTCAATCTGTGAAAAACGATGGTTAAAACTGGAGAAGAAACTGATCTAATCTTGGCGAGCTTTAACGTTACGATCTGCGGATGTTCTCCCACCTCTGACAGAGAGGGACAACCGAAGACGAAACAAAGGAGGCGGTTCGACGTCTGGAGGCCGAGGAGGAGACGGACGACTCGAACCACGCCGAGTCAGCAGCGGACGAGCGGGACCTGGAGCCCAGCAGGCGGCAGACCAACGGTGAGTGTTACCGTTCTTAACTGTGACAACTTGTTCCACTGTGATGTAGCGTCAGCTGTCTGTAGGGTCAACATGCTGGTTGTTTGGCGACTCGTCCCACTGATCGTCTCTAATCATCATCCCCATCATCGTTAGGCTTCAGCGCCAAGCCCAGGCGACGGAAGAGGAAGAGGATGGGGGGACGCCTCCATAGCAATATCTGCTGCATGGTGAAGCTCAGGGAGATGGACAGAGTGGCGGCGGCGCGGGAGGAGGCGCGCTTCAGGGCCTTCATGGAGCACGAGAGGAAACTGTGGGAGCGTCAGGAGGCGTTTCATGATGGAGGAGCGGGAGAACCAGAGGCGCGTGTTCGAGCTGCTGCTGTCCAGACTCCCCGGACCACCACCGTCGGCACAGACCCGGACCACCACCACCGCTGTTCTCTGACAGCTAGTAGGACTCACTGGGTGCGGCCCAATTCACCCCATCACCCCTGCCCCATAAAACGGAAGGGTAGGGGTGATGGGGTGAATTTGGGTTCTTCCTTTATGCTAGCAGCAGAGTCGTCGTTACCATAGCAACTGGCTAGTAGCATGCACCCCCGGGCTCCTTTATAGAGCTTTTGGGTTTAGGTAATATTGTGTGGTAAAGTTCCTCCAGTTTATGCTGTACATACATTTTCCACCCATTTGAACACTATTCCATATTCTGTATCACAACTTTTCCTTGTTTTGTATAAAAGAGCTGCAGGTCAGGGCCGTGTTTCCACTGTTCCATGAACTGTTCCCTTTAAAAACGGTTTTTGTAGTTTGCCACCTTTCTAAATGAACATGTTTCAGTGCACAAGACTTTCAAAGACTATAATGTTATGATGCTTTATTAAAAATGATTAAATGCTGCAAATACAACCCAACTTTCTGAGTACTAGAGTAATAAAAATCTAGACTTTTCAGTCCACTAGATGAGCCGAATGTTCACCGTCGGGTGAGATCAGCACAGCAGGGATGCGACTTCTGAGATCCTAAGTTCCTCTGAATTATAATGATGGACTGCTGTTATATGGCGCTTCTCGTGACACAGTGAGTCCATTCATTCCCTCCACAGACAATGGTAGTGGTAAGCTACTTCTGTAGCCACAGCTGGCCCTGGGGCAGGACTGACGGAAAACGTGGCTGCCAATTCCTGCCAACGGCGCTCTCCGACCGCCACCAAACATCTGTACTTAACAAACTTGATGTACTTAAGTCGATGCAAGATAAAAATGAAAATAACTTGTCAAAGCCCCCAACATACATGCAGTGTGTATGTAGTAAGTAAACGTCTGGTCTGTACCACTAAGTTATTGTACATACAGTTAGCTAAAATGACCTTCCAGATGGATGGACACCGTGTCATTGCATGAGCTCCTTTCAGCTTCGCCAGAATGACCTAAAATGCAAACTCAAAGTCCTGACTGTTGAAAGAAAGAAAACTCTGGGAGCCGTCTTTGATTCACACACCTTTTCCTTATATTATCTTTATTGCTTTTTGTCTTATTGGGTTGAATACAGGTTTACATCTCTTGACTCTGTGAAACACTGTCATGTTTGAGAGGACAAAATAAACCAAACGTTCTCCAGTATGATTCTCTCTGCCGGAGGTCCTCTCATGTTTCCTTCAACCTCTGACTGGGAACCGGAGTTACACAAGAGGAAGAAAAGCCAAACAGAACCAAAATGTCCAAAAATACTAATATGTTCTGGCTTCAAACACCAAAACTCCTTTTAGATGATGACAAGTTCACAGTCAAGTGATGCTGAATGTAGTGATTGAGCGTTGAGAATCAATACAAAAAAGACAAACTTAATCAGGACAAAGTTGCAACTCAGGAACTAAGAACATGAAGTTTTCTGAATAATCTGTGAAAGACCCTGAGAGCGTAGAGTATATATCATTTCATATTTATGTATTTATATGTGTGTGTAGCATGAGAAGTGATGAGAAAAGGAGAAAATCATTCACAATTGAACAAATTAGATTAACATGCAAAAAACTAGCCTAAACACCCTTTAACTGAACAATTTTCACAGTTTTATACGCAATTATATGGTGTAAAGAAAAAAAATTACACAACCCAAAAAAAAAAAAAAAGCCTAAAAACAAACGACAGACCAAACCAGTCTGTTCACAACTCGTATACAAGAGAATCTACATAAAGCTTTTTTGGATTCAGAGGGATTATTATTGCGATATGAACACCGGCCCGCTGCGGCCGTCGGTGCGCCGGTTAGTCCGCCACACAAACCATCAGTTCCTCGGAACAGTTCTGCAGCATAAATGTGACATTTTAATACATGGCTTCTTCTCAAGTCATCGTAGAAACTAAAAACAGCCACGCCCACGCACACACCTGGCCTCAGAATAAATACGATTAAAAACAGTCCATGAGCATTCCAACGGAAGTCCAGACGCACGCACACAAAACATCACACAAACCGGCGGACAGAGCTGCAGGCAGCTGAGAAGTCAGACAATACAGAGAAAGGGAGAACGGTTCCGCACAGAGACAGGAAATACAGCAACGACTTCAGTCACTTTGGGTTTCAACTTTTAGTTCTGCAGTAGCTCAAATCACCGCCGTTAGCCCTCATCTTGTTATGGCTGCTAAAGGGAATATTCTCATTTCAATAGATCTGGAGCTTTACATCGACATTCTTTTACAAATATCATGAAAAACCAACAACAAATTCCCTATCCAAAGGTGAATTAGCACATTAGCTGTGTAGCGTTAGCTTGCATAAAGAAAATCCCAGCAGCTTAATGAAGGTGACACAAAAGCCTCGACAAGTTCACATTAGGTCTAAAACATTCTGACTTGGCTAACAAGCAGCCACAAGCTCATAAATTAACGGCTACAGCTCGAGTGGACCCCGGGATCCAATCTGTACCTGTACAAGGACATTCTCAGTCCAGTGATGTGGAAACGTGACGGAAGGAGAACAAGAATTTGTGTAAAACTGTTGGCGCTGCTGCTCGTCACCGCTGGCTGCCCCCAGATAAAATCCACAGAACAGGTATGTGGGACTAGAATGTTCTGAATGAGGCGTTAGAAAATTGTGAATCAGTTTGTACATTACTGGACTGAAAATGTACGTGTACAGATTGGACCCCGGGGTCCACACAGGGTGCTCACATGGTCAGGAGTGCACTTGACCTGTTCCCAAATTAACTAGCTTGAATTTCTTGTGACAAGGACTGCTACTAGCTAGAAACATGCTATAGCTAGTCAAGAAATGCTAGGTGCTAATAATGCCAAAAGGTGTAGCCAAGACTTTTTACAAGTATATAACTGTTCTTAGGGCGGCACAGTGGCGGAGTGGTTAGCACTGCGGCAGCACAGTAACTCACCCTTGGCCAGGGGATCCTGGGTTCGATCCCAGCCCCCGACCAACAGTGATCTGTGTGGAGTTTGCATGTTCTCCCCGTGTCTGCGTGGGTTTACTCCGGGATTTCTCCGGTTTCCTCCCACATGCCAAAATCATGCAAGTTAGGTTAATTGGCATCAAAAACTGGGGATTCTGAATTGTCCTTAGGTATGACTGTGAGAGTGAATGGTTGTCTGTCTCTGTGTGTTGGCCCTGCGATGGACTGGCGATCTGTCCAGGGTGTACCCTGCTTCTCGCCCAAGGATGCTGGGATAGGCTCCAGCCCCCCCGCGACCCAAAAAGGATTAAGCGGAAGAAGATGAATGAATGAATGAATGACTGTTCTTAAAGAGTGTTCAAAGCACCAAAGTATTTAATTTTAACCTAGTGAGCCTCTCAGAGAAAGCTATCACATAGCTGCAAGCTAGCAAGCGTTATGAAGGCCTTAGATTAGCTCGGAATATGCTATGGCTAACTCATGTTTGTGTTTTTACTGAGCGGTAAATGTGTTCAAACCAAACGCAAATAAATTTACTTGTGTGACCAGAATACATGTTAACTTGAGTGAGTAAATCCAGTTAACATAGTCGTGAAAAAATTAGGACACCCTGTATAAGCCTGTGTGTTTTTTAACATATTTGGACATATGGATATTTAATATCAATGTTAAAAATACTGGGAGATTCACGTAATACAACTAAACAATTAAAAATGAATTAAGTCGGCGCTGGCCTGACCCACCAGTTGCTCCTGGTGGGTCCTGGTGGGTGCTCTGCTGCCATCAGTGTGTGAATGTGTGGACAGCAGGATCTGTCAAGTGCTTTGGTCATTTAGAGATGAGAAAAAAAAGTGCTATATAAGTGAACGCCATTTACCATTTAAAGACTTTTTTCAAATTTTCTGTAAAATGTAATTCTAAACAAATAATGAGAATAAATTAGGACACCCCCACATTCATTCCCACTTACAGTGACTAAAATAACTGTAAAAAAATGCAAATAAAACAAAAACAAGGTTAGACATAGATATGTGAACATTTCTTAATAAAGAACTGAATATTTAAAGGGGTGTCCTAATTTTTTCACATGACTATGTTCTGCTTGTGCGAGTAAATTTACTTGCGTTTGGTCTGAACACACCTTAAGTAGACAGAATTTTTAGACCAAGGGAAAGGAAGTATTGGCTGTTAAACATTATCAGCATCGTTTAGTCTAAAGTCTTTAGCACATTATCTGTTAGCAGCAGTTCAACTTCCACAGCTAATGATGCAATAACTAGCAAAAAAAAAAAAATAAGCAGCTCTTAGATATGCTATACATAATCACAACTGTTTTACATTTTTAACTTTGCAAGCACTTTTGTTTTTGACTTTTGAGGCCATTCTGTATTGAAAAAAACTTGATATTTCATCCTGGTAATTAAAACATTGAGTTTTTCAGATCATATGTGATACAGTTCAGAACGTGAACAGGAAACACAAATGGAAACAAACTCCCTTCCTCTACTGATTGTGTGGCTGTATTCCTCAGAAACGGTAGTAGCAGTTTTATTGCGTGTGAGCGCCCGTTCACAGCACAGCTCGGTCAGTCAGAGCAAACGTGGCTGCTGGATATTTCTTCTGTGACCAGAGAAATAACTCGACTGCCGCTGCCTTACAGTTCCGTTATGAGCCACTGAGGTTCGGCTGCTTTTGAGGTTGCTTGATACATATATATTAAACAAAAGAAGACGTTAGCTAAGAAAACACACACTACCCACGTCCCTAAGGTCATGACACCATAATCAAATAATCCCTAAAGCACCTTTTGGGGTTATGGCTACAGCTAGCTAGGCTGGCGATGGGGTGAAGTTAGCCCTTTTTCTGTGTTTACGTGTGCAGAAGGGAACACCCACCAAACCCACCCGTCCATCCACCCAAACTCCTTCAAAACAAACTAAATAAGTCCAACATACAGCTTAGAGATTTTGTTGTTTTCTTATATATACTCATTTAAATTTACAACTGATTGTCTTAAATGGCAAATTCATAAAAAGTCCTCAGGTATCCAGTAATCTTGGGCTACGTTTGACCGTCCAGTTTATGTAAAAAAAGAAAAGAAAAAAAGGGGGGGGGAACTATAAAGCACATGTCAAATAGTAGTCAAAGATTTTAAGTTGTTCGGTTTATCTTGGGATCGTCTGGAACAAGAAAAGCGTACAAGTCCTCAAGTATTTTCATGAAGAATAAATGGGGAAAACAGTAATAAACCAGTTCAGGAACACCCCTCCAAAAACACGAGTAATACTGTCAGCAGACGAGCCAGGACTACCATTAGCTAGGAATGCTACTAGCTAACCAGCAATTTGTTTTTCTTGGTTGGCTTATGTTTTTAAGCTGAGAATTATACCTTGATGCCGCCTAGGAAACCATTTCAGAGATAATCATAAAGGTATTGTAGTTCTAATCAGGTGACCACAACAAATCTGGGTGTGCAACCCTTTTTCCCACTATTTAGTTCAGGTTAATGAGTTGCTTTAGCAACTGGGTGACCAGTTATTTTTCAATAGCTAGCTGTCAGTGATATTGGGCCCTGATAAGCAATGTTTAGCTAGTTCATTGGAGCTAACTTTGATGGAATTATGACACCAAGGCATTCAACAGACCTGAATGACGATTAGCTTTGTTAGTTTGGTCAATCAATAATCTTCAGCTCATTACCATTTATCTTAGAGCCTGGTTGTACTGACAAAGTTATTTAAAAGAGCAATTTTTTGTTAGCTTATTTGTGCAGAGATGTCAACCCTAACTTTTTACACTGCTGGTGATATCATCAGGCTCAAGAAAACTTAAGTTAGCCATTTTATGTAAGTAAAACCAACACTAACTTGGTTGGTTAGTCTGCTCTATTCGTTATCTTTAGCTAGCTAGCATGGAGCGTGATATGTTAGGGTCCGGTAAGAAATGCAAAGCCTGGTGATTAGATCCCCAACAGCAAACACACATTGGGCCAATGTTGGCAAGTTTACATCGGGAATACAACTTGTAGAGGTCATTTGCACATTGGCAAGACATTGGCTAGATGTGGCATCTAGCTAATGTCTTGCCAATGTGCAAACGACCTCTACAAGATGTATTCCCGATGTAAACTTGGTAAACATCAGACCAATGTTGGTGCTATGCATCTGTGCTGTTGGTGAGCTAGCGTTTTAAGTGAGATAGTCCATCGTTAGCATTCTTGATCTAGCTAGAAAACACGTTTAGTTAGAAAACACATTTTTACAAAGCTGGTGACATCTCAGGCCTCAGTATCAAGTTAAAAAAAAACCTTTTACCTGCGATTCAAGCTACACTAATAATTCAACCCTGGCTAGCACAGATTTGGCCCACAGTGGAAAGTCAGCTAGCGTAGCATTAGCCCTGCTAAGCCCAATTAGGAAGACATAGGATTTTATGGATCGCCTACAGAGCTGCTCATCTTGTTATTTCAATGGTTGCAGTAAAAAAGCAGACGTTGAGGTAAACTGAACCTGGATCAGGTGTTTGTGGCGATTCAAGGCCCTGTAATAAACCCTAAAAGAACACCAGGGGGCGATGATGGGACGTGCAGAAATCAGACTCATTCATACAAATGCCAAAAAAAATAAAAAAAATTGATTTGTTCAGTTGTTAAAAAAAAGAAATCCCTGTTCCCACACCTAAATAATCACACACATGCAGAAAAAAAATACTAGCGAATTACATGTTCGTCACATGTTCAACTCTGTACACACACATGGAATCAGCTGAGAATGATTACGAACAAGATGTCGACACGCACGCCGACTCACAGGGACTTCCCAGGGATCAATAGTGTGACGGGTTAAAAAATAAATGACAACATGGAGACACAAACGCCACCTCCTTCCTTTACAGAGTCACTTTCACAACTTTGAAAAGTTCGTGAGTTCATTCCGTGCGTTTATGTCTGCGTTTTCCAGTTACAAAAATGACAAAGATGGCGGCAGCCTTCGGCCGACTTGCCAGTATGATTGGGCTCTAACGGCCATTTTGGCAGCAGATTTTTTTTTCTGATCAAAAAAAAAATCAGCCACATAATCGGGATTGTTCTTGTGTGTGTGCGGCTGCCGCTGCTGCCCACCTTTAAATACGTAAGAATGCAGACAGATGCCGACAGTCTGTGGTACGTCTCTGTCTCATGGCATCTCCAAAGTTGATCATCGTTTCTCAAAGAAGATCCAGAACAATAATAATAAATCATGATTTATTCTCGTTATTGCTGAAATAGATTTCCCCGCACGAAAAAGGTCATAAAAAGCTATAAAAATTAGATCCATCCTCTGTAATAATGCAGATAAAGTTATAGCAAAAAAAAAAAAAAATCATCTTTTCGGACTAGTAGTAAGGCACTTCAAGAAATCGAGGTTTTCGTCTTTTTTTTTTTTTTTTTAATTGAAAGAAAGTTTCCCGGTTGGATTTTGCGTCGTCATCAGTGGCGTTAGTGTCTTTCCATCTCCGGTTGTATGGCACTGTGGTGATCTGGAGTTTCCCCCGTCATTCGGTGCCCACCAGAGGCGGCTCTCCGTTGGGTACAACATGCCCCGGGGAAGGCTTGGCATGGATCGGGCCCAGCGAACTGGAGT
Source organism: Pholidichthys leucotaenia (assembly GCA_020510985.1). Classification (NCBI taxonomy): domain Eukaryota; kingdom Metazoa; phylum Chordata; class Actinopteri; order Cichliformes; family Pholidichthyidae; genus Pholidichthys; species Pholidichthys leucotaenia. Next base: position 242,465,099 of record CM035844.1, read on the forward strand.
TGCTGTCGTCTTTGGAGGCATTTGAACACAATTTCAGGTCACTGGTTGTCGTTTTTGTGTCAGTAGCTTGTTGGTTGGGGGTGGAGTCTGCCGCCATTTCTGGATCCTCCGCTGCTTTCTTTGAACTCTCCTCTTCCTCCTTCTCCTCCTCACCCTCCTCCTTGACATCACCGGCGGCAGTGCTCCCACACTCGCTCTCGTTCTCCGAGGGTGGGCAAGTGGAGGGCGGGGTCTGGGCGCAGGAGTCCCCATCCTCGCTGGCGCCGTCGTCATTGCTGCCGCCGCGGGGCTTGAGGTGGATCCTTTGGTGGCGGACAAGGCTGTGCTTCAGGGTGAACGTCCTCTCGCAGGTCTGACACCGATAGGGCCGCTCACCTGAGGGATGATGAAAATAAAAATGATAAATACATCAACATAATAAGATTCTGTAATTATTAAAGGAGATAGAAGATTACAGTAAAACATCACATTTCATTACATATTTGTTCACTAATTACACACTGCTTAGATCCAAGTTAATTTAAGTTCAGATTTGTTGCCTCAACTTTCTTTCCTTCTCTGTCTGCTCAAATATGATGTCACTGTTCATATAAAAGACCTGTGATGTGTCGTCAGAGTTCAGAGCGGTCTCTGAAATAAAGGACGGACAATCGCCTTAAACTTTTGAGACTGCTTATTTATAATTCTGACAAAGAAATGCAATAAAAATGTTTCACTTTTTAAATACTTTTGTGTATGAATTCAACGGCACAGCTAGCTTAGCAGAGTGACTCAAGTTTTTATGGCTACCCTCTCTATATATTCTACTCACTTTACGAAACATCTGTGTTCCCAGTCTGTTTATTAATATACACTTTATATGTCTCGCTAGTATATTTTGTTAGATTTTAGCTAGGGTACCCCTGTAATCACACTAAAATATCTTATTTGCTCTGAGTGCTGCTATCCCTTTGCTGCTGCAATCCTAAAATTTCCCCATTGTGGGACTAATAAAGGCTTATCTTATCTTAAATACAAGCTGGCCTTGTTAGCCCATCTTAGCTAACATTTATAATTTCCCTCATCACAACTCTCCTACAGCATCCGTGATCCCAGGTGGCTTATCTACAAACACTAAAATGTACAGTGCGTCCGGAAAGTCTCAGCGCTTCACTTTTTCCACATTTTTGTTATCTTACAGCCTTATTCCAACACACAATACCACATAATGACAACGTGAAATAAGTTTTTTGAATTTTTTTTGAATTTATTAAAAATAAAAAACTAAGAAATCACATGTACATAAGTATTCACAGCCTTTACTCAATACTTTGATGCACCTTTGGCAGCAATTACAGCCTCAAGTCTTTCTGAATATGATGCCACAAGCTTGGCACACCTATCTTTGGGCAGTTTGGCCCATTCCTCTTTGCAGCACCTCTCAAGCTCCATCAGGTTGGATGGGAAGCGTCGGTCCACAGCCATTTTCAGATCTCTCCAGAGATATTCAACTGGATTCAAGTCTGGGCTCTGGCTAGGCCACTCAATGACATTCACAGAGTTGTCCTGAAGCCACTCCTTCGATATCTTGACTGTGTGCTGAGGGTCGTTTTCCTGCTGAAAGATGAACCGTCACCCCAGTCTGAGGTCAAGAGCACTCTGGAGCAGGTTTTCATCCAGGATGTCTCTGTACATTGCTGCATTCATCTTTCCCTCTATCCTGACTAGTCTCCCAGTTCCTGCCACTGAAAAACATCCACACAGCATGATGCTGCTACCACCATTGGCGTAGTTATGAATGGTGCCTGGTTTTCTCCAAACATGACACCCGGCATTCACACCAAAGAGTTCAATCTTTTGTCTCATCAGACCAGAGACTTGGTTTGTGCTCTGACATGTACTGTCAACTGTGGACCTTATATAGACAGGTATGTGTCTTTCCAAATCATGCCCAATAAAGTGAATTTACCACAGACGGACTCCAATGAAGCTGTAGAAACATCTCAAGGATGATCAGTGGAAACAGGATGCACCTGAGCTCAAGTTTTTTTTTTTATTTAAGTTTTTGTAAAGGGTATACACGTCATTACAGCATTGTATTGTTTACATTTTCATCACGTTCCCTTATTTTTTGTTATTTGACAACATTGGAAGAATAATTATTACAACACCCCTTTTTTTAAGTGAAAGAAAAAGTGAAATTAAAGAGAACAGAAAAAAACCAAAAAACAAACAAACAAAAGAACAAAAAATGAACAAACAAACACAAAAAAAATAAATAAATAAAAATAAAAGAGCACCTGAGTAGCGTTGGAATAAAGAGCGGTGCCATTATTGAAATGGTACAGTGGTACCTCTACTTACGAACGTCTCTACATACGGAATTTTCAGGTTACGACACGCCTCAACGGGAAAATATTGCCTCTTGTTACGAAAGAAATTTCAGGATACGAAAGGCAAAAAAGTACGCGCTCCTCGCAGCTCCCGTAGTTTACCGAATGTAAACATACTTGTAGCTGCTCTGCCATTGGCTATCGCCTAGCATCTTCCTGGTATCCCATTGGCCACGAAGTGTTCGGGAAGTTCGGGCAGTTTTACGTGTGTGTACAGTACAGTATTAACTTTTATTCACTATGGGCCCCAAGAAAGTGATGGAGATAAGTGGAAAAGGAGAAAAGAAGAAGAAGAGAGTTTTTTTGTCCATACAAACAAAGCAAGAGATAATAGAAAGGTATGAAAAAGGGATGCGTTTGGTTGATCTCGCCAAAGAATATGGCCGTAATACATCTACGATCGGCACGGTATTAAAACAAAAGGAAGCCGAAGGATTGTTAAAAGCCGACAAAAGCAAACATCCTTGGATCGGTTCTTCACAAAACGTCAGGCAAAAACCACTGATGAGAGAGAACATGAACCAAAGAAGGCAAAAGGTGACGAAGACGACGATAGCAGTTAAATGGTAAATGAACATAATTTTTATTATTCTTTACTTTATTCTTTGTTTTTTTAAATTATGTACAACTCTCATTTTATGTTTATTGTGCAGTAATCTAATTGTAACATGTATTTGTTACATGTTTTGATGCATTTTTATGATTTATAAAAAATTTATGTCCGAATTTTGGGGGGCTTGGAACGGATTAGGGCATTTACATGTAAAACGTGTCTCTACTTGCGGAATTTTCACGTTACGAAAATACTTCCGGAACGAATTAATTTCATAAGTAGAGGTACCACTGTATTTGTCAAAGAAAGAAGACACATATGCGATCCAGGGTTGCCAAAAGTTCAAGAACCCATCCATGTCCTGTCTCAATGCGAATGTCAACTTTTCCATCGAGTAAATGTCTTGAATTACGTTAATCCAATCTTCAGGTGTAGGACAGTCCTTCAACAACCATTTTTTAGTTAGGGCTTTTTTACTTGCCAATATTAAAACAGTGAATAAGTATTTTTCTCCTCGTCTTTCCAGTGAATCCGGTAGTAAACCCAAATACAAAATTACAAAAGAAAAGGGAACTGTTATTTTGAATATTTTCCCCAATATTGTCTGTACATTGGTCCAATATTGATGGATAACTGGGCATGACCAAAACACATGAAAATGATTTGCAGTCTCTTCACCACACAAGCGCCAACAATTCAACCCCTTATGAGTAAATTTGTTTTGTGCAGGTGTTCTGAAAAATCTTACCAAATTTTTCCATCCAAATTCTCTCCACTGCAGGGAAGAGGTACTTTTCCATTGCTGTTTATTTAGCTTTTCCCATATTTCCAGTTGTAAAGTGAAATTCCCCTCTTTTTCCCATCTCTCTTTTATATATGATGTGTTGTCTCCTTTTAAGTCTTGAAGACCTTGGTATATTTTAGAGATGTATTCTTCACTTCCGCTCTTCAAGGAGAGTAGACGCTTATCTCTTTTCTCTCTGCTCTAGCTCCCCACTTCCCTAACTAACTGGATCCCAGCTTGCTGTTGTCTGTCTGCGTCTACTGCTGATTATCGAAAGAAATTATGGAATTGATAAGCTGGGCTTTGAACGCAATTGACACTTTTTTTTCAACAAGGAATAGTGCTCCGGGGGAAGCTGTTTGCCCCGCAGGGACGGCTCCAGCGGGCTATTTACGGGTGACAAGTGTTTGGAGGATCTTGTGCCTGAGTAATCTCTCTATCGAAGATATTGAAGATTTGTATATCTTCGTAATAATGGTGACTGGGATCGTTCTGATTGGAACTGGGATTGTCCTGGTGTACCGCAAATTGCTGAAGATGGATACAACCTATCAAAATGCTGGCCACGCGAGGTGCATCCATCAAATTGGAAAAATGGAGGAGACTTTGATAGCGACAAATGGAGAACTGTCTCGGAAGGTGGATTACATCATGTTACGCTTAAGTCTATCCACGACGGACTCAAAGCCCCGCAATGAAGGATTAAGCACTGAATCTGCAGAAGAAAATAAAGTTCTTTCTCTGTGTTCAGTCTATTTGGCTCAATTTCCCTTACAAAAATCCTCCTGATAATCCCCAGTCTTTGTTTTTCAAAACACTGAGCACACGGCCTCTGGACAGTAGCTGCTTGGGACAATTGCCAAGGACAATTGCTGCAGCCAGACAAAACATCTTCTGCCAAAGTGTCCTTGTGCTCATATTGATACAACATTGCTTCAACACTACATCCACACTGACCCAGAAACTGACAACAAGATAACATTCACTGCTCTCCTTGTGTCCTGTGAACTCTGGTCTTGAATGTGCATCGTGGGCTTTTTTTGTCTTTGTAATCATAATATTGATTACTTATGGTCAATATTCTGAATTCAATGATTTTTTGGCTCCTTCCTATTGTATGATTTCTTATCTGTACCATCCTGTTGGCAGGCGCGTTCCCGATGCAGCCGTGTCACTGGAAATGCAGGTTCATTTTCTGTGTCAAGTCAAATTCTCTCGTATGTTATCAGTGATCTGTTAATGTACTTGGCAATAAATCTTTTTCTGATTCTGATTTCTGATTCTGATCCCTGGGATCCCTTTATATGCCATTAAGAAGACCTTCAGAACACCTGACTGGGCCCTTTCCAAATCCTCCTTTTTAAGTATATTGTTTATGTGGTGTCTAAGCTGAAAGAACCTGTAAAGTTCTTGATTTATTAGACCTTGTTTTTTCAAGTCTTCAAAACTTCTTAAAATTTGCCCTTTAAAAAAATCGTAATATTTTATCAGTCCGTTCTCTTTCCACTTTTTAAATCTAGTGTCTGTTTTATTAGGAGTAAAGTCTTGATCATAGGCAATCCATTGCCGAAATCGATAGGGCTCTTTAGTTTGATTCTCTCTGACTATCTTAAACCAAATTTTGAGCGGGGTCTCTATCCACGGGTTAGTGTTATTCAAAAGTTTAGGTAAGGCATTGTTCCCCATTATCGCCTGTAGGGGGATGTCACTTGTTATTTGGCATTCCATCTCCTTCCATTGTGCAGTGTAGACTGGGTTACATATCTCTACTAAAGTTTTAATTTGTGCGGCTTTAAAATAGTCCCTGATATTTGGCAGGGCGAGCCCACCTTTGTCTTTGTTTAGCTGTAGGGTTCTATATCTGATTCTAGGTCTCTTGCCCTGCCATATGAATCTTGAGATCCTTCTGTCCAGTTCTTGCCATGTTTTTTTGGGAGGTTCTACCGGTATTGTTTGGAAAAGGTATAGAAGACGTGGAAGTATATTCATTTTGACTGCTTCAATTCTTTTGTGCAGTACCCAAGAATGGTATCATATTCCATCTTGCTAGATCAGATGTTATTTTTGCCACCAGTGGATCATAGTTTAGTGTTATAATTTTGTTGAGTTGTTCGGGATATTGACCCCCAGATATTTCATAGATTCCATCTCCCAGTTAGTTTTGAGTTTGCTTAGTAAATATTGATTTGGGTCATAGTTGAATGTTAAAACTTGGGTTTTATGCATGTTTAGTTCGTACCCCGATAAATCTCCGTACTCTGAAAAAACTGAGATTAGTTCTGGAAAAGAGGTGTCCGGCTGCCCCAGGTATATTAAAATGTCATCAGCAAAGAGTGCTATTTTATGTTCCTTCTGACCAAGTGTAATACCTTGAATTTTTTGATTCTGTCTTATCCATTGGCTCAGAGGTTCTATGAAGATTGCAAAGAGCAGTGGAGACAAGGGGTAGCCCTGACGACATCCTCTTCCCAGCTCAAAAGATGATGATAAATTACCGTTAATCCTTATTTTAGCTGTTGGTTTTTTATATAATGCCTGGATAGTTCTAATGAAGTTGTTATGAAAATTGAAACTGGATAAGATTCTATATAAGAAAGACCAGTCAACCGAATCGAATGCTTTTTCAGCACCTAGTCCCAATATTATATTTTTTTATATGATGCATTATGTGTAAAGTGCGTCTAATGTTGTCTTGTGTCTGTCTTTGTTTTATAAAACCTGTTTGGTCTAAATGAATTAAGTCTGTCAGTATATTTTCTAACCTTTTGGCAAGGATAGTGGTAAAAAGCTTATAGTCCTGATTTAATACACTGATTGGTCTGTAGTTGGAGCATTCTAGTTTATCCTTTTCAGGTTTAGGTATGACTGCAATGACCCCTTCTCTCCAGGAGGGGGGGTTTCCCCTGTGTGGAAGACAGTTAAATGTTTTCAGGAGGAGAGGAGATATTTGCTGTTTAAAGGTTTTGTACCACTCTGCTGTATAGCCATCTGCTCCTGGGGATTTGTTAGCTTTAAGTTTCATAATTGCTTTTTCTAATTCTTTAGGTTGTATTTCTGACAGTAATGTTTTATTTTGAGACTCAGTAAGTTGGGGAAGGTTTAATGCATTTAGGAATGCTTCGGATGAGTTTTTATGTTTTTTGAGGGAGTACAAGTTCTTATAGTAGTTCTCGAAGCCTTTAAGAATATCCTGAATTCTGAATTTTATTTCCTTTGATACTGGGTCTCTGACTTTGTAGATTGCTCTCTCCACGTTTGTTGTTTCCTCAATTTATAGGCTAGTAATTTAGCAGATTTGCTGCCTGCTTCATAGTATTTTTGTTTCAGAAATGTAAGTTTCTTCTGGATTTCTATTGTGTAGATCTCATTTATTTGTTTTTAATTTCCTTAATTTTGAGCGAGTCATTAGAATGAGTTGTCTTTGTGCTCTTTTTCTAGGTTCTTAAGTTCTGACTCTAATATGGTTAGTTTTTCTTGTCTCAGTTTCTTTTGGATTGCCAGTTTTGCGATAATCTTTCCCCTTATTACAGCTTTGCATGCATCCCACAGTATTAAAGGGGATACTTCTCCATTATCATTTTCTTCCAAATATCTGAGAATATCTGATTCCAATTCATCTTTCAGTGGTCCTTTCAGGACATTTGAATTCAACCTCCAAGAAAATGTATTATTTGTGAATTTTTGGGTACTTAAGTCCATATAGATCGGACTGTGGTCGGAGAGATCCATCAGTCCTATTTTACATGTTTTTACTCTTCCAATGTCTCTATTAAACATAAAAAAATAGTCAATCCTTGAGTATGATGAATGTGGCGCTGAGTAAAATGTATAATCTTTTACACTGGGGTTGAATTCCCTCCACACATCACAAATCTGCCTCTTCATTTACACGCTCCACAGCATCCGAGTTTTTCTACTTTGAGTGTTATTTTGATGTGAAGAATTACCTGATGCATCCCAGTATGGATTCAGTCTTAGATTGAAGTCTCCACCACATATCACTAAACCTTGGGCTTTAGTTATCATTAGGTCAAATACATTTTTATAAAATTTCCAGTTAGCCCCTGGAGGTGCATATACATTCAGCAGGGTGATAGCTTCTCCCTCTAGCCGCCCAATTACCAAACTGTATCTCCCTTCTTTATCTTTGTGTTCTGACTTTTTTCAAATGTAATTTTGGTTGAGATCAATGTCGCTACTCCCCTCCTCCTCCCTGACTTATATGAAGATGAAGAGATCATTTTAAACCCTTGTCGATTGAGTTTAGTGTGCTCCACGTCTGTTAGGTGGGTTTCTTGTAAAAATATTATTCCTGCTTTGTCTTTTTTCATTTTGCCTAGAATCTTGGATCTTTTAACTGGATTCAGGATCCCTTTTACATTATATGAGATTATTTTGGTTACACCCTGTTTCTCCAATGTATTGTCTTATTTAGTATAACAGTGTGGTGGCCCTCTTTTATGCTACTCAGAAACTGAAAGAACATTAAGAACATAAAAAACATTAAGAACATAGTGTAAAAAACTTTAAAACAAAAAACTGACAAAAGAACTTCCTGAGCTGAGGTCTTTTTAGTGACCTTAGAAGAGCCTTGATGGTGCGGTGGCTCTGAGGGAAATTCCTCAAACTCTGTTACGTGTTGAGGGCCCTCTCTTACCCCTGTAAGTTTGTCCCATGTTTTTAACGTGAATTTCAGATCCCAATCCGAAATTGTAATGATTTTTTTTTTTTTATGCCTATACCTTATGAAATTGTGTGCACCCTCCCACCACCATCACAGCAAACATTCACGTTAATACAGTATTTGTTAGTGTGGGGAGAACATGTGGATCATTGTCACATTTCTATTTTAACAATTTTTTGTTTTTTTTAAAAAAAAGACTTATTTGTTTCTAATATTATGACTGTTCCATGAAATGTTTTACCACATGCTGATTCTGCATCTCCTTTAATGTTTGTTACCTTGTAGGAGGGGGGTTGGATGTGCAGATTGACTAAAAAAAAAAAAAAACCCCCGTTATTTCCTCCTGTAAACGGCCAGTTTTTCCTTGTAGCTCTGGCGCTGGGTTTCCCGCTGCTGGCCCGTGGGTTTTGAGGGTCTCTGTGTGGACCACGTTTGAGCCTTGATTCTTTCGATCGGTCTGCTGCGGGTTTAAACACCGTTACCGGGAGTCCTCTTCTCGCCATATCTTCGGTTGCTTCTTCCGCCGAGTTATAGAGACATGTCTCTTCCCCGTAGAAAACCCTCAACTTTGCCGGAAATGGCGTCTGGAAGCGCAATTTTTTCTCTCGTAGTACCTTTTTAGTGTTGTTGTATTCCCGACGCTTTTTAAGAACCTCCGGGGCGTAATCGTGTTCCACGAAAACTTTTCTCTCTTGGTGCATAAATCCTTTTTTTCTGCCAAGCCAGTCTTACAACCTCTTCTTTTATTTTGGAGTTGGAAAACTTCACCACCACCGAACGTGGAGGCGCTTCCGCCGCCGGCCTAGGGGCTAATGTACGGTGCGCCCTTTCTATCTTCAAGTCGGTGGATTGGGGAATATCCAACTTCTCTCTCAGTAAGGATTCCACGCATGCCGCCATTGTGTTGAAACCATCCTCGACTCCTTCTTTCAGACCGTGAATTCTTATGTTGTCTCTTCTCAGTCTTCCTTCTTGGTCGGTTAGCTTAGCCTCTAGTCTTGACTGCCTTTTGTGTAGATCCAGCACGGAATCTTCCAGCGCTTTTATTCTTTCCTCTGCTTCCAAGATTCGGTTCTCAGCCTGGTCCACTCTGCTGTTTGTCCTTTTTAATTCTTCTTTGAATTCACGAAATTCGGCCCAACACTCTCGGCGAAATTGTCTTAATTCATTATATACCATTTTCAAGCTAACATTTTTGTTAGCTTCATTCAGCTCCTCGTCTTCTGAATGGAAATCCTCCGGATCAGATTCTTCGGCCGATGCGTGTGCTGGCCTGGTAAATGTCGATTTCTTCTGTTTTCCTTTAGGCATGATGACTTTGCCCTTTGATTTCCACTCTTCCAAAAATCCGTTAAATCTGATTTTCAAGGTATTTTACTGGATTGGGTCTGGGAGCTTCAGCGTTAAGCTGCAATCACCATGGTGTCCAGACCGGAAGTCCCACCTGAGCTCAATTTTGAGCTTCATGGCAAAGGCTGTGAATACTGATGTACATGTGATTTTTTAGTTTTTTTTATTTTTAATAAATCAGCAAAAATCTCAAAAAAAATAAATTTCACGATTTGGAAAGGCACACACCTGTCTATATAAGGTCCCACAGTTGACAGTGCATGTCAGAGCACAAACCAAGCATGAAGTCAAAGGAATTGTCTGTAGACCTCCGAAACAGGATTGTCTCGAGGCACAAATCTGGGGAAGGGTACAGAAAAATTTCTGCTGCTTTGAAGGTCCCAATGAGCACAGTGGCCTCCATCATCTATAAATGGAAGAAATTCAGAACCACTAGGACTCTTCCTAGAGCTGGCCGGCTATCTAAACTGAGCAATCGGGGGAGAAGGGCCTTAGTCAGGGAGGTGACCAAGAGCTCCAGCGTTCCTCTGTGGAAAGAGGAGAACCTTCCAGAAGGACAACCATCTCTGCAGCAATCCACCAATCAGGCCTGTACAGTACAGTGGCCAGACAGAAGCCGCTCCTTAGTAAAAGGCACATGGCAGCCCACCTGGAGTTTGCCAAAAGGCACCGGAAAGACTCTTAGACCATGAGAAACAATGTGTTATCCAGGAATGGGGGATGCTGTTGAATGCCTTTTTGTAATCTATCCACGCCATGCTTAAGTTTCTCTCACGCTTCTTGCAGTCTTCCAGGATGGTTTCGTTAATGAGCAGTTGTTCTTTGGCTCCCAGCTTATTTCTCATGCAGCCTTGTTGCTGTGGTTGCAGGTAGGTTCCTATATCCAGATGTTCATAGATGGCCTCAGTAATGAGTCCTGGCAGCCATTTGTATGTAGTGGGGAGGCAGCAGATGGGTCTGTATTTATTAACTTGTTGGGTTTCAGGGATCTTGGGCAGGAGTATGGTGTTTTCATATGTGAGCCACTCTGGTGCTACTTCTTCTCCCCTAACAAGTCGGCTGAATGCCTCTGCGTAGTGTTTGTGTAGTGCTGTCATCATTTTGAGCCAGAAGTTTGGCATTTTATCTATTCCAGGGGATTTAAAGTTGAGACATTTCCCGATTCTTTTCTTTAGCAGTTTCTTCTATGATTTTTAATGAGGGCATCTGTCATTTTCCTTTATTTTTGTTGGCAATAGTTTGACTTCAATTATTACTTTTATGTTGTACTGGGTCCTCAAATAGGTTTCTCCAGAGTGTTTGCAGCTGTATTTTTCAGGAGGTACCTCTACTTCTGTGGTTTCTTCCGCAAGCCTCCTATAGACTTGTTTTGGATTTTCTGCCAATAGTTTATCAGTTCTGAGTTCACTTTCTTTTGTCTCTCTTTTGTCTGTTTCTAATTTGGGCTGCCAAGGCCTTGACTTGCACCTGGTGCTCAACTATTTTTCCTGTAATTTGCTCTTTCCTGGTATTATATATTTTTTTGATTCTGTTGATTACTCTTAGTAATTTGGTAGCGCAGTTTTCCTTATATATAGAGTTTGTCACTTGAGAGATTTCAGGACTAAGTCGATTAGTTTTTTCTTGAAGTTTCTTTTTCCAAATAGGTGTGGAGATTTTTGTTTTGGTTCGACTAATTTTTTTCTTTATATTCTGGAGCTAGCTTGCTCTGCATATACCACACCGCTCCGAAGTTTATGCAGTTCAGCTCTGTCAGACTGACCCCTGGTGGTACAAGCACAGTTGGCCCTCTGTTAACCTTTTGCAGTAATAATTTTAATTCTTTATTCTCTTTTAGCTTAATTAATTTAAAACTCTTTTTCATTGACATATTTTTGTTTCTTCTACAGTGGTGTGAAAAAGTGTTTACTCCCTTCCTGATTTCTCATTTCTTTGTATGTTTGTCACACTTAAATGTTTCAGATCATCAAACAAATTTAATTAGACAAAGATAACACAAGTAAACACAAAATGCAGTTTTTAAATGAAGGTGTTTATTATTAAGGGGGAAAAAAATCCAAACCTATATGGCCCTGTATGAAAAAGTGACACCCCTCCCCCCATGTTAAAACATAAATTAACTGTGGTTTATCACATCTTTGGAAAGCTGAGTTCAATTTCTCCAGCCACACCAAGGCCTGATTACTGCCACACCCGTTCTCAAACAAGAAATCACTTAAATAGGACCTGCCTGACAAAGTGAAGTAGACCAAAAGATCCTCAAAAGCTAGACATCATGCTGCAATCCAAAGAAATTCAGAAACAAATGAGAAACAAAGTAACTGAGATCTATCAGTCTGGAAAAGGTTATAAATCCATTTCTAAAGCTTTGGGACTCCAGCAAACCACAGTGAGAGCCAGTATCCACAAATGGCGAAAACATGGAACAGTGGTGAACCTTCCCAGGAGTGGCCGGCCAACCAAAATTACCCCAAGAGCGCAGCGATGACTCATCCAAGAGGTCACAAAAGACCCCACAACAACATCCAAAGAACTGCAGGCCTCACTTGCCTCAGTTAAGGTCAGTGTTCATGACGCCCCCATAAGAAAGAGACTGGGCAAAAATGGCCTGCATGGCAGAGTTCCAAGATGAAAACCACTGCTGAGCAAAAAGAACAAAGGCTCGTCTCAGTTTTGCCAGAAAACATCTTGATTATCCCAAAGACTTTTGGGAAAATACTCTGTGGACTGACGAGACAAAAGTTGAACTTTTTGGAAGGTCTGTGTTAAACACGCCAGCAAGTCCACCTCTGAATGGCTTAAGAAAAACAACATGAAGACTTTGGAGTGGCCTAGTCAAAGTCCTGACCTGAATCCCATTGAGATGCTGTGGCATGACCTTAAAAAGGCGGTTCATGCTCCAAAACCCTCCAATGTGGCTGAATTACAACAATTCTGCAAAGATGAGTGGGCCAAAATTCCTCCACAGCGCTGTAAAAGACTCATTACCAGTTATTGCAAATGCTTGACTGCAGTTGTTGCTGCTAAGGGTGGCCCAACCAGTTATTAGGTTTAGGGGGCAATCAATTTTTCACACAGGGCCATGTAGGTTTGGATTTTTTTCCCCCTTAATAATAAACAACCGGAGTGGTGGCTCAGTTGGTAGAGCATCCGCCCCACACCCGGGAGGCAGGGGTTCAAATCCCGGCCGGGTCATGCCGAAGACCATATAAAAGTGGAACTTCCTGCCGTCCAGTTTGGTGCTCAGCAATAATGGAATGGAGGAGGGAAATTTGTGGCGGCGCCTTGCATGGCAGCGGCCCTCTGATTCTGCACTTGGGGTGTGTGTGATTAACACTGTAGATAGGTAAAACACAATCTCGTTCTACTGTACATGATTGGTTGTACAGTTGAATGACAGTAAGGGTGATTTAATTTAATTTAATTAATTTTAATTTAAAACACTTTCATTTAAAAACTGCATTTTGTGTTTGTGTTATCTTTGTCTAATATTTAAATATGTTTGATGATCTGAAACATTTAAGTGTGACAAACATACAAAAAAAATGAGAAATCAGGAAGGGGGCAAACACTTTTTCACACCACTGTATTTTGTTGGCAAGATCCTCTTCTATTTCTAGTTGTTCTTGGCTTAGATCTATTTGGGTGTTGATCTGCTTCCTTAGTGGTGCCTGGCCTGCACTCCCCCTTGTTGCTTCGTCGAGGTGCTCCATTTCTGAGCTAGAGGTTGCAGGGAAATCACTTGAGTGGTCTGGTGGCACCTCTATAGGTTGTGTTTGATAAGGTTGTTCCATCGGATGTTTTTCAGGTAGTGGCAGTGGACACTCAATTGGGCATATGTTGTTCTGTGCCATTTTTCCTATTTCAGTGTGCATGTTTATTACCTGTGTGGGACCTCATGTGTCTGGTCAGGTCCTGCAGGGACCAGAACCTTTTGGAGCAGATGCTGCAGATCTTCTTCCTCTTGTCTGCTCGTCCTCCCCTCTCCTGACTCTTTGGCTCCAACACCTCCTCGTCGCTCCGCTCTTCCTTCTCCTTCTCCTCCTCCTCCTCGCCGCTTTCACCTCCCTCACTGTCGCCTCCTTTTGGTCCTGCCTCCTCTGTAACATCCATCTCCTCTTTCTCCTCCTCAGTGGGTTTGCTTTCTGCCGCTGCCTCCTCCTCCATCGAAGCTGCCACCTCCTCCATTGCCGGAGTCACCTCCTCTGCCAGCAGCGGGGTTGGCGTCTCCTCGGACAGATGTGCCCTCTCATGGCGAGCCAGTGTGGTGGCATAGCGGAAATTTTTCTTACATACCCGACACACGTGTTTGTAGTCAGCCTGCTGCTTCGTGGAGGGGACGCTGGAGGAGTAAGATGAAGATGATGATGATGAGGAGGGTTTTTCTTTGTCCTTCTCCTCTGGAGTATCTGCTGCCATCTGGGGAGTGGAGGTAGAGGGTGGTGGTGATGATGAAGAGGAGGTGGTGGTGGGTCGGGGTGGCTGCTCCTCCTGGGCGGAGCCTGAAGACGATGTGGTCAGTTTGAAGTCGATGAGCTTCTTGCCAAAGTTGAAGTCCAGACTTTTGTTGCTATGGCAATCGTCGTCGTCTATGGTTTCCACCTGGAGAGGGAAATCCACTATCATCATCATCAGGATAAAATGGTAGCTCAACACTCAGTTCTGACTTAACAGGAATTCTAGGAGTTACAGAGACTCACAGACTACCTCCATGACATAAAAGCCTGTATGAGCATAAACTTCCTCAAACTTAACTGCAATAAATCAGAGATTCTCGTCATTGGCCCCAAATCCCTCTTCCCTCCTCTGTCTCTGCATCGATGGCCACACTGTCACCTCCTCCCCTTTGGTCAGAAACCTTGGCATCACCATGGATTCAACTCTCTCCTTCAAACAACATCACTCTATCATCATCACTCTATAATAGCAAGAAATCTCTCATAGGACATCATAGGACGGCCTATGAACTCAGGCATCATAGGACACAGATAAATGTGTCTTTATGATGTCATATACATCAAGGCTGCCTTCATGTCTTTATGATGTCATACACAGTGAGTCCACGCCAGAAAGCCTCTTTTTGCTCAGATCTATTTTCATGATCCTGTCCATGAACTGGAATTACAACGCACCTATCCCTCAACCAGTGGTCTCAACGAAGAAGAAGAAGAAGATCCACCAGATGGAGAGCAATAGAATGACAACTGCTGCACGTCAGATAAGATGCCATGAAGATGAAACACCTGAGGTTCCAGCAGTACATCACACCTGTCTTGAGACAGGAGGACACCCTTCACCAGCATAGGGTACGACAGACTTTAAAGCACGTTTCTAGGACAGCCTATGATCTTTGCTTCATCATCATAGCGTGGCCTATGAACTCAGGCATCACAGGACGACTCGCCATGCCTACATGACAGCAAATGTGTAACCTTGATGAATGCCAGTCTACACTACAAATGTGTAAAATGCCAAGCAAAGCGCTGATTTTCTCCGGGTGCTCCGGTTTCTTGGTTCTACGGGCATGCACGGGCCTTCCTGATCAGGGTCGAAAGCCACTTTTTCAGAATTGTGCCCATGAACTGGAATTACGACGCACCTATCACTCAAACAGTGGTCTGAACGAAGAAGAAGACCCACCAGATGGAGAGCAATAGAATAAGGAGAACTGCTGCACGTCAGAATGGATGCCGTGAACATGAAACACCTCAGGTTCCACCAGTACGCCACAGGCATGACTGTGAATAACACAGCCGTCTGAGACAGGAGGAGACCCTTCAGTGGTCTGAACAAAGAAGAAGACCCACCAGATGATGTCTATATGACGGCACATAGAGCACATGACTCCCTACAAGACATATATATAGACACAGGTAAGCAACATAACACAGAACAGTGGCAGGTAGGAGAAGTAAGAAGCAGGGCCAAACAGTCCCAGATGGCAGGGCATATTTTGTGTGATTTTTATGTTTTGCTGCATACAAAAACCATCACATGTGATTGCCACTTAGCGCTGTGTTGCTATACCAACTGTCCTGTAACTGGCAAGAATTCTGTTCCAATCCATCCCCTCTACGGGCATGCACGGGTTTCTACGGGTATGCACTAGTATCTACAATGTCACAAAATCATCTGTTTTCCACCTTTGCATCATTTAGGGATGTGATTTGGGGTTGGGGAAATTATCTGAAAATTTAGCAGGGGGTCTTTCATCGGGGTCCGGGGCAGAACCCCGGTGGGGGGGCAAGGGGGGCAAAGCCCCCCGAAGCTCCTGGGTTTTTATGATTTTTAAGTACCAGAACTGTACTTAGATGACATAAAACAAACAGCTGAATGTCACTTATTACTGTATAATATTGACTTATGTTCCAAGAAGATAGCATTCCTAAAATATTCCAACAAGCATTATCCATCACATGTGTGGCGTTAAAAATATTTTTTAAATAAAGTCCAAAACATCTTCAGCAGGCAAGATGAAGAAAAGTGAAAAGTGAACTCCTGTGGCAGATATAAGGCGTTTGATCGCCTCTAAGGCGTTTGATCGTGTTAATCACAGGATATTGTTTAGGAAAATGATTGACAGGGGGGTTCCTAAGTACTTAGTACGTATCCTGATTTACTGGTACGCACATCAGAAGATGCTGGTGAAATGGAGGAAGAGTCATTCATCCCCATTTGGTGTGAGCAGTGGTGTCAGACAGGGCAGTATATTGTCCCCTATTCTATTTAATCTTTATATGGATGAGTTGTCAAAACAACTGAATGCCTGTAAAACTGGGTGTTTAATAGGGAGTAAATTAGTGAATCATTTTATGTATGCTGATGATCTAGTTATTCTCAGTCCAAGTAGTGCTGGTCTTCAGGAGTTATTAAGAGTGTGTACTGCTTATGGAGAGGAAAATGACATAAAATATAATACAAATAAGAGTTGTGTGCTGATTTGCCGCAATAAAGAAGATTTGTTAATGAAATTCCATGTCTTTGAATTGGCAGGCAGGGAATTAATTGTCAGGGATAAAATTAAATATCTGAGACATTTTATTAATGATAGAATGACTGATGATGATGATATTTTCAGACAACGCTGCAAAATCTACATGCAAGCAAATATTCTTGCACGCAGGTTTGGTTTTTGTTCAGATGAGATGAAACTGGTTCTTTTTAAAACCTATTGTACACCTTTATACACTGCTCATTTATGGATAAATTATAGGAAACAAAGTATGCAGAAATTACAGGTTGCTTACAGTGATAAGCAACCTGTAAGCTTCTTCCCCTCTGCCATCAGACTGCTGAACACTAAGTGACTTATTAGACTCTCGTGCACTATGTACAGCAGCTCAACCGGACTCATGACAATTATCACCGTTTTCTTTTTGCACTATCGACTGCACTATGTGGAACTCCACAATATCTGCTGCTTGTTAATATATTTAAAAATTGCATAGATTAGTATTACTTATTCATATTCTACCTTTTATTGCATGCATAGTTTTTTATCTTTAGTGCTATTCCATGTTTAATGTTGCAGCATTGCACCGAGACAAATTCCTAGTTTGTGTACTACATGAACAATGGCAATAAATCTCATTCTGATTCTGATGCTTTAAGAATTTTACTTAAAAAGCCTCGATGGTGCAGTGCTTCCGAGTTATTTGTCTCATCACGTGTAAATACACTGCATGCAGTAATAAGGAATCTTATGTATAAATTCATCTGTCGGCTTGATGTATCTAGAAATGAAATCATTCAAGTCATGTCTAGCATTAAGCTCAGTTCTATTCGCTGTCAGTCACAGTTTAGAAGGCACTGGTACAGTAGTCTTTTTAAGTCTTTTTAAAGTCTGTACTGTCTTTGTACTTCTTTTAGTAGTTGTGTCTTATTGTTTTGTAACTTTTTGATTGTTTTTCTTATTATCTGTTTTCAACTGTCTTGTTATATTTTATTTTATTTATTTATTTTATTTTTGATGGACCATGAGTCTGGAATAAAGTCTTTGATTGATTGATTGATTTAAAGGTCTACATTTAACCATGAGAAACTTCAGGTTAGCTGAGCAGTGTCTCCCAACAGTGACAGAGTTCGTGCACCAAGCCTTGTTAGTATAAATGTATACTCCCCCACCTCTGGTCTTACCGGAGTCATCAGCTGCTCTGTCTGCCCGGAGAGTGTGCCATCTGGCCAGCTCAACAGCACCGTCAAGTAATTCAATTCAATTCAGCTTTATTTATAATGCGCCACATCACAACAAAAGCCGTCTCGTGGCGCCACACAAGTACTCCACTATGTAGCCATATTTCCGTGAAAATCATGATATTGCAGTTCATAAGTTTCTCATTGTTGGTGATCCGAAGCCGTAGCTCATCCATTCTGTTCGCCACTGACCGTACATTAGCAAAGAAAATGCTGGGTAGAGAAAGCCGGTGCCGTGTTAGCTTTAGCTTAGCTCTTAGCCCTCCGCGCTTCCCCCGCCTTTGTTTACGGTCTCTACGCCGCCTGCGAGCACTTCCGGTCGGCCGGGTAGCTTACCTAGCGTTGGGTGTTCTCCAGAGCTCAGGGATGAAACGTAGGTTGCTGATAAAAAGGTCGTTATTTTGTAATCCAATGTCCAAAAGTTCATTTTGGGTGTAGGATGTAAAAGCGAAGCTGTTCTGAACGAACAGACCCGAAATGAGCAGAAATATCGCTGCTAATCCACAAAATCTGAAGAGACGCTGAGCCTCGCGTTGCGCAAGCGCCACCATCTGGTCTGAAAATTTTTGGAAGATAAAAAAAGCGGAATTCCACGAATTAGCGGAAAAATCACATCCCTAATCATTGTATGTCTCCAGTCCACCCTTCCCCTTCTGCTGCAGAAATTCTTCTCCACGCGTTCATAATGTCCAGACTGGACTACTACAACAGCAAACTCTATGGCCTTCTGTCCTCTGAGCTCCAAAAACTGAAATATGTACAGAACTCTGCTGCATGACTGCTCACCCACTCCCACTCCAGAGACCACATTACACCCATTTTGAACAAGAGCACTCTAAGGTGAGTACGGTATCCCCCGCCTCCATTTTCTTTGAAGAGCCCAATACTTACTGACAGGGAGCAGTTTTCAACTTTTCAATATAATTACTGTGGTAGAATCAAATTATGATAAACCATCATCCACAAATATACAACAAAGTATATAACCCATAGTTGCAGGTCAGGATTCCAAGGTGACCCTGTGTAGCAAGTATGGCGACCCTAGAGAACTTTACACGTTCTATAGTAAGAGCTCAAAGGAAGTGTCAACCTTGACCTTTGACCCCAAACCTGTAGTCAGAGGTCATGGTCTCTAGAGTGAACCTGTGTCACAGGTTTGGTGACTCTAGCTTTCTTAGTTGTTGAGATATATTTTATAAGGCATTTTGATGCTGACCTTTGACCTTGCAATCCCAAAACCACAGTCACACTTCAGGGTCACAGGGTGAACCTGTCTACCAAGTTTGGTGACCCTAACTTTACTCGTACAGTAATAAGGCATAAGGAATGTTACCCTTGACCTTTGACTCCAAACCCATAGTCAGAGGTCTGGATCCCAAGGCGAACCTGTGGACCAGGTTTGGTGGCCCTAGCTTTACTCATTTTATATGTAGCATAAATGTAGCATTTACCATAGTGCAACTGCAATGTTAACTTTGAGCCTTTGACCCCTTGACCCCAAACCCATAGTTAGGTGAGGGTGTAAATCGTTCAAGATGTGTATTAGATACAACTGCTGTATTGATTTGAAAAGCCTACATTGTGGTGGAACAGCGGGAGGTCTGACTCACACCCAGTACTTTGGGGAATGGGGGGGGGGGGGGAGGGAGAGAGACATGGTAATGTGGGTGCCTCAGGCGAGAAAGAAGGATACAGGTACTGTGGCACCCTGAGGGGGAGAGTTGAAAAGATGAGAAGCAGGTTTAGGCACCAGAGTGCCAGGGGGGACATGCCTTCACACTTGGAACTGCAGGTGTGAATGTATTGCGATGTAATGTATGTTATGATAATGACATGTACTCTCGGTGCCAAAGGAGAGAATGGGAAGATGTATAAAAGGTTGGCTTTGGCACCAAGAGAGTAGTCTGTTCTGCTTGTTAGAGGAATAAAGTTGTGTGTCTGCAGCTGCTCGTGTCTCGTCTGATCAATCCTCTACAACATCATTTCTTTCAGTAGTTACTGTGTTTAGAAGATTTAGGGAAAAATCTGACTTGACCTTTGATCTCAAGGTCATCTGATGAGAGTGAAATTGCAATATGCACATCACCAAAGTATATCAAACCCTGGTACCAAGTTTCAAAACAACTGGACCAGAACTGTAGGAGGAGTTGATTTCACAAGACAGTGTCTATGAAGTGAGGTGAAACAGGAGGTCAAAGGTCAGGGGCTACAACTCCTGCAAAAATCATCCAATCAGAACCAAAGTACAATATGTGCGTCCTCAGTGTATATCAAACCATGGTACCAAGGAGGAGTTGATTCACAAAAGTGGGACTGATGGACAGACTGGTTAGCACTGTGGCAGCACAGTAAGAAGGTCGTGGGTTCAATCCTACCCTTGGACCATCAGTGACACTTCTGTGTGGAGTCTGCATGTTCTCCCCGTGTGTGTGGGTTTACCCCGAGTACTCCGGTTTCCTCCCACAGGCCAAAGACATGTAGGGTAGGTTAACTGGCATCAACCGGGGATTCTAAATTGTCCTTAGGTATGACTGTGAGAGTGAATGGTTGTCTGTCTCTGTGTTGATCCTGCGATGGACTGGTGATCTGTCCAGAGTGGACCCTGCCTCTCGCTCAAAGATGCTGGGATAGGCTCCAGCACCCCCGCCCCCCCCAACGACCCAAAAAGAATTAAGCAGTAGAAGATAGACAGATGGATGGTGAAAGCTATGACCAAGCAAGTTTTAACCACTCAGCAACAACAGACTTACATACAGTAAACCATAATGTACCTTTGTGAAAATGCTTTGAACACACCACCATCGATAAAGGGGTGTGGTTAAAGTTATATTGGGTCTTCTCACTGCTGTAATCCAGGCCAGGCATCACCTCTTTGTTACATCCAAAACGTGGGCTGTGCTGTTGTTCTTCCATGCTGGAAAATGATAAAAGCCTATTCCATGGTTTATCTTTTTTCCACGGTGGTTGTGGGAATGACTATTACAGTTTACAACACAGCTGGCGAGGGCTGGCGAGCTCTATGCTTCCCCATGTCTGCTACGTTGACGTGATCTCAGCGAACTACCGAGGCCTTTTGTTCCCAGAATGCACTTGGTCAATTTTGTAAATGCTACGTCACACTGGCGAGCCTTATTGTGTCCCTACTGCATCGGAGTGGGTGCATAAATCCAGCTTTATTCCATTCTTGGTCACAGAAATCAAACAAATCTACCATCTGCAAACGTCATGCATTTCTCGCACAGTTACCTTGCTACTTTGAGGTTGTTTCTCCTCTGCTGCTCCGCTCTCTGGCATCTCCCGCTGGTCCAGCCGCTCGGCGTTTTCTGACTCCTGTTGGTCTGCAGCCGGAACGTAACCTGTAGCAAGAAAACAGAATCGTTATGGACGCATCTGTGTAAATGGCTCTGATGCTGTCATGTTCTATTTTAACACAGTTATTCACTTTTTCTTTTCCCAGCTGGCTGACCTTGGCTGGGTGTGTGGTCGGGGCTCGGCTGTGCATCTTCAGAGGGGGCGGGGTCATCTGAGGTGTGGCCGGGGATGGGGTCAGTGGGCGTGGCTACAGGAGCATCATCAGAGCTCAGGTTTGGCGTCTCTGGAGGAACCTGCTCCGTCTCTGACTGGCTCTCTGAAACACCGTGGACATCATACGTCATTTAGAGAGTTTATGTTTTTATTTTTTTATTTCCAGTTGTAGTTTTGAGATTTTTCTATCATGAAGCTGAAAATTTTGTACAAAAACATAAAACAATTCTTTAAAAAAAGAAACCTAATTTTCAATAAATATTAGAATTAACTTATTTTATTCATTCATTCATTCATTCATTCATCTAACAAAAATAAACAAAATCAGTGTTTTCTGACCAGCACTCTCAGGCGATCCTTCATCTCCCTCCTTCTTCACCAGGGCGCCGTTGCGCCGCAGTGTCCTGTGCGTCACGCCGTGTTTCCGCAGCAGGTGGCGCTCACAGTTGGATTTGGTGGAGAAGAAGGCGTCACACTTCGGACACGGAAACGGCTTCTGGCCTGAGGAGGAGAAGAAGAAACACTGCCACGGTCACGCCACGTTTTAACAAGGTATTTGGTTAACTGTGAGTATCAATCCTCAAACCAGGGGTCTCCAACCTGTGGCTACAGAGATAAAAACACACTACCATTGTTATTACTGTGTATTATATTGTGCATTACTGTGTATTGTTGTGTATTACCTGTGTGCGTCAGCATGTGTCTCTGCAGTGAACTGGCCCAGGGGAAGACTCTGGGGCAGTAGGGGCAGGTCATCTTCTGGACAGAGTTGGAATATGCGTTCTTCTTCCCTTTAGATGGAGGAACTGCCGTCGCCGCCGTCGTTGTCGCCACAGAGGCCACCGGCTTCAGCTCCTCTCTGACTCCGGCCTCCTTCTCCTCAGCTCCTCCTGCTGTTGCTCTGTCTCCCTCTACTCATAGAAACAGATCATTAGAAGTTATCTACTAGTGGTGTGTTTCTATGGTAACATGTAAGTAAGATAAATTCCACATTTCCACATTGCTGTTTTCAAATAGTTACTGTTTCTCGTATTTATTCTCCTCCTTTGTCAGATCTGTGCTGTCTAACACCTCCCAAAATTCATCCGAAATGTCGACTGAGAGAAATGAAGCTTCCATGATGGTTATTCAGTTTGTTGTTGTTTTTGGTACAATTACAACAACAACAACAAAAAAAAGTATGAAATTTTTTATTTTTTCACAATTTTACCAAACTCTTTATCATCTATACGTCAAACTGCGTGGCTCGACTATGAAAACTGAGCACCTGTTTTGGTTTTTTGATGTTTAGCATGGCTTTGAAAATATTGTGCAAAATACCGCATTTTTCTGCAATTTTGCCAAGCCCATAATATGCATGTCAAAATTTATGGCTTGATCAGGAAGAATGGATTTTTTTTGTATGATTACAAAATCACAAAATGTCTCATTTTTCTCCACTTTTGCAAAACTCCTCATAATATAAACGTCAAAATGAGCGTTTATTTTGGTGTTACCACAGCTTTGAAAATATCAACCCACAATGGTCACAGAAATAACTTGAATATGACAAAAGTGG
The DNA here is from genome assembly GCA_020510985.1 of Pholidichthys leucotaenia. Taxonomy (NCBI): domain Eukaryota; kingdom Metazoa; phylum Chordata; class Actinopteri; order Cichliformes; family Pholidichthyidae; genus Pholidichthys; species Pholidichthys leucotaenia. The sequence continues at coordinate 242,488,118 of CM035844.1, forward strand.
TAATAAATAAAAATTCTATGAAAATTAACCAATGAAAATCAGACAATGCTTTTGAATTGTGATTCAGCAGAATTATTTTAAAAAACAAACTCATGAAACAGGCCTGGACAAAAATGATGGTACCCTTAACTTAATATTTTGTTGCACAACCTTTTGAGGCAATCACTGCAATCAAACCATTTCTGTAACTGTCAATGAGACTTTTGCACCTCTCAGCAGGTATTTTGGCCCACTCCTCATGAGCAAACTGCTCCAGTTGTCTCAGGTTTGAAGGGTACCTTCTCCACACGGCATGTTTCAGCTCCTTCCACAGATGTTCAATAGGATTTAGATCAGGGCTCATAGAAGGCCACTTTAGAATAGTCCAGTGTTTCGCTCTTAGCCATTCTTGGGTGTTTTTAGCTGTGTGTTTTGGGTCATTATCCTGTTGCAAGACCCATGACCTGTGACTGAGACCAAGCTGTCTGACAATGGGCAGCACATTTCTCTCTAGAATACCTTGATAGTCTTGAGATTTCATTGTACCCTGCACAGATTCAAGACACCCTGTGCCAGATGCAGCAAAGCAGCCCCAGAACATAACAGAACCTCCTCCATGTTTCACAGTAGGGACAGTGTTCTTTTCTTGGTACGTTTTATTTTTGTGTCTGTGAACATAGAGCTGATGTGCCTTGCCAAAAAGCTCCAGTTTTGTCTCGTCTGTCCATAGGACATTCTCCCAGAAGCTTTGTGGCTTGTCAACATGCAGTTTGGCAAATTCCAGTCTGGCTTTTTTATGATTTGTTTTCAACAGTGGTGTCCTCCTTGGTCGTCTCCCATGAAGTCCACTTTGGCTCAAACAATGACGGATGGTGCGATCTGACACTGATGTACCTTGACCTTGGAGTTCACCATGAATGTGTTTAGAGGTTGTTCTGGGCTCTTTTGTTACCATTCGTATTATCCGTCTCCTCCTGCGGCCACGTCCAGGAGGTTGGCTACAGTCCCGTGGATCTTAAATTTCTGAATAATATGTGCAACTGTAGTCACAGGAACATCAAGCTGCTTGGAGATGGTCTTATAGCCTTTATCTTTAACATGCTTGTCTATAATTTTCTTTCTAATCTCCTGAGACAACTCTCTCCTTTGCTTCCTCTGGTCCATGTTTAGTGTGGTACACACCACGTCAGCAAACAGCACAGTGACTACTTGTCACCCTTTAAATAGGCCGACTGACTGATTACAAGTTTGTAGACACCTGTGATGTTAATTAGAGGACACATCTTGGTTGAACATGTCCCTATGGTCACATTATTTTCAATCTTTTCTAGGGGTACCATCATTTTTGTCCAGGCCTGTTTCATGAGTTTGTTTTTTAAAATAATTCTGCTGAACCACAATTCAAAAGCATTGTCTGATTTTCAATGGTTAATTTTCATACAATTTTTATTTATTACCACTTTTGTCAGATTCAAGTTATTTCTGTGACCATTGTGGGTTTTTCTTTCATTAACAGAGGGGTACCAACAATTTTGTCCACGGGTGTATAGCTCTTTGAATTATTTGAAAAATACATATTTGTACATTTTTATCTTAAAGGTACTTATTTATATTAAAATACAGTCATGAATGATTTGATAAAAGTAATTTTTATTTAATTTTACCGGTAAATAACACTGTGTCTGTTTTAGTGACAGTGTGTACCTCTCTTTCCCCCAAGGTCAGCAGCGCCAGGCTGCAGGTAGTTGCTGAACTTGTTGGCGTCAGTGGTGGCGAGCATCTTCTCCACGCTGGCGAACTCGCCGCTGGACTCCAGATCGATCGCGCCGCTGCTGCTCACGACCTTTTCCTTCATGGCCAGAGTGACAGGTTTCTTCCTGGACCGCCGTCTAAGGAGGGGAAAGACAAAGGGAGTCGGCACTGATCATGTGATCAGAGAGTCGTCTGACTACAAATGCAACTGGCTCCTTTAGCTACTAGGTGGCTACCAAATTACAAATTCACCCTCAACATTTTAAAACTTGAAAATTATCTCGAACTTCCATTTTTTCTCCCAAATTTGCTTTTTTCCCCCTCCTAAAATTACATTTTTAGGATATTGTGACTTTTTCCCTCAAGAATTTTCTGCACATTTGCAATGTTCATATGGATGAAAGTTAAATCAAATGTTTTTATTTTTGTCTTTTTTTCTTCCCATTACAAAACTACGGCCCCCCTAAAAGCTAGAAACGGCCCTGTTCCAGTGGTCTCCAACCTGTGGCTCCTTCCACAGTAGTTGGTGAGTGCTACTTTAAACGTACCTCGACATTCCTCCACACACGTCCTCGTTCTGCGGCTCCACCGCCACTGATGCTCCAGCAGTGTCTGAATCCACCTGAGAGGAGGCGATGGCCGTCTGAGGTTTCCCCTCCAGTGGGGCGGCGTCCCTCTTCAGCAGGTCTGGAGCTCCGCAGACGGAGTGGATGATCTGATTGATGGAGGCTAGTGGAGGGAGGTCCGTGACGTTGGTGGTGGTGGAGGAGGAGGAGGAGGATGATGATGATGCTGCGGGTTTAGGCAGCAGTGGTTTGAGGCGCTGGGCTCGGGTGGCGTTGGGGAGGGAGGTGGGTGTAGGGGCAGGTCCAGGAGGGAGCTGGTAGCAGCCGAGCTGGTGGTGGGGGTGCAGGGGAGAGGGGGCACTCGTCATCTTCTCATCCTTGGACAGAGCCAGAGGGTGCTGCTGCTGCTCAACAGCACTGGCACCGCCTGCCTCTGTCTTGACCTCCCTCTGCTCCCCGCTGCTCGCCGCCTCCCGACGCTGCCTCTTACTGGGGATGGAGAGGTCGATGGGCTCATCAAGGACGGGGCAATCAAATGTCGGGGAGATGCTCTCCGCCTTGACTGCTGATGAGGCCATCCGGTTGGTGGCGGCACGGCCCTTAGCAGAGAAGTCCAGTGGTTGGTCCAGTTCGGCGGTGTAGGCCACACTTGGTGGAACCTCCATTTTTACAGGTGTTAACGGCTGGACTGATGGCTGGCTGAGCCCATTCAGCGCCATCTGGTTTACTGGTGTGGTGCGGGCAGGGGCAATGGGAGCAGTTAGGCGCAGCATGGTGATGTGCTCCTCAATCTCTCGCTCCTGAACCTCAGGGTGTTGCTTCAGCAGGTGGTGGATGCAGTTCCGTTTGGCAAGGAAGGTGGCACCACAGCGTCGGCACTTGAAAGGCTTATTATTGCAGCCGTTGTTCGTACGCTGGTGGAGCTGCAGAGCCCGGTAGGTCTTCAGGTCCTTGCCACAGAACTGGCATGTGGTCTCTGTGCCGTTGCAGCCCGTCTCCATGTCCTGGGTCGTGGTGGTGGTGGCAGTGGCGGTGGTGAAGGTGACGTATTTTATGTTCTTCTCAATGTCTTTCCTCGAGATCTTGGCATGCTTCTTCCTGAGGTGGCGCTCGCAGTTGGCCTTTACGGTGAATGGGTAGTGGCACATCCGGCACACGTACGGCCGCTCACCGCTGTGAGTACGCAGGTGTCGGATGAGCGTGGCCTTGTCCGGAGCTACGTATTCACAGATGTTGCACTGATGGGGGAGGATCTTGAGATGAAAGCGCATGTGGGCCTGCAGGACGCCGGAGAACGGAAACACTTGCTCACAGAATCGGCACGGGAACGAGCCTTTAGCCGAGCTGCTGTTGTTGCCGCCTTTGGCTCCGGCCTTCCTCCCGCCAAATCCCACCTCCTCATACACAGCGGTGGCAGTGGCTGGTGGCGAATCCGATAAAGGCGTATGAGAATCTCCCGCACTCTCGACATCAATCTGCGCTCCGTTCCCAGTCGATGAAGACGAGGAAGAGGAGGGTGATTTGAAGAGGGTGGGGGTGGGAGGCGGCAGGCTGGGGCTGATGCAGCCCAGTGAGGCCTGCTGGGAGCTCTGGAGGGGAGGGGGTGTTGTCGCCGTGAGGCTGGAGTGAGGGCTCATGGGAGGTTTGGGTTTCAGTGGGGGCATTGCCTTCTGGGCCTGGACCTGACCTGGAGAGAGACAGAGAGAAGAATAAGCATCTCCATGTCACTGCCGTCACATTTACGGTTAACACTTCAGCATCACCACCACCAGCGTGGTCATGATCAAGAACACTCACCTTGACCGCCGCTGAATCCAGGGGTTTTGGCCACGGACAGTCCCATCTGACTGGGTGCAGTGGCGGCCACTTTGAGGATCTGCTGGATGTCTGCCAGCTCCATGACACCAGTTCCGCCCGCCTCCCCGGGTTTGGTGCCTGACGAGGCGGAACCGTCAGCTACCGCGGCACCGTCAGGCTGCTGCAGGAGGAAGCTGGTCTGGAAGGGCTGCAGGGAGAACAGGCTGAGGGCATCGCGTTGGGAGAGGCCCTGCAGAGCCGAGCCCTGGGTCTCCAACAGGGGGATGCTGCGGGCTACCAGCCCACCCACACCGAGCCCCAGAGTCAGTTCCAGACCTCCGGACATGAAGGCCGAGGCTGGCTCCTGAGGGAGGCTGGAGGACGGAGACTCCACATGGATCACCTTGATGCTGTCCAGGTGGGCCTGATGGATCTCGTCATCTGTGGGACCCCACTTCACCTGGGACACAAAATATGCACAGTTACGCCTCACCCTCTGAGTCCGACAATAGAACAGAATAGAATAGAACAGAACAGAGCAGAATGGAACAGAACAGAATAGAATAGAAAAACTGTCTTTGGCTCACGTGGAAGGAAATAAGTAACATGCAATAACAAATCTACACCAGAACAAAAGAGAAACCTTTCAACTTTGCCAAACACATGTTAACCCTTTAGCTGCCCCAGGCGCCGTATGGCGACAGGAACGGTTAAAGGGTGGTCAAGGCCCCTAGTGGTCAAGAGTGGTAAAAAAAATTTTGTTAATAAAATAGTTCAGATTTCCAAGGCTATAACTTGAAAGTTGCAAGAGACAATGGCTTACTGTCAGTAAGAAAGATGTAGAATATGATCCAACGTTTCAGATAGGAATAAATTTACACATCTAATTTGCATAATGTTGCGGCAGCTATATAAATTACATAACTCAGTCAAAAGTGGATTTTGGACACATTTACACAAAGAATTGTTCATTTTTTTTCACGCCATTTTGTCTACAGGGGTATGTTTTTATCTAATCTTCAGAGTACATGAACCAGAAAATCAATAAAATGTAAAAAAAAATAAAAATAAAAAAAAAAAATTTGTGACTTACCGGGGGGGTGGGGGTGGGGGGCTCGCTCGCCCACTTGAGCAGTCCATTTTCGTCCATCATGGTCGATGTTTTGCGTTTGCTTGGTCATTTACACCCTCTACCACATCTACAAACTCTTATAATTATCCCACGTGAATTTCGTTTGTATTACGCGGCTATTTTTCATGTTTGATGCATTTTTCCTGTGAGAATCCATGCCGATCGTGGGCACCGCCATCTTGGTGCTGGGAGTTCAGTTTTTCGTCTATCATGGTCGATGTTTCGCGTTTGGTCAGTCATTTACACCCTCTTCCACATCTACAAACTCTTATGATTATCCCACATGAATTTCGTTTGTATTACGTGGCTATTTTTCATGTTTGATGCATTTTTCCTGTGAGAATCCATGCCGATTGTGGGCACTGCCATCTTGGTGCTGGGAGCTCAGTTTTTCGTCCATCATGGTCGATGTTTCGCGTTTGGTCAGTCATTTACACTCTCTTCCACATCTACAAACTCTTATGATTATCCCACGTGAATTTCGTTTGTATTACGTGGCTATTTTTCCCGTATCATGCAGTTTCATTCAGAATGAAGGTGGCCATGACCGATCATTGCGGCGACCACATTGTTGCTGAAAGCTCAACGTGGAAAAAGGAAGAATAATAATGAGGATTTCTTCTTCTTTGCTGTATTCCATGTCAGCCATGATTCCTCCGGCACGTGTCTGCCACCTTCTGAACTGTCAGATCAATACAGATCAGTACAAATTCTCAGTACAGCTGGGGGACGTCAATAAGTTGACCGGTGCAGTTGCTGCACTGTGCCACTGGGGGCGTGCGACCCATCCATACAATGTGGACAGTTAAAGAGTTAAGGGTACCACCCGAAAGACCGGTCATACAATTGGTTCTGGATTGGAAAATGGAAAAAAGGCACCTGAAACAGACATAGTGAGCGATAATGAAGAATGCGCTCAGAATTGTAGGCCTAGAATTGGAAGATGAAAGAAAACCGCTGAAGACCTGAGCCGCATGGAACGATCTGACTGCCCTACGTCTTAACGATGGGAGGGTCTACGGTATAGAATAAAAAAGATCATATAAAACCAGACCAACGTTGACAGCTCTGGTTCTTTTCCATTGAGTTTTCTACTGGAATAGATGTGGTACGGCCCAGCAGATCAGGCTGGTAGCATTAGCTGCGTTGATGATCTATTCATCCCACTAGACTACCAACACGTGACCATATACAGTAGTGGAACCCCCGGGGCAGTTACCTTAGAAATGTGCTGCAGTCCCAGAGCCTCCATGAAGTTGTCTTGCTCTGATAGCTGTGCATCTTTTCCAGAGTCCTGTCCGTTGTTCTCAAGGTCATTTTCCGTCTCCCCATCTGTATCCCTGTTGGTCTTTGCCTCTGGGTCATTGCCGTCGGCACCCGTGGGGTCACCGTGGTGGGCCTTGGTTTTATGGAGATCCAGGGCGGAGCGGAGCGGAAAAGCCTTATCGCAGCATTCACAGACAAAGCGGTGAAACTTGCTGATGCAGCGCCGTAGATTCGTCTCACACCAAACCTGGACGACCACAAAAGAAAAGGCGTTAGAACTCAAAAACACATTTTAACCCTGAAGTGAACAGAACCGATTCAACGGAGCAGCATATACCTGGGCAATGTGGGCAAACTTCTTGCAGGAGAAGTCGATGAAGGCGAGGTCGTTGAAGCCAGCAGGGATGGAGGGGTTGTTCTGGATGAAGGGCCGCCCACTGGGGTCCTTGGGAAGGAGCTTGTGAACGCCAGCATTGTGACGCAGCAGACCGCGGTGGGTTCGGAAGGAAAGGCAGCACATGTCACACCTGGGAATGCCAAAATATTTTAATGAAGCCGACAAATTATATAATGCAGAATCAACCAAAAATATACTGGCACCGCAAAACTGTTCTGTTTATTCATTTTTCTATTTCACAACTTTTCTAATGATGGTGTGCCACTTAATCATTTTTCTTCTCAATAGAAACCCGAGCTACGTTTCGATCCACAGTGTACTTCAACTGTATTGCCTACTCCCTGCTCTCTTCTCTTCTCTTCTCAGAGAATATCAGTAAGTTAACTGTCCTTCACAAAATTTCTCCATTTGAAACACTCTGCTACCATCGCCCCGTCCTCCGTGCGTTACCATGGTAACCATGAACACATATTGATATTAGAGTGGATAATTTATATTTCTTAAATAGAATATAAATACAAATGTATTTTTATTACCATCAGTTGATATAAACAATAACCAACATCAGTTTAGCTTGTTAATATCGCTAGCAACAATAGTTTGTTTTACATGTATTTAAGGCGCAATGGCTTTTTTTTTTTGTTTGTTTTTTTTGTTACTTATTTGTACCCGTAGGTAGACTTGGTTTGCAGTCTGGTGACAAGCCACCGGCTGCTGGTCGCTGCGTGCGCGAGCGCCCTAAACCTACATGTTTTTGGTGTGCGGGAGGAAACCGGAGAAATCCCGGAGTAAACCCGCGCAACACGGGGAGAACATGCAAACTCCACACAGCTCACTGTTGGTCGGGGGCTGGGATCGAACCCACGATCTCATGATCCCCGTGGTCCCCCGGCCGAGGGTAAAACTGTGCTGCCACAGTGCTAAACCACCGCTGCACGGTGGCGCAGTGGGCTTATGGGTAACCTTCTTGTCAACTTCTGCTGAAGTGATGTACGGTTTTTCAATTCTTCCCTGCTCAGTTTTCAGTTCCTTTTGAAGACCGTTCTCTCCTTTCAGTTTGGAATCTCACTTGATATGGTGGAACACCCTGTGTAGTCCACTTTGAAGTACACTATTGGACGATCGGAACGCACCTCAGGACATCAGGAATATTTTCACTGACTTGAGTTTACCCAAAACTTTTTTTTTTTTTTTTTTTTTTGTAACTTATTTGTACCTGTAGGTAGATTTGGTTTGCAGTCTGGTGACAAGCCACCGGCTGCTGGTCGCTGCGTGCGCGAGCGCCCTAAACCTACATGTTTTGGTATGCGGGAGGAAACTGGAGAAATCCCGGAGTAAACCCGCGCAACACGGGGAGAACATGCAAACTCCACACAGCTCACTGTTGGTCGGGGGCTGGGATCGAACCCACGATCTCATGATCCCCGCGGTCCCCCGGCCGAGGGTAAAACTGTGCTGCCACAGTGCTAAACCACTGCGCCACCGTGCAGCCACGGTGGCGTGCAAATTATAAGATGCTTCTACTTTGATCTCCAGTCTACAAAAACAAAACTCAGCTGTAGTTCAAGTTTCTGCCACTAGGTGGTGGCGTTTCTTCATGATTTATTTAATAAATTAATCAGACTGATCTCAGTTCTGATGGACGATGTGATCCAGTTTTAATTTATTTTTATTGTTGACGTGGAGATTAATCGAAGGATAAAACCTCTGTTTCATAGTTTTATCTCAGTTTATATCAAACCATAACACCAGATCAGGTAAACATGAATTCACTACAGAACTGAACGTCTGAGTTTTTATGGTTTTTAAACATTTTTCTGTCCAATATTTACTCACTAAACCCTCCTGTTTATAAAGAGCTACTGAAAAAATCCCAAATTTGATGCTAAAGCTGGCTGGCTGCACGGTGGCGCAGTGGTTTAGCACTGTGGCAGCACAGTTTTACCCTTGGCCGGGGGATCGCGGGGATCATGAGATCGTGGGTTCGATTCCAGCCCCCGACCAACAGTGAGCTGTGTGGAGTTTGCATGTTCTCCCCGTGTTGCGTGGGTTTACTCCGGGATTTCTCCGGTTTCCTCCCGCATACCAAAAACATGTAGGTTTAGGGCGCTCGCGCACGCAGCGACCAGCAGCCGGTGGCTTGTCACCAGACTGCAAACCAAGTCTACCTATGGGTACAAATAAGTAACAAAAAAACAAAAAACAAAAAAAAAGCTGTAAAAAAACTGGTGTGTCAACATTATGACTAGGATTCAATCCAACTTTATTTATACAGGCCTGATACACATCACATGAAAAAACATGGTGAAGATGTTAGAATATTATGGACGTTTGTTTCCTCTCAAACAGGAAACATTTTCTTGATAAAACCCATCCAACATCCAACCCTCCCTCCATCCATTAGCCATTATCCCTCCATCCATTCAACATCATCCATCCACCCATCATCCATTCAACATCATCCATCCATCTATCATCCATCCATCTAACATCATCCATCCACCCATCATCCATCTAACATCCATCCACCCATTATCCATCCATCTAACATCATCCATCCATCTAACATCATCTAACATCATCCATCCATCTAACATCATCCATCCATCCATCCATCATCCATCCATCTAACATCCATCCACCCATCATCCATCCATCCACCCATGATCCATCTAACATCCATCCACCCATCATCCATCCATCCATCATCCATCCACCCATCTAACATCCATCTATCTTAACATCCATCCATCCATCCATCCATCCATCAATCAAACATCCATCTAACATCATCCATCCATCTATCATCCATCCATCATCCATCCCTCTAACATCATCCATCCATCATTCATCCATCTATCATCCATCTAACATCCATCTATCTAACATCATCCATCCACCCATCATCCATCTAACATCCATCCATCCACCCCTCCATCCTCCTCCCTGCAGGTCAGCTGATCCTCTTACCAGCTGATTAAGGAGGATTAACATCTAAATATTCTCCTCCTCCTCCTCCTGATCACCTCCTACCACTCTCTCTCTCCTCATTTTTCTGCTGATTTCCATTTTATTTTCAATTCTTCACGTTTTTTACTTGTTTACCATCTTTCTTTCCTTATTTATTCCACTGATTTTTCTCTTCTTTCATTTTTTTCAGCTTCCTTTTTAGTAAATCTCCGTCTTCCTGTAAATGAGCCATTTTTTCAGACACACTTTTGTCTCGCAACTTTTATCACATGAACCTACAACTCAACTTCCTCATTTTTCTTCCTTCAGTCGTTTCCTTCTGTCTTCACTCCTTTCTTTCCTTTATGTCCCGTTTTCTTTCTTTCTTGCCTTCACACTTTATTTTCTTCTTCACCTCGTTTTTCCTCATCCTTCCCTCCCTTCCTCTTCCCCACCATGAGTAAAACTCTTTATGACAAACATGTTTAACTCTGAACTCTCCGTCTATGGGGTGTGTTGCTGTGGGTGTGTTGTCATGGTAACAGCCCCATTCAACCCTGTCCTCCTGCTCCTCTAATTTATTAGCCTCCATCTTTCTCCTCCAGCAGTGACTTATCACCTCCTCATTCATCGGGGGGTCAAAACTGTTTTGAAGCTGGTTTACTCACTGCAGACTGCAGAGGATTGTGGGAATATAAATCTATAAGTGAAGAATCTATCACTGCCCGCAAATATCCAAAAGTTGTTCCAAATAAGGGAGAAACAATATCATTTCAGAGGAACATGTATATTTCAAAAACCTTCAGTGAGAACTACCACCAAGCAACACTGTGTTTCAGTGCAAGGAGTAAGACTATGGAACGATTTTGGACCTGAATTAAAATCATGTACAACGCTTGGACAATTTAAACAAAAACTAAAGGAAGAAATACTCCAAACATATATACAAGATGACATGTAAAATCACATAAGGATTGTCATATCCAGTCTGCGTTGTGTTGTAGCTTAGTTTTTTGTCACATTTTGTCTTAGCTTTGTTCTGAATTGTAATCGCTCTTGTTTTATTTTTCTTTTGAATTCTTGGATGGAATATGGGTGGGCAATATAAGCTGCGGCATCAGCCATCACCCATTTCACATAACTTATGTTGAACTGTATGATCAGGGGAGTTATTGTCTAATTTGACCTTGTTGGATTTTCTTTCCCCCTTTGTTATATTATTCTGTTTCTTTTTAATCTTTACTTTTAATCTATCCGAAATAAAATAAAGATTCATTCATTCATTAAGATTCATTCATAAATTTCAAACTTTTTTCATGTGAAACTGAAACTCTTTAAACTTAATAAACTTATTCTTGTAATTTTGCAATTTTTTAAACATAAATTAACATTTTCTTACTTTTTCCTTCGTTGCTTCTTTCTCATCGATTTCACTCTTTTAAACACATTTTCAACATTTTTCATGTAAATTTTCTTTAGAATTTTGCAGCTTTTCTATTCTTGTAAATCTGCAGTTTTATTCACATTGTTTTTTCACATAAATCTCCACCTTTCTTATATATTTGATTTTTTTTCCTCTGAAGTTTTGCATTTTTCCTTGAACTCTTGCAAATTTTTTCCCAACATTTTATGAATTTTTCTGTATATATTTAAGCCTTTTAACATAAATTTGGAGCTTTTTTCACATAAATTTACAACTTCTCATTTGATACTTTTCTTGTTTTAATTTTCAAACATTAAACCTACAACTTTTTCACAGGAATCATGTTTATTCAGATTTTTTTTCCTCATATTTGACGTTTTTACACTTTCAGCTTCTTTCCTACAGTTTCTAATCTTTTTTCTTCTACATTTCAGACATTTTTCCCACGCCTTTTGTTCTCGTAAACGAGCGTTTTTTCCCCCCTTATTAGTCGTCCACGTCACACTGACCTCAGCGCCGTGTCGGGGTGGGCGTCCATGTGGGCGTCCAGGTCCAGTCTGGAGCTGCAGGTCTTGAAGCAGATGGGACAGGGCAGCAGCTCCTCCTCCGTCCCCTTGACTCCCGACGGCGGCGCCTCCTCCGCGGCCTCGTCCTCCACCACCTGAACATGCGAACGAGACGTCATCCCTCTGTACCAAACTCTCTCTCTCTCTTACACACACACACACCCCTGCTGAGCAGGTCCTGAACTTGGGGGGGGGGGGTGTCTATACCTTCTTGGTGGGTGGCTCCTCCACGTTCTCTTCCTCGGGGCTCTGCCTCCTCTTAACGGAGGGACGGCGGCGTTTGGTGGGCGACGGCGGGCTGACGGGGAGCAGGCCGCTGGCCGGGTCTTTCTCGTGGATCTTCATGTGTCTGAGAGACAAACGGGATGGTGAGGATAATGAACAACCAATTACAGAGCGGTTAGTCCTGACCGAGCATTCTGATTGGACCACAGGGGTTCCAGGAGTTTCTATATTCTCTGGTAAGGGCACTGGGAGGGAAGAAGACTTAATTTCCACAGTGAGGCGCCATTTCACTGCAAAAGATGAAATCTTAGTAAGAAAAAAATATGTTAAATCAAGGATATTCTTTTTTTGTCTGACAAGATATTGTAGTTTTTTTCTGGGAAAATATTACTGGTTGTAAGATATTTTTTGTTTTAAGCAGTTTAATCTGGTTTAAAGTTAAAAAAAATATGCCAATTGAGCAAGAAAATTTTACTTATCAAATTGTTTAAAACAAGTAAAAAAAATCCTGTCAGCCATAAAATAAGAACGATACCCTTAACATTCTTTTTCTTACCATCATTTCATTTTTTGCAGTGTTGAAAGATTTCACAATCCGGAGACGGTGCTGCTGACTTCTGGGTTCATGCTAACAGTTAGCCTGGCTAGCTGCATCATGCTAGGGTGTTCTGTTACTGGTTCCAGGCGACCGGTTCTGTCCCTCCGTCAGCAGGGAGCCTCCACCGGAACACAGGCACGCCGTTTTTGTTCAGCACCCTGCCTACAGAGGCTTGGCTTCGCCACCGACAACACTCACATCTGTTCCACTCCCGAGACTACCTCAACCAGCCGTTCCAGAGCCGGGGGGACGTTCCGTTCTGCACAACAGCAGTGAGCCATCGCACTCATCAAGCATTCCAGACTTTTGGTGTCAATTCTCGGTCAGTGTGAGTGCACCCTTACTTTAACAATAACCCCCCCATGTTTTCTTTGAAGATCCCAATATGTCAGCGAAGGACAGCAGTTCCCAGCTTTCCCACCTAATTACTGGGGCAGAACCAAATCTTGCTCAGCCCATCATCCATGGACGTACAACTACAGTTGTTGAATACAACCCACAGCTCTAGGTCAGACGCCCAAGGTGAACCTGTGTAGCGTTCGGTGACCCAGCTTTACTCGTTCCACAGTAACAGGGCAGAGGGAACGTTAACCTTGACCTTCTGACCCCAAACTCTTGCACAAATCATCCAATCACAGCCAAGTAGGAACATGCGCATCATCAGCATCTATCAAACCCTGGTAGCAAATTGCGGTAATGCACCTGTAAGCTGGTTGCCAACCACCCATCAAATCTAAAAGAAGAAGAAGTAGTTTTGAAATGAAACTGCCCCATGGGGGGGGGGGGGGGGTGATGAAACTGGTAGATCCCCAGGCCCCAGCTCTCAGTCTGGCACCAGTGTGGACCGTGGTGATTCACGTCAGACTGACCGAGTCACAGCAGCAGGTCCGGGGGGAGGGGGGAGGGGGGGCAAAGCTTAAGCTGGGCTGTTTTGTGGGTCTGTGTGTGTGTGTGTGTGTGGGGGGGGGGTGTAGTACGGGTGAGCAGGTTTCAGTCACCACGGTGCCATCGGTGAAATTCTGCAAAAAAAAAAAAAAAAAAATCACACACATTTAGCAGAAAAAAATGGAAAATTGATAAGAAAAAAGTGACAAATTTACACTAAAAACAGTAGCAAATTTATGAGGAAAAGTCCCAAATTTCTGTTTTTCTTGTAAAAATGTAACTTTTTCTTGCTAATGTTGGAACTTTCTCATCAATCTGCCACTTTTTTTTACTGTAATCTTGCAATATTTTCTCATAAACTTGTTATTTTTTTCTTTGTAAATTTGCTATTTTCTTGTAAATTTGAAACTGTCAAAAAATTTCAGCTTTTCTTCACTTTAAACTTACAACTTTTCCTCATAAATTTGGGACTTTTTTCTCTTAAATTTTCCACTTTTTTCCTCGTAAATGTGGGACTTTTCCTCATACATTTGCTTCCACTTTCTTTTGTACATTTCTCACCTTTTTTTAATTAAATTTTCACATTTTTTCCTCCTGAATTAGTGACTTTTTTGCAGTTTTGCCGACGGCACCGCTGTTCTGACACCTGCTCACGCGCACCACAGGTGAAGTCCATGTGGACAGAACTGCTGGCTGGGCAGCAGCGTTTTTCACAACTGTGAGCGCAAAACAACAGGAATTGAGAACCCAGCGTCTGTGCTCGTTACGGTCGGGCTGTGCAGCGCGTCGGTGGAAGTGTTACACCTGAGGTCACGTGGTGTCAGGAGCGTCGCGCCACAGGGATTCTGTCGTAGCCCCGACAAGCAGCAGGTGGCCCAAGACATCGGAGGTTTCTAGGTAAGACTAACGTCATGTGACCCCTCTACGACGCCCAGGGGTCGATACAGGAGGGGGCGGAGCTATGACGACAGTCCAGCAGGTGTTTAACTCCTCCAACAAGAGCTGGATGAAACAAACTAACCTCAGCTTATGTCTTTGTTTGGTGTCAGATTATGAAGTGATGATAATAAATTAATAAATGATGAAACTTCTGTTCCAGGATCGTTTTATGCACATTTTTCTAGAGTCAGACTAATGAAACCGGATCTTTCCTGACAGGATTGAGGAATCGGAGCAAGAAACAAAGAAGTTTAATGACAGCTGATGAGAATCAAGAGAAACACGAGGAGAACCCCCCACTACTCATCTTCTATAAATAGACCCCCACAGGCAGCCATCTAAAGGCCCATAAGAGGTCCAAGAACAGGAAACCGGTCATTAACCAATCAGAGAACAGGGGAGAGAGGAGAGGAGGCAGCCAACCAGAGAGCAGGAAGAAAAAACGCTGAGTCAGCTGACACACAATCCTGGAGAAACGATGAGTGTGTGTTTGTTACAAACAGCTGCTACACGCACACATGTGCACGCACGCACGTATACACACACACACACACACACACA
The DNA here is from genome assembly GCA_020510985.1 of Pholidichthys leucotaenia. NCBI lineage: Eukaryota > Metazoa > Chordata > Actinopteri > Cichliformes > Pholidichthyidae > Pholidichthys > Pholidichthys leucotaenia. Next base: position 242,503,153 of record CM035844.1, read on the forward strand.
CACACACACACACCAGACCAGACCAGAGCAGAGAGGAAATGAGGAGAAAGAGGAACGATAACGAAAGTAGAGCAAAAGTAGTTAAGTAAAAATTTTTTTTTTAAAAATCAACATTTACAGCAGCAAATTTAAGCAAGGAGGAAAATTTACTAATTTACAAAAAAAAAAAAAAGGCAAAATTGTGAATAAAATATTTCCCATTTATAATCACAAACTGGCAGATTTAATAACCTGACTTCAACATGATTCTCAACCGTTCAGCTAGTTTGTTTCACCATGCAGCGTCCAGGTCAAACCGTCCAATCATCACGTCACGAACACCTGTGGACAGGACCGGGCACAGGAACTGTCCTGGTCCCCGAGACTGGCTCCAGGTCCTGCAGCGGGAACACGGGTTACAGGAAAATCATCTAGGAATGAAATGTGCTGCACAGTCAGGTGCTGGTAGACGATCCAGCTGGGATCACAGACGTTTGAGGCATTAGTGGTAGCTAAGCTAGGCTAGCTAGCTTAGTTCAGCTAGCATGTCTGCTAGAGCTAGCCCAGCCAAACTATCACAAAGTAAGTCAGAATAATGCCCAAAAGTGAGACTTATGGTTGATTTTGGGTACGGGAGCAGATGGGAACATGGACGTCTGGTGTGGTGAGTCGAAGCTGTAGAGAGTAGCCATAAAACCATGGTCCATAAGCTAGGGTAATTAGCTGTGCCGACTGTGTTTGGTTTCAGGCATCGTTAAAATGGAGGGCACTCCATTCTCACATCACATAATGCTAATGAAGTGGCAGGGTTGTGGTTTTTCCAGACACCCCGAACTCAAACATTAAATCACTTCAGAAATCCGTTTGTTCCCTTCAAACCAAACCAAACTGAAACCTCAGAATGTGTGGATGCAAACATGAGCGTGTGTAAGTTGAGAAAACTTCCAGCCACACAGAGACGGTAACAATGAAGGAGACGGGCTGTGACATCATCACAGCTGTGACTGTGTCGCCTACAGTCATTCCTCACTGCCCACGTCTGCTCAGACCGCCACAGAGGACGGCATTCATCGGACGCTCTTCTGCCGCGTCTCACACCACAGAAACATCACCAAACAACGTCTCCATAACGGTGAACCAGCGGCAGCGCTGACAGTTTGTGTTTGTGCATCAGAGGCTAAAAGTTCAGGTTAATGTTCCACTCCTGCGCCGAGTGAAACGGGTCAGATGTTAATTGGCGTTAATGTTCACTCTCATTCTGTCTCACAGGGCTGCAGTTGTTCTGCAGGTCACTGATAAATAAATTGCTGGGCGTTGGTCTGCCACTGTTTACGATGGAGGGGGAGATGGGAGTTAAAGTGGTTGTCCCACTTCCTGTGGATGGGGGGGGGGTCACCCGTATCTGCTGTGGAGACGCACAAAGTCAACCATTCCTGGATTTAGAGAAGCTTAAGATGGAGGTAAAACAGCTGAGTCAGGACAATAAACTCGTCTGTCTGCATTAGTAGGAAACAAAAGAAAAATATTCAAGTCTTCCCTCATATTTGTAACTTTTCTTTTCTTGTAAATTTGATTTGTTCTCAGTATCAGTTCTGGGGCTTCAGATATCTGAGATCCATCCAGAACAAAGACAAGAATATTCCGTGTTCTCCTCTGACTTATCTTCATGTAGATGCAGAACGTTTGTTCTAATAAATCTGCTGTTGTTTCCTCCCATCAAAAACGCACATTTCCTCCAGATTTATTTGTTCATGTCAAAGCCACAGGCTGTCGGCGCCGAACCCCCGTCCTCATAAGAAACTGACCAGAACGTGGATGGTCTTCGCAGCATCTCGGTGAGGTCTTCGGGGGTGTATTAAGAAGCTCCTGGGCTCCTCATTATGGAGAGTTTTAAGCATTCTTTAGTTTTATTTTGTAGTCATGCTTATTCAGTTTCAGCTTATTTTAGTCAGTTTTATCAGATTTTATTATCATCAGTATTACAGTGGGGCAAAAAAGTATTTAGTCAGCCACCAATTGTGCAAGTTCTCCCACTTAAAAGATGAGAGAGGTCTCCAATTTTCATCATAGGTATACCTCAACTATGAGAGACAAAATGAGAAAAAAAAAATCCAGAAAATCACTTTTTTTTTTTTTGTTACTTATTTGTACCCGTAGGTAGACTTGGTTTGCAGTCTGGTGACAAGCCACCGGCTGCTGGTCGCTGCGTGTGCGAGCGCCCTAAACCTACATGTTTTTGGTGTGCGGGAGGAAACCGGAGAAATCCCGGAGTAAACCCGCGCAACACGGGAGAAAATGAGAAAAAAAAATCCAGAAAATCACATTGAAGGATTTTTAATGAATTAATTGGTAAATTCCTCGGTAAAATAAGTATTTGGTCACCTACAAACAAGCAAGATTTCTGACTCTCACAGACCTGTAACTTCTTCTTTAAGAAGAATTTACCAATTAATTCATTAAAAATCCTTCAATGTGATTTTCTGGATTTTTTTTCTCATTTTGTCTCTCATAGTTGAGGTATACCTATGATGAAAATTGGAGACCTCTCTCATCTTTTAAGTGGGAGAACTTGCACAATTGGTGGCTGACTAAATACTTTTTTGCCCCACTGTATGTTGTTTTTAATTCATTTTTATTGGTTTTATCTGTTTTTTTTAACCTTTATTTGTTTTACAATTGTCATTTTTATTTCTTATTCAACCATATTTTGATACTGAATGCAGGAGGGTCAGAGAGCTCCGTCGGTAATTCTCAAGGTCTGACCCGCAGACCCATGCGAACGTGGGCTCACTCCTCCGACACCCACCCAGCCGGGCTTGACGGGCGGTTTCTGCGCTCACCTGTGCATGTTCCCGTTGGTGGTGAACGTCTGTCCACAGATGCTGCATTTGTACGGCCTCTCTCCGCTGTGCACCAGCATGTGTCGGTCCAGGGACGACGCCGAGCTCAGGCACTTCCCACAGATGCTGCAGGAGTGGTCCGTCGCTCCGATGTCGGTGTTGTGCTGCGGCAGGACGGAGGACCAGTAAATACAGGAAGAACCGCAGCAGAGGTGAAACAATATCATGATATAATGCTGAGAAAACGGGTCTGGTTATTGTGCTCGACTACGTTGTTATTGCATCCCAGTAAATCACAATATTGTGAAAATTTAATGTTTTTGTGATATATGTATATATTTTTTTAAATTCCATGCACACTGAAATATTTCAAATCTTTTAACTTAATTTTGACCTATGGTTGTAGTTTTTGGAATTAAATGACGAATCACAATATTTTAATTTACTGAGACACGGCAGTGTAATGACGGCCTAAACATGAAAGACTTGACCACTTTTAGTTTTTAAAATATTAATTTTTCAAAAGTTGATCACACAAAAGTGGTGAAATGTTTTAAATTGTCATTTGTTATATGTAGGATGTGTTGAATAAAACACATTTATGTTAATCTTAAATGTTCTTAACACATTCTAGTCATAATATAGTTGTTATGTTTCAGTTATGATGTTAAAATTGATTCATGTTCATACACTTTAGTCATTTCTAGTTTTCCTTACATTTATCATAAATCCCACATCAAACTGTCACAAAAATAGCACATTATTATTGATAAAATATAGATATTTTCTTAATAATTTAACAGTTTATAATACTGTTGATTATTATTATTATTACACATTTAAATTTGCAACTTTCTGCCATGAATCTCCAGCTTTTTTTGGAAAATTAATTTTTTTGTCATAAAGTTCCAAACATTCTTTGTAGAAACACAAATTTTTCCTCATAAATCTGGAATTTGTGGTGGCCTCGTGGTAGAACATCCGCCCCACAGCCGGCAGATCATGGGTTCAAGCCCCGGCCGGCTCATACCAGAGAAAAATGCTACCTCCCGCCTTCTAGCTTGGTGCTCAGCATGTTAGAATGGGGGAAGGACAAAAGGCTGTTTGTGGCGGCGGCGCCCCCCCGACTCTAGACGTGACTGATGTCCTGACCTCATTTCCTTCTGTACATGATTGGCTGCATGGACTGAAGGACAATAAAGATGGCTCCTTCTTCTTCTTGTCATGCAAATTTCAGTTGTTTCCTTACATATTTGCACATTTATTGGTGCAAATTGTGACTTTATTAAGTTTTTGTGAATTTGTGTGATTTTTTTTAGAGGGATGAAAAGCAAATATCTGAATATCAATGTAACTAATGAACACTCAGAAAACAAAATATTTGAGGGCAGCCCTAATTATTCTTATTTTTATTATTAATAGTAATAATAATAAATTAAATAAATAATAACTTTGGTTATGAATTTCTGCTTTTCTACATATTTTGTTCTTTTCCTTATATTAAATCATTCAATTTTACTATTATAAAAGTTACATTTTTAATGACTAGTTATAATAATTATTGATAGGAATTTAAGGTATTTGTAAGTTACTGGTTCCCATTTGCATATTCTTAGTAATATAGCTAAACTTTCCAATGACTCCCACACACTGTAATCTCTGGTAATTCTTCTTCATTCTTCACATGGTTCATAAAGGTTTACCTGTCTCATGTGCATGGTCAGCTGGTGCTGCGTTTGACAGTTTTTCTCACACAGCGGACATATACAAGCTCCGCTGTCGTCTTTGGTGTCCTGGAGGGGGGGGGGGGGCAATCAAACATTAAAATCCATAATATGACAAAAACATGAAGCACAATCTGTGTCGATCCCACAGAGTTTATGAAAACTCGTCAGACGATATGATCCACAGACAATAAAAGATAAATACAAATTTAACAGTGAAAATGGATGATTAAAAAGAGATGCTTAAATCTGCATTTTATGTGATATCCAGCAGGGGGCAGCACACATTCATTATAACCATGTGACCGCTAGTTACTAGTTTGATGTTTGTTGTATTGAATAATATTTTTATAAAGTAGTGCATACCCGTAGAAACCAAGTATAAGCAAGTATTTGTGCACGGCCGTAGAAAGCAGGTGTAAGCAAGCATTTCTGCATGCCTGTAGAAAGTTACTGTTACCATGGCAAGAGTAACCATGCTGATGCCTGCCTTTGATCTTTGACGTCATTATTCATTCAGTGATGCCTGCCTTTGATCTTTGATGATGTGTCTGTCTGGCAACAGTAACCATGGTGAAACCTGCCTTTGATGTTTGCCGCCACCACTCGTTCAGTGATGCCTGCCTGTGACCTTTGATGATGTCATTGCAAGTCCTGTGATCGTGACACACATCCAAACAGTCATGTCTTCATACACCCAAACTGACAATGTCTTCCAGTAGCATACCCGTTCATGCCCACAGACACCAAGTATAAGCAAGTATTTCTGCATGCCCGCTGCTGAAGGGTCTCCTCCTGTCTCAGAAGGCTGTGTTGTTCACAGTCATGGCTGCGACATACTGCTCGAACCTCGGGTATTGCATCTTTGCAACATCTTTTCTGACGTGCAGGATTCTCCTCACTGTATTGCTCTCCATCTCATGGGTCTTCTTCTTCGTTCTGACCAGTGGTTGAGGGATCGGCGGCCCTATTATGTGTATCTGGCGTCATACAGACACCATGTTAGGGACATCAGAGGCGACTCGATACTATGCTGTCTATATGATGTCATGTAGACATCATGTAGACATCATAGGAACATCGTTGGCAATCCTATGGTGACATCATAGGAACATGGTAGGCAATCCTATGGTCTTGTAGCCAGTCCCATTGACTATATGATGGCATTGTGAGTCCTGTGTTGCCTGGTATCACTGGATCATCATAGGACATCATGCAGACATCATAGGCTGTCCTATGATCGTGACATACACACTGACAGATATCCTGAATTTATATAGAGTGATGATCGTTGACATAATGACGATAAACCACAGCCTTTCTGAGTGGCTCATACTTTAAGACTGACACTGCTAATATACAGATTTCATCGACCATCTTCCTTGGATATGTACCAGGAAATCAATGGATGACGCCACGGTAACCGTACTTCCGACTGTCAACAGTGTGATAGAAAAGCTAAATTTGCATCAAACATAAACATGTACCAGCCACAAGTCTGCGCTGGATGGACAAGCACAGTTTCTATTTTTGTTGCCCCCTGGTGGCTGGTTGCATTATGTGTCACAATTTTTCCTTTTCTGGGACACAAGAACTATGCAACCAAACCTACAGTATTTCTCAAAAATCCATGCAAAATAATTAAAGTGGTCCGTACAACAAAACAGTAATGCGTGTTAGCTCCATGATGATGGTGGAAGTTCCAGGTGATATCATGTAATATGTGGTGTAGAGTTGACATTAGTTAATAACTTAGCCTTCCTTTTGTCTCTAAATGTTACACGAGACTTTCAAGAGAATGTGTAAATGCTGAATATTGAAATAATGATAGCTACGCCCAAAATAAAATGAATAATAATGGTAACTATACCCCCATATAAAATAATAAAATGACTGCTACACCCACAAGTAAAATAAACAGGAAAATAATGATAACTATACCCAAATAAAAATAACAAAATACACTCAAAAATAAAATGATAGCTATACCCAAAAATAAAAGTGCTGCAAAATTACTGCAACAGCTGACATAAAATTCACATCCCACTGTTAATCCAACAGAAATTTCTATTCACCCCGCCAGACTGTACATAGATATGCTATACAATACTCCCCAGCTTAAGATGCCAGTTGCCTCCTGGTGGATGGCTGCATAATTACTTTGAGTATTTGAAAAGTATAACTGTTTCACAATTTTTTTTTTTACATCTAACAGTCACTGATAATGTGACATAATGCGACTGCAATGATCCCTAAAAATCAAAACGTAACATGTAGCTAAACAATGATGCTAGCCACTTGAGATGCCATCATTTACATGTACAGTGACCTTCTAGCATAGAGGCTATATCCTGTGCTAATTTTAAGAGTACTAGTGCATACCTGTGCATGCCCGTAGAAACCAAGTCTAAGCAAGTATTTCTGCATACCTGTAGAAAGCAGGTGTACGCAAGGCTGTAAGCAAGCACGTCAGCACTTGTTCAGTGATGCCTGCCTTTGATCTTTGATGATGTCATAGCGAGTCCTATGATCGTGAGTGATGCCTGCCTTTGATCACACACAGACACACAGATTTTCTTGAATCACTCCATCTATGATGTCTATATGACATCATATAGACATGTAGAGATCATAGGCGATCCTATGATCTTTTAGCGAGTTCTATGGTTGTGACAGAGATTTCTTGAATTATACTAGTGCATACCTGTGCATTCCTGTAGAAACCAAGTATGAGCAAGTATTTCTCCATTCCTGCCTTTGATCTTTGACATGGCTACCATGGCAACAGTAACCATGGTGATGCCTGCCTTTGATGTTTGACGTGGTTGCCATGGCAACAGTAACCCTGGTGAAACCTGCCTTTGATCTTTGATGTCACCACTCGCTCAGTGATGTCTGCCTTTGAACTTTGATGATGTCATAGCGAGTCCTATGATCGTTGATGATGTCACAGTGAGTCCTATGATCGTGACTGATGCCTGCTTTTGACCTCTGCCTTTGATCTTTGACATGGTTACCATGGCAACAGTAACCCTGGTGAAACCTGCCTTTGATCTTTGACGTCATCACTCGTTCACTGATGCCTGCCTTTGATCTTTGATGATGTCATATCGAGTCCTATGATTGTGCGTGATGGCTGTCTTTGATCTTTGATGATGTCATAGTGAGTCCTATGATCGTGAGTGATGCCTGCCTTTCATCTTTGACATGGTTACCATGGCAACACAAAGTCCTATGATTGTGACACACAGACATAGGCGGTCCTATGATCTTTGGCATCATAGGAACATCATAGGACATCATGCAGACATCATAGGAACATCATAGGTGCTTCCATGATCTTTTAGCAAGTTCTATGTTCGTGACAAGACACACGCAGACATAGGAACATCATAGGACATCATGTAGGAACATCATTGGCGGTCCTATGATCTTTTAACGAGTCCTATGACCATGACAGAGACAAGGAACATCATAGGACATCATGTAGACATCATAGGAACATCATAGGACATCACGTAGACATCATAGGAGGTCCCATGATCTTTTAGCAAGTCCTATGATCGTGACAGACACGCACAGACATAGGAACATCATAGGACATCATGTAGGAACATAGACGGTTCTATGATCTTTTAACGACTCCTATGATCGTGACAGACACACACAGATTTCTAGAATTATAGTGATGATATAGTGTGTCAGCTGCCCCCTAGTGGCTGGTTGCAGTATTACCTGTAGGACAATTTTTTTAAACTGGTTCAGAACTTCATCTTGTATCCAATATTGTTTGTGGAGAAACTGTGCGACTACTTAAGAAATATCGAAAAAAAAAATGATTGCAACAAACAAAAAACCTAGACATGTTAGCCACATGACAATGCTAGTTGCTAGTGATGCTATCATGTGCATACAGACTGTAGCAAAACAATCATCCCCCACTGTAATGGAAACTTTGGCTTAACATTGTAGTCTACAAGGTCTACAAAGTAGACAATATAAAAAAATACCCAATTCAATTCTCTCCAGAACAAATTTGTTTCCGTCACTTTGGAGGCTGGTTGTAAGCCTCCATTTTTTTTTTTTAACTACAATCATTACAACCAAACACACAACGGTGAAGAGTTTGTGACCGACAGCTCGTGTCCAGATGTGTTTCTGTCAGCAGCTTCAGTCTGACAAAATCAAATCAACAAAATCAAAATCAACAAATCTACCTACGGGTACAAATAAAGTAACCTGAACCTGACCAAGTGACCTGATGCTTCAATTCCAGCTGCAACTGAAACACAAACTTGTCTTTTGTCACTTTGTGGGGACCCCTTATATTCTGTACATCAGGGGTGCTCATTACGTCAATCGCGATCTACTGGTCGATCGCGGAGGTAGTACTGGTCGATCGCAGTTTGTACGACTGTTGACTGATTTCTGTACCTTTATCTTGTTCTCAATAAAGTTTGGGGAAAAAAAAAAACCTGGTCGATCGCAGCGTGACATTAAAAAAAATGTTTGTCAGCCTATCAAACATCCCGTCAATTGATTGACATACAAGGCAACCATTCAGATGACAACTGAATTTTGACCTTTAGGTCACCGCTCATGCGTAAACAACGGCGCTAAGCGCAGCAAAACTTACAAGCTAGTCAGCGAATTACCTCAGATTTTAAGCCCTTGCTAAAACATATGGTGATCGAAATGAGTCGGACTGTTCATGAAAAATACGACATCGACTTTCCGCCGAAAAGCCAGCTGAGAAAGAGAAAGGTGGAGGAACTAAAATCCCAGTTGTCCGGACAGCAGTCATTTTTCACTCAACAAACTTCAAAAGCGAAAGCCGCCACCGAAGCATCGTTCCGGGTGAGTCACGCCATCGTTAAAAACAATAAGTCCTTCCAAGACAGAGAGATGGTAAAAGAAGCATTCGTTGAAGCAGCTGACTCATTTTAATTTTAATTTAATTAAAATTAAAATGATTAATTAATTTAATTTAATTAAAATTAAAAAAAATTAATTTAATTTTAATTTTAATTATATGTTTTGCATTTTTGTAGTGTGTAGATCATTTTGACTTGGTTGTTTTATAAGTAGCTCGCATGCTGAAAAAGTGTGAGCACCCCTGCTGTAAATCTTTTCTTCTCTACTGCAGCTTTAACAAATGTGGTCTGCTCTGCACTCGTTCAGGGGGTATGCAGGGAAAACAATCTCCACCAACGACTGCACACATCCTCTTCCCTCTTCCCTTTTCCTGTCGAAGCCACAGGAAACCGTGATGCGACCTGGAATGCCTCGAATGACTGCGGTGACGAGGCAGAAAAATATGAAGACTGCACTTCCTGCTCTGGATGTAGAGGACGAAGCCACATAAACTGTGTTTTGTTGTGTTGTTGCTGTGTGTGTACCTGGTTGCGTCGTGCGTTTCGAGTGGGCGGGGCCCGCATGGCCGTGATCGACTTGCTGGGTGAAGGGCTAAAAGCAGAGAAGAAGAAAGAAAATATTTTGATACACTGGACAGCATGTATTTATCTGGACCAAGGGTCTGCAACCTGCGGATCTGGAGCCTCAAAAGGCCCATAAACTATGACAAAAATAAGCATTTAAAAATTTGCATATTCATGAGAAAAAAGTTATATTAGCTAATTTATTGGTTAAAAAAACTAAGTAAATGACAAACTGCAAATTTACAATTTAAAGGTTTTATGGATGATTTTTGAAATGGAAAGCATAACTAATTAATTAAAAAGAAAAAAGTAAAGCACCAAGAGTTTCACCGATTGGCCACAAGGTTCAGCAAAGACTAAACATGTTTCCACAGCAACAACTTCAGCTGCCTGTAATCACCTGGGTGACGGGGCGGTGGAGGAGTTGGCCGACGTGACTCCGCTCCCTCCTTCCCCGTCTCCTCTGCCATTGATGCTCCCCGCCGCTGACATCACTGCTGACATCATGGCATTGATGGAGGACAAGTCTCCTCCTCCTGCTCCACCTCGGTCTCCATTCTGGAGCTTTTCTCCTGTGTTCTCCGCCTCCATCCCTCCGTTGATCGCTCCTACAAAACAATAACCGATCATCTTGTACAGGGTTTCCATGGCAACAAGGAAATTGAATTTAAGACTTTTTTTTAAGGTCACGTGGTCAAATTTAAGGTATCACATCACAACTAGCCCTGTTCAATTATCTACCAGAACTGACATTTACCGAAAATTTTACCCTATTTTAAAGCTGACCTTCTCAAGGATCGATGGTTGAAGTTATTCAAGTACAAAAGGCCTGAAACTAGACCAAAACTGGCAACATAACGAGAAAAATGACAAATTTTGCAGGAAAAACATGCTAATTTATGAAAAAAGTCAAATATTCATGAGAAATAATATGCTTATGTATGAGGAAAAAAGTCAAATTTGTGAAAAAATGTAAATTTGAGGGAAAAAAGCTTTAGTTTGCAGAAAAACAGTCACAAACTTGAAATGAAAAAGGTTGTACATTATGAGAAAAACAGCTGATAATTTTAAAGAAAGTTGCCAATTTACTAGAAAAGGAAGGAAAAGATGTAAAGGAAAAAGATGGTAAGGTATGAGAAAAAAGTCAAAAGTTTACATGGAAAATGTTGCCAACTTGAAAAAAAAAAAGAAAAAAAAAGACCAAAACACGAGCATATTGGGGGGGGGGGGGGTGTCAAAAAGTCCCATGAAAAAAAATAGAAAAACTATTGTTAATTTACAAGAAAAAAAAAAAAAAACTCAAATATGAGAAAAACACCAGACTTGAGTAAAAAAAAAAGTTTGCACATTACAAGAAAAAAATCACTAATTAATATGAAAACATCTAATTTATTTCTTAATTTTACTTACCGTTAAAATGTGAAAACAGTAATTTAAATAAATTAAAATATAATATATTTATATTGTTTATTATATTATTATTATATCATATCCACCTTATTCCTGAAGGTGCTGCTGTAGAAACGATTATGGGCGCTCGTTTCCGGTTTTGGCTGAAGTCGTCTTAAATCAGTCAGCAAGAGTGGAGCAGCAGGGGCATTTAAAATAGCGTTTTTAAAAGTTTTTCTAATTCATTTTAATGTATAGTCCACAAACGTGTTTTGCACTCAATCCATCCATCTTCTACCACTTTCCCGGAGGTCCGGGTTGCAGAGGCAGCAGTTCAAGCAGAGAAGCCCAGACTTCCCTCTCCCCAGCCACCTGCTCCAGCTCTTCAGAGAGGATACCAAGGCGTTCCCAGACCAGCTGGGAGACATAGTCTCTCCACCGAGTCCTGGGTCTGCCCCGGGGTCTCCTCCCAGTGGGACGTGCCCGAAACACCTCAAGTGGGAGGCGTCCAGGAGGCATCCTGATCAGATGCTCAAACCACCTCAAATGACTCCTTTCAATGTGGAGGAGCAGCGGTTCTACTCTGAGCCTCTCCCAGATGACTGAGCTCCTCACCCTATCTCTGAGGGTGAGTCCAGCAATCCTACAAAGAAAGCTTGTTTCAGCCGCTTGTATCCGCAATCTCGTTCTTTTGGTCATTACCCAAAGCTCGTGACCATAAGTGAGGGTAGGAACATAGCTTAACCGGTAAATCGACAGCTTTGCCTTAGAGCTCAGCTCCCTCTTCACCAAACAGACCAGTACAACGTCTGCATCACTGCAGATGCTGCTCCAATCCGTCTGTCAATCTCTTGCTCCATTCTCCCCTCACTCACGAGTAAGAACCCGAGATACTTAAACTCCTCCACTTGGGGCAGGAGCCTGTCCCCAACCCGGAGAGGACAATCCACCTTTTTCTGGCTGAGGACCATGGACTCAGAGGTACTGATTCTTATCCCAGCCACTTCACACTCAGCAGCAAGCCATCCCAGTAAGACCTGTAGGTCATTGCTGGATGAAGCCAGCACGACAACATCAAGTGGCAGCTAATTTCAGCTCTTCTAATTTTTGTATTTTTGAATGTTTTGGCATAGTTCTGGTACTTGTTGCTGGTGTTCATGGTTGTGCCAGACTGTATAAATGGCAATGCGCAGGTGATGCCCTGAAAACTAACAAGGACCGTTGGTGTGATTGATGGTACAGACTCAAAAATACCAGGTATGTTTTCACTTGTATGAATGTCACAGATCTGACATTTATGGGTCACATATGTCACCAGATGCAAGGTTGCACGAAGTAAAATAATAAATAAAAAATGGGAACAGTTTGCTTCCTATGGCTTAATGATTTAAGAAAGATATCAAATAGTTTTGGGGGATTTTTGGCATTTATTGCACTGTCTTGGAACGATATGGACTTCAGCATGCTTTAGCATGCATTAATTTTTAAATTATCACAAAATATAGGTCAATAAAAGTCTGAACAATTGTCAGAAAATGTCTGTATGTGTTAAGTTAAATAACAAGCATTCATGGTATGACAGCAGCGTGAGCATTTTAATGTCTCACGCATGTAAAACAGACAGCTGTCTGTTTTACCCCGACATTAAAACAGCCAAGCACAGGGTTCTGGCTCTTTGTGGCTCTGACTAGATTCTACGTCTGCTCTGAGGTAAATCTGATTACGTCTAAAATCTTTTAACAAAATGCAACCGACTTTATTGCAGCGGAGATATTGATATACCTCAGATCTTTTATTTGTTTACAGCGTTAGCATCTTAGCAGCGGAGCTAACAAACGGAGCTACTGTCTGCCAGTAGCTCCGTTAAGCTAAACTCATCTGCCATCCCTCCATAGATGTGGCAAGTGGTATGATTATATTACTGTTTTTGAGGTGCAAAAGACCATGTTCCCGCATTTTTGATGCCGAAGTCATTGTTTTTTTAACAAGGAAGTGTCCCGTATCTGTGACAACCATACGTTCTAAACTACTACCGGAAGCTGCACCCATAATTCACGCAAGGCATCATGGGGCCTAGGAATAAGGGGTGTGTGTGTGTGTGTGTGTGTGTGTGTGTGTGTGTGAAGCGTTCTTTTGCAAAAACAGGTAAGTCCAGTTGAGTTAACAATGAGAAAACCCACTTTTTCATCTGTAGGTTTATAGGTGTTAGTATTTCCAAATCAGCTTCTAAGACATGGTCACTTGAAATGTGAGCATCTCAGACATAATAAAGCAAAAAAATCAAACATCAACTCATTACTTTTTGGCAATTTATTAGTACGGTTTTTTTTTTTGCAAAAATAGGTAAGTCCCGAAAGCCAAGCTATTTTGTCTGGAACATACTTGAATGTCTATAAGCATCAATGTAGTATGATTGACACACTGATTTAGGCAGATCCACTCAGGAAAATGGTACAACATACAGCCGTGGTACCCCTCTGTTAATGAAAGAAAAACCCACAATGGTCACAGAAATAACTTCAATCTGACAAAAGTGGTAATAAATAAAAATTCTATGAAAATTAACCAATGAAAATCAGACAACGCTTTTGAATTGTGGTTCAACAGAATTAATTTTAAAAAACAAACTCATGAAACAGGCCTGGACAAAAATGATGGTACCCTTAACTTAATATTTTGTTGCACAACCTTTTGAGGCAATCACTGCAATCAAACCATTTCTGTAACTGTCAATGAGACTTCTGCACCTCTCAGCAGGTATTTTGGCCCACTCCTCATGAGCAAACTGCTCCAGTTGTCTCAGGTTTGAAGGGTGCCTTCTCCAGACGGCATGTTTCAGCTCCTTCCACAGATGTTCAATAGGATTTAGATCAGGGCTTATAGAAGGCCACTTTAGAATAGTCCAATGTTTGGCTCTTAGCCATTCTTGGCTGTTTTTAGCTGTGTGTTTTGTGTCATTATCCTTTTGCAAGACCCATGACCTGCGACTGAGACCAAGCTGTCTGACACTGGGCAGCACATTTCTGTCTAGAATACCTTGATAGTCTTGAGATTTCATTGTACCCTGCACAGATTCAAGACACCCTGTGCCAGATGCAGCAAAGCAGCCCCAGAACATAGCAAAACCTCCTCCATGTTTCACAGTAGGGACAGTGTTCTTTTCTTGGTATGCTTCATTTTTGCATCTGTGAACACAGAGCTTATGTGCTTTGCCAAAAAGTTCCAGTTTTGTCTCGTCTGTCCATAGGACATTCTCCCAGAAGCTTTGTGGCTCGTCAACATGCAGTCTGGCAAATTCCAGTCTGGCTTTTTTATGATTTGTTTTCAACAGTGGTGTCCTCCTTGGTCGTCTCCCATGAAGTCCACTTTGGCTCAAACAACGACGGATGGTGCGATCTGACACTGATGTACCTTGACCTTGGAGTTCACCTTGAATGTGTTTAGAGGTTGTTCTGGGCTCTTTTGTTACCATTCGTATTATCCGTCTCTTCCATTTTTCATCGTTTCCTCCTGCGGCCACGTCCAGGGAGGTTGGCTATAGTCCCGTGGATCTTAAATTTCTGAATAATATGTGCAACTGTAGTCACAGGAACATCAAGCTGCTTGGAGATGGTCTTATAGCCTTTACCTTTAACATGCTTGTCTATAATTTTCTTTCTAATCTCCTGAGACAACTCTCTCCTTTGCTTTCTCTGGTCCATGTTTAGTGTGGTACACACCATGTCACCAAACAGCACAGTGACTACTTGTCACCCTTTAAATAGGCCGACTGACTGATTACAAGTTTGTAGACACCTGTGATGTTAATTAGAGGACACATCTTGGTTGAACATGTCCCTGTGGTCACATTATTTTCAATCTTTTCTAGGGGTACCATCATTTTTGTCCAGGCCTGTTTCATGAGTTTGTTTTTTAAAGTAATTCTGTTGAACCACAATTCAAAAGCATCGTCTGATTTTCATTGGTTAATTTTCATAGAATTTTTATTTATTACCACTTTTGTCAGATTCTAGTTACCTCCGCCAGGCCGAAAAGGCCAGGAGGAGGTAATGTTTTTGCCGGGGTTTGTCTGTTTGTCTGTCTGTCTGTCTGTTTGTCTGTTGGTTAGCAAGATAACTCAAAAAGTCTTGGACGGATTTCCATGAAACTTTCAGGCGTTGTTGGAAATGGTACAAGGAAGAACTGATTAAATTTTGGGGATGATCCGGATCACCGTCTGGATACAGGAATTTTTTAAAGCATTCTTTAACACTGTGACATACGGCTATTTTCAACATGTGCGCAGGCGCAATGGAGGGCGCTGGTCATCGTGTCTGACCAACATAAACTCCGCGTTCTTCAACGTTTTAGGCACAAAAGCACGCGGAAAACACTGGTGGGCTGGGCCCGCCACCGTGCCTGTGTTTGCGCGACGTTGCAAAAGCTGAGACGGGCAGCTGTCCGCCGCCGGATTATTTGGCAGAAATTCCCCGGCCAGCCATAGGCGCTGCGCAAAAACGAGCTGCTCGGCAGCGTGCTGTGTGCCTGTGTTTGCGCAATGCTGCAAAAGCTCAGACGGCCAGCTGTCCGCCGCTGGATTATTTGGCAGAAATTCCCCGGTCAGCCATAGTAGCTCCGCAAAAAAAAGCTCTCTGCCGGGGAAGTTTCCAAATCATCTTTGGCTGCGGAGCGCAACCCCAATAAAGATAAAGATTAGATGTACCACGAAGGTCGAGTGCAAGCAAGATGTTTGTGTCTGTGAACATTCCGTCTTTTGGCGAGTTGATACGTAACAATGTTTACAGTTTGATGAGAAGGTTGCTGCCATGTAACAATCATCTTATATCAGCAATTGTCAACTCGTCACTCACACTTCACTCCAGCATTTGGAAGTGGTGGCGTTCCATTTTATACTGAGTCCAATATTGTATGTTATTGTTGTTACAAGACCGCCAACTGTCTGCTGATCTGTATATACTTTTATTTATTTATTTATTTATTTTCTACTCCTTTTAGTTCTGCATTTAATATGAACCCTGAGTTTGAAATAAACGTTTGAATTTTGAATAAAACCCACGCCAACCCGTCTACCTAATTGGCATCCGTCAGTGAAGCCCTCAGTGCTGCTTTCAGTGATCTAAAACGCTCGCATAACCCATTGGCCTGTGGGTTGTACGCAGTTGTGTCATGACTTCTTTTGTTTTTTCTTTTGAATTCTTGGATGGAACATGGGTGGGCAATATAAGCTGCGGATTCAGCCATCACATATTTCGGATAACTTATGTTGAATTGTATAATCAGAGGAGCTATTGTCTAATTTGACCTTGTTGGATTTTATTACCCCCTTTGTTATATTATTCACTTTCTTTTAACCTGTACTCTTAATCTATTCAAAATAAAGATTAATTCATTCATTCATTCAATTGCAACGCCCCCAGCCTGGGAGTTTGCAGATGCAGGACATGGACACAACACCAACACTTCAGTTTATTACCTCTGCCAAGGAGGTAATGCTTTTACTACTGAACCACTAATCCTATCATTGTGAATCCAATTGCTACTCAGATGTTTTCATGGTCAAGGAATCTGACAACGTACACACAAACACTGTAAGGGGGGAACTGTGGCGCTTGGCGCCACAGTTCCTTGGCGGAGCTTGGCGGAGCTTGGAACAGCTCCAAGCGGAGCTTGGCGGAGGTCTGCGCTCTCCGAGTGCTTTTCTAGTTATTTCTGTGACCATTGTGGGTTTTTCTTTCATTAACAGAGGGTACCAACAATTTTGTCCACGTGTGTAGCTATAGGTGCATCTCACTAAATTAGAATATCATCAAAAAGTTTATTTATTTCAGTAATTCAATTCATAAAATGAAACTCATATTTTATATAGATTCATTACAGACAGAGTGATATATTTCAAGTGTTTATTTCTTTTAATTTTGATGGTTATGGCTTGCAGCTCATTAAAACCCAAAAATCAGTTTCTCAAAAATTAGAATATTACAAAAGATCAATTTTTAAAAAATTGATTTTTTTTAATAGAAATGTTGGCCAACTAAAAGTATTTCCATACACACACTCAATACTTGGTCAGGGCTCCTTTTGCATGAATTAATACTGCATCACTGTGGCATGGAGGCGATCAGCCTGTGTTACTGCTGAGGTGTTATGAAGGCCCAGGTTGCTTTGATACCAGCCTTCAGCTCATCTGTATTGTTGGGTCTGGTGTCTCTCATCTCCCTGCTGACGATACTTCATAGATTCTGGATGGGGTTTAGCTCAGGAGAGTTTGCTGGCCAGTAAAATATGGTGATACCATGGTCATTAAACCAGGCTTTGGTACTTTTTGCAGCAGTGTGGGCAGGTGCCATGTCTTGCTGGAAAAGGAAATCAGCTTCTCCATAAAGCTTGTCAGCAGAGGGAAGCATGAAGTGCTCTAAAATGTCCTGGTAGACAGCTGCATTGACTTTGGACTTGATAAAACGCAGTGGACTAACACCCGCAGATGACATGGCTCCCCAGATCAGGTGCTAAGTCCTGTCATTTGGAAATCAAGGTCCTAGAGTCTGGAGGAAGAGTGAACAGGCACGGAATCCAAGTTGCTTGAGGTCCAGTGTGAAGTTCCCACAGTTGATGATATGTGGAGGCATGCCATCTGCTGGTGTTTTTCCACTGTGTTTAATGAAGTCCAATGTCAGTGCAGCCATCAAACAGGAAATTTCAGAGCACTTCATGCTTCCCTCTGCTGACAAGCTTTGTGGAGATGCTGATTTCATTTTCCAGCAGGACATGGCACCTGCCCACACTGCCAAAAGTACAAATACCTGGTTTAATGACCATGGTATCACTGTGCTTGATTAGCCAGCAAACTCTCCTGACCTAAACCCCATAGAGAATCTATGGAGGATTGTCAAGAGGAAGATGAGAGACACCAGACCCAATAATGCAGACGAGCTGAAGGTCATTATCAAAGCAACCTGGACCTTCATAACACCTCAGCAGTAACAGGCTGATTGCCTCCATGCCACGCCACATTGATACAGTAATTAATCCAAAAGGAGCTCCGACCAAGTATTGAGTGGTACATGGACATACTTTTCAGTTGGCCAACATTTCTATTATTTTTTTTTTTTTAATTTATTCAAATTTTTGGAGAAATTGAATTTGAGGTTTTCATGAGCTATAAGCCATAACCATCAAAATTAAAATAAATAAACATTTGAAATATATCACTCTGTGTAGCTGTCACAGTGAAAAGGTTTATGTATCTTTGGTTCTTTTTCTGAAATAATGTTTGTTTATGGGTGTGTGCGCCAGTGTTGCGGACGTTAGCGGTGTCCTTTTCTCCGCCTTCAGTCCCTCCATATCGCGGCGTATATGCGCTCATGCTGCCGAGCTTGCGGGTGAGTCGGAGAGCTCGTGAAGGGGGCTCGTGCAGGCGTCTCGCCCCGCCTGTCAGCGCCATTGTGTGAGCGAGTATCCGGAGAGAGGACAGAGTGTTTTCCTGCAGGCAGCCGGACTGTTAAATGTCCTCCATGTTTGTGAGGAAACCAGCGGCGGACCTGGACCTGATATGGTGCAAAAATGGGTGGTAGGCATGCGCTGTTCACATGCCTGATTAAAAGAGTCACATGGCTGCTGGAGGCTGTCCATAATCAGATGCGGAGAGAAGACTTTGTTTGGGAAATTTGAGACATGACTAACAACTCCTAAATTCTAGGCAGAAGGCGCACACAGTATGTGATTATTTTTGTTTATGAACATTTGTTAAGTGTTATAATTCATTTGTATTCGTGTTTCTTATGTCTGTATTTTTAGTTTTTCCACGGTGTTTAAGGGCGAAGATTTGCTGTGGCAAAATAAACAAAAAACTTGTCAACATCAGTTGGAGCGTGGTTTTCTGACCTAGAAGACGACTTTGGGAGCGGTTACACTCTGTGTGAAATGAATCTATATATGAGTTTCACTTTTTGAATTGAATTACTAAAATAAATCAACTTTTTGATGACATTCTAATTTACTGAGATGCACCTGTATAATAAAGCTATAATTCAAGATTCAAGATGCAAAGATTTTATTGCTAATACTACTATACGCACAGGACATACAGGAGAACTGAAATGGCGTTTCTCTCTCTCTACATTGGTGTGTACAGTATAAAAAGAAAAGGAATAAGGCTGGAAAAAAGAAACTCCTTCCCCATATAGTGAACTATATAGTGAATGCAGCCAACGGAGCAGAGAGAGGAGAGCTTCACATCACAACAGAAACTACCTGAAGGTATTTATATTTAATAATTCAGCAAAAACAATTTGATTTAATACATATTTACTACAAATTACATGCAGGTATTCATTTTTTTTACCACTGTTAGTCTAACATTTTACTGTCTCACGTGATGACATCATTAACCGTGCCACGAAAACAAGCCCAGTAGTGTCTGAAAGTGGTTCATTTTATTGTTCTATTGAGTTTACTGTATAGTCCATTATATCTAAATTCATTATATAGCGAGTAGGGACTGAGTGAGTGAACATTCCGAACACAACCAGGGAAATCAGTCAGAGCGAACAGACCAGGAAGGCAGCCAAGATGAGTCACGTGACCCAAATACCAAGCACTGATTTGCCCTGTGGAGTTATTTGCTTTTGTAAAAAAAAAACAAAAAAAAAAACACTCCCAACATTTATCGGTTTTTGAAAAAAAAAAACAAAAAAAAAAAACAAACATGAATTTGTAGTGTCTATAACATTGGACATATCGGATTTTAAGACAAAACAATTTGAACTTCTACAAGTAGGTAATGTTAACAGCTGTTTGATGTAAAGAGGGAAATTTACATGGAAGTGGCGTTTATCGGTTTTTGCAAACAAACTCTTCGTATATAGAGTTATATAGTAACATATATATATTATTATTGTCCCCTCATGGATCGTCACCTTATCGTGGTGGGGGGGTTTGCATGCCCTCGTGATCCCAGTAGCGATGTCGTTCAGGGCAATTTACCTCTGGTAGGGTCA
Source organism: Pholidichthys leucotaenia (assembly GCA_020510985.1). NCBI lineage: Eukaryota > Metazoa > Chordata > Actinopteri > Cichliformes > Pholidichthyidae > Pholidichthys > Pholidichthys leucotaenia. Next base: position 242,523,519 of record CM035844.1, read on the forward strand.
CCAAAGATAACACTGGTCCTGGGTGAAGAGCCAGACTAAAAACGACCCAAAAGACGCTCATGATGAATGCTTGAACAAAGATTCAGTGTACCCCACCCGGTATGGGGTTACCGGGGCCCCAGCCTGGAGCCAAGCTGGGGGAAGGGCTCGATGGCTAGCGTCTGGTGGCCAGGTTTCTGTCCATGGGACCTGGCCAGGCTCAGCCCAAAGCAGTTACTTGGGTCCGCCCTCCAGTGGGCTCGCCACCTGCAGGAGGTACCATGGGGGTCCGGTGCTATGTGGATCGGGTAGCGGTCGAAGGCAGAGACCTTGGCGGTCTGATCCCAGGCTTCCTAAACTGGCTTTTGGGACATGGGATGTCACCTATCTGGTGGGGAAGGAGCCTGAGCTGGTGCATGAGGTTGAGAGATGCCAGCTAGATATAGTCGGCCTCACCTCAACACACAACTCTGGTTCCGGAACCAGTCTCCTGGAGAGGGGCTGGAGCTTGGCCTACTCTGGAGTTGCCCCAGGCAAGAGGCGGCGAGCAGGAGCGGATATTCTTGTATCCCCCCCCACCTTGCGGACTCTATATTGGAGTTTTCCCTGGTGAATGAAAGGGTTGTTTCCCTGTGCCTTCGGGTTGGGAAACGGGTCCTGACCATCACTTGTGCCTATGCTCCAAATGATGGTTCAGACTACCAACCCTTTTTGGAGTTTCTGACTGGGGTGCTGGAGAGTGCTCCTCTTGGAGACTCCATTGTCCTACTGGGGGACTTCAATGCGCACGTGGGCATTGACAGTGAAACCTGGAGGGGGGTGATTGGGAGGAACGGCCTGCCTGATCTGAACCCGAGTGGTGTTCATTTATTGGACTTCTGTACTAACCACAGTTTGTCCGTCATGAACACCATCTTCAAGCATAAGGGTGTCCATATGTGCACCTGGCACCAGGACACTCTAGGTCACAGGTCGATGACTGATTTTATTATCGTGTCATCAGACCTGCAACTGTATGTCTTGGACACTCGGGTAAAGAGAGTTGCAGAGCTGTCAACTGATCACCACCTGGTGGTGAGTTGGATCCGATGGCAAGGGAGGATGCCATTCAGACCTGGTAGACCCAAACGTATAGTGAGGGTGTGCTGGGAACGTCTGGCTGAGGCCCCTGTCCAGAACGTCTTTAACTCCCACCTCCAGAAGAACTTCAACCACATTCTGAGGGAGTCTGGAGACATGGAGTCTGAATGGGCCATGTTCTCCACCTCCATTGTTGAAGCAGCCGTGCAGAGCTGTGGCCACAAGGTTGTCAGTGGCAATCCCCGAACCAAGTGGTGGACACCAGCGGTGAGGGGGCCAATAAGCTGAAGAAGGAGTCCTATCGAGCTTGGTTGGCTTCTGGGACTCCCAAAGCAGCTGAGGTGTACCGGCCAAGTGAAGTGCAGCTCGGGTGGTTGCTGAAGCAAAAACCCGGGTATGGGAGGAGTTTGGTGAGGCCATGGAACAAGACTTTCGGTCAGCCTCGAAGACATTCTGGTAAACTGTCCGGCGGCTCAGGAGGGGGAAGCAGCTCCCTGTCCACACTGTGTATGGTGTGGATGGGGCACTGCTGACTTCGACTGAGGATATCATCAGGTGGTGGAAGGAATACTTTGAGGATCTCCTCAATTCCACTGACACACCTTCCACAGAGGAAGCAGGGCTTGTTGACGAGGGGGACGACTTGCCCATCACAGGGGCTGAGGTTGCCAAGGTGGTTAAAAAACCCCTTGGTGGCTGGACCCCAGGGGTGGACGAGATTCACCCTGAGTACCTCAAGGTCCTGAATGTTGTAGGGCTGTCATGGTTGACACGCCTCTGCAACATTGCGTGGAGGCTGGGGGCAGTGCCTTTGACATGGCAAACCGGGGTGGTGGTTCCTCTCTTCAAAAAAGGGGGCCGGAGGGTGTGCTCCAACTTTAGAAGGATCACACTCCCCAGCCTCCCTGGGAAGGTCTATGCCAAGGTACTGGAGAGGAGAGTCCGGCCGCTGGTTGAACCTCGGATTCAGGAGGAGCAATGTGGTTTTCGTCCTGGCCGTGGCACATCGGACCAGCTCTTTACCCTCTCGAGAATCCTCGAGGGTTGGTGGGAGTTTGCCCAACCAATTTACATGTGTTTTGTGGACTTGGAGAAGGCATTCAACTGCGTCCCTCATGGTTTTTTTGTGGGGGGTGCTTTGGGAGTATGGGGTATTGGGATTGTTGTTACAAGCTATCTGGTCTCTATTCGACCGTTGTGAGAATTTGGTTCGTATTGCCAACATTTGGTTGGACTCATTCCCAGTGAGAGTTGGACTCTGCCAGGGCTGCCCTTTGTTACTGATCCTCTTCACAATTTTTATGGACAGGATTTCTAGGCACAACCAGGGAACAGAGGGTGTCATGCTTGGTGACCACAGGATCTCATCTCTGTTGTTTGCAGATGATGCTGTCCTCCTGGCTTCATCCAGCAATGACCTACAGGTCCTACTGGGACGGTTAGCTACTGGGTGTGAAGCGGCTGGGATGAGAATCTGCACCTCCAAGTCCGAGTCCATGGTCTTCAGCCGAAAAAAGGTGGATTTTCCTTTCTGGGTTGGGGACAGGCTCTTGCCCCAAGTGGAGGAGTTTAAGTATCTTGGGCTCTTATTCACGAGTGAGGGGAGAATGGAGTGAGAGATTGACAGATGGATCGGAGCAGCATCTGCAGTGATGCGGATGTTGTACCGGTCTGTTGTGGTGAAGAAGGAGCTGAGCTCTAAGGCAAAGCTGTCAATTTACCAGTCAATCTACATTCCTACCTTCACCTATGGTCACGAGCTTTGGGTAATGACCGAAAGAACAAGATCTCGGATACAAGCGGCTGAAATGAGCTTTCTTTGTAGGATTGCTGGACTCACCCTCAGAGATAGGGTGAGGAGCTCAGTCATTCGGGAGAGGCTCACAGTAGAACCGCTGCTCCTCCACATTGAAAGGAGTCAGCTGAGGTGGTTTGGGCATCTGATCTGGATGCCTCCCACTTGAGGTGTTTTGGGCACGTCCCACTGGGAGGAGACCCTGGGGTAGACCTAGGACACGCTGGAGAGACTGTGTCTCCCAGCTGGTCTGGGGAGAGGGAAGTCTGGACTTTTCTGCTTGAACTGCTGCCTCCGCAACCCGGACCTCCGGGAAAGTGGTAGAAGATGGATGGATGGATATTATTATTATTAGTTTATTATTATTATTATTATATTTATATTATTTAATATAATAATATAAATAATAATAAATAAAATACCAAATAAATGCAAGAAAACAGCTGCCATGTTTATTGTGGTATTTTTAGGACTTGAAAATTTGAATAAACAAATTAAGGCTATTTAAGGATCTGCAGACACCCAGAACTTAATAAATTATTCTAAATCCCAGTTTTATTTGCTCCGTACCTTTAAGGTTGTGTGTTTTCTCCTCCTCTAGCTCCGCCTCCTTCTCTTTTAGCTCAGCTCTGGCTCCACCCCCTTTTTGCAAGTCCTCCATGGCATTTTCCATAACTGCTGGAACAAAAATAAAGAAGAAACACACCATTTTATTCAAGTTTGTGCCTTGTTTTTTTTGTTGAAATTAAATTGGTGGAGTTTAGTTTCTTGCAAATCAGTGAAGTTATTTCTGATGTCCAATAACAAGATTTTCTTAGAAATTTACAAGCTTTTTCTCATAAATCTGCAGCTTTCTTTCTTACAAATTTATCCTTTATTCTTAAATTTTTAGGACAGTCCTAAACTCAGGTTTTGGTCTCTATAACCTGCATCATCACCAGTGTTTTTCACAAATGTGACTTTTCCTTTAATTTTGCCACTTTTTCCTTTTATTTGTTCCTCAAATTTACAGCTTTTGAGATTTTTTTCTGATAAATATAAAAAAATCAAAAGCAGACCCTCAAATCGACATAATTTTACCAGTTTTAGTGATTTTTCTTTTTTCTCTCCCCTGTGTGCATCCTCATGTACTGTATGTCTATATATTATATATGAGGACTTAAATAATGGCTTTATTAAACTTTGTATTAAATAGCAGTGCTTTGTGGAAGCTATTAATGGAGCAGCAATCTGGTACAAGCTGATATTTACTGTATTCAATGAGTCTCTCCATCCAGAGCGCAGCAGCACATCTGTTTTCCCTTGGATTTTTATCCTGATAAAAACTCATTCTTACAAAAAAAATAGCCAATATAAAAGGCAAACTAAAGTTGCTCTGGTTCTTGAGGCTTCTTTAGTTTTCTGTTAAAGTGCCAGGGAGCTGCAGGTTGGAGACCCTTAGTTTAAAGTTCTCACAGTCTGGGAGGGGGAGGAAGGATGATGATGATGATGATGATGATGATGATGATCAAGGCTAATTACTACTTCCTGATTGGCGACCCCCAGAGTCGAACACTTCCTGCTGCCGCAACACCTCAGGCCCATCTGTGACTGACAGTTTAAGCTAAAATAAAATTAAAGTATTCAACCTGCGGCTCTGGAGCCACATGGGGCCGGCGGCTCCTCGGGGTCTGACCAAAAAAAACACAAAGATTTGAGGGGGGAAAACTAACAAATTAAATTTAAAAAATGACAAAATGACAACACACTGGTTGCAAAACATTACGGGAAAAATGTCCTAAATTTTGAAAAAAAAAAAAAAGAATTAAGCAAATTTATGAGGAAAAAAAGTCAAAAATGTACACAGAAAATTGAGAAAAGGTTGCAAATCCATGTTAGAAGTGCTGCATGTTTATAAATCTTTATATTTAATGGTTTTGCACGAAACATTTTCACTAAATTTTTCTGATTTTGTTTTGATTCACAGCTTTTTTTTTCCTGACATATAAATTAACTGTAATAAATCTGCTTTTTTAGAAATATTTTTTTCTTTACTTACAAAGTCACTAAATTTGAGAATAAAGTCACAAATTAATGAGAAAAAGTTGCAACTTTTTTTTTACTTTGTGTTAAAATGCATCTTCAAGGATAATTAATTAAAACCTTAAATTTGCAAATATAATCTATTCTGTAAGAAACGCTGTAATGTTTGGTGATTTTTAAAGGAAAGTTCTAAAAACCAGGTTGAACTGACTGGAACATGAACGCAGCTTCATCCGACTTCAACAGAAACTAAGGGAGGAATTAACACAAGAGAAGAAGGAGGAGGAGGAAGTGAGGAGAAAAGATGAGCGGCGGCGGCGGAGGAGTGACTGCTGACAACTGGACGAGCGTTTCCACTGACCTCTGCGTGTGTCGCTGCTATGACATGACACACAGCAGGTGCACGCACACACACAATCAGATGCTCTGATTGGCCGATGGCAGTGCCTCAGCAAGCATTTTTTACAGCCGGCAGAAACGAACGGCAACAGATGGCTGCGAGAGGAGAGCAGAGAGGAGAGATTGGGTTTGATGGAGGAGGAAGAGGAGGAGGACGAGGAGGGGGGCGCTGTTGTCCCGGAGCTGAGGGTGCAGCGGCGCGTACGTGCACGCCGAGCATGAACACACGCCGTGAACCTCTGTGTGTGTGATAGCTGATGTTACTGCAACTGTTGCTGGCCATCACTCACGCTCCCACCACCCTCACACATCTGTGCCCCGACAGCATACATACGTCTGCCCTACGTCTGCCCAACGTACAAAGTCTGACGTTGGCAAGCCACTGGCTAGACCGGGGGTCTGCAACCTGTGGCTCTTTAAGCCCACAACAAAAAGATTTCACTGACAAGAGGGGACAGGTTTGTAAATTTGTTTGAAAAATAACAGATTTAAACTGAAAATTTAGGCCAAAAATTCTCACAAATTTAGAAACAAGTATTTGGAAAACGTCACAATAAATTTGCAAGGAATCGTAATAAATTTTTGGAAAACAAATAGATGTGCAGGAAAAGTCGTGATTTTGTGAAAATAATCGAACGAATTTACGTGAAAAGTGCTGCGAATTTGCCTGAAAAAGGTAACAAATTTACAAGGGAGAATAGAACAAATTTATTAGAAAAGCAGGAAATCTATGCTAAAAATATAACAATTTTAAAGAAAAAAGATGGAATTTTATGAGAAAAATGTACCTCTTTTTTTTGGAAATGCCCTTGCAAATTTACAAGAAAAAAAATCACAAAATTTAAAATCCAAAATAAAACCCACACAAATTTACTGCAAACATTGAATTTTACAAGAAAAAATGTCACAAATTTATGTGGAAATAGGCTGCCATTTTACCTGAAAAAGCAACAGATTTTCAAAGGAAAATGTGACAAATTTATCCAGAAAATGTCTGCCTGACAAATTCTGGGAAAAGCCTTAACAAACGTCCTAATCTTGATGGTGTCAGACCAGTTTGTGCTGGTGATGTTGCTCTGGACCTTAGTTCCTGGGCTCAGACCTTCTGTGGCTCCACGTAGATTTTGCTGGCCAGAAATCTCTCAGGATGGCTCTTTAGGTCGTACAGGTTGCCGACCCCTGGGCTAGACGTACGACTCTACCTCCTGAGCCACTGCTGGGTAGAGCAGTGGCTCAGGAGTGGCTTTTCTTTATTGCTTGGCAATAAAGAAAAGCTTTATTGCCAAGCATGTTAAAAACATACAAGGAATTTGACTTGACATTGGCGCGCTAATGTAAGCGCATCACAATGACAAGGCAGCCATAACAAGGCGCCTCATCAAAACAGTGGGGGATAAGAGGGGAAGAGGGAGGGAATGACACATTGGGCAGAGAGAAAAAAAACATCGTTATCAAAATACAGAGGGTTAGCGGTTTGAATCCCACTCTCCACAGCCATCCTGCCGTTGTGTGCCTGGGCAAGACCCTTTACCCACCTTGCCTCCAGTGTCCATGACACTGGGTATGAATGTGTATAAATGTTCGGTGGTGGTCAGAGAGGCCGTTGGCAAGGATTGGCAGTCAGGTTTCCGTCAGTCTGCCTCAGGGCAGCTGTGGCTACAGAGGTAGCTTACCACGACCAGTGTCTGTCTGTGGAGTGAACAAATAATGGACTCACTGCAAAGCGCTTTGGGTAGCTTGAAAGGTGCTATATAAACCGAAGTGGTGGCTCAGTTGGTAGAGCATCCGCCCCACACTCGGGAGGCAGGGGTTCAAATCCCGGCCGGGTCATGCCGAAGACCATATAAAAGCGGAACTTCTTGCCGTCCAGCTTGGTGCTCAGCAATAACGGAATGGAGGGAGGGAAATTTGTGGCGGCGCCTTGCATGGCAGCGGGCCTCTGATTCTACACTTGGGGTGTGTGTGATTAACACAGTAGATAGGTAAAACACAATCTCGCTCTACTGTACATGATTGGTTGTACAGTTGAATGACAATAAAGGGTGATTTAAATGCAATCCATTATTATTATTATTATTCAAAAAACAAGAAATGTGGAAAATTTTCATGTTTAAGAACCTGGAAAAAATTATATTTTCATATTTTTTATTCAAGAAGGGTGCACAGACAATTAGCTGACTATCAAATTAGTTGTCGAGTAGTTTTCTGTTGACTGGCGAGTCAATTAGTCAACTAATGTGATGAAAATTTCACCAAAATCGATCCAGTTTCTGCGTAATCCTGCTAACAGACAAACCACAATAATCACATATCCTAATCCAGATTATGATGATCAAGTTGCACAAAGTCGTAAATTAACAAGAAAGCAAACTTATGAGCAGGCAGGGTTTTGTTTTTTGTTTTTGCCTTATAATTCATCGGCTTTACTTTCACTTTAAGGCTCAGTTAAAAGAAAACTGTTTTTTCATTCATTATAACAAAATCTTCCGTTTCCTGTCAGGTCACGCTAAAGTCGTTGATTTCACGACCCGAACCTCCTACTGTGCTGCACCTGTGAGACGATGTAAGACGGTGACAGATGGGCATTAAAAACGGAGATGATGGAGGGAAGACGAGCAGAGGAAACGTCTCACTTCCCCTGAAACATAAATCAAACCGCCCGTCGCCTTTCATCGGGGCAGAAAATAGAGAGTATGAGAGCAGCACGGCACTTGTGTGTCAAATGTGTTATTTTATGCTTTATTAACCATAACTTACTGTATAGTCACTTCTGTCTCATGCAGTTTGTCTGTTTTTTAACTGAGCATCTAAAACTAGTAATCTTTAACTTTGTGTTATTATCTCACTAGCATCCTTTAGCAGATTTAGCGCTACAGCTAACAAGTGTATGTTTAGCTAGCAGGCTAACAGACCAATCACCCTTAAAAAATAAGAATAAATGCTTACAACAATACAAAAAATTCTAGTTTTGTTAAACCTGGAAATTGTAGTGTTGAACTCATAAAGAACAAAAACTTTTAGCAGCAAGTTACACTGCATAGCACTAAAAACAAGCTTAGCTATTTTAGCTAACATCCAACAGTTACTTCCAACCAAGCGATTTGATTGGACAATAGGGATTCCAGGAGTTACTAAAATCCACGATAATTGCACTCTAGTTTCGCCAGATGTGTATCACTCCGCTTCAAAGGTGTTCTAGTATCCGTTAATTACTAACTGTTCTTTACTGTCGACTCCTGGTCGACACTTTAAGGCAACATTAATGGAATAAGACAAAACGGTGGACATTTTTCCAAATATAACATCTGAGTTAAATTGCGAATGGTCATCAGAAGAGGGGGCGGAGAAAGGAAGAAACCAGGCTATTTCCATGGAAACCTCCTGGTGTACAAGAATTTCATCAGATGACCTGGACAATCTGGAGAAAAGTAAAAACAAGGATAACACGGTAAAATCACAATACTTTGGTGGTAATGGACTCTTTGTTTCATCTGAAAATGCCAAGAAAAGCAAGCAAAGTGTGCCAAAGAAATCGCTAGCATGCTAACTACGAGCCATCGGCTAGCTTCTGGTGTTCTGCCCCACGGTTTGATCTCCGGTCTTCTGCAGTATGAGTCAACAGATATACAGTATGTTTTATAAACATTATTACTTTTGCACTCCCGGCATCCCGGCCGAGTCATACCAAAGACCATATAAAAATGTACTTTCTGCCTTCTAGCGTGGTGCTCCGCATAATGGAACGGGGAAAGTAAAGTTACGCACAGAGCTACCAGAGGACTGACCCCCCGCTGTAGCTTTCACTACTTACAGTAGCTGTGTGGCCTAGGGTCAGAGAAACGGAGATAGGCACTGCCCCATACACCAACATGGTGTGAAGGGAATTAACTAATTAACTATTACTTTTGCACTTGACTATATTTAACTTATTTACATGTGTGTGAAATGACAATAGACATCTTCATGCTGATTGAGATGTTTAGTAACAGTTATTGGCTACATTTAGAAGGGACGATTTTTTTTCTCAGCTGTGCAAAATAACTGGCTAAACAAACAAAACATAATATTTTGTCCAGTATTGCTGTCATTTAATAAGCTGCGCTTGCGGAACTGTTGTATAAAAAAATACTACACTCGAGGTTGTTATGGCATCCAGATTATAGTAACTACAGCTGTGATACCAAACTCATCATCATCATCAAAGCAGTCTGTCGGGGGCGACAATGACTGTTCATTTAGGTCTGATTAGATTCCTGCACGCAGCCCTCTCCTTCACCTTCCACTGCCAGTAACCCCTTGACCTTATTAACCCAGGCGACGTCCAAGCCAGTATGAGCTGCTTTCTGACTGACCATTTCATGAAACTGCTTGCAAAGTATTTCAGTACTGCTAGCTTTTGCTGGACCAGTGGCACATTTTTAGCAGACAGAGGTATTATCAGTGGCAAGGACAGGCCAAGACAAACTGACTCCAGTATCTGTTGAAGTGACTGACCAGATGATAGGTTTGTTTATCTCTGCTCTTTGTGTAGTGCATGTCACGATGCACCGACTGGCAAAAGTCCAAACTCACTCTCATGTAACACTGCTTAATTATAAACTAACTTTTGCGTTTAGCACCATTATCCTCAGATGTTATATGAAGATAATGAATATTCACTGAGTATGTTGATATTTTCCCTGTGTTAATAACTGAACTACCAAAGAAGTATCTTTTAGAGGCTCTGGTACAATAACTTGCACCTACATAGTACAGTGTATGCCTGCTAATGTGCTAATCAATATTTAATATTATTCCTCAAGGTTAAAAAGGGAAGCAAATAAACACTGTATAACAACATTTTTTTTTTGCACTTCATACTAAATACCTATTATTACCTCCGCCAAGGAGGTAATGTTTTTACTGGGGTTTGTCTGTCTGTCTGTCTGTTACCAACATAACTCAAAAAGTTATGAATGGATTTTGATGAAATTTTCAGGAAAGATGTGTAATGGCACGGGGAACAGATGATTAGATTTTGGTGATGATCTGAGAGTGCATACCTCCACCAAGGGCTTTGTTTGTATTTGTGCAGCAGGATTACACAAAACTACTGGATGGATTTGGATGAAATTTTCACCAGAGGTGGTTCTTGGGCTAGACAGGAACCCATTATATTTTGGTGATGATCTGAGAATGCATACCTCAGCCAAGGCTCTTATCTTCTCACAGTGTATTAGCAACAATACTCCAAAACTGATGGACACACTTTGATGCCATTTTCACCACAAGTGGCTATAGGCCTACACACAAAACCCATTACATTTTGGAGGTGATCCATGACAAACTGAAGGAGCCTTGGTGGAGGTATGCGCTCTATGAGTGCTTTTCTAGTATTCTAAATGCCATTAACTTTAACTACAATGTTAGCCTAACCATGTCGATTAGCACTATTATCCACAGATGATATCACATAAATGTAATAATTTTTCACATTTTAGTATTCATCTTTTGTGTCCTATGTGTTTGTAAATTAATTAATAAGCAAACTGAAATCCTTCAGAAACTCTTGCACCTAAGCTAGCATATGTACAGTGTGACATATACACTACTCACAAAAAGTTAGGGATAGTCCGCTTTTGGGTGAAATTTCAGGATGCACCTAAAATGCACTATAACCTTTACAAGTGAACTTAATTTGACCTTCTCTAAGCTTTTAGCTTTTGAATGCACGTGTCCAACTATTCAATGTTTCAGTACTTTCTGCATAACTTGCTGTTCTCTAACAAGGTGCTTAACGGCAAAATTCACAACAGGCGTTTGATCCATGAATCGACCAATAAATTTTCTGGTTCAATTAGAATTGTTATTTAAACAGTCCTCTTCATCATGCTGTTCACATTTTGACATCATGAGACCAAGACGACATCTAACAATTGATCAACAGTACCTCACTATTGCGAGGCTTCAAACAGGATGTTCTCAGAGGGAAGTGGCCACTGAGTTTAGAGTGTCACAGAGTGTCATCAGCAGGTTGCAACAGAGATACAGAGAGACTGGAAGAGTCACAGAAAGGCATTGAAGTGGACGTCCTTTGGCCACATCCCACACTGATGACCTCTTCATTGTGAACAATGCCCTGCGGAACCGGATGATGAATGCTACTCAACTCCAGGCACAGTAAAGGGAGGTGAGAGACACCCAAGTGTCACATCAGACCATTCAAAACCATCTACATCAGCATGGTCTGTGTGCTAGATGACCTGCAAGGATACCTGACCACACCGCCAGGCACAGGCATCATCGTCTTGCAAGGGCTACAGAGCATTTACGCTGGACCAGCATAATGCCAGCGTAAACCAGCGTTCAATGCCAAGGGACCAGTGGGCCTCAGTGCTGCTCTCTGATGAAAGTCGATTCACGATGAGGAGAAATGATGGGACGCCAACGATGTTGGAGACGTCAAGGAGAGCGCTATGCATCAGTCACTGTTGTCACCATGTTACAGTCCGGGCAGGTGTGTCTAGTCAATACAGAACTGCCCTACACCTTGTAAATGGAACAGTGACAAGCCGATACTACCTGAATAACATCATTAATCCAGTCATTGTGCCCCTGCATGAACAACACAGGCCTAATTTCATCTTCATGGTCGACAATGCTCCAGCTCATCGAAGTCGCATCATTAGGGAACAGCTGCTGGAAGCTGGGGTACCTCAAATGGAGTGGCCTGCACTTTCTCCAGACCTGAATCCCATAGAAAACTTATGGGATCAGCTGAGTCGCCGTGTTGAGGCTCATAACCCTGCACCCCACAACCTCAATGACCTGAGGGCTGCCCTTCAAGAAGAGTGGAATGCCATGCCTCAGCAGACAATAAGTCGACTTGTAAACGGCATGAGACGTCGTTGTCAAGCTGTAATTGATGCTCAAAGGCACAAGACAAGTTACTGAGACATTGACAGTTTTTGTTGTGATATACCCACCACTGTTGTTGGCTTTTGTTTCAATAAATTGTTTGAGATGAGGAAATCACCATTGCATGCTTCTACTTAAATGTCCTACTTTCATGATATAATATCACTGTTTTACATTTTCCATAAATTTCACCCGAAAGCCAAATATTCCTAACTTTTTGTGAGTAGTGTATCTCAACATATTTTGACTTACGAGTAACTTGTAAGTCGCTTACAAGTAACGTGTGTGAACGAACACATAACTTCCCTACAACTTATGCGCCACTTATGTGGGACCTTTCAGCCATACCCTGAATGTGTTCAGAGGAACTCGGCGTACAATGCCATATACCAACATTCTTCAGCGTGCTCTTAACTTACACAAAACTTACCCATAACCGATTCCACGTACACCAGCATATTCTCCAAACTTTTCATGTTTGGCAAACACTGCCTAAATCGTCTAGGTGTGACAGGGCCTTAAAATAAAACAGCTATCAAAGTCTAAGAAAATCAAAAAACTCCATATTGTGCACCGCTACATGGGTATTCTCTCCAAGCTAGCATCTTTTACCACTAAAACAAACTGACAGCGCTAACACCGACTGCAGAAAGCATCCTCATCTCCTCCTAACCTCCTCCTCCTCTAGTATTTATATCACCATCTTTTTTTGTAAGGTGGGATATCTCCATGGTGTCGGCTAACAGTCCGTGTTTAGCAGGAGGAGCAGGGATGGAAGGAGCGATGTATGGGGAGATGGAGGCTGGGAGGAGTGGGGGAGGACGGGATCCAGTCACCATATGTTGGCTATTTATTACATCCTCCACACAGCCGCTCTGTCTTTATCTGCTCATCCATCAGCTGTTTTTTCTCTCAGTTACAAAGGAGGAACCAGCTCACTTAAGCCAGCAAAAATTCCTTTAAAGATGTTCAACGCTCTCCATCCTGTGGGTGATTTATTATTTTTTAACAAGGGGGATCATGGGTATTCACAAACTTATCATAAGGTGCAAATGAATAAATGTAAGTTAAGTACAAATTTGGAAGAATAAAAGTGCAACACTGTGATAAAAGATGCCAATTTTAAAAAGTTTCAAATTACAATTTAAATATATAGAATAAAAATCCAACAAGCATCCAGATGAATATTGCAAATTTACAAGAAAAATGCTGCAGATTTATGAGAAAACAAGTTGCAAATTTACAGGGGAAAAAAACAAACAAAAAAAAACCAAATCTATGCGTAAAAGTTGCAAATTTATGAGGAAAAATTGCAAATTTAAGAGGAAAAGGTTGAAAATTAATTAATAATAAAATAATAATAATACATCAGTCTTATATAGCGCTTTTCTAAATACTCAAAGACGCTTTACAAAGCAGCATAGGGACAAACATATAGAGAACGAGTAAACAGACAAGGTTGGTACACATAGGTAGAAGAGGCAGTCAGTTTTTGTAGGTAGATTTGAAAAGATGGGTTTTGAGTTCACTTTTAAAAGAAGCAAGTGTGTTGGCAGACCGGATGTGAAGGGGCAAGGAATTCCAGAGGGTTGGTGCGGCAATGGCGAATGATCTATCACCCAGGGTGCGGAATTTTGTCTTGGTGATGGGGGTAAGAAGGTGAGCGTCAGCAGAGCGGAGGAGACGAGTGGGAGAATGACGAGACAGAAGGTCCGTTAGGTATGAGGGGGCGAGGTTATGAAGAGCTTTATAGGTGATGAGGAGGATCTTGAAGTTGATGCGCTGTTGAATGGGGAGCCAGTGGAGCTGACGGAGGAGAGGAGTGATGTGGTCTCTGGAGCGGGAGTGAGTAAGTAGGCGGGCGGCTGAGTTTTGGACATACTGTAGTTTTTGGAGGATGGTGGAAGGAAGTCCATACAGAATGCTGTTACAGTAATCAAGTCTGGAGGTGATGAAGGCATGGATGAGTATTTCAGCAGCAGAGGGTGAGAGGGTTGGACGGAGGCGTGCAATATTACGAAGATGAAAAAATGATGTTTTGGTGATATGGTTGATGTGAGATTTGAAGGAGAGGGTGGGGTCCATGATAATGCCGAGGTTTCTGGCCAGGGGGGGAGGGGGGTGACTGAGTGACCATCGATTTGGAATGAAAAGTTCTGGGAAGAGGGTAAAAGAGATTTTGGTCCAAAAATGATGATTTCTGTTTTACTGCTGTTTAGCTTGAGAAAGTTGTTAGTCATCCAGGTTTTTATGTCTGTAAGGCAGTTGGTGAATGGTGGAGAGAATGGCGGGGTTGATGGATTTAGAGAGATGTACAGCTGGGTGTCGTCGGCGTAGCAGTGAAAGTGAAGACCATGTTGACGAATGATGTGACCAAGCGGAAGCATGTAGAGAGTGAAAAGGGTTGGACCGAGCACAGAGCCTTGAGGGACACCGTGTGAGACGGGGGGTGGTGCGTGATTTATGATTGTTGATGGAGATGTACTGGAATCTCTCAGACAGGTAGGAGGTGAACCAAGAGAGGGCGGAGTCAGTGATGCCAATAGAAAGCAGACGACGGAGCAGGATGGAATGATTGATGGTATCGAAAGCAGCGCTGAGATCGAGAAGGAGAAGAATGGTGAGGGAGCCAGAGTCAGAGGCGAGCAGGAGGTCATTGGTGACCCTGAGGAGGGTGGTTTCAGCGCTGTGGTGAGAACGGAATCCAGATTGAAATGTTTCGTAGAGTTTGTTGGAGAGGAGGTGTTTCTTGAGTTGGGTGGCAACAGCTTTTTCAATATTTTAGCCAGAAATGGGAGGTTGGAGATAGGTCTGAAATTGTTGGGGTCGTCAGAGTCCAGGCCAGGTTTCTTAAGGAGGGGGGGTGATGGCAGCAATCTTAAGTGATGGGGGGACAATGCCAGTGGTCAGGGAGGAGTTGATGGTGTCGATGATAAGGGGGGCAAGAGGGGTGAGACAGGCTTTGATAAGGGGGGAGGGGATGGGGTCCAGGGGGCATGTAGATGATTTCATGCTGGAGAGTATTTCGGAAAGTTCATCAGTGGTTATGGGTGAGAAAAGGGAGAGCTGTTTATCTATGGGTGGAGAAAAAGTGGGTTCTGGGTCAGGGGTGATGGCTGGGGAGGAGGCAAGTTGGTTGTGAATGTTGTCAATTTTGGAATGGAAAAATGATAGAAAGCTATTGCATTTTTCAGGGGTGAAGGATGATGAAATGATGTCCTGGGGTTTGAGGAGTTTGTTGATGGTGGAGAACAGAGTGCGGGGGTTGGAGGATCCAGAGTGAATGATGCTGGAGTAGTAGGCAGAGCGAGCTTCATTGAGTGAGGATTGATATAGGTGCATCAGTTCTATGTGAGCGAGGGTGTGTACAGTCAGACCAGTTTTGCAGCTCAGGCGTTCAAGGCTGCCGCAGTTGTTTTTTTGAGTTTGTGAAGTTCTAAGGTGTACCAGGGGGCCCGAATGAATGAAAGTGACGGATTTTGTTTTCATGGGGCCAGTTTTGTTGAGGAAGGTAGACAATGTGTTGTTGTAGATGTTTACTAAGTCCGTAGGGGTTGGGTTTACAGGGAAGGTGAGGTTGGAGAGAGTGTTAGATATGCATGCGGAGAGAGAAACTGAGCAGATGGACTTAAGATTCCTGAAGGTTATTGTTCGGTCTTGTTTGGGTTGAGGGCCGGGATGTCAATGTCCAGTGTGATGGCGAGATGATCCGAGATGGTGAGGTCAGTGCTGGAGATGTTGTGAATGTGGAGACCAGTGGAGCAAACCAGATCCAGGACATGGTCCACGTCTGTGGGTAGGGAAAGTTATGTGTTGGGTGAAGTTTAGACCACTTTTAGTAAGTCCAGAAAATCGTTTGCGTATTTGCAGTCAGGGGAATCATGTGGAGGTTGAAATCGCCAAGCAGTAGGACAGATGGTGAGGTTGCAGACAGTACTGTAATGAGTTCTGAAAGATCTGATAAAAAAGATGGATTTGGTTTGGGAGAAAAAAGTTGAACAGTTACAGGAAAAAACTGGAAATTAACAAAAAAATTGCTAAGAAAAAAAGTTGCAACTTTATGAGAACAAAAGTTGTGAATTTATGAGAAAACAAACTGCAAATTTACAGCAAAAAACCCCCCAATGCTAAATTATGAGGAAAAAAGTTTGAATCTTCGATGAAAAAAGTTGAAAATTTATGAGAACTAAAGTTGCACATCTATAAGAAAAAAACTGCAAAAATGCTAACTTACAGGAGAAAAAGTTGCAAATTTATGAGACAAAAGTGGCAAATTTACAGGAAAAAAAAAATCAAATCTATGAGTATAAGTTGCAAATTTATAAGGGAAAAAAGTTGAACATTTTCAGGGGAAAAAACTGGAAATTAAAAAAAAAAACCTGCTAACTTACAAGAGAAAAAGTTACAAATTTGAGACAAAAGTTGCAAATTCATAAGATTTAATGCATTTCTACTTAGAATTAGTGGTCAAATTAATTTTGAAAGGTTTATGATGACTCTGGAGGAATAATTCGCTCTTTTTTCCAGGTTTTTTGTCCCCCCCCCCCCCATATACACCTGGCAGTTAAAAGTGGGGAGGAGTTTAGGTCAGTTCGCTAACAAGCGGGATGGCATCAAAGTCAGGCAGTCTTGCATTTTTGTAAATGTGCAGACGGGGTTGTTTGGAGCTTCCCCGCACCATGACACAGGCAGAAAACAACCCACAATAGTCCTGACTGGATGCTAACGGGCCTATCTTAACTCCTAAAAGTCCCGGAGGAACAGTGTGAACCACGCTTTAACCTCCGCATCATGCCCGGCACCTCCATGTCTACTGAAGCGTACAGAAACCCACATCGCTCGCCAACTGCTGACGTCTGGGATAAAGAAACCGAAAGAATCTCCGTCTGGGCTCTTTATCGCTTCTCGTTCTCCACCACAACAGGAAGCTCACGGGGAGTCACCACGATCACGTCTGCTGCTTCCTCACACACTCAGGCGTTTTCAGAGACGACTGATGGAGGCTGAGAACCTCTGTCTCTCACTCAGCTGCTGTCACCCATCCTCCTCGCAGCAGCTTCCTGCCAAACTTGTTAGCACACAGTTACAAAACTGAACGCTGAATGTCCCAGGGCAGAGAAAGGAAACTCCGTGGCCAAAAGTATGTGGACTCTTGGGAATTGGAGGCATCTGTAAAACGCCTGTAGTTTCTGTTTCACTTATTTTAAAGGTCCCGTTTGCTGCCATTTTCTACATGTTGGCAGCTTCTCATCAGCTGTGTCCCAGGTACTGATGAATTCAAGCTTCTGTATAAATCTGAAGGAAATCTGATCAGAAATGTGGAAGCTAGAGCAGCGACAACATAAAAAAGGCTCTTCCCAAAATGCATGGAACCCGTGGCCTGAAACGTTCCTACAGAACCCAACAGAAATGTAGACGCTACAGTGGAGACATGCTGTCGAAAAATAAACGGATGAACAGGTCAAAAACATTATACCTTATGCTTGTTGCTATTATTTATAACAGTTAAAAACTTATGCTATTTATAATAACAACAAGCATTATAGTCTTGATTTAAGATTCTTACATAGATTTTACTTTCTGCAGCGTTGTTTCTTCTTCCTAGCTGCTTTTAACTGAGTTTGAATTTCCTGAGTTCGTCCAGGTTGTTCAATAATTTTTAATTTAATTTAATTTTTATGTTTTTAAATCTATTAAATAAGAAATGCTTATTAGTGCTAAAACATGGTCTCAACAACAAACTTTGTGGCAATAGTACAGAAAACTTGAAAATATCACTTTAAAGCCCATTTAGAACAACTAAAAATGTATGTGATTAATCACAAGTTAACTATGTGATATGATGCGATTAATGGCGATAAATATTTAAATCTCTTGACAGGCCAAATTAAAACAAGTTCAACAGAGGGTGTCCAGATACTTTTGGTCCCATTCTCCATCCCGTCTCCATCTTTTCCTAAACCATGAGACCTCCTCATCATCTCCTGCTGCTGCTGCTCGTCTCTTGCATCATCTTCTCTTTCTCAGCTCACACACACGCACACATGCACATGCACACGCACACACACACACACCTCTCCCCTGTGCGTCGTGTTAATGCGTCTTGGAGCCCGTTGGTGCGCGTTGCAGTTCAGAGCCAACCGTGATAAAGTTTAGGCGATAGCGTCGGCGGTCTGTCAGCATACCACAGCGGGGGGAGGGGAAGGTCTGGGCCAATCAGGAGCGGCAGCCCCGCAGTGGAAAATGTCTACCGGCGCTCAGCCAATCAGAACACAGATGCCCACACACACACATTCACACACAGAGAAAAGTTTCTCTCCATTTTTTTTTTTAATCCTAACTAAATTTACAAATTCAACAACAAATTTGACTTTAAAATAATTTAAAAATTATTTGTTTCTGTGCATCTTTCATACGGCATTCTCAACATCAAACATGAAATGTTTTAACTGGTAATAGAATTTATTGTTCTATTTTACTGTATTTTTTAAAATTTATTTAACACAAAAATATTTGAGGTTTTTGTTTTATTTTATGTCATTTTCCCCTAATTTACAAACTTAGGATGGAGGAAAAATAGCAGAAATATCTGTTCATATCCAAAATATTTGTTTGAATTATTTTGAAATAAATATCAAAATATATTGTTAAAATTTTCTGTTGCTATCCCATATAGTCATATATTTGGAAAATGGAAAACAAATAATGGCAAATGATGATATTTAAAACTGCATGCTTTTCTATGGGGTCCATTGTTGGGCTGCACACGTAAGTACGTCTGTGTCTGCTAACTTAGCACAACAGTGCGTACATAATACACTTATGTATGATAATCTAATTCAGTGCAATATTATCTACAGTATATGCACATCTGCATGTGTTAACGTTGGCCTTGGGTATCATGCAATATAACCAGGTGCAATGGGTGATGCTATGGCTATTGTGCAATGATATGCTATGGGCACTGTGAAATATAACCAGATGCAGCGTTATGCTGTGGCTATTGTGCAATATTATTTAACATTTTACAGTTCTGTGCAAATAACTTTTTTGATCACCCAACTCTGACCCATTATGTGTACTATGGCCTGTTATACGTTGCTTGCATGTTTTCTGAATTTTTTTGTTTTTATTGGCACACATGCACCGCACCAATGTTGGCCCAACGTACAAAGTTTACATCGGAAATACATCTTATAGAGATTGTTT
Organism: Pholidichthys leucotaenia; assembly: GCA_020510985.1. Lineage (NCBI taxonomy): Eukaryota > Metazoa > Chordata > Actinopteri > Cichliformes > Pholidichthyidae > Pholidichthys > Pholidichthys leucotaenia. The sequence goes on from CM035844.1 coordinate 242,542,900, forward strand.
GCTCATTAAATGTTGGAATGAGCAAAATAACCTCTATAAGGTATATTCCCAATGTAAACTTGCTGACATTGGGCCAACGTCTGTGTGCTGTTGGGGTCATCATCATCTTTTATTAACTGACACCAACCTGCCTCTGGGACTGAAGGTGGAAATTAGCCACTTGGCTATAATCTTGCATAATTACATATGAAAATGTTCATCAATATGCATTGTCCCATTTTTTTTAAATAAATAAATCAAAACAAAAATCAAAATAGTAGGAAGTGATGCGAGCAGAGAGGCGACGGCAAGAAAAACAGAAATGAGATGCTGAAAAAGGAAAAAAATAAAAACAGGAGGAGCGGTGGCGGTGATGGAGGGAGTTCAGGTGTGACAGACTGAAAAGGAATAAAGAGGGGGTGATGGGAGGAGGTGAGGATTGGGGGGCAGAGCAGCAGGGATGGAGGCGGTAGAGGGAGGAGCATATTTACCGTCCCGTTCCTAAGTCTCAGGTTGGGGTGGGTGGGGGGGAGGTTTGATGTGTGTGTGTCTGCGACCAGAATTCACACTGCAGGAGGAGAACACAGAGAGACACACATCAGTTACACAACACAGTAGACATCAGCGACAGACACACAACACGGGTCAGTGGCTAAAAACACATTTAAAGAAGCACCAGCACAACATCCACCACTAGATGTCGCACTAGAGCTACACCCTAAACCACAACAAAGCTGTAGCTTGGTCATGCCTTTTAACACCGACCATCACCACAGCTAGAAGACTCATTGCTAACACCAAACTACTAGTAATGCATTACCTGTGTGACGCTAGCTAGCTCCTCATGCTTTATGGTCACCTTACACCAACCGGAAAAGGTGCGTTCAGACCAAACGTGAATGCGCAAATTCTTCATGTAGCGCAATTATATGCTAACTCAATGTAAACACGTGAATAGACATGAATTCGCCAACTGAGTGAGTTGCAGATGGGCGGCCTTGCCTTTATAACTTCTGCAGCTGTGGTCTACCTGCTGAGGTTTATCCGATTATCCAGGTTACGAAGTTACGACAGTGTGCATCGCAGAGTATGGAGTTGCTCAGTCAAAATATGTAATTGTTATCAATAAAAGTTTAGCCACCACTGTTTCCTCATGCTCTAGCTTCTAGAAGTGTGGGCGGGGTTTCGGATTGACTCCGTACTGATTGGATAATATGCGGCATCGTGACCAGTCACCAGAGCGCTCTGTAAACAAAACAAGGAAATAAAAAGCGATAAATTTGACCAGAAAAACAAAGTATTGACGATTCAATGTCTGAAAAATATTACTATAATGTTGCTGTGATTGTGTAGATCTAAAGGACAAGTGCATGCCCGTAGAAAGGAAGTGTTCCTGTCTGAAACAGGTAGGCCAATCAAGCTTTAAGCCTTATTCATGCTGCATTTCCCCTCTGGTCCGCTTTGGTCCACATGCGCGTTGGACGAGGCCGGTGCGCACACGGCGCTGTACATGCTCACTTTTTTTGTCTACTAGGCCAAGCAGCTGATGCATGTGCACAACTGTTATTTGTAGTTTCGCCCCAGCCCTATGGGTAGCACAAATGCCCTAACATGTCAGTTTGTTCACCGGCTATAAACACGAGAGCGACGCACATTTTTTTTGTAGCAACAACAATGCCATCATTTCAAGGAAAAGGAGGAATTACTGTTTTCCAGTGCTCTTGTCCGCTCAAGCTGCTGCTGCTGCTGCAAAAGGATTCATGTATGTTTACTCTTGTCTTCCGTGTCCTCGTTATCTTCTTCGTCTACTTTGTCTTTGTATGCTGTGTTGGTAGCGCCACCTCGTGAATGGGACATTCAGTCTTGCACATGCTCTGTAAACGCGTTCAGGTCATGGGCAGGCCGCGCGGTCATAAAATTTGAACTGCACACAGTCGTCTGCAGTAGAGCCCTGCGTACACTTGCGCAGTGGAGATGACAGAAATTTCGTCCCACGAGGTTTCCGGTTGCATGTATGTGGACAGCGGAGGTGCAGGATGAATCCAGCCTTCCAGGCCCAAATGTAGGCTGTGTTTGAAATCACATGACAAATATAAAAGGGAGTAAATGGCACTAAGGTTTATTTGATTGAAAATGAATGGGACATCCAATATTAGCGACTATTTAAGAACCCTTGTTTATTTGTTTGTCAGACTTATTTGTCTGATCTTTTATCATTTATATTCATAAGTGTTGTATCTTGCATTTTGGGGAATGGGAGTTGTTCAGTCACCATTACAACTGTTCTAGTTTATATGTGTAGTTTATAGTCTATCATCAATAAACTCATGCAGCACTATAACAGGACACGTTTACAAATATTTGAGACCCATTGTAGTGCATCCTTTTATATTTTAGGAATATTACAAGTACAAAACACCCAACATTATTATACACAGCAGAATGAGCCATTTGGCTGCAATTGTTGCATCAGTGTTGCCCATTTGTCTGTAAATATCTGTAAATATATGCGTGTGTTCGTCTATCTGTTCCACGCATATCTCTCGAACCTTTTGTCAGACTGGCCTCAGATTTTAAACATGGTTTCCTGAGGTTACGAAAGTGTGCATCTCTGAATGTGGAGTTGTTCAGTTCATAATATGTAATTTTTATCAATAAAAGTTTAGCCACCGCTCTATGACCGCTCTCTGTGTCCTGGCTTCAAGTAGTGTGGGCGGGTTTTGCTTGACTCCTCTCAATTGGAGAATAGCGCCACATTACAGCCATGCCGATTGGACAATACGTGGCATCATGACCTGTCAATCACCACAGTGTTCCCTGGACAAAACAAGGAAGTGAAAAATGACAACTGACTAGAAAAGATAATACTGAAGAATTTATTTCTTAAAAAAATTATACCATAAAGTGGCCATAGTTGCATAGGTCTAAAGGATAGTTCGGCATATGTGGAGAACATGGTGTGCGCGAGCCAGACTGGACAGAGTGTCAGTGGGGACCGGGTCTGACAAAACCAAATCGGTCCATCAAACCTTTTTTAACAGCAGTCTCTAAATAACAATGAACAGGAAATGTTTTCTTGCAGCTCTGAATGTAAAATATGATTACACAGATAGCAGAAGTCTGAGTACAGACTAGTACTGGTGTCCTATGTCCCCGCCCACGCAGCAGTTCTGATTGGCTGCAGGGGTCTCACATTGATGAGCTCAGCTACAGTCTCTGAAAAGTTGAACTTTTTTCAGCTCTGAGCGCTGCGACAAAAAAATGGGTACCGCTGAGGGCGCTCAGCACTGTAAACGCTGGACTACATAGAGAATCAATAGAGAAATAGCTGCCAGAGCGGAAAAAACATGTTTGGTGGACACGCAGCCTAAGAATGTTACTCTTGACCTTTGACCTTTTGACCCCTAACCCATAGTCAACAGGTCAGGATCCCAAGGTGACCTGTGCAGGAAGTTTGGTGACCCTAGCTTTCTTTGTTGACGAGATATAGTTTTATAACATTCTGATGTTGACCTTTGACCTTGTGTTTCCCAAACCACAGTCACACTTCAAAGTCACAAGGTAAACTGTGTACCAAGTTTTGGTGGGCCCTGGCTTTACTCGTACAGTAATAACGCATATGGAATGTTAACCTTGACCTTTGACCCCAAACCCATAGTCAGACGTCAGGATTCCCAAAGTGACCCTGTGTAGCAAGTTTGGTGACCCTGGCTTTCTTCGTTATTGAGATATAGTTTGTAAGCAATTTTTGATGTCGACCTTTGACCTTGTGATCCAAAGCCATAGTTACTTGGTACACCATGTTTACCCTGTGACCACTGATCACAGGGTAAAACATGTGTACCAAGTTGGTGACCCTAGTTTTACTCGTACAGTAATAAGGTATAGGAAATGTTAACCTTGACCTCTGACCCCAAACCCATAGTTAGGTGAGGGTTTAAGTTGTCCAAGATGTGTATTAGATATAACTACTGTATCGATTTGAAAAGCCTACATCGTTTGTTTCAGTAGTTACTGTGTTTAGAAGATTTAGGGAAAAATCTGACCTGACCTTTGACCTCAAGGTCATCCGATGAGAGTGAAATTGCAATATGTGCATCATCAGAGTACATCAAACCCTAGGACCAAGTTTCAAAACAATCGGAAACAAAACTGTAGGAGGACTGATTTCACAGAAGTGGGACAGACGACTGATCCATAACATAATCCCCCCTTCAGTCTTCGCCCAAAGGTTCTTTGACCCCTTTGGGCTTTGACCGGCGGGGGATAAAAACTGAAATATAGTAAACCTATATACAAATATTTTCCAAAACTAGTGATGTCACTTTAATTGCAATTAATCGCAGTTGAGTGCGATTAATCACATCAAGGTGTGTTAAATGCATAAAGTGAGATGCGGCATCATACGATCAGCGTGAGTAAAGTACCTTGATGCGATTAATCGTGATCGACCGATGTTAATCATGATTAAAGTGACGCCGTGACATCAGTTTTAATCACCATTAATGCAAATTCCACCTGAAACATATTGCGTTTGTGCATAATGAGTGGAATTGGAAGTTTTTTTTCATGATTAATCATGATTGGAGTGACACCACACAAAAAAAAATTATATTTATAGTTTTGGGGTTTTTTTGCCTTGTCAGCTGTAACTCTTCAAAACAATGTTCAAAACTATACAGAGAATTAGACCGGTGCTTTGTATTAACAGAGTCCCAAATAATGCAATGTAACATAAGAGGTAAAACTGAGATGTAATCAAACTATATACAACTGTTTCATATGAATGCAAAGAGTAAAAATAGAACACACATTACACACAATGGAGCACATTACAACAGAAAAACAGGTAGCCCTCTCAAGCCAGTCAGTTCAGTTCCAGAGTCAGAAACAGACAGAGCAGGTCAGAGACACAATCATCGCTTTACAATATATGCAAAAAATTATTAGATTTCATAATTAAATAATCCAAACAAAACACATTTAATGAGTAACTTATTAAGCATCCAGAGGGGAAACAAAAAGGCAGCGTGGACATGGAGGCTTAACGGAGCGTCACAAGACGATAATCTGCTGCGAGGTGAGGGTGAGGGGGCACCGAGGGGTTAAAAAAAAAGCAGACGGGAAAACGCAGGATGCAAGAAAAGATGGAGGAATAAAGGGATGCAATAGGCGGGACAGCTCAGAGTATTTATGGATGGAGGGATGATGGAGGTAAAAGGAGGAGAAAAGAGGAGGAGGAGGGGAGGCAGAAAGATTAAGAGCTTAACGAGCTGATTAGACCAATTAGGAGGAACCTGAGGATGGAAGTGAGGAGGAGGAAAGCGTCTGCAGCCGCATCACAGACGGAGCTTACATTTTTAAAAAAAGCCATTTGTGCAGATTGTACAGAAAAAGGCCTTAACTGTATCAGTGAAGAAATGTAAATTTATAGAAAATTCAGTAAAAATTGCCAGAAAATTTACAAAGCAAAAGATGCAAAATGTATAAGAAAAAAAGTCTTTAAAATAATGTAACAAGCTGATACTCGGGTATTTTTTGATGCATTTGTTCCAAATTACAGATGTCGATTCAGTCTTATGGTAAGAAAGAGAGGTGGAAATTTCAGGTTTTTAGGCTTGATACTTTCTGAGATACTCATGTTCAAATATTGCCTCAGATTTCAATGTGCCAAAAAGAACATGCTACATGACAGGCCATTTTTCAAAATAAAATATCTGGCAAAGTGTTTGATATATGAAGCTAAAATTTCACAGCATTTATTATAGATTTACAAATTTTAAACCATTAAAATTTCAGGCAAATCCGAGAAGGATAAGCATCAAACATTCTAAAAATAAAAATGATGGTTTGTCTCTCACAAGCATCTCAAAATGTTGTACCTTTCTGAAATATCTTTAAAAATCAAAGGTACCATTCTGATAATTACTGAATTTGGTGGTCAGGCTGAATTATATAACACTGCAAATTTAAGAGTAAAAAGTTGCTAATTTACAAGTTGCAAATTTATGAGAAAAAGGTCGTGAGTTCATGGGAAAAAGGTTGGAAATTTATAAGAAAAAAAATATGATTAAAAAGTTACAAATTTATAAGAAAAAATTAGTACATTTTATGAGAAAAAATTGCATATTGATAAAAAATTAAATTTATGTGTAAAAGTTAGAAAGCTTGGGATCAGTCCGCCAAGGTCTCCGCCTTTGACCGCTACCTGATCCACATAGCACCGGACCCCCATGATCCCTCCTGCAGGTGGTGAGCCCACTGAAGGGCGGACCCATGTAACTCCTTCGGGCTGAGCCCGGCCGGGTCCCATGGGTGGAAACCCGGCCACCAGACGCCAGCCTTCGAGCCCCTCCCCCAGGCCTGGCTCCAGGGTGGGGCCCCGGTAACCCCATACCGGGCGGGGTACACTGAATCCTTGATATACAATTCATGAGAGTCTGTTGGATCGTTCTTAGTCTGGCCCTTCACCCAGGACCAGTTTGTCTTGGGAGACCCTATCAGAGGCAAATTGCCCCGGACAACATAGCTCCTGAGATCACTGGGGCACGCAAACCCCCCCCACCACAATAAGGTAACGATCCATGAGGGGGAACGCAGATCGCAGATTGCGGATACAAGCGGCTGAAATGAGCTTTCTCCGTAGGATTGCTGGACTCACCCTCAGAGATAGGGTGAGGATCTCAGTCATCCGGGAGAGGCTCAGAGTAGAACCGCTGCTCCTCCACATTGAAAGGAGTCAGTTGAGGTGGTATGGGCATCTGATTAGGATGCCTCCTGGACGCCTCCCACTTGAGGTGTTTCAGGCACGTCCCACTGGGAGGAGACCCCGGGGCAGACCCAGGACTCGGTGGAGAGACTATGTCTCCCAGCTGGTCTGGGAACGCCTTGGTATCCCCTCTGAAGAGCTGGAGCAGGTGGCTGGGGAGAGGGAAGTCTGGGCTTCTCTGCTTGAACTGCTGCCTCCGCGACCCGGACCTCCGGAAAAGCGGTAGAAGATGGATGGATGGATGGATGGATGTAAAAGTTATAAATTTACAAAAAACATTGCAAATTTATGAGAAAAAAGTTGCAAATTTGACAGAAAAAAGTTTTAAATTTACAAGACAAAAATTAGCAAATTTATGAGAAAAAATTGCAAGTTTATGAGAAGAAAGTTGCCAATTATGTGTAATAGTGTGCATTTTAAAATCTCAGCACTGCAGCAAATAAGCAAAACAACTCAGATTCTTGGATAAAAACACCTGTAAAAAAATGTAAATTTACCACCAGGATGATTTCACAAAAGCGCTGAATAAACCCATGTTGTCACGCGCCTCAGAAACGTGCGTGTGTGCGTGTGTGGCAGCGGCGGAGTTGTTGTGGTGTTAATGGGCCAGGCATTGTTGCATATAAAAGGAGGTGTAAGCTGATACAGGGAGGTGCCACGGCTCCCACCTAAACCAGGATTTATCACCATGTTCACCCCCTCCACCGCCACCACACAAAGCCCCTGCTAAGCCAGCAGCTAATGAGCTAGCACCGCTAACTTGCTTTAGCCCTACTAAACACACACACACACACACACACACACACACACACACAGAGCCAGGCTGCACTGTCTGTAGCTTTGCGGAGCTGAAATGACGAGCACAGCTGCCAGCGTCATTAATTCCAGCAGAGTTAAAGTTTGAAGTGATAAATATTAGACCCATAATGATTATAAAATCACAGAAATTCCCCGCTGCGCCTGAGATGCTACACTGAAAGCTGAAGCTAATCTTTGGAGGCCATTTACCTGTATTTAAAAGACTGATGCTAACATGGTAACTTAGCTTTCTAGCTTCAAAATACACGACGCTAGAGATAATGTTGAAAACTATATTAGCTTAAACATATGTCATCATAACATTTTGGTAGCGTTGTGTTAAACGATAACAATGGGTTTATCCTTAAATGCTGGCATGGTAACAGACACTGCTATCCAGCTTATTCCCTGGGGGTGCTGCTGTAGGAACAATTAGCGTTTTTAAAAGTTTTTCCAATTCATTTTAATGTATAGTCCACATACGTGTTTTGCACTGAAGTGGCAGCTAATTTCAGCTCTTCTAGTTTTTGTATTTTTTGAATGTTTTGGCGTAGTTCTGGTACTTGTTGCTGGTGTTCGTGGTTGTGCCAGACTGGATAAATGGAGGCTTCTCACCACATGGTGACAGACGACATCTAAGCACAATGTTGTGGCGTACGTCTGCTCTGAGGTAAATTTGATTATGCCCAACATATTTTAACAAAATGCAGCCAACTTTATTGCGATGGAGACGTGCTGGTTGGAATGCGCACCGCGTCATTATGAGTACAGGCAGAGAAGTCATAAATCATGACTCTCTTTGTTTGCTAGCGGCAAGTCCCGGGAAAACCCCATGAGTGCCTGGTATCACTGGAAAGCTTAGAAATTGTACTTTCTAAAAATACCTATGCTTTTCCGGAAGACATAACTTCCGACCTATCAAATGCGAGTTTTCAACCTAGGCAAAATATAAACAATCTTTTTCTGGGTCAGTTTTTGTGCACTTCCTACAAATTAAAATATCACTTTGAAGGTCTTTCAATACAGAATATGGAAATAACGTTACACCAGTTTTGAAAATGTCCTCAAAGTGACTCATTTTGCCAGCACTTTATTTACAGCGTTAGCATCTTAGCAGCGGCACTAACTAACGGAGCTACTGTCTACGGGGCCACTTTATAAGGTCATCTTCCCATCCCTCGATGGTCGTGGGAAGTGGTATGATTATGTTACTGTTTTGAGGTGCAAGAGGCTGTGTTCCCGCATTTCTGATGCTGACGTCATTGTTTTTTAACAAGGAAAAGTGTCCCGTTTCAGTGACAACCACACGTTCTAAACTTTTAGCGGAAGTTGCTACCATAATTCACGCAAGGCATCACGGGGCCTAGGAATAAGGTGGATATGTAGCATAATTTTGATGACTCATGCTAGCATGTCAACGTTTGTTTTATATGATTGGCACGGTAACAGAGGTACAGTAGATGCCAACATCTTCCCATGTCTTGCCAATGTGCAAACGACCTCTATAAGATGTATTGCCGATACAAACGTACTGACATTGGCCCAACGTATGTTTACTTTTTGCCGATAAATTTGCCACTTTTTGCAATAAATTTCTCACCCTTTTTCCTGGACAATTTTACAATTATACTTTTAAATTAAAAGAGAAGCAAACTAAATCCTTATTACTGTACGGTACATCAAAAACAAACACTTCAGTGTTTAGCATCTTTAACGGTATGCCACTCCCATTTTCTTGGACCGTTTCCCTCTGGCTGTTTAGGGGTAAAAACTCACAGGTGGCGAGTAACATGAGGCAACACGTTTTTGGTGTCTGAAGTACACAAGCTATTGCTAAACTCACGGAATCACAAGTTAGCTAAATTGTTTGCTTTTAATTTCCCTAATAACTGTGTGGTGACCACCATGGATGAGTGCACGCTTGTTCACAACTTTCTGATGCACTGATGTGAGCAGACGTTTTCTTTTATCTACAAAATATTAACCAACTGCGGGGCGGGGGCGGGTTAGCGTTTAACTGGAGTGACGGTGCAGAAAAAGAGAACAGAGGCCGATTTTTTTTTTTTGGGGGGGGGGGGATGAAACGATGATGCTTCAGAAGTGCAGCACGCTCCGGCGGTAAAAATAACTCGCCAGGCAGCAGCAGGAGGAATGCTGCTCTGCTTCTGTTTGACAGGCATGGACAAGTGCAGGGGGGGGGAGAGGAGAACACTGAGGGGGGAGGAGGAGGAACACCTGAGCTGCTCCTCGTGTTTATTCTGATAATTCAGCTTCATGTTAACGCTCACACGTGTTTAGTGGAACAACAACGAAGGAAGGAGGCCTCTATAGGTTCTCCTACAGGAAACCACCGAGCCGTGTTTCACAATCATCACTGCTGATGGAGCGGGGCGAGCGAGGTTCACAGCAGTACACAGAAAAGGGGAGAGAGAGAGAGAGAGAGAGAGAGAGAGAGAGAGGGGAGTTTAAGACATCCGGCTGAAGAAAAGGAGAAGCGAGAAAAGAAGAAGGAAAACCCGCCAAAGAAAGGAAGAAAGAAGCGAGAGAATCCGGTCCGACCAGACAAACCGCTCTGCTCCAGCAGAATAAGCTCTGCCCTGATTGGCCGCCTGCCCTGCCACCCTCCGTGTAAACAGACAGGTGATTGGCTGCTGCTGCCGCTCTGGCAAGCTGCCTGACTCCACTGCCTCAAGGACATCCACCCCTCCTCCTCCTCCTCTCTCACTTTCTGTGTTCATTCAAAGCTCACTCGCTCTCTCTCTCATCCTTATCAACACACACACACACACACACACACACACACACACACACACACACACACACGAGTCGGTACACGCCGTTACTGGTTAACTTTGTACTCCGGCCTCATCTGATTGCAACACATATGATGACTGACTCTGTGGGAATCTTCAATAATGCCACACGATGCTCCACAACGCCGCTCACCTTTTTTTTTTTAACTCCCTCACACCACCATGGGAGTGATGGGGGGGGTACGCTCACATCAGCTGACTTTTGATGAGGAGCGTGAGTGAATGAATTTGGAGGCAGACAGAGCGTCATTCAGCAGGGAGCGGGCTCGTCCCATCGTTAACGGAGACGAAACCAGATTTAGACCTGTAGGATTAGAACGTCAGCGATCACAGCGGGGAAACTGGCGAGGTGTGGCGGAGAAACGAGGGATGAAACAGCTGCAAGTGGGGCAAAAACACACAAGTACTGCAGTATTTCAAAAATAAAAGGATTCTTCGTGTTACAACTGACAGCAGACAGACCATAGAAACAGGAAACAAACATGAAGAAATGCAAAACTGAATCAAAAATTAATAAAAACTATTATTTGCATTTACAGCTTCATTTGTAGCTTTTGTTTCCTGAAAGTTTTAGATTTTTGTTCTTGTTAAGTTGCCACTTTTTCCTCAAGCATGCACCTTTTTATTATTTTTATGCAACTATCCAAATCAAGTCTGCGACCTTCCCCATGTAATTTTTTCCATTTGCAACTTTTTTCTTGTAAATTTGCAACTTTCTTCTGAAAAATGACTATTATTATTATTACGCAGCAACTTTATTCTTGTAAAGTTGCAACTTTTTGTCTTTTAAATTTATTACTTTTTCTTATGTATTTTGATTTTTTTTCCCCTCAAAAACTTGCAGCTTTTTTTAAACGCATAAATTACGTATATAACTTTTTCCTTTTTGTGACTTTAAATTATGAATTTTTCCCTTGCTACTTTTTCCTCATAAATTTGCAACTTTTTCCATGAAAATTTAGAACTTTCCGACAAATTTTTGAAAAATATTTCACAAAAATCTTGCAATAACTTTCTTGCAAATTCGTCCTTGTAAAATTTGCTAATCTGATTCTCCCCTAACACACAAAAATTATGAAACTTATACTAAACTTAAATCTCTACAAAAATCTGCAACTCTTTCCTATTTAGTTTGTGGCATTTTAGTAAATTTGTATGTTCCTCCTCACAGAATTTTCAGCTTTTTCCCCATAAATTTAGCAAATTTTTCCATGAAAATTTAGACCATCACCAGAAAAAATCTTGCAATATTCTCCTTGCAGACTTTCCAATGTAAAATCTGCAAATTTTTCCATAAAATCTAACCTATAAATCTCGACAAAGTTCTTATTCATTTTGTGATGTTTGAGTAAATTTGAAATTTTTCTCCCTCAAAATTTTGCAACTTTTTCCACGACATTTTGCAACATTTCCCTTTTTTCTCTGTAAATTCTGCAACTTGTTGCTATTAAATTTCTCATTTTTTTCTTTGAAACATGCATGTGAGCATCTGGTCACTGCAGACACACGTGGTGGGGAAAAAAGAAAAAAATTCAGCAGCAGCGGCACAAGTGTTTGGCAGAAGCTGTTCAGAGCTGGTGTTCCAGGTCGGCATTTGGTGACTCAACACACACGGACGCACGCACGCATGCACACGCGGCCAGGTTAGCATCTGTTAGCCGTGTGTGAATGAACAGAGGCCTCACAGAGGTCGTTAGCTGTCTCACACACCTGTTAAGAGTCCATGTGCGTGTGTGTGTGTGCATGACAGCCGCTCAGTATGCCGACTGCCCCCCCCCACCACCTCCATGTGTGGAATTACAAAAGAATCGTAAACATGGACTAAAGAATAAAATGGAAACAAGCGTCCAGCTGCTATTTAATAATACAGGAAAGACGCATCATATAAAAACTAGAAAAGCACTTGGAGAGCGCAGACCTCCGCCAAGCGGCACAGTTCCCCCCATACAGTGTTTGTGTGTACGTTTTCAGATTCCCTGAGCATGAAAAGATATGACTAGCAATTGGATTCACAATGATTATTTGTTTATTTGACATGGACAGTGCAATAAACAGACAATTAATGAATGACAATCAATGTGATAGTGATAGGATTAGTGGTTCAGCAGTGTAAAACGGGGCTATAAGGGACGGCGGGTTGATGAGGGACACTTTTCTGGGAAATGTTTTAAATGTAATTCTGCTTTTTTTATTTTGAGCAGGACGCTGAGTTGTGTTGTTATTGTCAAATATCCATGAATCCTTCATCAAATGTAGGCGGAAGCAAAATTAAAAAAGCAGAATTACATTTAGAAAAGTGTCCCATATTACCCCGCCGTCCCTTATAGCCCCGTTTTACGGTTGTAAAAGCATTGCCTCCTTGGCGGAGGTAATAAACTGAAGTGTTGGTGTGTCCATCTCCTCCACTGACGGATGCAGATTGGTTAGACAGGTTGCCGTGGGTTTTATATTATATTGGTGTTGCGCTCCGCGGCAAAACAGAATTTAGAATTTTCCCCAGCAGAGAGGTCGTTTTTACGCAGCGCCTATAGCTGGGCGGGGAATTTGTGGCAAATAATCGGGCGGCGGACAGGTGGCCGTGTCAGGTTTTGCAGCGTGGCGCAAAAGCAGTCACGCTTGCGGGCCCAGGGCAGCAGTGTTTTCCGCATGCTTTTGTGGCTAAAACGTTGAAGAAGGCAGAGTTTGTGTTGGTCAGACACAACGCCCAGCGCCGTCCATTGCGCCTGCGCACATGTTGAAAATGGCCTTATGTCACAGTGTGGAAAAATGCTTTAAAAAATTCCTGTATGCAGACGGTGATGCGGATCATCCCCAAAATTTAATCAGTTCTTCCTTGTACCATTTCCAACAAGGCCTGAAAGTTTCATGGAAATCCGTCCAAGACTTTTTGAGTTATCTTGCTAACCAACAGACAGACAGACAGACAAACAGACAAACACACAAACCCTGGCAAAAACATAACCTCCTCCTGGCCTTTTCGGCCTGGCGGAGGTAATGATAATGACAGTGACAAAAAGCATTAAGGAAATGTAGCAAATGTAAAAATATAATAAAAATAAAACATGTAAGGATTGGGATGATACTGATATGACTCTTGTGAAAAAAGTGAATGCATTGTTGAACCATTGGAGTATCTCTTCAACTTGTCATTCAGTACGACGAAATTTTCACGCAAAAATGAAAACTGCAGAAGTTATCCCATTGTATAAAGCAGGAGATAAAAATCAATTTACAAATTACAGGCCTGTATCCTTACTTTCCCAGTTCTCTAAAGTACTGGAAAAACTCTTTGTTGCACGACTGGAGAGTTTCATTGAGTTTCATTGTTGTTAATGGACAGTCGGTATGGGCTCCGGGCAAACAGATCAGCAACAATGGCATTGACAGACATGATCGAAGAAATTACCAGTTCTATTGATAATAAGTACGCTGTGGGTGTGTTTATAGACTTGAAAAAAGAATGTGACAATACATCAGGGGTTCCTAAACGTTTCAGCCCGTGACCCCCACCATCCCCGGAGGTGACTGGTACATAAAAAAACGTGCGCACAGTTTGATTATCTGTGGATTCAACTAACTGCAAAGCATATTTCCCTTCCTCCACTCTGTCAGTCAGCTGACATTTATGTCCTGGGCCATGTCCGTGATGTGCTGGGATATGGTCCTGTCAGACAGCGGCACTGCTTCCAGCTCCCGCGCATGTTTATCCCCATGCATTGAACGACTCATTGCGATAGCAGCAGGTTTTATTCGGGTTTCTCTGACTGTGTGTGGCGTTTTCACCTGTGCAATTAAATACACCACCTCATATGATGCCTTTTGAGCTTTGGTTGTGGATGTTTGTTTGGTTTGCTATGACTTTCTTTAGGCCTTGCAATTCTCTCTCCTTTTAGTGGAAAAAAGTCCGCTGGTTTAGCGGCAAGAGATAGGTACTTAGTTTTCAAGCATCAGCATTTTTACGGGCTTTAAACTGTCATGTGCGAGCACCTCGGTGCACACTACACATTGGGGATGTTGTACTTCACTGATAACAATGCATGAATCCATACTGAATACATTCCTCTCGATACTTGGAGGAAGGCTGGTCTGGCTGCTTATGGAGCCCTTTACGGTGCTGCTGTCCTCCTCCTCCTCCTCCCCCCGTGCCAGAAGTCGATGGGCTTTCTGATGGCGTTTCTCCACTCTCCTTTGCTGCCATCTTGTCTTTGGTCGGTATTAACCATTTCATTTTTAAAAATAATATCCTGGGCTTAAAGCGTAACATGTTGATTTGAGCTGTTCAGACGAAATCTACTGGTGCACGCTGACCTGTGTGTGACCTGTGACGTTTACTGTGGCACAGTTAAAGTGACATGTCACCTGCGTATTCACCTCAGGAGGATTTTGAAAATCATCTCATGACCCCCCCACCCCCCACCCCCAGCATCTCGGGACCCCCACTTTGGGAATCTCTGCAATAGATCATGATACTTTACTTAAAAAATTGGAGGACTACAGTGTAAGAGGGTAGTCTTAAATTGGCTTAGAAGTTATATTAAAAACAGGTCAAGTCAGTTAGAAATTACTTGTGGGGTACCCCAAGGATCAGTATTAGTCCACAAACTGTTTTTGTACATTGACATTTGCAAGGTATCAAATATTTTGAAATCAGTGGTTTTTGCGGATGACACTAATGTTTTCTGTGCTGGTGAGAATTTGCAGCAGTTGTTAAATGTGGTCACAAATGAAGCAGGTAAATTGAAATTATGGTTTGACAAAAATAAATTATCTCTAAATATGGATAATTTGTGTTGTTTGGAAACCACATTATACATAAACAAGTGAAAGTGATGACTAATAATATATTGATAGAGTATATGAAAAATTCTTGGGGATAATACAAGATCACAAACTCTGCTGGAAAGCGCACAATAAAACACTTGAGCTCAAAGCTGGCTAAGAATATTGGACTTTTAGGTAAAGTCAGGCAGATTTCAGTTAAGCTGAAAGAGATAAGAGACTACAAGGTGGTGGCAGGGGAGAATGTAGCTAGACAGCATCGGATGGTAGTCTGTAGGATGACTTTGAAAAGCAAGAAGAGGAAAACAGTGAAGGCAGAGCCTAAGATTAAGTGGGGGAAGTTACAGAATTACCAGATGACTGGGACAGTACAGCAAAAGTATTGAGGGAAACGGGTAGAAAGATATGTGGTGTATCCAGCGGACAGAGGAAGGAAGGCAAGGAGACTTGGTGGTGGAATGAGGAGGTACAGGAAAGTATTCAAAGGAAGAGGTTAGCAAAGAAAAAGTGGGATAGTCAGGGAGATGAAGAAAGTAGACAGGAGTATTTGGAATCTAGGTGCATGGCAAAGAGAGAGGTGGCAAAGGTAAAGGAAAAGGCATATAGTGAGTTGTATGAGAGGCTGGACACTACGGAAGGAGAAAAGGACTTGTATCGGCTGGCTAGACAGAGAGATTGACCTGGAAAGGATGTAGAGCAGGTTAGGCTGATTAAGGACAGAAATGGTAATCAACAAATGATGTCTTGAGAAGGTGGAAGGAGAACTTTGAAGACCTGATGAATAAAGAAAATGAGAGAGAGAGAGGAGGATGGTGAACAAGGAAGTCCCGAGGATTAGCAAGGTGGAAGTGAGGGCAGCTTTGAAGACGATGAAGAATGGAAAGGCGGTTGGTCCAGATGACATACCTGTGGAGGTATGGAGATGTTTAGGAGAGATAGCAGTGGACTTTTTAACCAGACTGTTTAACACAATCTTGGAGAGTGAGAGGATGCCTGAGGAGTGGAGAAGAAGTATTTTGGTACCAGTTTTCAAAAACAAAGGTGACGCTCAGAGCTGTAGTAACTACAGAGGCATAAAGTTGATCAGCCACACTATGAAGATATGGGAAAGAGTTGTTGAAGCCAGGTTAAGAGGAGAGGAGACAATCAGTGAGCAGCAGTACGGTTTCATGCCAAGAAAGAGTACTACAGATGCAATGTTTGCTCTAAGAGTGGTGATGGAGAAGTATAGAGAAGGTCAGAAGGAGTTGCACTGTGTCTTTGTGGATCTAGAGAAAGCAGATGATAGAGTGCCAAGAAGGAAGTGTGGTACTGTATGAGGAAGTCAGGAGTGGCAGAGAAGTATGTGAGGGTGGTGCAGGACATGTATGAGGACAGTGAGATGGTGGTGAGGTGTGCTGTAGGAGTGATGGATGGGTTCAAGGTGGGGGTGGGGTTACATCAGGGATCGGCTCTGAGCCACTTCTTGTTTGCCATAATGGTGGACAGGCTGACAGACACAGTCAGGCTGGAGTCTCCGTGGACCATGATGTTTGCAGACGACTCTGAGCTGCAGTGGGAGTAGGGAGCAGGTGGAGAGAAGAGGAATGAACGTCAGTAGAAGCAAGACAGAATACATGAGTGTGAATGAGAGGGAGGCAGGTGTAACGGTGAAGATGGAAGGAGTAGAGGTAGTGAAAGTAGATGAGTTTAAATACCTGGGGTCAACCATCCAAAGACATGGAAAATGCACAAGAGAGGTGAAGAAGATCTAAATTGTCCTTAGGTATGACTGTGAGAGTGAATGGTTGTCTGTCTCTCTGTGTTGGCCCTGCGATGGACTGGCCATCTGTCCAGGGTGTACCCTGCCTTTCGCCCAAAGATGCTGGGATAGGCTCCAGCCCCCCCCCCCCCCCCGCGACCCGAAAAGGATTAAGCGGAAGATGAATGAATGAATGAATGAATGAGGTGAAGAAGAGAGTGAGATCCATGAGAGTGCCCCCTCATGGATCGTCACCTTATCGTGGTGGGGGGGTTTGCGTGCCCCAGTGATCCCAGGAGCTATGTTGTCCGGGGCAATTTGCCTCTGATAGGGTCTCCCAAGACAAACTGGTCCTGGGTGAAGGGCCAGACGAAGAACGATCCAACAGACTCTCATGATAAATTGTATATCAAGGATTCAGTGTACCCCGCCCGGTATGGGGTTACCGGGGCCCCACCCTGGAGCCAGGCCTGGGGGAGGGGCTCGAAGGCTAGCGTCTGGTGGCCGGGTTTCCACCCATGGGACCCGGCCGGGCTCAGCCCGAAGGAGTTACATGGGTCCGCCCTCCAGTAGGTTCACCACCTGCAGGAGGGATCATGGAAGTCCGGTGCTATGTGGATTAGGTGGCAGTCAAAGGCGGAGACCTTGGCGGACTGATCCCAAGCTTTCTAAACTGGCTTTTGGTACGTGGAATGTCACCTCTCTGGTGGGGAAGGAGCCTGAGCTGGTGTACGAGATTGAGCGATACCGGCTAGATATAGTCGGCCTCACCTCAACACACAGCTCCGGTTCTGGAACCAGTCTCCTGGAGAGGGGCTGGAGCTTGGCCTTTTCTGGAGTTGCCCCGGGCGAGAGGCGACGAGCAGGGGTAGGTATTCTTGTATCGCCCCACCTTGCTGCCTCTATATTGGAGTTTTCCCCGGTGGACGAAAGGGTTGCTTCCCTGCGCCTTCGGGTTGGGAAACGGGTCCTGACCATCATTTGTGCCTATGCACCAAATGATGTTTCAGAGTACCCACCCTTTTTGGAGTCTGTGACTGGGGTGCTGGAGGGTGCTCCTCCTGGAGACTCCATTGTCCTACTGGGGGACTTCAATGCGCATGTGGGCAACGACAGTGAAACCTGGAGGGGGGTGATTGGGAGGAACGGCCTGCCCGATCTGAACCCGAGTGGTGTTCAGTTATTGGACTTCTGTGCTAACCACAGTCTGTCTATAACGAACACCATGTTCAAGCATAAGGGTGTCCATATGTGCACCTGGCACCAGGACACCCTAGGCCGCAGGTCGATGATCGATTTTGTTATCGTATCATCAGACCTGCGACCGTATGTCTTGGACACCCGAGTAAAGAGAGGTGCAGAGCTGTCAACTGATCACCACCTGGTGGTGAGTTGGATCCGATGGCAGGGGAGGAAGCCATTCAGACCTGGTAGACCCAAACGTATAGTGAGGGTGTGCTGGGAGCGTCTGGCTGAGGCCCCTGTCCGGGAGGTCTTCAACTCCCACCTCCGGAAGAACTTCAACCACATTCCGAGGGAGTCTGGAGACATGGAGTCTGAATGGGCCATGTTCTCCACCTCTGTTGTTGAAGCGGCAGCCCAGAGCTGCGGCCGCAAGGTGGTCGGTGCATCTCGTGGTGGCAACCCCCGAACCAAGTGGTGGACACCAGTGGTGAGGGGGGCCATTAAGCTGAAGAAGGAGTCCTATCAAGCTTGGTTGGCTTGTGGGACTCCCGAAGCAGCTGAGGTGTACCGGCAGGCCAAGCGGAGTGCAGCTCGGGTGGTTGCTGAAGCAAAAACCCGGGTATGGGAGGAGTTCGGTGAGGCCATGGAACAAGACTTTCGGTCGGCTTCAAAGAGATTCTGGCAAACTGTTCGGCGGCTCAGGAGGGGAAAGCAGCTCCCCGTCCACACTGTGTATGGTGCGGATGGGACACTGTTGACTTCAACTGGGGATATCGTCGGGCGGTGGAAGGAATACTTCGAGGATCTCCTCAATCCCACTGATACGCCTTCCACAGAGGAAGCAGGGTTTGGGGACGAGGGGGATGACTCGCCTATCACAGGGGCTGAGGTCGCCAAGGTGGTTAAAAATCTCCTTGGTGGCCGGGCCCCGGGGGTGGACGAGATTCGCCCCGAGTACCTCAAGGCCCTGGATGTTGTTGGGTTGTCATGGTTGACACGCCTCTGCAACATTGCGTGGAGGTCGGGGGCAGTGCCTTTGGCATGGCAAACCGGGGTGGTGGTTCCTCTCTTCAAAAAAGGGGACCGGAGGGTGTGCTCCAACTTTAGAGGGATCACACTCCTCAGCCTCCCTGGGAAGGTCTATGCCAAGGTACTGGAGAGGAGAGTCCGGCCGTTGGTCGAACCTCGGATTCAGGAGGAGCAATGTGGTTTTCGTCCTGGCCGTGGCACATCGGACCAGCTCTTTACCCTCTCGAGAATTCTTGAGGGTTCGTGGGAGTTTGCCCAACCAGTTTACATGTGTTTTGTGGACTTGGAGAAGGCATTTGACCGCGTCCCTCGTGGATTTTTGTGGGGGGTGCTTCGGGAGTATGGGGTATCGGGCTTGTTGTTACGAGCTATTCGGTCTCTGTACGACCGTTGTGAGAGTTTAGTTCGCATTGCCAACACTCGGTCGGAGTCATTCCCAGTGAGAGTTGGACTCCGCCAGGGCTGCCCTTTGTCACCGGTCCTGTTCATAATTTTTATGGACAGGATTTCTAGGCGCAGCCAGGGAATGGAGGGTGTCATGCTTGGTGACCACAGGATCTCATCTCTGTTGTTTGCAGATGATGTTGTCCTGTTGGCTTCATCCAGCAATGACCTACAGCTCTTGCTGGGACGGTTTGCCGCTGAGTGTGAAGCGGCTGGGATGAGAATCAGCACCTCCAAGTCCGAGTCCATGGTCCTCAGCCGGAAAAAGGTGGATTGTCCTCTCCGGGTTGGGGACAGGCTCCTGCCCCAAGTGGAGGAGTTTAAGTATCTTGGGGTCTTGTTCACGAGTGAGGGGAAAATGGAGCGAGAGATCGACAGACGGATTGGAGCAGCATCTGCAGTGATGCGGACGTTGTACCGGTCTGTTGTGGTGAAGAGGGAGCTTAGTTCTAAGGCAAAGCTGTCGATTTACCAGTCAATCTACGTTCCTACTCTCACCTATGGTCACGAGCTTTGGGTAATGACCGAAAGAACGAGATCGCGGATACAAGCGGCTGAAATGAGCTTTCTCCGTAGGATTGCTGGACTCACCCTCAGAGATAGGGTGAGGAGCTCAGTCATCCGGGAGAGGCTCAGAGTAGAACCGCTGCTCCTCCACATTGAAAGGAGTCAGTTGAGGTGGTATGGGCATCTGATTAGGATGCCTCCTGGACGCCTCCCACTTGAGGTGTTTCAGGCACGTCCCACTGGGAGGAGACCCCGGGGCAGACCCAGGACTCGGTGGAGAGACTATGTCTCCCAGCTAGTCTGGGAACGCCTTGGTATCCCCTCTGAAGAGCTGGAGCAGGTGGCTGGGGAGAGGGAAGTCTGGGCTTCTCTGCTTGAACTGCTGCCTCCGCGACCCGGACCTCCGGAAAAGCGGTAGAAGATGGATGGATGGATGGAAGAAGAGAGTGCAGGCAGAGTGGAGTGGGTGGAGACAAGTGTCAGGGGTGATTTGTGACAGAAAGGTAGCAGCAAGAGTGAAAGGGAAGATTTACAAGATGGTAGTGAGACCTGTGATGATGTATGGTTTGGAGACACTGGCGCTGACAAAAAAGACAGGAGGTGGAGCTGGAGGGGGCAGAGTTGAAGATGCTAAGATTTTCAATGGGAGTGACTAGGAGGGACAAGATTAGAAATGAGTATATCAGAGGGACAGCTCAGGTTGAGCGGTTTGGAGACAAAGTAAGAGTCAAGGCTGAGACGGTTTGGACATGAGCAGAGGAGGGATAGTGGAGATATTGGACAAAGGATGTTGAAGATGGAGCTGCCAGGCAGGAGGAAAAAAGAAAGACCACAGAGAAGATTGATGGATGTAGTGAAGGAGGACATGGAGAGGGTTGGAGTTACAGAGGAAGATGAAGGGAGAGGAGAGGTGGAGGCAGATGATCTGCTGTGGAGACCCTGAAGGGAGCAGCTGGAAGCAGAAGAAGAAGAAGATGAAGAAGAATGTAAAGTCAGGCAGATTCTAAACCACAATGCACTGTATACACTATACTGTTCATTTGTTTTAGCATATCTGCTTTATTGTGTTGAAGTCTGGAGTAACACCTACAAAAGCACCCTACAGAAATTATATACATTACAAAAGGGAGCAATAAGAATACTAAACAATGTAGGCTACTAATGTTTTGTTCTTAAAGTTAACATCATTGAAAGTAATGGATCTGGTGAAGTTAAAAATTTACACATAGTTCACACAGGAGGTGGCTGTGGCGCAGGTGTAGTGTGGCCAACTACTGATCGGAGGGTCGGGGGTTTGATTCCTGCTGTCTGCAGTCTGCATGTCCAAGTGTCCTTGAACAAGACACTGAACCCCCAGTTGCTCCTGGTGGGTCAGGCCAGCGCCGGTGCATGGCAGCTCTGTGTGTGTGTGTGTGTGTGTGTGTGTGTGTGTGTGTGTAGACAGCACTTTGGTCATCTGATTGCTGGGGTCTTTCTGCAACTGTGGGGGTTCCCCCTACAGTTGAAAGTGCTATGAGATGACTGTTGTGAAATGGCGCTATATAAATAAAGTTGAATTGAATCTAGAGATGAGAAAAATGTGTTATACAAGTGAACACTATTTATAAAGCATGAAATACTTTACTACCTGGCAACATACAGACATTGTTTCTGGACAGAGGGAGAGCATGATTTGAGCGAAGATTTCATTTGAAAGTTCCTGATTTTCACGCTCCACAGAAAAGTTGGTACATTGCAGTTTGTGGGGTGACTGTGGAATGGTTTGGATGAGGACATTCAACAGAGTAAAAATGCCATACAGTTTAAGAAAAAGTACAAAAAAAAATATTTTTCAACGGTACAGACTTGAGGAAGGGAATTGTTTTACTCCCCAATGGAAAAATAATGACATACATTGATCTTTGTGTGTTTTTGTTGGGTTTTTTCTCCTTCTGGGTCGGTCTGTACACTTGGCAGCTTGTTTTCATTGAAGTATTAAGTACAATATTGAAGGGCAGGACTTGAAAAGCTTTTGCTTCTTCCTTCTCTTTTTCAGGCACCTAAAAGTATTTTATCACTTTACATTGTTATTGTATTTTTTGATGTATTTGTTAAATATTCTTTTTTGTTTCCTTTTTTAATAACTGGCTTTTTTGTCCAAAATAAATACATAAATAAATACATTACAACAAATGAAAAGGCACTCAAGAGTTCAGCCTCTGCTAAGGCAGCTAATTTTCAGCCTCTGATTTTTTCCTGACCATCTGTTTGCGAACGTTGCACCAATAAGCTATTTTCATATGATGTTATTGTTGTCATTAACAGCAGTAGCAGCATAATTGATTTTTTTTGAGTTACTGAAACGAAAATGTTTTTTTTATATCCATGTGGTGATCAAGATCACCCTCCCAACACCGAACCGATCGATCCTTGATCCATCTTTAACATCTCTGGAAAAAAAATGTCTTCAAAATCTGTCCATAAATGTTTTAATTTGGTGTAAAAATAACCAAAATAAATAACCACTGGATTGTTTGTTAAATAAAAAAATAAAACAAAAATGAAAATTATTTAAAAATTAAATTAAGACGCATTTTCAAACCTCTTATTGGATCAAGGAGGAAAAAAAAAAAACCTGAAACTAGAAAATGTGCATTTCCTGTAGGACCTGTTGTAGTGTAAATGCATCACACTGACATCTCGCCAACAGTCTGGCCAATGTGCAAACGACCTCTAGAAGACATATTCACAGATACAAACTTGCTCCATCAGGCCAACACTGTCAAAAACAGGACAGAAGAATAAAAACGGCCGACTTAAAAGATCAATAGGGTTACAATAGCATGTCAACCGTACACCTCCCGTCTCCCCCGTCCCTACAGGGATTCCTCCAACATCCAGCAGTTGTCTCACAGCTCAACAAGCCCCACATTCATCGACTACACACAGCTGGCCACATCCATTACACACCATGGACCGCCATCTACACGCTGCAAAACTCACAAGTTTAACAAGCTGTAAAACAAGACAAGAGGGCACAAATCTGTCAAACTGTGGCACGGGCCAAAAATCAACCACAGACTTCAAACAGTGGCAGCAGAGGTGGTGGCGTAGACAGGAAGCGTACTCAAGTGGTGCTACCTGATGATATTAAAGACTGCAACAAGAGTAAGATGCCGTCTATTGGTGTGGAAACAGACTCAATACACCCTTTATTTTTTGGAATACGAACTTGTCCCATCAGGAAGAAGATACAGATTTGCCAAAATGTAAAACCAATCATTTTAAACCATCATTTGTTCCGGCCTCTATTAAGCTGCTGAACAATGATAAACACTAGTGCAATAGAATCAACACTTTTCTTGTGTGTCCCCGTAAAGTCAGTTTTGTCTTTGGGGTGTCAGTGTGTAATGGATTAAGATTTGAATGAGAGATTTTGTGTGGTTTTTATATTGTGAGATGATTTTATTCTGAAATGTTTTCTTTTTTGTCTTTTTACCTTGCATGCCCTTGTGTCCTCATCATGAAATGGTTTAGTATACTTTACGTAAAGTTTTTTGTCATTATTGTGAGACAGTTGTTATTCTGGGGTGATGACTCTGATGAAGCAATGTATGTAGCTCTCTGCCCAAGACAAATTTCCCTTAGGGGACAATAAAGTTTGCTATTAAAAAAGTGACTCTAAGTAGCGAGCAACTTTGATCAGGTTTATTCTAATGACGAACCAATAATTAAACTAGCCATATGTTCTCTTTGATATAACCAAACCATATAAATGAAATGTGCTGATTTTCAATAGAAGAACACTCAGGATGGGAATTGGGAACCGGTTCTAAATTTTTTGAGCCCCCGGAATTGTACGTCACTGATGATATCAATTCCACTTATTGATGCTGCAGATTTAAATACTTCCGTGTTTTTTTTGTTTTTTTGTTGTTTTTTTTTTTAATGGCATGTGACATCACACACTGCCGTTACCAAGCAACGCCATGATGCCGTCGCTACCGCAGGATAATGCCGGAAGCATATGGTAAACACAAGCAGTATGGCGTATGATAAACATGAGTTGAAACATCTTTTGACGCGGCAGCACGAGATAAAATTAAAGACTGCAATATGTTTGACAGTCTATGACATACAACCGCACCCTTTCCCCCAAACAGCAGCACCTTGATTAGTGACAGTAATATTAGCTTTTCATTTTTAGTAGTGCATTAGCGCAATGTTGGCAGCCTTGCAGGCTAAGTCTAATCTGTTTTTAAACTCACAAAACCCAACTAAAAAAGTCTGCTAGCTGCTATTGAGTGACTGCTGCTAAACAGAATTTTGTTATATCTTGGTGTGCAACGACAATAAAGTTTCTTAATATTCTTAAATATGATCTTATTCTTTTAAGACAGTGACAGCAACAGGTAGCTCTTACGTTTTACCAACCTACTCGTCCTCCGCTCCTTGCCAGAATGACCCACTGATGCCAGCTGCACACAGAGCTGTAATGACGTTTGTAGTGCAAGGCTTCATCCATTCATGACCGTAGAGCAGCTGGAGTTTGGGTAGGCGATACATGTGATGTAGGTTGCAGATCAGTACTGAACTACTCTGCCCCAGGATGAGTAATGTCTTCAGGTATTGCCAGTATGTTAGTATTGTATACAATTATTTTATGTATGTGTGGGTGTATGAACATTGTGCAAATACACTAGGGGTGGGAATTGTGAGGGATGTCATTATTCGATTTGGAGCGCGATACCTGGGTCGCAATACGATTCTGTCAAGATGCAAAGATAATCATGATATTGCTATGCCAAATATTGTAATATCAAGTATCGCGATATTGTGATGTTTGATATCACAATATCAAGTATTGTGATACCATAGCTTTCAGTTTTTCCACACCTTGTTTGGCCTCAAATCATTTCCCAACGTAAAACTGTTGACATCCCTATGATATAAAAAAGTATTCTTGGGGCTTCGTTTTCCGTGGAGATGCATCTCTGCACACACGGAGGGCAGCAGCCGGCGTTGTTTGGAATAGATTCCCACTCCAGCTATGTTCATCTGACTCTCTGGACTCTCTTAAAAAGCAGCTAAAAACTTTTTAGTTTAAGGAGGCTTTTGATTGAGTATCAATTCAACTGCTTTTTAATGGTAAGTCTGATATTTTTAAATTATTTTAATCTTGTGTTTTAACTTGTTTTTGTAATTTTTAATTTATTTTTATCTATCAAATTCCTTTTATTCTATTTTACTGCACAGCACTTTGTGACTATATATCTCTGAAAAGTGCTTCATAAATAAACATTACTTATATTTTCTCCGAGAGCTGCTCGCAAGCTCCATGCCAGTGATTTTAGCTGTTGCTATCGCTGCTCCGAGATGTGTCCTGGCCTGCATGTTTTGTTTTGGGGGTTTTTTCGTGCAGTGCTTCTTGCAGGTTGTGTGTCATGACAAGATCTTCCATCTTTGTTATAAAGACCAAGAAAGGCCTGACATTTGAGCTAACGTCTTCCTAACTTTCAAAGCTGGCTGCAAATCTCCCGAGACGAGCTAGGACTTCACTTGACTGGGTGCTTGTTTTGCACCATCTAGTGGACTGAAAATGCAATTGATTGAATACCCAAGAGAGTATGCAACGTTTACATGAATATAAATTAAAAGATTGATCCATGCGTTTAGGGATTGGTGCATCGTTAGTATCACGAACCATCACTGAATCGATCTTTTGTCGCACCCCTAACATATGCTGTATATTTTTTTTAAAAAACATGCAAAAATTACACCCAAGTACAGCATGTATATTTGTGTAATTGCTAAAATATACAGAGGATAGGTATCCTCTCTGAAGAGCTGGAGCAGGTGGCGGGGGAGAGGGAAGTTTGGGCTTCTCTGCTTGAACTGCTGCCTCCGCAACCCGGACCTCCACAAAAGCGGTAGAAGATGGATGGATGGATGCTAAACTATATTGTGCAGTTGTTTCTAATCACTTCAGTATTCCATTTATACTGCTTTTATTCACGTTGCTTTTCAGCATTTAAACATAAATGTTACAAGGCATAAATGCCCATTTTTACTAGGGATGAGCCGATACCACTCTTTCAAGTCCGATACGGATACTGTGACTTTGAGTATCAGCCCATACCGATCCAAACCCGATACCGTCTCTCTTATTTAAAACAACAACAGTACAGAACATACTTTGTTAATGACTGGTTGGATTTTGCACACATATAATAACATAAATCTAAAAGTCAAAAAATATTTTATAATTTTGACTCAGTTCAGCAACGCTGCTGCTTTTTTTTATTTTAAAGTTTGCAGCACTGGCAGCATTTCACTGGTCAGCACCATGTAAACATGCATTCTCAAGTTTTAAGTGCAAGTTTATGCAAAACTTTAAAGCTGAGTATTAAAGTAAACATTCAAATAAAATTAAAAGTGCCACTTTATGCATGAGGTAAAATGCTGTAGATCGGAAAATAAAGGAACTATAATCCTTTAAGTTGTATTTTTGTCATCCATTATTATTATTATCATTATCATAAGTATTCTCCTGGTCCTCAGTTTTTTAGTAGTGTTTCTGATATTATTCTCTGTCCATTCTTAATTTTTAGGTTTGCTCTTATTTTCAGGTTCAGGTTCAGGTTCAGGTTACTTTATTTGTACCCGTAGGTAGATTTGTTTTGCAGTTGGTGACATCCATATTTACAAGCCACTAATTACATTCAACATAGACACAAACACAGGCACACATCTTACAAAATAGGTAAATATAAAATATGTACAATATAATTTTTATAGCTTGTTCAACTCTTTGACAGCAGCAGGGACAAAGCTGTTTTTGTAGCGCTGAAGTCATTCCTGTTCCATTTCCTATAGTCTTGTTGTTTTAGTCCTGCTTCCCACTTCACCGTTATTATTTGCTATTTATGTTTCTGTCACCTACTTCTCATCAGCTTTAACTCTCCCCCGAAAGGTAAACCCATGTTATATCTCCGTTCCTGTTGATTTCCAGTTTCCATCTGGTTTACTTTCAGCTTTGTTCTTTTAGTTTCACTTTTAGTGTCTTCCAGTCTCCAAGCTGGAAAAGCAGCGACTACTGATGCCCAACATGCTTCCTTCTGCTTGGTTCTTTACAAAATTCAGCATACTCCTTTATTGTGATACTTTTCCAAGTATTTTATCAAGTTGTTGGTGTTAAAATTGTAAAGGCTGGTACCAGACAGCAAACATACCGAGGTAAATCCCACAGACAGGCTCCAGTGACACTTGTTGCTTCTGTTTACGGAAGCCAGGCTCAGCATAGCTGAGAATATGATTGCGCCTTCATTTTAATATTATTACTGTATCAGATCAGTAAATCACTTTTATTCCTTACCAATACCGATCCAGCCATTTTGCCTGAATCGAACCCGGTACCGATTCAGCAGATTGGATCGGCTCATCCCTAATTTTTACATGTTTACAGTCTTTTATATTTTATTATATCTTTTTTTTTTTCCACAATATCTTTATTGAACCTTTTTTTTTTTTTTTTTAACAAACATGATACAAACAATCAAACACTAACACTAAAGTACTACAAAAAAAAAAAAAAAATGCACTAAAAACACCAACAACCACCAACAAAATCAAGTCTTCAACAATGCTCCTCTGTTTAGTCTAGACAATCCAATACATAAGTATACATATTATGTTCACCAGTTTGGAATTTACAAGGTCCACACACATCATTCACCTTCTTCTTCAAGAGTTATGTTTAAATTTTTTACATAATCAATAAAAGGTCTCCATATATTCTCAAACACAATTTCCTTTGATTTTAGTATATATGTTATTCTTTCTAATGGAAGGTTTGTTAACATCTGTCTTAACCACTGAGTCACATCTGGTCTATGAGTCTTTTTCCATAATAGTGCAATACATTTTTTGGCATTAAGCAAACTGAGGTCTATGAATGTTCTTTCACTTTTATTAAAATTATGCTTTTCTGGGTACAGACCCAACAAAAACAGTTTAGGATTCAATATGATTTGTTTTGAGATTATTTTTTCAATTGTTACCCTCACCTCTTCCCAAAACATTCTTATTAATCTACATTCCCATAAACAATGAAATAGGGTTCCTTTACTTTCCATGCATTTTGTGCATGTATCTGGTATATTTTTGTTATATCTATTTAACTCCTCCGGTGTAACATACATCCGCATTAACCATTTGAAATGTATCAATTTAAGGCGTGCATTTATTGATTTGGTTTGAGCTTCTGTACAAGCCAATTCCCATTGTTCCTCTGAAATTTCAATTTGCAGATCTTCTTTCCAGTAGTTTAATCTTTTCAGTGAATTTTCACTTGAAGATAGTGTCAATGAGTTATAAAACTCTGAAATAATACCCTTTCTTTTACTATCTTTCATCATCATTTTTTCCAAGGATGAATAAATAGGTCGAGTGAGAGCTTTATTTTGATTTGATCGAATAAAGTTTCTAAGTTGAAGATGTTTAAAAAAATGTGTTCTATTGAGATTAAATTTGATCCTCAGCTCTTCAAAAGACATTATGTTGTCTGCACCTGGCAAATATAAATCCTGAATCTTTTGTATCCCTTTTAAATTCCATACTTTAAATACAGCGTCCGCTCTCCCTGGTTTAAAATATTGATTACCCCATATTGGACTAAATTGTGACAATAACTGTGGTTCTTTTAAATAGTTTTTAGCTTCACACCATATTTTGATCATATGCTTTACAAATGGATTTTTAACTTGTTTTTGTAATTTTTTTGCCGAATCTGAGTATATGAATATGGGAAGAGGTAAAGGTAAATTGTATGATTCCATTTCAGTCCAGTGAGGGAGATCATTTGATGAAAAATAATATGTCATAGACCTCAGTTGTGCCGACCAATAATACAACATAAAATTTGGACATTTCAGACCTCCACGATCAAATGGTAAATATAATAAAGACAAACGTAATCTAGCCCTCCTGTTGTTCCATATAAATTCCACTAACTTTTTTTTTATTCTTGAGAATAGATCTAAAGGTGGTGATAAGGGAATGTATTGAAATAAATAAAGTATTTTAGGTAAAATATTACTTTTAAGTATATTGATTCTCCCGATCATCGACATTGGTAGTGACATCCATCTCTGAGTTAACTCACTGATATCTGACATTAAGGCTTCATAGTTGACACTGGCGACTGATTCTAGCTTAGGCATAATTTGGATTCCTAAATATTTAAACTGATTTACAACATTGAATTGATTTACCTCAGGGGCTGAGTAATTTCTCTGGGTCTCATTTAGCATTAATATTGAAGATTTAGTTTTATTTATTTTATATCCTGATATTTCCCCAAAATTCTTTATTAAATTCAACAAGGTTGGAATTGATTTTTTTAGATTCGACATAAACAAAATTATATCATCGGCGTACAGGGAGATTTTATGTTCTGTTGGTCCAACTTTAATTCCATATATTTGTGAATGTAAACGTATCGCTATCGCTAAAGGTTCAATTGCCATAGTAAACAGTAAAGGTGAAAGTGGACAGCCTTGTCGACATCCTCTATTGATTTTTATTGGTTTTGAAATATTGTTATTTGTTAGGATTTCTGCTGTAGCATTATTGTATATTATTTGAACCCATTTTATGAAATTATTTCCAAGTCCAAACCTTTGTAGGACTTCAAAAAGAAAGGGCCATTCAACTCTATCAAAGGCCTTTTCGGCGTCCAATGATAGGAGAGCTGTATCCGGTGCTTCTTTATTAAAATAAATAATATTAAATAGTCTTCTTACATTATGGAAGCCTTGTCTACCCTTTATAAAGCCATTCTGATCTCGATTAATAATATTTGGTAAAATTTCTTGTATTCGTCTTGCTAAAATTTTACAGATTATCTTAAGGTCGGCGTTTAATAGGCTTATTGGTCTCATATTTTCACATTTATTAGAGGGCTTACCTGGTTTTGGCAGCAGTATAATTAAGGCATTATTTATGTATGATGGTAAATTATTATTTTGAAATGCTTCTAAAACCATTTCCAAAAAAGGTTTTATTAATTTATTCTTAAATTTTTTATAAAGGTCAACTGGAAGACCATCTGGTCCTGCACTTTTTCCTGATTTCATATTATCAATGGCTAGCCCAACTTCTTCTTGACTAATTTTAGACTCCAATATCTCCCTGTTTTCATTTGGAATACACGGTATAGATAGTTCGTTCAAAAACCCATTTAGTTTTGTTAAATCAGGTTCATTTTTGGTATCATATAATTTTTCATAGTAATCTCTAAAGGCTCTATTAATTTCTAAAGGATCTATAACTACCTGTCCATTACTTATAATACTGGTAATTGGTGTTTTAATTTCCAATTGTTTAATCTGCCATGCTAATAATTTTCCTGATTTTTCACCTTGTTCATAAAAAGATTGTTTCAATCTTAGAAGACTCGAGGCAGCTCTATTCGCTGATTTTTTGTCGTATTCAGCTCTCAAAATCAGTAATTCATTCTCCAACCTTGGGTCACTTCCTGCATACACTTTTTCCTGAAGATTTTTTATTTTATGTTCCAATTTAGCTCTCTCCTCTCGAGTCTTCTTAGATTTTGATCCTGTATAACTAATAATATGTCCCCTAATAAAAGCTTTGAAAGCCTCCCACTTTACACATGCTGATGTTTGTGTAGTATTGATGTCAAAGAACTCGTCTATCTGTTTTTCTATATACTTGACAAATTCCTCATCCTGAAGCCATTTATGCTGAAATTGCCATCTACCTGATTCCTTTGTCAATTTTTTATCTACATATATTAGACAACAGGGTGCATGATCAGAGATCACGATGTTATCATAAAAGCAGTTTTGAATCTTGGACCTTAATTCTGTGGAAATCAAAAAATAATCAATACGTGAGAATGTCTTGTAGGTACTGGAATAACAAGAATAGGCTTTAACTTGTGGTTTCATTTCTCTCCATATATCTAACAATCTCAATTCTTTCATAAAATGATTAATAGTCATCCTACATCCAATGTGCGTACAATCCAGTCCTGTTGATCTATCCACACCTGGATTCAATGTACAATTAAAATCCCCTGCTATTATATGTTGCCCTGTAAGTGATGATAAGATGAGAAATAAATTAGCAAAGAACTTCTGATCATCTATATTGGGACCATATAAGTTCACAAGATTTATATTTTCTAATAGCAAAGAACCTTGAATGATTACATATCTTCCAAATTTGTCTCCAATTACATTTTTCACTTGAAAAGGAACTGATTTATGTATGAGAGTCATAACTCCCCTGGCTCGGGATGAAAATGAAGAGGTGAATACACTTCCCTGCCATCTACTCCTAATTCTTTTAACATCCTCCTCTATCAGATGAGTTTCTTGTAAAAACACAATTCTTGAACCCATGTCCTTTATTTTATTCATAACTTGTTTAAGTTTTTTTAAATTTTGTAGACCTCTGCAATTCCATGAAGTTAAATTAAGATTAACACTTTGGTCCATGATCAATAGAGAGTTTGGGATTACCTTGCAGTGTAAACATGCTCATACAGAGAAGCAAAAACATGAGTGGTTGAACATTCATCCTACAAACTACACACAAACAAATTTCCCTTTCCCACACTTGTGGCAAACCCCCCAAAATCAAAAGAAAAATTCTGTCTCCCGATATAGCCATCGACCGTTCCACACCCACGGGGAACAGCCTAAGCCACTCCTTCTTCATCCTCCCAATCACCCTAACTCTACTGCTTTTAATGACGTAACATTAACTCTCCTCTGTAGTTTTCCAACTTAACTCCAAAATTTTTAACAACTTTGTACATCATAGTTTGTTTTTTTTTTGTTTGTTTTGTTTTTGTTTTGTTTTTTTAATATATAATACAATCTATATTTTGTAAACTTACTATTTACTTCAAGTCAGTCAGATGCCTGTGCAAATGCTTAATTATTCTACCTTATATTTTGTTCATGCTTAGCTCCCACCAGTCTCTTCTTCTTCTTTGATCTTCTTGATGAACTCCTGCGCCTCCTCTGGGGTCTTGAAGATGTGGGTTCTGCCCTCATACGTGGTCAGCAGTCTCGCAGGATAGATTACACCATGACGAATCCCAAGGTTGCGCAGCTCCTTACGTACGGGATCAAACTGCTTCCTCAATTGTTGGATTCCTGTGGCCAAATCTGGGTAGAACCGCACCTGCTGGTCCTGGTGTTTAATCTCTCCTTTAGCACGTGCAGCGTTGAAGATCTTCATCCTGTCTCTGTTGCTAAGAAACTTCATAATTAAGGTCCTCGGCGGTCCCTTATCTCTCCGTGGGCCAATACGATGTGCTTTTTCCAGAACCACTGCTGATTGCAACTCCTCGCTGCCCAGCACCTCCGGAATCCACTTTTCCAGAAAGGAACATACGTCCCGACCTTCTGATTCCTCTGGAAGACCCACCAGCCTCAAATTATTCTGTCTCGACCGAGATTCCAAATCCAAAATATTATCTTCCAGAGATTTATTTTTTTTTTCCAAAGTGCGCACCTTTAATTGAAGACGGGTGACGTCATCTTCAGCACTAGCGAGACGGAGCTCCATCTGCGCCGTTCGTTCTACACAGTCACCCAATTCCTTTCTTATTCCTTCCAACGCTGTCATAATCCCATCAAATCTAGAGGAAAAGTCCGCTCTCATTGAACTCATGGCAGCCATCAGCGCATCTGCGCCATTCCCCGCAGAAATCGCACCGCCGCCAGCCTCCTCCGCCATATATGGAGCCTTGTTTGCTGCGTCACAGACCTGAAAGTCCGTTAATTTGGACTGTTTCGGCGGCTCGCTTTTTCCTTTTCCTGGTTTTCCAGCCTTAGGCTTCGCCGACATATCCTCGCTCAAATGCTGGGATACGTTCTGTCCCAAATGAGAGAGTTATTTGCCGATTTTTTTTCTCCAGGAGCAGAGCAGAGCGAGACACGTCCGTCCTACGTGGCAGCCATAACCGGAACAGCATTTTATTATATCTTTTTAAGAGAAGAAACATTGTTTGAAGTCAGAAAAATAACAAAACTCATGCACTGATGCTGAAAACCTATGAAGGCCAGTGTTGTGCTGTTGCTTAGTTTTTTTTGTCACATTTTGTCTTAGCTTTGTTCCGAATTGTAATCGCTCTTGTTCTGTTTTTCTTTTGAATTCTTGGATGGAATATGGGTGGGCAATATAAGCTGCAGCTGCAGCTTCAGCCATCACCCATTTCGGATAACTTATGTTGAACTGTATAATCAGAGGAGTTATTGTCTAATTTGACCTTGTTGGAATTTTTCCCCTTTGTTATATTATTCTGTTTCTTTTTAATCTTTACTTTTAATCTAGCCGAAATAAAGATTCATTCATTCATTCACAAATTTTTTTTAAAAAAAAAGCCTACTTTTTTCCATCCATCCATCCATTTTCTTCCACTTAATCCTTTCCAGGTCACGGGGGGGGGGGGGGGGGGGGCGGTGCTGGATCCTATCCCAGCATCTTTGGTCAGAGGCAGGGTCCTCCCTGGACAGATTGCCAGTCCATCGCAGGGCCAACACAGAGAGACAGACAACCATTCACTCTCACAGTCAGACCTAAGGACAATTTAGAATCCTCAGTTGATGCCAATTAACCTAACTTGCATGTTTTTGGCATGTGGGAGGAAACCGGAGAAATCCTGGAGTAAACCCACGCAGACACGGGGAGAACATGCAAACTCCACACAGATCACTGTTGGTCGGGGGCAGGGATCGAACCCGGGATCCCCTGGCCAAGGGTGAATTGCTGTGCTGCCACAGTGCTAACCACTCCGCCGCCGCGCTGCCACCTACTTTTTTCCCCACATGGAAAACTGATCAAGAATTGATATTAGGAATTGATAAAGAATTGGATCGATAAGCAAAATTGACAATGTCATTGATAAAATCTATCAATTCCCATCCCTAAAGAACACCGACTTCCACTCTGAATGAAAATAAGATTCACTAAGATTACTATGAATTTTGGGAACTAAAATGATACCTGCTACTGTTGCCATTTTCCACCTCCTAACTTTTTTTAGTAGAACTATCAAGCGACCCATTTCCATTGCAGGGGCTACAGAGAACTTCTAAGTTAAGAAGTGTCCACCTCAAATTGCTTGCTAGAAACTTACCCTCCTCCAGGGGAACTTTTTCATTTTGCATTTGCACAGATGGAAACTGGGGATTCTAAATTGTCCATAGGTATGACTGTGAGAGTTAATGTTTGTCTGTCTCTCTGTGCTGGCCCCGCAATGGACTGGCAATCTGTCCAGGGTATACCCTGCCTCTCGCCCAAAGATGCTGGGATAGGCTCCAGCGCCCACCCACCCCCCATGACCTGAAAAGGATTAAGCGGAAGAAGATGGACATGGTAAGGAACCATATGGTAAGGATGGGTGTGACACAAGTACCACACTCAACAACAACGCTGTAACGACGCTAGCTAGCATGGAGAGCAAGGCGGCTACAGCATTCATGTTCTGAATTGCGGGAATCTTAATCGTGGACTATTGTCAGTGTTTCTGTCCATAGCTCCTTTCGCACTGTAGGAACTTTTTGAAGTTCCTATAACCTTTTCAGGAACAATAGGCTGCTTTTTTTTTTTTTTTTTTGCATTCAGACAGCACAGGAACTAGGGACCATGGAGCTTTTGACAGTTCCATATGCACTCATATGATATACAGTGGGTGTTTGGCGATTGGTAAAACTCATAGGCTACGCCCACTGCCAGATTGCTACTTCTGACAGTGGCACCATTCTTAAAAAGCAACTGTGGTGCAAAAACACCAACAACAGTCCATGATTAAGATTCAACCACTGGACCAATCACAGACACCATCATCATCAGAAGGTTCCAATGAGAGCTGAAACAGTTTCTGAAGAAGGATTTTCCCGTATTCAAACTAAACCCTCCTCATGTCTCTGTCATCGCCTGCACCTCACCGTGACTCTGAGCTCAGTCAGTGCCTCAAACCGGCTCTGGCATGTTTCTGCACGACACACACACACACACACACACACACGCGCACGCATGCGCGCGCGCGCGTGCGTTTCCATGTAGAGGTGGTTCAACAACAGCAGCATCCTTCTGGTTCTAAACCACACATAATACATGCTACTAATGAACTGTTTTATTACCCCCTTAAAACCTTTAATTACAACGTTTCTGCTTGATGTTGTCAGGTTCAATCGGGTTTTGTTTAGAAGACTCTAAATCAGAATAAAGTTGTTATGAGGAGAAGAGGAGGATGAGACACGGTGTTTCTGTGATCAGGGTGTGGTTTGTGAGGACGAAGACCAGGTTTCAGTCCCGCTGAAAAGACTCGCAGCTCCTTTGTGTGTGTGCCGGAGTTTGGGGGGGGGGGCATGTAGGTGTGCGTTTCCCGTGAGAGACTTCATTGTTGTTGGGACTAAAACTCTGAATGGAGTCTGGTGGGCAGAACACTGCCCCCCCCCCCCCCCATCATCACTAAATCACACCTGAGAAAACACCGATGTCCACCAGTCACCAACACCAGAGACATTTCTGGACATACACCAGAGTACGTGAACGGCACGGGACCGTCAGCCAGTAGGGGACCCCCGAGATACAAGTTCACCTTCAACACTTTTGAGGGGAAAATTAAAATTACTGTCAACTTTTCTTTCACAACTGCAATTTTCTCTAAGTTTTATTTTCTCATAAATGTTTTCTTACAAATTTATTACTTTCTTTTATTTTTTTGTAAATTTATGATTTCCTTTCTTGTTATTTCACAACTTTTTTCTCATCATTTATTCTACCTTTTGTCTTATAAATTTGCAACTTCTCAAATATTTAAAACTTTTCCTGTAAATTTTCAA
Organism: Pholidichthys leucotaenia; assembly: GCA_020510985.1. Lineage (NCBI taxonomy): Eukaryota > Metazoa > Chordata > Actinopteri > Cichliformes > Pholidichthyidae > Pholidichthys > Pholidichthys leucotaenia. Next base: position 242,578,813 of record CM035844.1, read on the forward strand.
CATTCTAATAAATTTTTAACATTTTTGCAACATTTTCTCAGAAGTTTGCAACATTTTCTTGTAAATCTGAAACTTCTTGTAAATTTTCACAACTTTTTTTTTCTTGTAAATTTTCAAAAATTTCTTGTAAGTTTGCTATATTTTCTCTTAAGCATGCAAAATTTTCTCATAAATTTGTAACATTTTCCCCATTGTAGGACTAATAAAGGCTTATTTCCTTTATTATTGTCCTTTTAAGTTTGCAACATTTTTGTGTAAATTTGCATCCTTTTCTCATAAATTTGTAACATTTTCTCGTAAATTTTCAAATTTTCTCATAATTTGTAACATTTTCTTATAAATTTGTAACATTTTCTCATAAATTTTCAAATTTTCAATATTTTCTCATAATTTGTAACATTTTCTTATAAATTTGTAACATTTTCATGTAAACTTGACTTTTTCTCATTAAGAAAACCTAAAAAATACAGGACAAAAAAGTGCAACTTTATGAGAAAAAACGAACAATTTTACACATTTTTGTTATAAATTTATCAGAAAATGCTTAAAATTTATGTCAAAAATGTTGCAAATGTAAAGGAAAAGAATAGAAAAATAGGGGAAAAACAAAAGTTATTAATTTAGATTTAGAAAATTCATAAATTTATGCAAAAAGTCACAAGTACATGAAAAAGAGGAGAAATTTAGGAAAAAGTGTCACAAATTTACAAAGTCAAAATTAAAATGTGCAAATGTACAACAAAGTAGCAAATATAACCAAACATGGTACAAATTTAAAATAAAACTTGTGATTTTATTGGAAAAAGTAACAAATATGCCATTTTTGCAAATTTGCAAAAATGCAAATTTGTGTGAAAATTTCCCAAATTTACAAAAAAGAAAAATGCATTTATGAGAACCGACTGCTTCCCGTTCCACACATTTACATTAAGTTTACGTTGATATGGCAGGGTTTCTGCTGGTAACATATGCACAGAAAATGCACAGAAACTCCACATTAAAATCATCAAATTTTGAAATCTGATGAACGACTTGACCAAACCGCTTTAACAGCTGCCGCCAAACCACAATTACTCAATAAACTGATTGTCACTGAATAATTCGGCTGCCCTTACCATGACAACACACTTAATTTTAGGGTCATTTTTATGAGTCAAACATGATCCAGTGTTTTCCTGTCTTTAAAAGAGGAGGATTTGATGGTTTTCTTTGTCATATGATTGGCAGCAGATGACACACAGACTGTAATTACAGCATATGACACACACACACACACACACACAGACACATGCGCACGCGTGCGTGCGTAAAGATGAACTGCCTCAGACGTGTGTGTGTGTGTGTGTGTGTGTGTTTGTAATCCCTGAAATCCTCCGATGCCGTAAGCTCCCTCGTGTGTCTGTGTGGGTCATCAGTTACACTAAACACGGCCATAATTAGTCAGCAGCCGGCCGGGAGGGAGGGAAGAACAGGATTTAAACCTACAGTCCACGCTGCTACTACAAAATAAAAGCATCAAAATCCCTTCAACAAAAAAGCTGAAGAGTAAAAATGGGGAAAAAATTACATATGAAAAGATGGGCAGCTACAAACTACAAGCATGCACGGTTGTTTTTTTCCTCTTACAGCTGCAGCTTTTTTCATCATTTCCAACCTCCCCCCCCCTATTTATTTCCATCTTTTTTAATTCTGAAAACTACGCGAATATCCGGCCAAGTCTCATTTAGTCTCAACCTTTTTCTGACTTTTTCAGGTAAAAATCTGCCGTGTTTTTCAGGTAAAACAACCTTTTTTCCAATTAAATGTGCAACTTTTCAGCTAAACTCATAACACTGTTTTCAGCTAAATATACAAGATTATTGTGGTAAAAAGGCAACCTTTTTGTCCCTAATAAATGTGCAAATTTTGGGGTAACCTTAGTTTTTACTTCTACTTTCTTGGTTTATTTGTCAGGGACCATGTACAGAGAAAAACATGAGCCTCAGGGTAAAGATGCTCCGTACCAGATTATAGCGTTCGGAAGAGAAGCGAACAGCACACTTAAAAACAATTTAAGAATACAATTTCAAATCCAATTTAAGGGGGAGAGTCAATGCTGGCAGGCGTGATGACTTAAAATCCATTTTTTAGTTTCTGTGGAAAAGAATTTGCACCTTTTTCTGGGTAATTTGGTTTGTTTGTTTCCCCCCATATCAATTTGCTCATTTTTTCAACTACATTTGCATCATTTTTCATCTAAATTTACAACATTTTAAATCTAAAATACAACTTTTATTCAGGTAAGATTTGCACCATTTTTCCAGGTAATTTTGTACAATTTTTCAGATAAATTTGCAAAGTTTAATGTGCAACATTCTTCATGGAAATCACCACTTTTTCTCCAGGTAAATTTGAAACATTCTGAAGTAAAAATACATCCCTTTCCCACTAATAAATTTGCAACTTTTCATCTAAATCTGCTTGCTTTTTCCCAGGTAAATTTGCTACTTTTTTCCAATATGCAACATTTTTCAGGTGAATTTGCACTATTTTTTTTAGCTAAATGTACAGCGTTTTTCCAGATAAAATACAACTTTCATCCAGGTAAATTTGAGTATTTTTTCAGCTAAATTTACAACATTTTTAATTTAAAATAAAACTTTTATTCAGGTAAATTTGCACCATTTTTCAGGTAAATTTGTACAATTTTTCATCTTAATTTCCACATTTTTTCTGGTAAATTTGCACCATTTCCAAGTAAAACACAACCCTTTCCCAATAATAAATCTGCAACTCTTCAGCTAAATCAACTTGTTTTCCCCCAGGTAAACTTGCTCCTTTTTTCCAAGTAAATACACAACAATTTTTTAAGTGAATTTGCAACTTTTTTCAGCTAAATTATACAACATTTTTAAATTTAAATACTACTTTTATTCAGGTAAATGTGCATTATTTTTTACGCTAAATGTACAACATTTTTTTCCCGGTAAATTTGCACCATTTTGTTTTCAGGTAAATGTGCACCTTTTTTAAAGGTAAATTTGTAATATATTTTTCAGCTAAATATACAATATTCAGATGAATGTGCAGGAGTCATCATGGTAATCTGCTATTTTTTCATGGTAATCTGCAAAATTTGGGGGCACATTTGCATAATTTTGTCTTTATGTAAATATGCACCTTTTTACAGGTAAATTTTATTTTTTTTCCCCATGTCAAATTGCTAAATCTTTAACGTAAATCTGTAAGTTTTCTCTCGTGCAAAACTTTCTGTAACTCTCCTCCATCATACTCTCTCAGGTAAACATGGATGACACAAAAAGGAAAAAAGTCTGGGGGCATGTCAATGCCGCCGTTTCCATGGCAACAAGGTGTGCCCCGTGTTTGCAGAACAAACAGCGGTACCTGTTCAGAGGAGGGAGAGGCTACGGGTGAAGAGTCCATTCAGCCACAATAAAAACACAATCAGTGCATCAGTGCAAGAGAATAAATATAATCGCTGAGATTATGAGAGGATAAAAACACGGAGAAAAAGAGATAAAAACAGAAAAAATGGGAAACAGCCCAAAAAAATAACAGAAACAAGGGTAGACTAGAAAAGCACTCGGAGAGCGCAGACCTCCGCCAAGCGCCACAGTTGCCCCCCATACAGTGTTTGTGTGTAGGTTTTCAGATTCCTTGACCATGAAAAGATATGACTAGCAATTGGATTCACAATGATAGGATTAGTGGTTCAGTAGTAAAAGCATTACCTCCTTGGCGGAGGTAATAAACTGAAGTGTTGGTGTTGTGTCCATCTCCTGCATCTGCAAACTCCCAGGCTGTGGGCGTTGCAATTGAATGAATGAATGAATTAATCTTTATTTCGAATATATGAAGAGTACAGGTTAAAAGAAAGTGAATAATATAACAAAGGGGGTAATAAAATCCAACAAGGTCAAATTAGACAATAACTCCTCTGATTATACAGTTCAACATAAGTTATCCGAAATGTGTGATGGCTGAATCCGCAGCTTATATTGCCCACCCATGTTCCATCCAAGAATTCAAAAGAAAAAACAAAAGAAATCATGACACAACCGCGTACAACCCACAGGCCAATGGGTTATGCGAGCGTTTTCATAGATCACTGAAAGCAGCACTGAGGGCTTCACTGACGGATGCAAATTGGGTAGACAGGTTGGCGTGGGTTTTATTGGGGTTGCGCTCCGCGGCAAAAGAGGATTTGGAATCTTCCCCGGCAGAGAGCTTCTTTTTTGCGCAGCTACTATGACTGGCCGGGGAATTTCTGCCAAATAATCCGGCGGCGGACAGCTGCCCGTCTGAGCTTTTGCAGCGTAGCGCAAACACAGGCACGCTACCGAGCCCTGGCCAGCACTGTGCTCCGCGTGCTTTTGTGGCTAAAACTTTGAAGAAGGCGGAGTTTGTGTTCGTCAGACACGACGAGCAGCGCCCTCCATTGGGCCTGCACACATGTTGAAAATGGCTGTCTCTCACAATGTTAAAGAATCCTTTAAAAAATTCCTGTATCCAGACGGCGATCCGGATCATCCCCAAAATGTAATCAGTTCTTCCTTGTACCATTTCCAACAACGCCTGAAAGTTTAATTGAAATCTGTCCAAAACTTTTTGAGTTATCTTGCTAACCAACAGACAGACAAACAGACAAACAGACAGACAGACAAACGCTGGCAAAAACATTACCTCCTCCTGGCCTCCGGCCTGGCGGAGGTAGCAAAAGAATGAGACGGAGACTAATAAGAAACCACAGAAAAGGAAATGATGGGATGAAAGAATAAAAGATTTTAACTATTTAACCACATGATGCAACTTCCTTCTTGCAATTTTGCAACTTTGTTTCTTCTAAATTTTCAACTTTTTCCACTTCTCTTTGCCACTAATTACATTTTTTTTTTAATATTTCTAACTTTATTTCCTTAAATTTGAAACATTTCTGTAAATTAATGACTGTATTTAAAAATATGAATTTTTTGCTTAAAAATTGTGGAAAAAAATTGATTTTTTTTACACTTAAATTTGTAATTTATTTTTTACTTCCCTTCTTTGAATTCCCTGATAAAATTACTTTTTTCTTGTTAGTTTGTGACGTTCTCGTAAAAAAAAAAAAAAAGTTTTATTATGAGATGTGATATTTTTTCATAAAGTTGCAAAATTTCTCTTTTGTATTTTACAAAATACAAAATTTTAATTTTTAAAAATTTTTTAAATTTAAAAAAAATATTACAATTTTGTAACGTTTTCTCTGAAATTTGTGATTTTTTTCCTCGTAAAATTGTTAAAATTTTCTTTGGTATTTACAACTTTTTTTCCCTTTGAAATTTTTGATTTTTTTCCAGAATTTTTCGATTTGGTGTTGACCAGAGTCGATTACACTGGTCAACACTAAATTTATTGTCTCAGCTTTTTTAGCTGATTTAGGACAGTTTTGATGTGCTGAATCCAAAAATCTCATCGGTTTTGCTCAATCAGGTCAACTTTTTGAACTATGGCCACATGCTTTTTACGTTTTTGTTTACATGTACGGGTATTTTCACTTTATATGATGCAAAATTCTTTATTTCTTGAAATTCTCTGAATTTTGAACAATGATGAAGTAACATTCAGTTTACATGTACTTACCTTTATCAATGTCTACTATTCAATTTACAGCACAACTGTACAACTGCTGTACAACTGCTTACAACTTAGCATAAAAACCTGACCTGATCGAGAGAAAAAAACAGACAACTTACAAAAACATTAGTTTTGTTATGCTGTGTTATCAAAGGAGTTGATGATTAATTTTCTGTTCATTGACTAATCATTGCAGCACTAATTTAGTTTCTATGACTGCTGTTGTGAATTGGCCCAATATAATAAGTCAGAATTAAGTGACGTGAGCATGTGAAAGAGAGAGAAGATGAGATTACGAGGAAACCAACGGTCCCAAATGCCCTCACTTTATCAATCGTCCCTGTAAGTTGTAAAACTGACCTGTGACCTCACAGTGAAGCTACCCCATACACACACACACACACACACACACACACACACACACACGCTCTCTTTCCTCAACAGTGATTGTGGCTCAAACTCAATCTAGCCTTGTTGGTTTAACCACCGCGGGTATTTGCATGCTCTCCCATCCCTCCTTCCTCCTCCCTCCTCTCCAATCCTAAGCAGCAGCCAGCTGACAAAACTGTTTAGTCAGCAAGAAAGGTGAGCAGGGGAGGAGGAGGATGAGCGAGCTAAAGACAGAGCAGAGAGACAGAGAGAGAGAGCGACTGGCTGCAGCCTCCATCTTAACCCCTTCATCTCCACCACACTTAGACTGACTTATCACTACAGCGACTCTACACTAAACTCTTTACGCTAAACTAGCAACAGTGTGTGCAGCGTTCTACTTAAAAATTACCGACTTTTTACAAAAAACAGCAAATTCCAGTGCAAAAGTTTACAACTTCATTCAGAAATTACAGACTTCCAAATCATAAATTATAGCACTTTTTAATGAGCAGCTTTCTACTCAGATCGCAACTTCTTACAAAAATTAGCAACTTCCACCTCAAAAATTAACTTTTCACATAGAAATTTGCGACTTCTGACTCAGAAATGTGTGAATTTCTAATCAGAAACTAGCGACTTCCCGCTCATGCATTAGCAGCGTACCTCACACGTGCTAGCAACCTGCCACACAGGGATTCCAAGAGACACGAGCCGCTCTCCACTCTGACGCTAGCAACTCTTTATCCCGGAGTTACCAACTGATCAAATTAACAACTTATCTTAAATAGTCAACATTTTTCCCTGAAAAACATGATGTCATTCTCAAAAATTTGCAACTTTATTGCAAATGCTATTTTTTTTTTTTATAACTGCAACTTTTTTCTTTTGTAAAGTTGCTACTTTTCCTCACTAATTTAATAAATATACTCATAATAATATTATGATTATTATTAAACTGAATTGAACCCTCAAAAATTAAAGTTTTTGTTTCTGATCCACCTTATTCCTGGGGGTGCCGCTCTAGGAACGATTATGGGCGGAGCTTCCGGTTTCGGCTGACCTAGTGTTAAATCAGTCAGTAAGAGTGGAGTAACAGGGGCGTTTAAAATAGCGTTTTTAAAAGTTTTTCCAATTCATTTTAATGCTTAGTCCACATACGTGTTTTGCACTCAGGAGGCAGCTAATTTCAGCTCTTGTAGTTTTTGTATTTTTGAATGCTTTGGCGTAGTTCTGGTACTTGCTGCTGTTGGTGGCGTGAGGCTCCTCACAGATGGGCTCAGCTAAATCTGTGGCTTCAACAGCAATGAGGAGATCAGGCACTGGAAACTGAAGGATTGTTCGTGTGATTGGTGGTCCAGACACAGCAGCACCAGCTATGTTTTCACTTGTATGAATGTCACAGATCTGATGTTCTACCCCAAATTTAAAACGCTCTAACACGGTGTTGTGGTTCTTTGTGGCTCTGACTAGACTCTACGTCTGCTCTGATGTAAAGTTGATTATGTCCAACATATTTTAACAAAATGCAGCCGACTTTATTGCGGTGGAGACATTGATATCAGAGCTTTTATTTGCTTGCAGGGGTGTCAGACTAAATGCACCATTGCCTGAATGCACCAGACCGAATGCACCACCAGCCTAGTCTGAATGCACCACCCCTCTGGACTGAATGCACCAGACTGAATGCACCACCTACCTAGTCTGAATGCAGGGTTAGGGTTAATGGTTTGTGCAAAGGTGTGAGAGAGATCAAAGAGATTAAGTTAAAACCTCCTGCTTTGAGTATTAAGTTTGCATAACTGGATTTCACACCTCCTAAACTTCCATCTAGAATCAGAATCAGAATCAGCTTTATTGGCCAAGTATGCACAACACATACAAGGAATTTGACTTTGGCTAAAAACTTGCTCTCGTTGTTCAGGTGGAGGATTTAAATAAGATTTAAATAAGGATTCAATGACAACAGAGTATTACAGTAAATTACAGTCTGTCCACGTTTCTATAAAAGGATGCAAATATATACAGGAATATATGCAGTTATTTACTCAGACTATCCACACTTTGCAGAAATATATGAAAAAATATACAGTCATACAGTACAGTGATCCCTCACTTATCGCGGTTAATGGGTTCCAGAACCGACCGCGAAAAGTGAAAAACCGCGAAGTAGCGTCACCCCTAATGACGTCACCCATAAATAATACGTACGTTCATTCTCTCACTCTCTCTCTCATATGATACGTGTGTGTGTGTGTGTGTGTAAGTGTACATACATACGTAGATGTAAATAAAGTGTACATAAATATGTTTTTAGAACTCTTTTATTCTTATAACAAGATACGTAACTCAAGATGAAGATGATTTACTGCACAGGTTAATGAGAGCTTTGCTGCTCCTCAGGTGACGCCTCATCGTCAGGTGCTAGAGGCGCAGAATCGTCAAGGGCAGCTTCCGATAGAGCTGGAGAAGCTGCAGGAGGTGGCGTAGTGGCTCGACGGGAAGACTATTTCGCACAAAAAGGCACAAGAGAACAGCGAAAAGTTTCACGCGGCGAGATTAAGCAACACGAGCGATAAAGAACAATGAATGCGGTCTTCCTTCGCTGGGTGTGGGCGCTCGGCAGGGAGAGAAGCTGGGTAAAACGTCTCGGCCAATCAGCTTGCGAGATTCCCGAGCCGAGCCAACACGAGAACAGCGAACAGAGAGGTGGATTTTGAGTTGTGCGGGCTCTCCGTGTTGATACATGATGTTCTAATGTAGTCTCCCTGCCTTCTGCTAGCGCCCGCCCATTTTTTCTCAATTTTGAATTTTTGATGAATATTTTTGAAAAATCCACGATGCACTGAGGGCGCGAAAGGTGAGGCGCGAAGTAGAGAGGGATCACTGTATTTCAATGTGAACTCAGATTCAGTGATATAATGTGAATGAAGTAAAAAGAAGTGTGAGAGTTATGTGCAATGTAAGAATGGATGAAAAGTCATGAGTACAGCAACAGGTAGGACTAGGTGAATGGTAAGAGTTCATCAGAGTGATGGCTTGAGGAAAGAAACTGTTCCTGTGACGGGTGGTTTGGACCTTCAGTGATCTGTAACGACGACCACAAGATAGAAGTTCAAACAGTTCAAACTGTATCTATGATATAATATTAACCTATTTTATTGAAAAACTAACATAGGAAAACATATTTGGGGTGGTGCATTCAGTCCATAGGGAGTGGTGCATTCAGACTAAGTAGTGGTGCATTCAGTCCAGGAAAGTGGTGCATTCAGTCTAGACGTGGTGCGTTCAGACTAGGGGTTGGTGCATTCAGGCAGTGGTGCATTCAGGCAATGGTGCATTTACTCTATAATTCGCTTACAGCATTAGCATATTAGCAGTGACGCTAACAAACGAAGCTTGTTTTTAACTTTTTAAGGTCATATTCCCATCCCTCGACAGTTGTGGAAAGTGGTACGATTATATTACCTTTTTTGAGGTGCAAAACTGTGTTCCTGCATTTCTGATGCCGAAGTCATTGTTTTTTAAAAAGGAAAAGTGTCCCATTTCAGTGACAACCATACGTTCTAAAAGAGTACCGGAAGTTGCTACCATAATTCATGCAAGGCATCATGGGGCCTAGGAGTAAGGTGGATAAATGTGTCACTTTTTCAGCCACAGGTTTTACCTGAGATATTCCTGATTTTTCTCATGTACAACTCTTATGAAATTACATTTTGTTTTTCAGTCAGTTACACTGAGCCATTTTTGTTACGGAGCAGCAGGTTGAAGACCCCTGTCGAACACTAATTATGAGTGAATACAGAACTGATGTTAGGGTTGTCGTGGTTACGCTGACCAACAGTTGGTGGAGATATTAATTAAACGCCATTATTTATATTAAAACTGATGTTTCATTAGATATAAAACAGAGGAAGTGGATCGTCACCTTATCGTGGTGGGGGGGTTTGCGTGACCTAGTGATCCCAGGAGCTATGTTGTCCGGGGCAATGTGACTCTGGTAGGGTCACCCAAGATAAACTGGTCCTGGGTGAAGGGCCAGACTAAGAACGATCCAACGGACTCTCATGATGAATACTAAAACAAGGATTCAGTGTATCCCACCTGGAATGGGGTTACTGGGGCCCCACCCTGGAGCAAGGCCTGAGGGAGGGGCTCGATGGCTAGCGTCTGGTGGCCGGGTTTCTGCCCATGGGACCCGGCCGGGCCCAGCCCAAAGGACTTACATGGGTCCACCCTCCAGTGGGCTCACCACCTGCAGGAGGGACCATGGGAGTCCGGTGCTATGCGGATCAGGTGGCAGTCGAAGGCGGAGACTTTGGTGGTGTGATCACAGGCTTCCTAAACTGGCTTTTGGTACGTGGAATGTCACCTCTCTGGTGGGGAAGGAGCCTGAGCTGGTGCATGAGGATGAGAGATGCCAGCTAGATATAGTCGGCCTCACCTCACCACACAGCTCCAGTATCGGAACCAGTCTCCTGGAGAGAGGCTGGAGCTTGGCCTACTCTGGAGTTGCCTCTCGCAAGAGGCGGTGAGCAGGAGTGGGTATTCTTGTATCCCCCCACCTTCTGGCCTCTATATTGAGAGTTTTCCCCGATGGATGAAAGGATTGTTTCCCTCCACCTTTGGGTTGGGAAAGAGGTCCTGACCATCACTGGTGCCTATGCACCAAATGATGGTTCAGAGTACCCATCCTTTTTGGAGTCTCTGTCTGGGGTGCTGGAGGGTGCTCCTCCTGGAGATGCCGTTGTCCTACTGGGGGACCTCAATGTGCACGTGGGCAACAACAGTGAAACCTGGAGAGGGGTGACTGGGAGGAACGGCCTGCCCGATCTGAACCCAAGTGGTGTTCAGTTATTGGACTTCTGTGCTAACCACAACTTGTCCATAAAGAACAGCATGTTCAAGCATAAGGGTGTCCATATGTGCACCTGGCACCAGGACACCCTAGGTCACAGGTCGATGATCGATTTTGTTATCGTGGCTGCACGGTGGCACAGTGGTTAGCACTGTGGCAGCACAGTTTACCCTCGGCCGGGGGATTGCGGGGATCATGAGATCGTGGGTTCGATCCCTGCCCCCGACCAACAGTGATCTGTGTGGAGTTTGCATGTTCTCCCCGTGTTGTGTGGGTTTACTCCGGGATTTCTCCGGTTTCCTCCCACATACCAAAAACATGCAGGTTAGGGATATGGGGCGCTTGCGCACGCAGCGACCGAAAGCTGGTGGCTTGTCACCAGACTGCAAAACAAATCTACCCACGGGTACAAAATAAGTAATTAAAAAAAAAAAAAAAAATTGTGTCATCAGACCTGCGACCGTATGTCTTGGACACTCGGGTAAAGAGAGGTGCAGAGCTGTCAACTGATCACCACCTGGTGGTGAATTGGATCCGATGGCAGGGGAGGACGCCATTCAGACCTGGTAGACCCAAACGTATAGTGAGGGTGTACTGGGAATGTCTGGCTGAGGCCCCTGTCCTGGAGGTCTTCAACTCCCACCTCCTGAAGAACTTCAACCACATTCCGAGGGAGTCTGGAGACATGGGAGTCTGAATGGGCCTTGTTCTCCACCTCCACTGTTGAAGCGGCTGCCCACAGCTGCGGCCACAAGGTCGTCGGGGCATCTCGTGGTGGTAACCCCCAAACCATGTGGTGGACACCAGTGGTGAGGGGGGCCATTAAGCTGAAGGAGGAGTCCTTTCAAGCTTGGTTGGCTTGAGGGACTCCCGAAGTAGCTGAGGTGTACCGGCAGGCCAAGCAGAGTGCAGCTCAGGTGGTTACTGAAGAAAAAACTTGGGTGTGGGAGGCGTTTGGTGAGGCCATGGAACAAGACTTTCGGTTGGCATCGAAGAGATTCTGGTAAACTGTCCGGCGGCTCAGGAGGGGGAAGCAGCTCCCTGTCCACACTGTGTATGGTGCGGATGAGGCGCTGCTGACTTAAATTGGGGATATTGTCAGGGGGTGGAAGGATCTCCTCAGTCCCACTGACATGCCATTCACAGAGGAAGCAGGGCTTGTGGACGAGGGGGGACGACTTGCCCATCACAGGGGCTGAGGTTGCCAGGGTGGTTAAAAATCTCTTTGGTGGCCAGGCCCCGGGGGTAGATGAGATTCGCCCCGAGTACCTCAAGGCCCTAGATGTTGTAAGGCTGTCATGGTTGGCACGCCTCTGCAACACTGCGTGGAGGTCGGGGACAGCCCCTTTGGCATGGCAAACCGGGGTGGTGGTTCCCCTCTTTAAAAAGGGGGACCGGAGGGTGTGCTCCATCTTTAGAAGGATCACACTCCTCAGCCTCCCTGGGAAGGTCTATGCCAAGGTACTGGAGAGGAGAGTCCGGCCGTTGGTTGAACCTCGGATTCAGAAGGAGCAATGTGGTTTTCGTCCTGGTTGTGGCACATCGGACCAACGCTTTACCCTCTCGAGAATCCTCGAGGGTTCATGGGAGTTTGCCCAACCAGTTTACATGTGTTTTGTGGACTTGGAGAAGGCATTTGACCGCGTCCCTTGTGGTTTTTTGCGGTGTGTGTGTGTGTGTGTGGGGGGGGGGGGGGGGTGCATCAGGAGTATGGGGTATTGGACTGGTTATTACGAGGTATCCAGTCTCTGTATGACCGTTGTGAGAGTTTGGTTCGTATTGCCAACACTCGGTCGGAGTCATTCCTTGGACTCCGCCAGGGCTGCCCTTTGTCACCGATCCTGTTCATAATTTTTATGGACAGGATTTCTAGGCACAGCCAGGGAACGGAGGGTGTCATGCTTGATGACTATAGGATCTCATCTCTGTTGTTTGCAGACGATGTTGCCCTGTTGGCTTCATCCAGCAATGACCTACAGGTCTTACTGGGATGGTTTGCCGCTGAGTGTGAAGCAGCTTTTTTTTTTTTTTAATTTATTTATTTAATATGGACATAACAAATTACATTAGTACAATCACAAGGAGAGACCAGATGTTTTGCATAGGTGTATATAGCACGTGCTAATTCTCAACACCAGTCCATAGGTGTCTCATAGTCTCATAGCTGCGATGAGAATCAGCACTTACAAGTCCAAGTCCATGGTCCTCAGCCAGAAAAGGTGGATTGTCCTCTCCGGGTTGGGGACAAGCTCCTGCCCTAAGTGGAGGAGTTTTAAGTATCTCGGGCTCTTATTCACAAGTGAGGGGAGACTGAAGCAAGAGATTGACAGACAGCTTGGAGCAGCGTCTGCAGTGATGAGGACATTGTACCGGTCTGTTGTGGTGAAGAGGGAGCTAAGCTCTCAGGAAAAGCTGTCGATTTACCAGTCAATCTACATTCCTACCCTCACCTATGGTCACGAGCTTTGGGTAATGACCAAAAGAATAAGATTGTGGATACAAGTGGCTGAAATGGATATAGGACAATCATAGGATTGCTGGACTCACCCTCAGAGATAGGGTGAGGAGCTCAGTCATCCGGGAGAGGCTCAGAGTAGAACCGCTGCTCCTCCACACTGAAAGTAGCCAGTTGAGGTGGTTTGGGCATCTGATCAGGATGCCTCCTGGACGCCTCCCACTTGAGGTATTTCAGGCACGTCCCTCTGGGAGGAGACCCCGGGGCAGACCCAGGACTCGCTGGAGAGACTATGTCTCCCAGCTGGTCTGGGAACGCCTTGGTGTCCTCTCTGAAAAGCTGGAGCAGGTTGCTGGGGAGAGGGAAGTCTGGGCTTCTCTGCTTGAACTGCTGCCTCCGCAACCCGGACCTCTGGAAAAGCAGTAGAAGATGGATGGATGGACAGAGGAAATAAATGGTGATAATTCTGTACTTATCAGCAGTTTAAAGCTGATTTTCCTTCTGCCATTTGTGCTGTGATGTTGGGGGTGGAGCTGATTTCAATATGTTCAAAGCAGAAGAATGTGGGGCCGGGGATGGATGCGAGTGGTGGGGAGGACAAACCTGTTCTATGGGATGCCGAGCGTCGAGGCGGGTGTGGCGAGAGTGCCGCGCTGATAAGAAGCTGCTGGCGCTTCAGTGAGAGGGTGATGGTGAACACCAGAGTGTTGGTCAGATGATTTAAAGGGAATAAAATACAACAGGAGGATTGTAATATTTTTTTTTAACCAAAAGCAAGTGACAAATTCTTAAGGAAAAAGATTAAAATTTGATGAAAAATACAAATTGAAAAATGTTACCAAATTTGGGAAAAAATGCAAACATAATATTTAAATTAATGATGAAAAATATAAATAAAAACTCTCACAAAATTACATGAAAATGTGACAAATTATGAATGAAAAAAAGTTCCGCCTTTCTGAAAAAAATACAAATACAAATGAAACATTTATTAAACACCTCTTCTAAAAAAAAAAAAACGATTTGCAAAACAAGAACAAAAAAGTTGCACAAAATAAAAATAACAAAATCATATGAAAAAAGTTGAAGAAAGTTAAAGATTTGTTGTAAAGAAATTTCCCCCAAAACTCAAAATGACATGAAAAAAAGTTGGAAATTTATGAGACAAAATTTTGAGAAAAAAATGCACATGTGAAATGTTTAAAAAGCTCACTAAATTATGGCGCAAACATTTAAAAAAAAAATTTCCAACATAAAATTTAAAACAAGCACAATTTCCTGGAAAAAAGCTGCAAATTTATAAGGAAAAAAAATGAAAAATATATATAAAGTAAAAACAATCACAAAATGATATAAACTACATGACAATTTATTAGGAAAAACATTGAAAATTTGAGGAAAAATACAGCATACAAAGGATTCATTTATTTGTACCTCCTCTAAAAATTTTTTAACAAGAACAAAAGTTTAAAAGAAAATTACATGAAAAAATGTGTGCATTTATGAGAACAAAAGTGAAAAAATACCAATGTAAAATGAAAAATTAAATCATGGGAAAAAGGGAAAAAGGTTGAAAATTTGTGGAAAAATACCCCCAAAAAACTAAAAATTACATGAAAAAAGTTGGAAATTTATGAGAAAATGAAAATCACTTGAGGGAAAATGCACATAAATGCTTATAAAAGTCACAGACATATGTGGAAAAAAACCAACAAAAAATAAGGAAAAATTCTCAAATATAATTTTTTTTTTTTAAAGAACAGTTTCCTGGTAAAGAGTTGCAAATTTAAGAGAACTAAAACTTGAACATTTGATAAACAAACCATTCTAAAACCCCTCACAAATTTATATGAAAAAATTTATGAAAGTCTTTTTAAAAACTGAGATAAATCCAAAAATAAAGTTGCAAATCTTCATTAAAGCGTGTTGCACATTTACAGGAAGACAGACGGGAGCGGGCTTCACCCTGCTGAATAAATCTGTTTACTGCCGGTCCAAAGTCCCAACGGCTCGACTGTGAAAGAATGTCACAACTGAGGGATGGAGGGAGGAGGAGGAGGAGCCGAGGAGATGAAAGGAGGCGGCGACGGCGGCGGAGGAGGAGCATGCTCACTGCTGCCTATCTCTGATTTTACGATTTTCCTCGTTAAAGGGTGACCCGCTGCCAACGGCTGATTTAAGACGAGTCCTGGAGCAGGAGCAAGGCTCTGCAAGCTGTGGCTCACGCTATGCATAAAAAGTTGACAGGGAAAATATTAATGAAACATTATTGAAATATCTTACAAATTTATGAGAATAAAATTCACAAATTTTACAAAACTTGCTGCAAATTTGCAAGGGAAAAAAATAGTACATTTGCAGGAAAACATGCAGGTTTTTGCAAAAGAAGGCATAAATTAGATGGCAAATCTGCAAGAAAAGGTTATAAATTTGCAAAAACATCAAATATATAACACATACTGTAAAAAAGTATCCTATTGTGTTGGATACCACACTACAGACTTTTAAGACTCATTGTAAAAATTGTCTATTAAACAACCAAAACTGTACCCATAACTAGTGGATGCTCTGTGGCATGCACACATATTTATGTGCCGTGTGTCACACACATATGCCCCGCCTCTTGCTCGTTGCTGTTGTGAGGTGCTTGGGTGCATGTGCGTGTGCGCATGCATACACAGCACTTCACCTGTGCGACATGTCTGCGTGACATCTGAATGTTTTGTTCCGCAGCACCTTAACTCTTGCACTTTAGAAGAAGAAGCCATCTCTGTTGTCATTCAGTCCATACAGCCAATCATGTACAGTAGAACATCTACAATGTTAACCACACGCAGAATCAGAGGGGTCGCTGCCATTCAAGGCACCGCCACAAACAACTTCTCCTTCCCCCATTCTATTACGCCAAGCACCAAGCTAGAAGGCCTAAAAGTACCATTTTTATATGGTTTTTGGTATGACCCAGCCAGGACTTGAACCCCCAACCTCCCAGTTGTGGGGCGGATGCTCCATCGACTACCCCACCACTCCGGTTAGCATATCCACGTTGTCCAGTTTTATTGCAGATGTTCTTCTTGTGTATGATTGTGTGTTCTTGTGATCAACCGGGGCACTACAGATGCAAATTAGCAGTATTGCTAAATCTGGCACACTTACATTAGTATTAATGCTCATTAGTGCGTAATATCCCTTCCAAATAAACATTAAGCTAAACAATTTACAAGGAAAACGGCTTGCATTAATGATTAAAAAAGGCGAGTGCAATATCCCCCGCCTCAGTTTTCTTTGACGATCCCAATACTTACTGATGGAGAGCAGTTACAAGCTTCTCAATATACCTACCGTGGCAGAACCAAATTATGATAAGCCCATCATCCACAAATATACAACAAAGTATACAACCCGTAGCTGTAGACCTGGATTCCAGGATGAACTTGTGTAGCATATATGGTGACCCTAGAGCGCTTTACATGTTCTATAGTAAAGGATATTGAGTGTCAACCTCGACCTTTGGACCCCAAACCTGTAGTCAGAGGTCATGGTCTCAGACTGAATCTGTGTACCAGGTTTGGTGGCCCTAGCTTTACTCATTTTATAGTAATAGTCAATGTAGCAATTATGATTTACCATCCACCTTAATCCTGGGGGTGCCGCTGTAGGAACGCTTATGGGCGGAGGTTCAGGTTTCGGCTGACGTAGTGTTAAATCAGTCAGTAAGAGTGGAGTAACAGGGGCGTTTAAAATAGCGTTTTTAAAAGTTTTTAAATTCATTTTAATGTATAATCCACACGTGTTTTGCACTCAGGAGGCAGCTAATTTCAGCTCTTGTAGTTTTTGTATTTTTGAATGCTTTGGCGTAGTTCTGGTACTTGCTGCTGTTGGTGGCGTGAGGCTCCTCACAGATGGGCTCAGCTAAATCTGTGGCTTCAACAGCAATGAGGAGATCAGGCACTGGAAACTGGAGGATTGTTCGTGTGATCGGTGGTCCAGACACAGCAGCACCAGCTATGTTTTCACTTGTATGAATGTCACAGATCTGATGTTTTACCCCAAATTTAAAAACACCCAAGCATGGCATTGTGGTTCTTTGTGGCTCTGACTAGACTCTGTCTGCTCTGATGTAAAGTTGATTATGTCCAACATATTTTAGCAAAATGCAGCCGACTTTATTGCAGTGAAGACATTGATATTATCTCAGAGTTTATTTGTTTACAGCGTTAGCATATTAGCAGTGGAGCTAACTAACGCAGCAACTGTCTGCCACTTTTTAAGGTCATTGCTATCCCTCCATAGTTGTGGGAAGTGGTATGATTAGATTACTGTTTTTGAGGCGCAAAAGGCCATGTTCCCACATTTTTAATGCCGAAGTCACTGTTTTTTAAAAAGGAAAAGTGTCCCATTTCAGTGACAACCACACATTCTAAACTAGTACCGGAAGTTGCTACCATAATTCATGCAAGGCATCATGGGGCCTAGGAATAAAATGCATAGTGCAACTGCAATGTTAACTTTGAACTTTGACTCCAAACCCATAGTTAGGTCAGGGTGTGAGTCGTCCAAGGTGTGGATTAGATAAAACTACTGTGTCGATTTGAAAAGCCTACATCATTTCTTTCAGTAGTTACTAGGTTTAAAAGATTTAGGGAAAAGTCTGACCTGACCTTTGACCTCAAGGTCATCCAATGACAGTGAAATTGCAAGCTGTGCATCATCAGAGTACATCAAACCCTGGTACCAAGTTTAAAAACAATCGGACCAAAACTGTAGGAGGACTTGATTTCACTAAAGTGGGATGGACAGACCCATGATATAATCTCTCTTCGGATTTTAGGGGCCGTACTGTTTTTCTCTGTACAAACAGTGGTGTGAAAAAGTGTTTGCCCCCTTCCTGATTTCTCCTTTTTTTGTATGTTTGTCACACTTACAGTGGGGCAAAAAAGTATTTAGTCAGCCACCAATTGTGCAAATTCTCCCACTTAAAAGATGAGAGAGGTCTCCAATTTTCATCATAGGTATACCTCAACTATGAGAGACAAAATGAGAAGAAAAAAAAATCCAGAAAATCCCATTGAAGGATTTTTAATGAATTAATTGGTAAATTCCTCAGTAAAATACGTATTTGGTCACCTACAAACAAGCAAGATTTCTGGCTCTCACAGACCTGTAACTTCTTCTTTAAGAGGCTCCTCTGTCCTCCACTCACTACCTGTATTAATGGCACCTGTTTGAACTCATTATCAGTATAAAAGACCCCTGTCCACAACCTCAAACAGTCAGACTCCAAACTCCACTATGGCCAAGACCAAAGAGCTGTCAAAGGACACCAGAAACAAAATTGTAGACCTGCACCAGGCTGGGAAGACTGAATCTGCAATAGGTAAGCAGCTTGATGTGAAGAAATCAACTGTGGGAGCAATTATTAGAAAATGGAAGACATACAAGACCACTGATAATCTCCCTCGATCTGGGGCTCCACGCAAGATCTCACTCCGTGAGGTCAAAATGATCACGAGAACGGTGAGCAAAAATCCCAGAACCACACGGGGGGACCTAGTGAATGGCCTGCAGAGAGCTGGGACCAAAGTAACAAAGGCTACATCAGTAACACACTATGCCGCCAGGGACTCAAATCCTGCAGTGCCAGACGTGTCCCCCTGCTTAAGCCAGTACATGTCCAGGCCCGTCTGAAGTTTGCTAGAGAGCATTTGGATGATCCACAAGAGGATTGGGAGAATGTCATATGGTCAGATGAAACCAAAATAGAACTTTTTGGTAAAAACTCAACTTGTCGTGTTTGGAGGAGAAAGAACACCATACCTACTGTGAAGCATGGGGGTGGAAACATACTTTGGGGCTGTTTTTCTGCAAAGGGACCAGGACAACTGAGCCGTGTAAAGGAAAGAATGAATGGGGCCATGTATCGTGAGATTTTGAGTGAAAACCTCCTTCCATCAGCAAGGGCATTGAAGATGAAACGTGGCTGGGTCTTTCAGCATGACAATGATCCCAAACACATTGCCCGGGCAACGAAGGAGTGGCTTCATAAGAAGCATTTCAAGGTCCTGGAGTGGCCTAGCCAGTCTCCAGATCTCAACCCCATAGAAAATCTTTGGAGGGAGTTGAAAGTCCGTTTTGCCCAGCGACAGCCCCAAAACATCACTGCTCTAGAGGAGATCTGCATGGAGGAATGGGCCAAAATACCAGCAACAGTGTGTGAAAACCTCGTGAAGACTTACAGAAAACGTTTGACCTCTGTCATTGCCAACAAAGGGTATATAACAAAGTATTGAAATGAACTTTTGTTATTGACCAAATACTTATTTTACCGAGGAATTTACCAATTAATTCATTAAAAATCCTTCAATGTGATTTTCTGGATTTTTTTTTCTCATTTTGTCTCTCACAGTTGAGGTATACCTATGATGAAAATTGGAGACCTCTCTCATCTTTTAAGTGGGAGAACTTGCACAATTGGTGGCTGACACTAGGGGCGCCACACGAGTCGGCTGCCTTTTGCAACAGCGGCTCGATTCCGAGTCTTTTTCCCTTCCTCTCTCTTTTGATCCGTCTTTTTTTTTCACCCCACTTATATCACGGACACACAGATCGTCCTAAATGTCTCCTGAGCCGGTGGACGGAGCCACTGTCTATAGCAGGATACGATACAGCAGAGAACAGCTGCTAGCATTCAACCGCCACCCGGTCCCATTGGAAATACTCAACATACCGAGAGAACTGAGGCGAAAACGCCGCGGCTGCCGGGCTGGAGTAAGACGGAGGACAAAAAATATAAGGTACAGACCCTCCCTTCCATCTGTTGTCATGGGAAATGTACGGTCGATACTGGGAAAGTTAGATGAGCTAGCGGCTATCTCCCGTTATGATAGCACATACCGGGAGTGCTCTCTCCTTTTGTTTACTGAGACGTGGCTAACTGAACTAGCAGCAGATGCTAACATTGAGCTGGAGGGTTTTCACATGATACGAGCTGACCGAACACCAGACAGTGGCAAGGCTAGGGGCGGTGGAGTGATCATGTATGTTAACAACAACTGGTGCAGACCGGGACATATCACTGTTAAACAACGACACTGCAGCAAAGACATTGAGTTGCTAGCTGTTAGCATGAGGCCTACATATCTCCCGAGAGAACACTCACACGTGATCTGCATTGTTGTTTATGCAAATCCGACGGCGAACGCTGGGACAGCACGTGACGTCATCCATTCAGTAACCAGCAGGCTGCAGACAGAACACCCAGATGCTCTTCTCCTCATCTCAGGCGATTTCAACCATGTTTCACTGTCTCCCATTCTACCCACGTTCACCCAGTATGTCACATGCCACACTAGAGACAATAAAACTCTGGATTTATTCTACGCAAACACTAAGGAGGCGTACACCTCATCACAACTACCCCCACTCGGGAGATCGGATCACAACTTGGTTCATCTCCGGCCGGTGTACAAACCCCTAGTGCACAGACAACCTCCGGCCATGCACACTGTGGAGTTATGGTCTGAGGAGACAATGGACACCCTAAAGGGCTGTTTTGAAGCCACCGCCTGGAAGCAGCTCTGCGATCCACATGGTGAGGACATCGATGGCCTCATTCACACCTTCACGGGCTACCTCAGCTTCTGTGTGGACAAATCCGTTCCCACCAAGACCATACGGCGTCACTCAAACAACAAACCCTGGATCAACCCTGAGATTAAAACACTTCTGAGAGAGAAGAAGAGGATCTTCAGGTCAGGGAACAGGGAGATGCTGAAGTCCGTACAGAGGGAGCTGAGGAGAAAGATCAGAGAAGGCAAGGACAGCTTCAGGAAGAAGATGGAGGACAAGCTGCAACAGAGCGACATCAGCGGGGTCTGGAGAAACCTCAAAACCATCTCGGGGCTCCAGAATACCTCCCCCCAGGCCACAGGGGGCAGGGAGTGGGCGAACAACCTGAATCTGTTTTTCAATAGATTTGACCAACCGCCCTCCCCCCTGACTGCACAACAACCACTGCTGCCTCTAAAGAAATCAAGTCCTGCTGCCCACTCCCCACTCTACCAACACCCCCCCACTCCCAACACACAGCCCCCCATCCTGACCCTGACCAGGACCCAGGTGAGGACGGAGCTGAGGAAGATCAAGGCGAGGAAGGCGCCGGGACCGGACGGCATCAGCGCAAAGCTCCTCAAGTCCTGTGCAGACCAGCTGTGTGGGATTGTGACGTATATCTTCAACATGAGCCTGAAACTGGGGAGGGTACCACAGCTGTGGAAAACATCTTGTGTGGTACCTGTACCAAAAACTTCCCACCCCAAAGACCTGAACAGCTACAGACCGGTGGCCTTGACGTCCCACTTGATGAAGACCCTGGAGAGACTGCTCCTTGCTCACCTCCGCCCCCTGGTGGAACCAGCGATGGATCCACTCCAGTTCGCCTACCAGCATGGCATTGGGGTGGAGGATGCGGTGATCTTCCTCCTTCACCGTTCTCTGTCCCACCTGGAGAAGCCCGGGAATATGGTGAGGATCATGTTCTTTGACTTCTCCAGTGCTTTCAACACCATCCAACCGATGATCCTGAAGGACAAGCTGCTGCGCGCAGGGGTGGACCAGCACCTGTCATCATGGATCCTGGACTACCTCACGAACCGGCCTCAGTTTGTGAGAACCCGGGACTGTGTGTCCGACACGATCATCAGTAGCACGGGGGCCCCCCAGGGAACGGTGCTGGCTCCCTTCCTGTTCACTCTTTATACTGCGGACTTCTCACACAACACAACACACTGCCATCTACAGAAGTTCTCTGATGACTCTGCGATCGTTGGCCTCATCTCCAATGGAGATGAAGCTGAGTACAGAGGGCTTATCCAGGACTTCGTGGACTGGTGCCATCGGAACTGCCTCCAGATCAACGCGAGGAAAACTAAGGAGCTGGTGGTGGACTGCCGCAGGCATGGGCAGCCCCTCACAGTACCAGTAAATATACAGGGAACAGACATCGAGATGGTGACATCCTATAAGTACCTGGGTATTCATCTGAACAATAAACTAGACTGGTCACACAATACTGATGCACTCTACAAGAAGGGACAGCGCAGGCTGTTCCTGCTGAGGAGACTCAGGTCTTTTGGTGTACAAGGGGCGCTGCTGAAGTCATTCTATGACACGGTGGTGGCATCAGCCATCACTTTTGGAGTGGTCTGCTGGGGCAGTGGCATTACTGCAGCCGATAGGAAGAGACTGAACAAACTGATTAAGAAAGCTAGCTCTGTCCTGGGGCAGCGCCTTGATCCGATGGAGGAGATAGGAGAGAGAAGGACGGTGGCTAAACTGTCATCTCTGCTGGAGTCCGAGTTCCACCCTATGCAGGACATACTGAATGCACTGAGGAGCTCATTTAGCAGCAGACTACATCATCCCAGGTGCACAACCGAGAGGTTTCGTAGGTCCTTCCTACCAACGGCTGTCAGACTGTACAACCTAAGCAGGGCTGCTCGCAGAGATAGCAAAAAAGACGTAACAAACTAATAGTTTTTTGAATGCAGAAGATGCAATAGACTTACACAGTGGTCCTCTCCGGCATACAACTAGGAGCATGCCGGTCGCTATGGAGGGTGAGAGTGTGTATGGGCACATAATCATACCATGCAGGATAGCTGGGTAGACGGTTATGCTGTTTCATTCCATCTAGCGGCAATGCTCTGCACTGTGTGTGTTTATATATTTGCATATTTGTTCCGTCTAGCTGCAATGCTCCGTACTGTGGGTGTTTATATATTTATATATCTACATGTTATTCCATCTAGCTACATTGCTCCGCACTGTGTGTGTTTATATACTTGCATATTTATTCCACCTAGCTGCAATGCTCCGTACTGTGGGTGTTTATATATTTACATATTTATTCCATCTAGCTACAATGCTCTGCACTGTGTGTTCATATATTCATATATTATTCCATCCAGCTACAATGCTCTGCACTGTGTGTCTGTGTGTGTGTGTATATATATATATTTTATAGTAATACGTACATATGTTTATTAGCTGCTCTTGCTTGCTTGTTTTTTTTTTTTTTTTTTTTTTTTATTGCCTTCTGATTGTTGCTCTGAGTGTTGCTATCCCTGTGCTGTTGCAATCCTGGAATTTCCCCGTTGTGGGACTAATAAAGGCTTATCTTATCTTATCTTATCTTATCTTAAATACTTTTTTCCCCCACTGTAAATGTTTCAGATCATCAAACAAATTTAACTCTTAGACAAAGATAACACAAGTAAACACAAAATGCAGTTTTTAAATGAAGGTGTTTATTATCAAGGGTTAAAAAAAAAAATCCAAACCTACATGGCCCTGTGTGAAAAAGTGATTGCCCCCCGTTAAAACACAAATAAACTGTGGTTTATCACATCTTTAGAAAGCTGAGTTCAATTTCTCTAGCCACACCCAGGTCTGATTACTGCCACACCTGTTCTCAATCAAGAAATCACTTAAAACAGGACCTGCCTGACAAAGTGAAGTAGACCAAAAGATCCTCAAAAGCTAGACATCATGCTGCGATCCAAAGAAATTTAGGAACAAATGAGAAAAAGTAATTGAGATCTATCAGTCTGGAAAATGTTATAAAGCCATTTCTAAAGCTTTGGGACTCCAGCAAACCACAGTGAGAGCCCATCCATCCATCCATCCATCTTCTTCCACTTAATCCTTTTCGGGTCACGGGGGGGCTTGAGCCTATCCCAGCATCTTTGGGCGAGAGGCAGGGTACACCCAGGACAGTGAGAGCCATTATCCACAAATGGCAAAAACATGGAACAGTGGTGAACCTTCTCGGGAATGGCTGGCTGACCAAAATTACCCCAAGAATGCAGCGATGACTCATCCAAGAAGTCACAAAAGACCCCACAACAACATACAAAGAACTGCAGGCCTCACTTGCCTCAGTGAAGGTCAGTGTTCATGAGTCCACCATAAGAAAGAGACTGGGCAAAAATGGCCCGCATGGCAGAGTTCCAAGACGAAAACCACTGCTGAGCAAAAAGAACATCTCAGTCTCAGTTTTGTCAGAAAACATCTTGATGATCCCCAAGACTTTTGGGAAAATACTCTGTGGACTGACAAGACAAAAGTTGAACTTTTTGGAAGGTGTGTGTCCCATTACAGCCGGCGTAAAAGTAACGCATCATTTCAGAAAAGGAACATAATACCAACAGTAAAATATGGTGGTGGTAGTGTGATGGTCTGGGGCTGTTCTGCTGCTTCAGGACCTGGAAGACTTGCTGTGGTAAATGGAACCATGAATTCCGCTGTCTACTAAAAAATCCTGAAGGAGAATGTCCAGCCATCTGTTTGTGACCTCAAGCTGAAGTGCACTTGGGTTCTGCAGCAGGACAATGATTCAAAACACACCAGTAAGTCCACCTCTGAATGGCTTAAGAAAAACAAAATGAAGACTTTGGAGTGGCCTAGTCAAAGTCCTGACCTGAATCCCATTGAAATGCTGTGACATGACCTTAAAAAAGCGATTCATGCTGGAAAACCCTCCAATGTAGCTGAATTACAACAATTCTGCCAAGATGAGTGGGCCAAAGTTCCTCCACAGTGCTGTAAAAGACTCATTACCAGTTATCGCAAACGCTTGATTGCAGTTGTTGCTGCTAAGGGTGGCCCAACCAGTTATTAGGTTGAGGGAGCAATCACTTTTTCACACAGGGCCATGTCGGTACGGATTTTTTTCTTCCCTCAATAATAAACACCTTCATTTAAAAACTGCATTTTGTGTTTACTTGTGTTATCTTTGTCTAATATTTAAATTTGTTTGATGATCTGAAACATTTAAGTGTGAAAAAACATGCAAAAAAATTGAGAAATCAGGAACGGGGCAAACACTCTTTCACCCCACTGTAACTCCGCTGGATTCCATTTTTAAAAAGCATGGTATCTCCTACCTGTACACTGATGATTGTCAAGATATATGTCCCTTTAAAACAAAAGGATGCCTCATCAGTAAACTCACTTCTGTCATCCATTGAAGACATCAAGTCTTGGATGGTCCTTAACGTTCTAAATTTTCATGCTAAGACAGAAGTGATGGTGTTTGGACCTCGTGGCCCCTGTGAGTCCCCTCCTGTAAACTTGGGCCCCCTCACACCTTATGTGAAACCCAGTCAAGAACCTTGGTTTTATTGTGGACAGTGATTTTAAATCATCCATCTATCCATCTTCTACCACTTTTACGGAGGTCCAGGTCATAGAAGCAGCAGTTCAAGCAGAGAAGCCCAGACTTCCATCTCCCCAGCCACCTGCTCCAGCTCTTCAGAGAGGATACCAAGACGTTCCCAGACCAACTGGAATACGTAGTCTCTCCAGTGAGTCCTGGGTCTGCCCCGGGGTCTCCTCCCAGTGGGACGAGCTCGAAACACCTCAAGTGGGAGGCATCCAGATCAGATGCCCAAACCACCTCAACTGGCTCCTTTCAATGTGGAGGAGCAGCGGATCAAAACTGGCTCTTGGATTTTAAATCAGACACTCTGTTGTAAAATCCAGTGTTTTTTGATCTAAGGTGTTTAACAAAATAAAACCCATTCTCTCTAGACCACACCTGGAAACAGTAATCCATGCTTTTATTTTGTTTCGGCTGGATTACCGTAACGCACTTTACGCCGGTGTCAGCTAGCCATCTCTTCCACTCTGCAGCTAGTACAAAATGCCGCTGCTTGTCTTTCAAAAGAGATCACATCACACCCATCTTAGCTTCACTCCACTGGCTGCCCCTGCATTTTAGAGTTCATTTTAAAATTCTTTTATTTGTCCAGTTATGGCTGCCACGTGAGAAGGACACGTCTCACTCTGCTCTGCTCCTGGAGAAAAAAAATCGGCAAATAACTCTCTCATTTGGGACAGAACGTATCCCAGCGTTTGGGCGAGGATATGTCAATGAAGCCTAAGGCTGGAAAACCAGGTAGAGGAAAAAGCGAGCCGCCGAAACAGTCCAAATTAACGGACTTTCAGGTCTGTGACGCAGCAGATAAAGCTCCATATATGGCGGAGGAAGCTAGCAGCGGTGCGGTATCTGCGGGAAACGGCACAGGTGCGGTGCTAGCTGCCATAAGTTCAATGAGAGCAGACTTTTCCTCTAAATTTGATGGGATTATGGCAGTGTTGGAAGGAATGAGAAAGGAATTGGGTGACTGTGTAGAACGAATGGCGCAGGTGGAGCTTCGTGTCTCTAGTGCTGAAGATGAAGTCACCTGTCTTCAATTAAAGGTGCGCACTTTGGAAAAAAAAATAAATGTCTGGAAGATAATGTCCTGGATTTGGAGTCCCGGTCGAGACGGAACAACTTGAGGCTGGTGGGTCTACCGGAGGAATCCGAAGGTCGGGACTCATGTTCCTTTCTGGAAAAGTGGATTCCGGAGGCGCTGGGCAGCGTGGAGCTGCAATCAGCAGTCGTTCTGGAAAGCGCACACCGTATTGGCCCACGGAGAGATAAGGGACCACCGAGGACCCTAATTATGAAGTTCCTCAGCAACAGAGACAGGATGAAGATCTTCAACGCTGCACGAGCTAAAGGAGAGATTAAACACCAGGACCAGCAGGTGCGGTTCTACCCAGATTTGGCCACAGGAATCCAACAATTGAGGAAGCAGTTTGATCCCGTACGTAAAGAGCTGCGCAACCTTGGGATTCGTCATGGTGTAATTTATCCTGCAAGACTGTTGACCACGTATGGGGGCAGAACACACATCTTCAAGACCCCAGAGGAGGTGCAGGAGTTCATCAAGAAGATCCAAGAAGAGACTGGTGGGAGCTAAGCATGAACAAAATATAAGGTAGAATATTTAAGCATTTGCACAGGCATCTGACTGACTTGAAGCAAATAGCAAGTTTACAAAATATAGATTGTATTATATATTTAAAAAAAAAACTATGATGTACTAAGTTGCTAAAAATTTTGGAGTTAAGTTGGAAAACTACAGAGGAGAGTTAATGTTACGTCATTAAAAGCAGTAGTTAGGGTGATTGGGAGGATGAAGAAGGAGTAGCTTTGGCTGTTCCTCGTGGGTGTGGAGCGGTCGATGGCTATATCGGGAGACGGAATTTTTCTTTTGATTTTGGGGGGATCGCCACAAATGTGGGAAGGGGGAATTTGTTTGTGTGTAGTTTGTAGGATGAATGTTCAACCACTTATTTTTTTGCTTCTCTGTATGAGCATGTTTACACTGCAAGGTAATCCCAAACTCCCTATTGATCATAAACCAAATATAGATGATCAAAAGTTCTTTGCTAATTTATTTCTTATCTTATCATCACTTACAGGGCAACATATAATAGCAGGGGATTTTAATTGTACATTGAATCCCGGTATAGATAGATCAACAGGACTGGACTGTACGCACAATGGATGTAGGATGACCATTAATCATTTTATGAAAGAATTGAGATTGTTAGATATATGGAGAGAAATGAAACCACAAGTTAAAGCCTACTCTTGTTATTCCAATACCTACAAGACATTCTCACGTATTGATTATTTTTTGATCTCCACAGAATTAAGGTCCAAGATTCAAAACTGCTTTTATGATAACATCGTGATCTCTGATCATGCACCCTGCTGTCTAATATATGTAGATAAGAAATTGACAAAGGAATCAGGTAGATGGCAATTTCAGCATAAATGGCTTCAGGATGAGGAGTTTGTCAAGTACATAGAAAAACAGATAGATGAGTTCTTTGACATCAATACTACACAAACATCAGCATGTGTAAAGTGGGAGGCTTTCAAAGCTTTTATTAGGGGACATATTATTAGTTATACAGGTTCAAAATCTAAGAAGACTCGAGAGGAGAGAGCCCAATTGGAACATAAAATAAAAAGTCTTCAAGAAAAAGTGTATGCAGGAAGTGATCCAAGGTTGGAGAACGAATTACTGATTTTGAGAGCTGAATATGACAAAAAATCAGCAAATAGAGCTGCCTCGAGTCTTCTAAGATTGAAACAATCTTTTTATGAACAAGGTGAAAAATCAGGAAAATTACTGGCATGGCAGATTAAACGATTAGAATTTAAAACACCAATTACCAGTATTATAAGTAACGGACAGGTAGTTATAGATCCTTTAGAAATTAATAGAGCCTTTAGAGATTACTATGAAAAATTATATGATACAAAAAATGAATCTGACTTAACAAAACTAAATGGGTTTTTGAACGAACTATCTATACCGTGTATTCCAAATGAAAACAGGGAGATATTGGAGTCTAAAATTAGTCAAGAAGAAGTTGGGCTAGCCATTGATAATATGAAATCAGGAAAAAGTGCAGGACCAGATGGTCTTCCAGTTGACCTTTATAAGAAATTTAAGAATAAATTAATAAAACCTTTTTTGGAAATGGTTTTAGAAGCATTTCAAAATAGTAATTTACCATCATACATGAATAATGCCTTAATTATACTGTTGCCAAAACCAGGTAAACCCTCTAATAAATGTGAAAATATGAGACCAATAAGCCTATTAAATGCCGACCTTAAGATAATATGTAAAATTTTAGCAAGACGAATACAAGAAATTTTACCAAATATTATTAATCGAGATCAGAATGGCTTTATAAAGGGAAGACAAGGCTTCCATAATGTAAGAAGACTATTTAATATTATTTATTCTAATAAAGAAGCACCGGATACAGCTCTCCTATCACTGGACGCCGAAAAGGCCTTTGATAGAGTCGAATGGCCCTTTCTTTTTGAAGTCTTACAAAGGTTTGGACTTGGAAATAATTTCATAAAATGGGTTCAGATAATATACAATAATGCTACAGCAGAAATCCTAACAAATAACAATATTTCAAAATCAATAAAAATCAATAGAGGATGTCGACAAGGCTGTCCACTTTCACCTTTACTGTTTACTATGGCAATTGAACCTTTAGCGATGGCGATACGTTTACATTCACAAATATATGGAATTAAAGTTGGACCAACAGAACATAAAATCTCCCTGTACGCTGATGACATAATTTTGTTTATGTCGAATCTTAATTTAATAAAGAATTTTGGGGAAATATCAGGATATAAAATAAATAAAACTAAATCTTCAATATTAATGCTAAATGAGACCCAGAGAAATTACCCAGCCCCTGAGGTAAATCAATTCAACGTTGTAAATCAGTTTAAATATTTAGGAATCCAAATTGTGCCTAAGCTAGAATCAGTCGCCAGTGTCAACTATGAAGCCTTAATGACGGATATCAATGAGTTAATTCAGAGATGGATGTCACTACCAATGTCGATGATCGGGAGAATCAATATACTTAAAAGTAATATTTTACCTAAAATACTTTATTTATTTCAATACATTCCCTTACCACCACCTTTAGATTTATTCTCAAGAATTAAAAAAAAGTTTGTGGAATTTATATGGAACAACAGGAGGGCTAGATTACGTCTGTCTTTATTATATTTACCATTTGATCGTGGAGGTCTGAAATGTCCAAATTTTATGTTGTATTATTGGTCGGCACAACTGAGGTCTATGACATATTATTTTTCGTTAAATGATCTCCCTCACTGGACTGAAATGGAATCATACAATTTACCTTTACCTCTTCCCATATTCATATACTCAGATTCGGCAAAAAAATTACAAAAACAAGTTAAAAATCCATTTGTAAAGCATATGATCAAAATATAGTGTGAAACTAAAAACTATTTAAAAGAACCACACTTATTGTCACAATTTAGCCCAATATGGGGTAATCAATATTTTAAACCA
Organism: Pholidichthys leucotaenia; assembly: GCA_020510985.1. Taxonomy (NCBI): domain Eukaryota; kingdom Metazoa; phylum Chordata; class Actinopteri; order Cichliformes; family Pholidichthyidae; genus Pholidichthys; species Pholidichthys leucotaenia. The sequence goes on from CM035844.1 coordinate 242,608,877, forward strand.
GGGAGAGCGGATGCTGTATTTAAAGTATGGAATTTAAAAGGGATTCAAAAGATTCAAGATTTATATTTGCCATGTGCAGATAACATAATGTCTTTTGAAGAGCTGAGGATCAAATTTAATCTTAATAGAACACATTTTTTTAAATATCTTCAACTTAGAAACTTTATTCGATCAAATCAAAATAAAGCTCTCACTCGACCTATTTATTCATCCTTGGAAAAAATGTTGATGAAAGATAGTAAAAGAAAGGGTATTATTTCAGAGTTTTATAACTCATTGACACTATCCTCAAGTGAAAACTCACAGAAAAGATTAAACTACTGGAAAGAAGATCTGCAAACTGAAATTTCAGAGGAACAATGGGAATTGGCTTGTACAGAAGCTCAAACCAAATCAATAAATGTACGTCTTAAATTGATACATTTTAAATGGTTAATGCGGATGTATGTTACACCGGAGGAGTTAAATAGATATAACAAAAACGTACCAGATACGTGCACAAAATGCATGGAAAGTAAAGGAACCCTATTTCATTGTGTATGGGAATGTAGAATAATTAGAATGTTTTGGGAAGAGGTGAGGGTAACAATTGAAAAAATAATCTCAAAACGAATCATATTGAATCCTAAACTGTTTTTGTTGGGTCTGTACCCAGAAAAGCATAACTTTAATAAAAGTGAAAGAACATTCATAGACCTCAGTTTGCTTAATGCCAAAAAATGTATTGCACTATTATGGAAAAAGACTCAGACCAGATGTGACTCAGTGGTTAAGACAGATGTTAACAAACCTTCCATTAGAAAGAATAAAATACATACTGAAATCAAAGGAAATTGTGTTTGAGAATATATGGAGACCTTTTATTGATTATGTAAAAAATTTAAACATAACTCTTGAAGAAGAAGGTGAATGATGTGTGTGGACCTTGTAAATTCCAAACTGGTGAACATAATATGTATACTTATGTAATGGATTGTCTAGACTAAACAGAGGAGCATTGTTGAAGACTTGATTTTGTTGGTGGTTGTGGGTGTTTTTAGTGCATTTTTTTTGTAGTACTTTAGTGTTAGTGTTTGATTGTTTGTGTCATGTTTGTTTAAAAAAAAAAAAGGTTCAATAAAGATATTGTGGAAAAAAAAAATTCTTTTATTTATTTTTGAATCCTTGAATGGTCTTGCTCCGCCTTACCTCTCTGAGCGTCTGCATCCCTACGCTCCCACCTGCTCCCTCAGGTCAGCTGAACAGCTGTTTCTGGGGGTGCCAAAGATGAAGCGGAAGCTCAGAGGGGACAGAGCCTTTTCCATCACGGCACCCAGGTTATGGAAGAATTTACCTCTGAACATCAGACAAGTACCTTCACTGTCCACTTTTAAAACCATCTTAAAACACACTTTTACTCCCTGGCCTTTGACCCGGTGTCAGACATTGATTATATTGAATGAAATGGGTTTTATTTGTTTATTTAAGCCCTTTGGGCTTCGACTGGCAAGGGACAAAAAAAGATTATAAAATTCACAAAGAAAAGGAGTTTAAAAAAAATCTGCAAAAAAATATTTAGAATTGTTTCACATTTATGAGAAAAGAATCCAAAATCTACAAAAAAATGAAAAATTTATGAAAAAAGTTGTCTTACAATAAAAAATGTTTATGATTTTAAAAAAGTGACAAAAATGTTGACATTTCCAAGAAAAGAAAATAATTTTACAAGCACAGATTGGTAAATTTATAAAAAAAAAAAAAATAGGAAAAAGTTTATTTTATTAGAAAATCTTCACAAATCTCAATTTAACAAGAAAATGTGATTAAAAAGTGACAAATTTATAAAAATTAAAAAGTTTTGTCAGAAAGAGGAAGTTAATCTTCAGCATCTGTGTTTTAATGGTCAAAATGTGACAATGAAAATAAAAACGGAGAGAAGCCAAGGAGGGAAGAGGAAGAGGAGGAGTTTAGAGGAAGTGAAGTGGCGTCTCATCAGGAGAACACAGGAGGAGGTTTTAGGAACTGGAGCAACAATGACTCCTCTCCTCTCTCACATGTGAAGCTCATCTTTTAAGTCATCAGAGAAACGGCGTTACATAACATCTGAGATGTTCTTCATCTGCTGCTGAGCTTCAACCAAACTCAAAAACACAATCACAGAGAAGAGGAACAAGAGCACTCTGAGGTCTGGTGCACACGACGACGTTTTCCTTTAGATCCGGAGAGAAACGTCTGCGTGCACACGACACCTCACAGAAGCAACCGCGCCTTCACACGGATCCACCAACGTGTGAAAACTGCTGTTGGAAACTAACAGATGACAAGTAGAAGTTCTACTAGGGACTTTGGATTATTACTATAATTACCAGATTCCATCTGCAATAAACATTCATATTCATTTTCTTTAAGCTGAAAGAATGAGGGAGTAATACATAAACAGCACATTGAGATGACGTTTGTTGTGATTAGGCGCTATACAAATAAAGTTGAATTAAATAAATAACCCATATCACTGCAGGCAATTCAAAAGTCTGACTTAGCGACAGCTGGTTTGAATATTTGATCAGGAGTCTTCAGTCAGAACTTCTACAAAACTGTTAGAAGAAAAAAAGTGATATGATGGGATGTGGCTGCAGCCACGTCTCATCGTTTGTGCAGCAGCACAAAACTGGATTTGAAACATGGGCAGCTCCACGGTGATTTAGGTAGGCATCCTCCTGGGTTATTAATTTTGCAGATTATTTTTCTATATAAGGCTGCATCTATTGAAGCAGTTTTACAGATACCGTTAAGAGCCCATTTTTATCTTGATCCTGACTAGAAACACACCAGGCTTAAAGTTTAATCACGGAGAATTTCTCTCTGTATTTCTGTGAGAAATACAGAGAGCTCCATATTTGTATTTCTTTGTGAGAAATAAATGCTCCTTGGTGTGTAAATTGGCTAAAATCGATTGTAAACTGGGGCCGTAGGTCTTTATTTCCGTAGTACGGATGCACTCAAACAGCGCCGTGAAAACTTCACCACTCTGGAGGCTGGTTTCAAATCTCTACACTTTCACACCTCCAAATACCCATTGTAGTATGCATGGACAGCTGAACTGGAGACGAACTTCCACGGTTTGGGGTAAAAACATTGTCGTGTGCACGGCCCCTGAGGCGAGTGCACTATCCCCCACCTCCGTTTTCTTTGACAATCCCAATACTTACTGACGGAGAGCAGTTTTCAGCTTTTCAATATAATTACTGTGGCAGAACCAAATTATGATAAACCATAATCCATGAATATACAACAAAGTATACAACCCATACAGTGGAGGTGAAAAGTCTACACATCCCTGTTCTAATGCCAGGTTTTAGAGATGTAAAAAAAAAAAAAAAAAAAAACGAGACCAGTATAAATCATTTCAAAACTTTTTCCACCATTAATGTGACCTATAACCTGTACAACCCAATTGAAAAACAAACTGAAACCTTTTAAGGGGAAAAATAAAAAGCTTACAATAACCTGGTTGCATAAATATGCACACCCTCTTATAAGTGGAGATGTGGCTGAGTTCAGAATTAACCAACCACATTCAAACTCATGTTAAATGGCAGTCAGCACACACCTGCCACCATTTAAAGTGCCTCTGATTAACCCCAAATAAAGTTCAGCTGTTCTAGTAGGCTTTTCCTGACATTTCTGTAGTCACATCTTACAGCACAAGCCATGGTCCACAGAGAGCTTCCAAACCATCAGAGGGATCTCATTGTTCAAAGCTATCAGTTGGGAAAAGGGTACAAAAGAATTTCCAAGACATTAAATATACCATGGAACACAGTGAAGACAGTCATCATCAAGTGGAGAAAATATGGCACAATAGTGGCATTACCATGAACTGGACGTCCCTCCAGAATTGATGAAAAGACGAGAAGAAAACTGGTCAGGGAGGGTGCCAAGAGGCCGACAGCAACATTGAAGGAGCTGCAGGAATTTCTGGCAAATACTGGCTGTTTAGTATATGTGACAACAATCTCCCGTCTTCTTCAGGTGTAGTGTGGGAAACTACTGATTGGCGGGTCGGGGGTTCAATTCCCGCTCTGTCTGTAGTCTGCATGTCGAAGTGTCCTTGAGCAAGACACTGAACCCCCAAGTTGCTCCTGATGGGTCAGGCCAGCGCCGGTGCATGGCAGCTCCACCGCCATCAGTGTGTGAATGTGTGGATAGCAGGATCTGTAAAGTGCGCTGTTCATCTCAAGATAAGAAAAAGTGCTATATAACTGAATGCCATTTACCATTTCATGTGTCTGGGCTATGGGGTAGGATGGCAAGACGGAAGCCTTATGAAGAAAAACATCGAAACCTGGCTACATTTTGCAATGAAAGTATGGTGGCGCAGTGGTTAGCACCGCGGCAGCACAATTTTACCCTCGGCCGGGGGATTGCGGGGATCATGAGATCGTGGGTTCGATCCCTGCCCCCGACCAACAGTGATCTGTGTGGAGTTTGCATGTTCTCTCCGTGTTTGTGTGGGTTTACTCCGGGATTTCTCCGGTTTCCTCCCACATGCCAAAACATGCAGGTTATGGAGTTAGGGGCGCTTGCGCACGCAGCGACCGGCAGCTGGTGGCTTGTCACCGGACTGCAGAACAAATCTACCTACGGGTACAAAATAAGTAAAAAAAAAAAAAAAAAAAAAAAAAGGTGCTGCTGCCTTGGTGCTAGAGCCTTGGTGGAGGTATGCATTCTGGGATCATCACCAAAATGTTATGGGTTCCTCTATATGCCAAAGACCAGGGGTGTCAAACTCATTCCATGGAGGGCCAAGACCCTGCATGTTTTGCTTCTACCCAGTGTCTTCAGCAGGTGTTTTCACTGATCAGCAATCAGTGGGAAGAAATTCAGTGAAATCACCTGTTGAAGACACTGGGTGGAGGTAAAACCCGCAGGGTCTTGGCCCTCCATGGAATGAGTTTGACACCTGTGCCAAAGACCATCTCTGGTAAAAATTTCATCCAAATCCATCCAGTAGTTTTGAAGTACACGCACGGGCAGTGAAAATAATCTGCAGTTCACATGCCCGTACTGTGGGTGGCAGCCAAGAGCCATCAAACTGATTTGAACAGCTGCAATCCAAACACAAAAGAAGAGCATGGTGGCAGATGTTTTAAACTGCAGAAGTGATGGCGGTACAATACGATGACAATCAAGACAAACAGGGGCTTTTGCTGTTTAGTGGCAAAGGAAGAAAACAGACGGGAAAAAAGACAGATATTTGTTCATCCAGTATTGGCAGACTGCTCAGTACTTCCTTCTGGTGGGAGTTTCCGGGTGCATGCACAGTTCACTGCAACCATTTGCAGGCGAGGAATGCTGGGAGTTGGGAGTTTTTAGCGAGTTTTAATAAGTTTTACCTCATCCTTCCTCTACAAAACTAAACAGCAAAACCAGTGTGAAAACAATCCATGTGATGAATAAATGGTGTAGTTGCTGAATCCATGTTTTTTTTCAGTACCCGCTATTTTATAACAGTTCAGCTCCATGTGCTGTAAAAAAAGTCACAATGCCACCTCTAGTGGACCGGAACAGTTACTACAATACCTTTTCCCCCGGCTCCACTGACGTTAAAGGTGAGTAAAATTTGTGTTTATGTCACAAACAAAGCCTTATCTCGGAATTCTGGCAAATTAAAAAATATGGCAATACAATGATAAGATCCTTTAGTTGCACTTAATTCTGACTGGGTGAACTGAAAAGCTGGTAACAGACAGACAGACACACTGATTACTGTATGCCTCCGTTTTCACTGAGGCATAAAAACACATCTGAAATCTCCTAAACGCATGTGGGAAAATGTGTTATGGTCCGATGAAACCAAGGTTGAACTTTCTGGCTAAAATTCCAAAAGGCATATTTGGGGCAAACACAACACTCCTCATCACCAAAGGAGCACCATACCTGCAGTGAAGCATGATGGTGGAACAATCATGCTTTGGGGCTGTTTTTTGTCAGTTAGAACTGGGGCCTCAGTCAAGGTGGAGGGAACTATGAACAGTTCCAGATACCAGTAAGTGTTGGCACAAAACCTTGAGGCTTCTCCTAGAAAGCTGAAGATGAAGAGAAACTTCATGTTTCAATACGACAATGACCCAAAGCACACATCCAAATCAACAAAAGAATGGCTTTACAAGAAGAAGATTAACCCTCTAACTGTCCACATTAAATGGACGGGTCGCACGCCCCCAGTGGCCCAGTGCAGCAACTGCACCGATCAACTTACTGACGTCCCCCGGCTATACTGAGAATTTGTACTGATCTGTATTGATCTGACAGTTTAGAAGGTGGCAGACACGCGCCGAAGGAATCATGGCTGACATGGAATATAGCAAAGAAGAAGAAATCCTCATTATTATTCTTACTTTTTCCGCTTTTAGCTCGTAGCACCAATGTGGATGCCCCCATGATCGGTCATGGCGGCAGCGATGATGACAAAACTGCATGAAATGGGAAAAAACAGCCACGTAATACAAACGAAATTCACATGGGATAATCATAAGAGTTTGTAGACGTGGAAGCGGGTGTAAATTACTTAGTAAATGCGAAACATCGACCACGATGGACGAAAAACTGAGCTACCAGTACCAAGATGGTGGCGACCATGATAGTCATGCATTCTCACAGGAAAAACGCATCAAACAGGGAAAATAGCCGTGTAATGCAAACAAAATTCACATGGGGTAATCATAAGAGTTCATAGATGTGATACACGGTGTACATGGCTGAGCAAACGCAAACCATCCATCACGATGGACGAAAATGGACCGGTAACGTGGGCGGGCGGGCGACCCCCCCCCCCCCCCCCAGCAACAGGTAAGAGAAATATATGTTTTTTGACATTTTACTGATTTTCTGGTTCATATACGTTGAAGATTAGATAAAAATATACCCCTGGAGACAAAACGGCGTAAAAAAAAAAAAAATTCTTTGTGTAAATTGTGTCCAAAGTCCACTTTTGACTGAGTTATGTAATTTATATAGCTGCCACGACATTATACAAATTAGATGCATAAATTTATTCCCATCTGAAACTTTGGATCATATTCTACATCTTTCTAATTGACAGTAAGCCATTATCTGTTGCAACTTTCAAGTTATAGCCTTGGAAATCTGAACTATTTACCACTCTTGACCACTAGGGGTTATGTATACCCCTTAACCGTTCTCTGTCGCCATATGGCACCTGGGCCAACTAAAGGGTTAAGGTTTTGGAATAGCCCAGCCAGAGTCCAGACCTGAATCTGATCAAACATCTGTGGGCTGATCTGAAGAGGGCTGTGCACAGGAGATGCCCATGCAATCTGACAGATTTGGAGCATTTTTTGCAAAGAAGAGTGGGCAAATATTGTCGCAATATTTGCCAAGAAAGACTGAGTGCTGCAATAAAAGCCAAAGATGCTGCAACAAAGTATTAGTTTAAGGGTGTGCATATTTATGCAACCAGGTTATTGCAAGTTTTTTTGTTTTTCCCCTTAAAACATTTGTTTGTTTTTCAATTGGGTTGTACAGGCTATAGGTCACATTAATGGTGGGAAAAGTTTTGAAATGATTAATCTTGGTTTCATTTTTTTACATCACAAAAAACTGGCATTTGAACAGGGGTGTGTACTTTTTATATCCACTCTAACTGTCGGTCAGGATCTCAAGGTGAACCTGTGTAGCAAGTATGGTGACCCCAGAGAGCTTTACACGTTCTACAGTAAGAGATCATAGGGAGTGCCAACCTTGACCTTTGGCCTTTTGACCCCAAACCTGTAGTCAGAGGTCAGGATTCCAAGGTGAACCTGTGTACCAGGTTTGGTGGTCCTAGCTTTATGCGTTTTACATTAAAGTCCAAATGTCACATAATTTTTTTTTCCAAATGCCAACGAATTTTGATAAAATACACATAGCTTAAACCAAATATTCATACCGGAGACCATATCACCCGTATTTACATAATTGCACAAAATACACCAGGCGAAGGCCCCCCTAGCGGCTGTCAGTGTGTGACAGCCAATCCAGACCGCGGCCATGTTTTTGACGTCACAAATTTCACCCTGGCTGCCCTGCCGTATCCACATTCACACTTATCAACATTGGACAATCATGACGGAAAGTGACAGCGATTGTGAACAAATTAGTTTAGTTTTGTCCTCTGGTGAATCGGACTTGGAATTCAGGGAAGACGACACCCCAGATACTGATGACAGTGGTTCAGACAGTGACAGAGGCATAGAACCTTACAGGTTCGAGCCGTCCGAGACGGAATCAGATGCTTTGTCTGATGACAACAGTTCCGACGATGACCAGAGAGCAGAACCAGTGGAAAATGTCATTGAATTGGACATTAATCACCTCCAGAATGTTGAATGGTAAGCCAAAAGAAATCTGTGATGTTTAAATTAATTATAACCACCGGCAAAATTGGGAAGCCGAAGGGGGTCTGTCGAGGCTAACCCTGTAACACAGGGGTTCCCAACCTTTTTTGGGTCGTGACCCCATTTTGACATCACAAATATCTCGCGACCCCAGAGACATTTTTTTTGCTATAATTATTTTTTGATCATGTTTGTTATACTGTCTTACAAATACAGAGTAGCCAGATTAGTGCACAAAGTGTCATTTTATTTTCTCTGATCAGGATGTACAGTTAGTGCAACTTGTATTTAAAAGGCTTAAAATTAATACTGAGCAAACAATTTCTCAAACAATAAATTGTGGGGAAAAAAAGCTGCAGCATCTTAAACTGGCCACAGTGAACATTTGAAAAGATGGACAGTATCATAGTGCTTCAGTTTCAGCTTCAGTCATGTCTTTTATATATTATTATCCTCTCAACTCACCACATTTAATGGGATGGCTGAGCCTGCACACCTCGCTGCAGCTTTGCAAAGTTGGGTGCTGTAGTAGACACAGCGCATCTCATCTCTGACGTAACATCCAGTCGGGAACGGTACTTTGACTTCATACACACAAGGGCACTGAATCCAGCTTCACACAAATATGTGCTTCCAAAAGGAACCAACATTTTTAAAGCGCACAGTGAGATCTCTGGGTACTCATCTCTTGCTCCAAACCAGAATTCGTCCACGGCCACTCGCGAATGTATTCCCTGATGCGTTTTGTCACATGACAGTTCAATCAGCTGTTCAACAGCGGTGGCAGGCAGGTCCACTGCGCCTGCATCATGACACTCGTAAATCCATATTTCAGGTAGCTTTTGTCATATTTTCTCTGTCTTTTTCCTCCTGGAACTGTCTTCACAGGGGCAGGCGGACGAAGAAATCTCTCCATTTTTCCCTACTGACTAGGTTGTGTTTACACAGTTAGCGGGAACTCAAATAGGGGTCACGTGATCGCCGCTGTCAATCAAGATGTGCCAGCTCCAATATTTTTATATACTACATTTTATTTGAACTGATTTATATTGAAAGTGAAAGAATACAGTTCTTTAAGAGTGTGTGTGGAGATTTAATCAAAATTTTTAAAAGAATAATAATCAGTTGAAAAATTTTTTTATCAGTAATTTTTTTTAATCAATTATTAGACATTTCAGGCGACCCCATTTGAATTCCACGCGACCCCACGTGGGGTCGCGACCCCAAGGTTGAAAACCCCTGCTGTAACATATATTATTTAATGCATATCAAGAAAAATATGTTTTGTCGAGTGCCATCCAGCAATACGATAGATGATTTATTTCTAAGGATAAAATTGTTGGTCGTTGTTATGTTGGTAACGAGGGGTAACTAAGAACAAAAATAGTGATTGCCTTCCACAAACAAAGGAAAAAAACTGTCTATGTATTAAAAATATGCGGTGCCTCCACTGAGGTGCCAGAAGGCAGCAAAGCGACCATATTACAGATATAGGACACATAAAAATCATACCTGTCAAGGCATACCTCATGCCTCCCTTATTGGGGGGCTTTCACACCTGTACTGAGTACTTAAAAATTGTATTTATCGGCAGATGAAAGAAAACTGAATCCCCCCCCCCAAACCCCCCCCCCCCCAAAAAACCAGCAACTGCAACATGACCTATTTCAAACATATTTATTCAAATGCACACTTTTATGGACACAATCTTGAGCCACAACTTTTTGGTAATGTGAAAATAATAAGCCAAGTAGCACAAAAAAAATAAATAAAATAAAAAAAAAATACAAAAATATTTTTCAAATTTACATTAGCACAAGGTAGATAAGAATTATTCTGAATATAGTTCTTAATTGTCAGCTAGATACTGTATATACACTTGGAATTAAAGAGTTTTTATTTGTCAGCTTTGTTACACTAATGCACTTGGATGAACTTGAAACAAGAAAATGTTCACTGATGCTGCTTGTTATAGTTCCAAGTAGCAGCCTTTGCTGACTAGCATTTCTGAAGTGGCAGATCAGATCAGGTGGCAGATCAGAAGTGATCTGCCACCAATGGGGATAGATTGTGCCCTGCCACAAAAAAATGACAAAACCATCACTTCTGCTAGTGATGCATTGGATTTGGAAGGCGATTCCTCTCTGTTCCGGAGCCGCGGACAGTAGAAAGTGTGAGGCCATCAGCCTAATGATTAAGTCCACACTTCTCACTGTAGTGATAATAGCTCACGCTGAGCGCTCTGCCAGCCCCCTAGCTGTGGGGGTCACACACACGACATGTTCCTCAACACACTCACTAATTTTTTTTCCCGTATATTTTTCTTTTGGGCGTACAGAAATGGCAATATGCCCGTATTTGCTAAAATTGCATTTTCCCCGTATTAAAATACGGCGAAAACGTATCACTTGACAGGTATGTAAAAATACACATATCTATGGGTACCGTAAAACGGGGCTATAAGGGATGGATGGGTAATAAGGGACACTTTTCTGCGTCCTGCTCAAAATAAAAAAAAAGCAGAATTACACTTAAAACATTTCCCAGAAAAGTGTCCCTTATTACCCAGCTGTCCCTTATAGCCCCCTTTTACGGTATGGGTGAAATATCCAATTTTTTCCTTTCTTGTTGCTCACTTCAATCTTCCAGTCTCCATATAAACAATCAATCGGGATACCCCAAGCATTAAACTAGGGTACAATCTGTTTCGTGACTTCCGCCTTCTTCCCCAGGCGATTCCGGGGGCCCTGAGTGGTAACGTCAGGCCAAGCGCGGCAGTTTTAAATTAACGAATGTTCCGGCGTTACTGAAGCATATGCACCAAGACCCGAACGGATTGGTTCCCTTTTATATCTAGTTTCAAGACATTTTAAGGACCCTATTACGTGACATTTGGACTTTAATAAGGCATAAGGAATGAATGTTAACTTTGGCCTTTGGACCCCAAACTCATAGTCAGAGGTCAGGATCCAAAGGTGAGCTTGTGTACCAGGTTATGTGGCCATAGCTCATTTTATAGTAATAGTAATATAGCATTTACCATAGTGTAACTGCAATGTTAACTTTGACCTTTGCCCCCTTGACCCCAAACCCATAGTTAGGTCAGGGTGTAACTCGTCCACGATGTGCACAGTATTAGATACAACTCCTGTATCGATTTGAAAAGCCGACATCATTTCTTTCACTAGTTAGTGTTTAGAAGATTTAGAGACAAATTTGACCCCTGACCTTTGACCTCAAGGTCATCCTATGAGACTGAAATTGCAATATGTGCATCATCAGTGTATGTCAAACTTTCAAAACAATAGGACCAAAACTATAGGATGAGTTGATTTCACAAAAGTGGGACAGACGGACTGACCCATAACATAATCCCCGGCTGGTCTTCGCCCAAAGGGCTCTTTGACCCCCTTTGGGCGAAGACCGGCGGGGGATTAAAAAACAGTCTCGGGGTTTCAGGTGACAAAAATAAAGAAAAAAATCAACCATTTTCCTCCTAATGGGCATGCCTATGTCTAGCCTACGTCTTGCCAACGTGTAAACGACCTCCATTAGATGTATTTCCAGTGTAAATGTAGGATGTCGGGCCAAGGTCGGCACGATGTTTGCGTGCTGTTGGGGAAGGCGGGTTTTGAACCTGGTCCAGAGTTCACACCAGAGTTAGGTTAGGGGTCACGTTAAACTGGGTCCTCACAAACACTGGCATGAGTGTGCAGCCGGGCTAAATTTAACCCGTGTGTGCGTGTGTGTGTGTGTGTGTGTGATATTAATCCAGCAGTAGCACACGGTAGCGGGACCATAAACCACGCTGCTGCGTCTACGATTGCAGTCACAGCAACCAATGTGTCACATAATCATCATCTATGAAACATTTACACGCGTCCGACACTGAAGGATGACTATTTAAACAGTTTAATAAAAATGATTCAGTCACAGAGAGGCACAAACCTGGGGAAAAAAAAACTTTAAAATGTTTTTTTTTTTTTTTAAATGTGACATGACAATAAAGAGAAGACAGAATAACAGAAATTTTAAACAAGTCTGGTGTTAGAAGAAATGAATGAATTAATGCTCAACAGGATAATAAAAACTATAACAAGAGCACTCTGAGGTGAATGCAATAGCCCCCGCCTGTTTTCTTTGAAGATCCTAATAAGTACTGACGGAGACCAGTTTTCAACTTTTCAATATAATTACTGTAGCAGAACCAAATTATGATAAACCATCATCCACGAATACATAACAAAGTATACAACCCATAGTTGTAAGTCAGGATCCCAAGGTGAACCTGTGTAGCAAGTATGGTGACCCTAGAGAGCTTTACACGTTCTATAGTAAGAGATCATAGGGAGTGCCAACCTTGACCTTTGACCTTTTGACCCCAAACCTGTAGTCAGCGGTCAGGATCCCAAGGTGAACCTGCATACCAGGCTTGGTGACCCTAGCTTCACTCGTTTTATAGTAATAGTAAATGTAGCATTTACCATAGTGTAACTGCAATGTTAACTCTGAACTTTGACCTTTGACCACTTGACCCCAAACCCACAGTCAGATCAGGGTTAAGCTGTCCAAGACGTGTATTAGATACAACTACTGTATTGATTTGAAAAGCCTACATCATTTCTTTCAGTAGTTGTTGTGTTTAGAAGATGTAGGGAAAAAAATCTGACCTTTGACCTCAAGGTCATTCAATGAGAGTGAAACTGTAATAAGCGCATCATCAGAGTATACCAAACCACAGTACCAAGTTTCAAAACAATCGGAACAAAACTGTAGGAGGAGTTGATTTCACAAAACTGGGACAGACGGACGGACTGACCCATAACATAATCCCCCTTCGGTCTTCGCCCAAAGGCTCTTTGACCCCTTTGGGCTTCAATCGGTGGGGGATAAAAACTATTTCCTCTATTGGTTTCCTGAAGACAAATGATGTTGGATTACTGCTGATTAATTTTTCTTGAAAATTTGCCACTTTTTTCCTATAAATTTGCCACCTTTTTCTCTTAAACTTGCAACATTTTCTTATAGATTTGCAACTTTTTTCTCGTACATTTGCAACTTATTACCTCCGCCAGGCCGAAAAGGCCAGGAGGAGGTTATGTTTTTGCCGGCGTTTGTCTGTGTGTTTGTTTGTTTGTTTGTCTGTCTGTCTGTCTGTTGGTTAGCAAGATAACTCAAAAAATCTTGGACGGATTTCCATGAAACTTTCAGGCGTTGTTGGAAATGGTACAAGGAAGAACTGATTAAATTTTGGGGGTGATCCGGTTCACCGTCTGGATACAGGAATTTTTTAAAGCATTTTTCATTCAACACTGTGACATACAGCCATTTTCAACATGTGCGCAGGCGCAATGGAGGGCGCTGGTCGTCGTGTCTGCAACACAAACTCTGCGTTCTTCAACGTTTTAGGCACAAAAGGACGCGGAAAACACTGCTGGCCTGGGCCCGCCAGCGTGCAACTGCAAAACCTCACATGGGCAGCTGTCCGCCGACGGATTCTTTGGCAGAAATTCCCCGGCCAGCCATAGGAGCTGCGCATTTGGCAGAAATTCACCGGCCAGCCATAGGCGCTGCGCAAAAACGAGCTCTCTGCCGGCGAAGCTTCTAAATTCTCGTTTGCCGCAGAGCGCAACCCCCAAAAAAATAATATTGTAGCGAACTCAATATGAGCACCCTACTTGGCTTGCCAAGTGGGTTGACCCTATTGGCGACACAGATAGAGTGCGGGACTCCGGAGCGGGAGGCGTGAGTTCGAACCTCCCGGTGGGACGTCGCCATATCGAGCAGCACGTTACAATATAATATAAAACCCACGCCAACCTGTCTACCAAATTTGCATCCGTCAGTGGAGGAGATGGACACAACAGCAACACTTCAGTTTATTACCTCCGCCAAGGAGGCAATGCTTTTACTACTGAACCACTAATCCTATCACTATCAGATTGATTGTCATTGATTAATTGTGTGTTTATTGCACTGTCCCTGTCAAATCAACAAATAATCATTGTGAATCCAATTGCTAGTCATATGTTTACATGCTCAAGGAATCTGAAAACGTACACACAAACACTGTATGGGGGGAATTGTGGCGCTTGGCGGAGGTCTGCGCTCTCCGAGTGCTTTTCTAGTTTCCTTTTAAATTTGCAGCTTTTTTCCTGTATATTTGCAGCTTTTTTCATGTATATTTGCAGCTTTTTCCTCTATATTTGCAGCTTTTTTCACGTATATTTACAAGTGTTTTCTTGTAAATTTGCAACTTTTTTCCTCAAGTTGCAATTTTTTTCCTTTAAATTTTCAACTTTTTCTGTGTAAATTTGCCACTTTTTTCTTTTAAATTTGCAACTTTTTTCATGTACATTTCAAACTTTTCTTTTAACCCCTCAGCATTCAAGCCAATTTCCCTAAATTTAGCGTACATAAAGAAAGTTTAACTCTTCACTGAGTGGTAGGAAATTTGAAATATCAAACTGGCAGAACACCAGAATTTTAAGAGGCCAACTATATTTTATCACCGACACCTGAAACTTTGATGGAAATTCCTTTAACATCAAACCTTCGTCTTCATACAACCATAACTACCATTTCTTCTCCTCCTCCTCCTCCTTCCAGCTGCTCCCTTCAGGGTCTCCACAACGGATCATGTCTCCATCTCTCCTCTCCCTGCATCTTCCTCTGTAACACCAACCCTCTCCATGTCCTCCTTCACTACATCCATCAATCTTCTCTGTGGTCTTTCCCTTTTCCTCCTGCCTGGCAGCTCCATCTTCAACATCCTTTGTCCAATATCTCCACTAATCCTCCTCTGCTCATGTCCAAACCATCTTAGCCTTGACTCTTACTTTGTCTCCAAACCGCTCAACCTGAGCTGTCCCTCTGATATACTCATTTCTAATCTTGTCCCTCCTAGTCACTCCCAATGAAACTCTTTAGCATCTTCAACTCTGCCACCTCCAGCTCCACCTCCTGTCTTTTGGTCAGTGCCACCGTCTCCAAACCATACATCATACCATGTCTCACTACCGTCTTGTAAATCTTCCCTTTCACTCTTGCTGCTACCTTTCTGTCACAAATCACCCCTGACACTCGCCTCCACCCGCTCCACCATGCCTGCACTCTCTTCTTCACCTCTCTTGTGCATTTTCCAGTGCTTTGGATAGCTGACCCTAGGTATTTAAACTCATCTACTTTCACTACCTCTACTCCTTCCATCTTCACTGTTGCACCTGCCTCCCTCTCATTCATGTATTCTGTCTTGCTTCTACTGACTTTCATTCCTCTTCTCTCCAGAGCATACCTCCACCTCTCCAGGTTCTCTTCCACCTGCTCCCTACTCTCACTGCAGCTCACAATGTCATTTGCAAACATCATGGTCCATGAACACTCCTGCCTGACTTTGTCTGTCAGCCTGTCCATCACTATGACAAACAAGAAGGGGCTCAGAGCCAATCCCTGATGTAACCCCACCACCACCTTGAACCCATCCATCACTCCTACAGCACACCTCACCACCGTCTCACTGTCCTCATACATGTCCTGCTCCACCCTCACATACTTCTTGGCCACTCCTGACTTTCTCATACAGTACCACACTTCTTCTCTTGGCACCCTATCATCTGCTTTCTCTAGATCCACAAAGACACAGTGCAACTCCTTCTGACCTTCTCTATACTTCTCCATCACCACTCTTTAGAACAAACATTGCATCTGTAATACTCTTTCTTGGCATGAAACCGTACTGCTGCTCACTGATTGTCACCTCTCCTCTTAACCTGGCTTCAACAACTCTTTCCTATATCTTCATAGTGTGGCTGATAAACTTTATGCCTCTGCAGTTACTGCAGCTCTGAGCATCACCTTTGTTAGTGATAATGGCCAAGATGGACAATTTTTTCCACACATAAGGAGTTGTTCAGAACTCCTTGTAAGAACTCCTTATACAAAGAACAGATAGAGTGATGATGCAGAGTGAAGTACATGGTGGTAATGCACCTGTGAGCTGGTTGCCAATCGCCAATCAAATCTAAAAGAAGAAGAAGAAAATTGGTACCAAAACACTTCCTTCTCCAGTCCTCAAGCCTCCTCTCACTCTCCAAGATGGTGTTTAACAATTCTGTTAAAAAGTCCACTGCCATTTCTCTTAAACATCTCCATACCTCCACAGGTATGTCATCTGGACCAACTGCATTTCCATTCTTCATTCCTCTTCAAAGCTGCCCTCACTTCCGCCTTGCTAATCCTGGGGACTTCCTTGTTCACCATCTTTCCTTCATCCATCCTCCTCTTGCTCTCATTTTCGTTATTCATCAGCTCTTCAAAGCACTACTTCCACCTTCTCAACACTCTTGTCATTTGTTAGTACATTACCATTTCTGTCTTTAATCAACCTAACCTGCTGTACATCCTTTCCAGCTCCATCTCTGTCTAGCCAGTCGATACAACTCCTTTTCTCCTTCCTTAGTGTCCAGCCTCTCGTACAACTCACTATATGCCTCTTCCTTTGTCACCTCTCTTTGCCATCTGCCTAGATTCTTCATACAGCCATAACAGTGAAAAAAAAAAACAAAAAAAAAACAAAACTCCTGCTTTGACTCACTCCATAGTGAAACTCTTAACTCGGGTTTTTTGGATGACTAAGCAGCAGTTTCAGCAATCACTTCAAAAGCCAAGTGATGAAGCGGCGAGGATGAGGGAGTACATCATCTACTGCTTCATGTGACTAAAGAATAATAAAGGTAAGGGATAACTGACAGTAAAGGATGGTGATGCGTCAGATATTTAAAGCGTACCTGTGGTGGTCGTCTAAACGCATTCAACTTGAAAACATTAGGCAAAGTATTCGTTATTTGGTTAAATAATTATTGCCAGCCATATACCACCAGAGAAATATGCAAATACGACCGCAGGCATGGCCAGCCAATGAAAACTCTGCGTGCAGCCATGACACATGCGGATGTGACGTCACTACGTTGCTACTGAAAAGTCAATACTCTGCCTGTATGAGCGACTAGGGTGCTTTTGTGAGTGTTTTTATTCTATTATGGCTGAATTGTCGGACTCTGAGGAAGAATTCGTCCAACATGGCTACAGGTTTGAGCCAGAAAGGTCTTCTGAGGGTGAAAGTGACGAAGTGGTCCTCACACTCAACGCAATTTCGTCTGAAAGGAAACGTCTGTGCCCTGTTCCGAGATTGCGCAATCACTTTTCCGCTACGATCTTCTGACAAGGTGAGCTGGGTTTGGGTACACAAAAGAAGTGTTTGTCTTTGTTTTTTCGCTTATTATTGAGACATCCAAAGACTTTACATTCTGCCATGTTGCGATATCCATATCGCATTGTATGTTTTTGTTGTTACAAGAGCGCCGAGTGTCTGCTGCTCTGTATATAGTTTTAGTGGCGAGGGAAGAGCCCAGTGCCGAATCATCGGCCGTCTGGCGGCCGTTACGACCTCAGATCAGACGAGACGACCCGCTGAATTTAAGCATTTATTTATTTATTTTCTACTCGTTTTAGTTCTGCATTTAATATGAACCCTGAGTTTGAAATAAACGTTTGAATTTGAATATCCTGAAAGCCACTGCTCATCCGGGCACTCCAGGCTCAGCCAATATTTATCCAGACAGTATCCACGACACTACATCACAGGAAGCGTCCTGGCAGGCCATGTAGCTGCCAGTATGGCTGCTCGCATGTTTTGCTGACATAGCTGAACCAGCACATCAGCAATGGATTTATATCACATTGCTTTGAACTTGAACTTAAACTTGAACTAGAACATGATACAGGGGCTCAATATAATATCTTTTTTTTCACGACCACCACAGGTACGCTTTAAACATCCATCCATCTTCTTCCGCTTAATCCTTTTTGGGTCGTGGGGGGGCTGGAGCCTATCCCAGCATCTTTGGGCGACATCAATTCTCAAAAAAAAAAAAAAATCCAAAAACCCAGAGCTTCGAATAGATGAGAAATCTGATGACACAAGAAATACAGCAAAACAATCACAAAGAAACTTCAGAGCTCATCAACAGCCTTGGGGGAGTTGTGATTTCCATGAATCAATGGATTAACGGATGGACATCATTTCATTTCTGCGAGAATGAGCTTAAAACTGACATTTTTAGCTGCAAAAAGAGAAAAAGTTACATGTGTCCCCTTACAACAGAGTCGACAATCTAATACAGAAGATGTTTACATATTTTTCATCCAAAATATCTAGATTTATTCCAGTCTTAACAGCTGCGATATAAGAAAAAACTTCCTAGACAACTTTAATATTGGGAATGAGCAGATGCCACTTTTCAAGTTTGATACTGATACAGTGACTTTGAATACTGGCCGATACCGATCCAAACCCAATACTGTCTCTCTTAAAATAACACAAGTACAGAACATGCTTTGTTAATGACTAGTTGCATTTTGCACACATATAAAAACATAAATCTTAAAGTCAAAGAATATAAATTTGACTCAGTTCAGCAACACTGCTGCTTTTTTTTTTGTTTTAAAGTTTGCAACATTGGCAGCATTTCACTGGTAGACCCCATGTAAACATGTATTCTGAAGTTTTAAGTACAAGTTTATGCAAAACTTTGAAGCTGAGTATTTAAGTAAACATTCAGAAGAAATTCAAAGTGTCACTTTATGCATGAGGTAAAAACATGCTGTAGATCTGAAAATAAAAGGAACTAACCCTTTAAGTTGTATTTCTGACATTTATTATCATTATTATAAGATAAGATAAGATAAGCCTTTATTAGTCCCACAATGGGGAAATTCCAGGATTATCATCATCATCATCAGTATTCTCCTGGTCCTCGGTTTATTTAGTAGTGTCTCTGATATTATTCTCTGTCTATTCTTAGGCTGCATTCAAACCAGGATAGTCCGGGGGTCTTGGTTCGACTGGGCGGGGAATGCCAAGAATTTTCACACCTTCATTTCGTTTGGTTTGCATTCTCACTGCAGTGGACCAAACTGCCTGGACAACGCCACACAGTTACAACAACTGCTCATTTGGGGCGCTGTAGCCGAAACCACCACTGACCAGGAAGAAAAAATCTTGGCAAAGAAGAAAAATCCGCCTCATCAATTGGCCAGGGCGGAAAACAGAAATCTGTTCCCTTCAGCCGGGTTGTTTGTCCGCCACAAATAAGACATTTAACTTTTCTCCTCAGCTTTCAGCGGTAAAAGGATTTCTCAGATTCACGCAGTTGTCTTTATTGTTATTTTCTACCCAAACTGTACTAGAGTAGACGCCACTTCCTCTTATCAGACTATGCGTTGCTATGGTTACAAAAACACGAAGGGGCACTTCCACCCTTTGGTCCACTGGATACTCCATTTGGATTCACACTGCAAGCAGAGCTCATCAGACTTTGTTTGCATTTTTATGTTTGCTCTTATTTTGAAGTCATTCCTGTTCCATTTCTTGTAGCCTTGTTGTTCTAGTCCTACTTCCTGTTCACTGTTATAATTTGCTATTTTTGTTTCTGTCACCTACCTCTCATCAGTTGTAAATCTCTGTGGAAAGGTAAGCCCATGTTATGTCTTTGTTTCCACTCTCCAGTCTGATTTTTAGTTTCAGTTTCGTTCTTGTGTTTAGGTTTCACTTTTAGCGTCTTCCAGCCTCCAAGATGGAAAAGCAGCAGCTGCTGATGTGCGACACACATCCTTCTGCTTGGTTCTTGACAGAATTCGAAATACTCCTTTATCGTGATATTTTTGCAAGTGTTTTATCAAGTTGGTGGTGTTAAAATTGTAAATGCTGGTACCACACAGCAACATACTGAGGCGAATCCCACAGACAGGCTCCAGTGACACTCATTGCTTTTGCTTACAGAAGTCTGAGAATGTGATCGCACCTTCATTTTAACATTATTAGTGCATCAGATCGGTAAATCACTTTTATTCCTTACCAGTACCGATCCAGCCATTTTGCCTGGATTGAACACGATGCAGATATGGCGGATCGGATTGGCTCATCCCTATTTATTACTAGGAGAAGTGGGTTTTTTTAACTTTTAAATGTGAATTAATTTTTCTCTCATGATGACTCTTTTGTTGCAATTTTCTAAAATACTCTTAAATGTTGAACTTTTTTGCATTTTTTTATGAATGACTTCTCCAAAACATTTTTTTTTCACAAATGCCCTCTTTAAAAAAAATCAACTGATGAAAAGACTGTAAGATTTGTTAAGTGACAAATGAACAAAAATTTCACACCTGTGCTGCTGCATCCTAAAAATGTCCAAATTTTGTCCTTAAATCACCAAAATGAAAGCCTAAAGCCTGGTGCACGTGACAACATTTTCGTTTAGACCCAGAGAGAAACATTTGCGTGCACACGACACGTCACAGAAGCAACCACACGTGCACACAGATCCACTGAAGGTGTGAAATGCTCTACTTGCTGAGGAAGCTGAGATCCTTCAATCGTGTGCAACTGGATGCTGGAGCTTTTCTACCAGGCCGTTGTTGCCAGCGCCATCTTCTTTGCTGCTGTCTGTTGGGGTAGCAGTATCACAGCCAGCGACACTAACAGACTTGACAAGATTATCAAGAAGGCTGGCTCTGTGATTGGTCTCAGGCTGGAGACCTTTGACACTGGTTGAGAGGAGAACACTGAATAAACTGTGATCCATCATGGACAATCCTGATCACCCCCTGCACCACACACTGACAGACAGCAAAGCAATTTCTCCAGCAGACTGCTAAAGCTTCACTGCTGAACGGTCAGATACAGGAAATCTTTCCTGCTGCATGCCATTTCACTGTACAATAACTCACTCTGATGCTGAATAACGTTGTTGTGTGCACGGCCCCTAAAAATCAGCCCCTGCTTCAAGAGGGCAAAGGAACCATCCACACGACAACGCTTTAACCCCAAACCGTGGAAGTTCGTCTCCAGTTCAGCTGTCCATGCATACTACAATGGGTATTTGGAGGTGTGAAAGTGTAGAGATTTGAAACCAGCCTCCAGAGTGGAGAAGTTTTCACGGTGCTGATTTTGCACATCCATATGCACAGAAAAAAACATCTACGGTACAATCAAGCCCCAATTTACAACAGATTTCAGCCAATCTACACACCAAGGAGCATTTATTTCTCACAAAGGAATACAAATATGGAGCTCTCTGTATTTCTCACAGAAATACAAACTCCGTGATTAAACTTTAAGCCTGGTGTGTTTCTAGTCAGGATCAGGATAAAAATGGGCTCTTAACGGTATCTGTAAAACTGCTTCAATAGATGCAGCCTTATATAGAAAAATAATCTGCAAAATTAATAACCCAGGAGGATGCCTACCTAAATCACCGTGGAGCTGCCCATGTTTCAAATCCAGTTTTGTGCTGCTGCACAAACGATGAGACGTGGCTGCAGCCACATCCCATCATATCACTTTTTTTCTTCTAACAGTTTTGTAGAAGTTCTGACTGAAGACTCCTGATCAAATATTCAAACCAGCTGTCGCTAAGTCAGACTTTTTTTTTTATTGCCTGCAATGATATGGGTTATTTATTTAATTCAATTCAACTTTATTTGTATAGCGCCTAATCACAAGTCATTTCAATGTGCTGTTTATTTATTTATTACTCCCTCATTCTTTCAGCTCAAAGAAAACTAATATAAATATTTATTGAAGATGGAATCTGGTTAATTATAGTAATAATCCAAAGTCCCTAGTAAAACTTCTACTTGTCATCCGTTAGTTTCCACACCGTTGGTGGATCTGTGCGCAGGCGCGGTTGCTTCTGTGAGGTGTCATGTGCACGCAGACGTTTCTCTCCGGATATAAAGGAAAACGTCGTGTGCACCAGACCAAAGACACTTTAGGGACAGTTGGAGGTGTGAATGGTGGATTCTTCCCCACAAAAATCCTCCTCCACACCTCCGTGTCTCCATCCTCCCCCACCTCTACCCAGACCTGATTAACATAACACCTCCACCGTGATGGAGCAGCAGGAACCTCTTTGTCTGAAAACCGGTCTGATCGGCCAGACCACCTCGCCAACTCTATTAGTCTTAATTTGATTAGTGAGAGGAGGATCTCATGGCGATTTAACTGCTGGTCTACATTTAAAACAAAAAAATACTTTAATGGCTCAAATATCAACAGCAGAACAAAAAGTTTGTTGTCAACCACAAACGCAATGGTGCAAGAAGATGTAAATCATGACCAAAAAAAAATCATGCAGGACAAAACGTGACACTTGGTATTTTCTAACCTGTTTCTATACAACCACAGACAGAGAGAGAACCTGAATAATTGCAGTTTCCCAGTTTGGGATCCATAAAGTACATCCATCGATGTATGGATGTACAGTGAATATAAAAAGTCTACACACCCCTGTCCAAATGCCAGGTTTCTGTGACGTAAAAAAAGAGACCAAGATAAATCAGTTCAAACCCTTTTCCACCATTAATGTGACCTACCTGTAGAACCCAATTGAAAAACAAACAAATCTTTTAAGGGGAAAAATAAAAGATAAAAAATTTACAATAACCTGGTTGCGTAAATATGCACACCCTCTTATAGCTGGGGGATGTGGCTGTGTTCAGAATTAACCAATCACATTCAAACTCATGTTAAATGGGAGTCAGCACACACCTGCCACCATTTAAAGTGCCTCTGATTAATCCCAAATAAAGTTCAGCTGTTCTAGTAGGCTTTTCCTGACATTTTTGTAGTCACATCTTACAGCACAAGCCATGGTCCACAGAGAGCTTCCAAAGCATCAGAGGGATCTCATTGTTCAAAGGTATCAGTCAGGAGAAGGGTACAAAAGAATTTCCAAGGCATTAAATCTACCATGGAACACTGAAGACAGTCATCATCAAGTGGAGAAAATATGGCACAACAGTGACATTACCAAGAACTGGACATCCCTCCAAAATTGATGAAAAGACGAGAAGAAAATTGGTCAGAGAGGCTGCCAAGAGGCTGACAGCAACACTGAAGGAGCTGCAGGAATTTCTAGCAAGTAATGGCTGTTTGGTACATGTGACAACAATCTCTCATCTAGGATGGCAAGACGCAAGCCTTATCTTACAAAGAAAAACATCCAAGCCCAGCTACATTTTGCAAAAACACGTTTGAAATCTCCCAAACACATGTGGGAAAATATGTTATGGTCTGATGAAACCAAAGTTGAACTTTTTGGCTAAAATCCCAAAAGGCATAGTTGGCGCAAACACAACACTCCTCATCACCAAAAGAACACCATACCTACAGTGAAGCATGGTGGTGGTACCATCATACTTTGGGGCTGTTTTTCTTCAGCTGGAACTGGAGCCTTAGTTAAGGTGGAGGGAATTAAGAACAGTTCCAAATACCAGTCAGTGTTGGCACAAAACCTTCAGGCTTCTGCTAGAAAGCTGAAGACGAACTTCATCCTTCAGCAAGACAATGACCCAAAGCATGCATCCAACTAAACAACAGAATGACTTCACCAGAAGAAGATTAAGGTTTTGGAATGGCCCAGCCAGAGTCCAGACCTGAATCTAATCGAACATCTGTGGGGTGATCTGAAGAGGGCTGTGCACAGGAGATGCCCTCACCGTCTGACAGATTTGGAGCATTTTTGCAAAGAAGGTTGGGAAAATATTGCCACATCAAGATGTGCCATGCTGATAAGACTCCTACCCAAAAAGGCTGAGTGCTGCAATAAAAGCCAAAGGTACTGCAACAAAATATTAGTTTAAAGAGCTGATGACACATTCTTGACTTCCTCTAATTTTTCAACACATAATATTACGAAATAGAACTGCGTTGGTCTGTGCAGTTCTAAGTCAAACAGGCTTTTTTTCACGCGAACATCTGACGTTTTCATGAGCGCAACGTCACCCATTGCGTCAGTGGCTCGAAACCTCCCCGGCCATGTTGTAACGTCATCGACAGAAGACAGCGCTTGGCTGTCCTTTGTACACACAGGATGGAAGCGGTTGAAAACATCGACCATGGTTCCAGCACATGTAGTCTGGAATTGGTTTGTGTTGTCCAGTCTTCAGACGATTACAGTTCTGAAGAATGGGATGACAATGAAGAATCTGGGGGCATCAGACCGTACAGGTTTGAGCCGTGCCAAGTGGGCATTGTGCCTAGCGAGTCAGACTCAGTGACAGTCAGCTGTTCATGTTTTGTGTGCATCATTTGCCTTGTTGTCAGCCAGCCAACATTGCCAACACTATCACGACGTGTTAGCCACTCCACACAGCCGTGGTTCTGTTGCACCCCTTGTAGCGATATTGGCTCTGGTGCGCAACCGTGATTAATAAGTCTCCTCTCCATGTTCTCTGGGCGATGTCGGCCCCGAACGCCTACTGTTTGTGTTTTTGTGTATTTTTTTGTAAGTCTTCACCTTTTTGGGAATTGTCGTTCTATATTAAATGTGCTGTGGTGAATCCTGCGCTTAAATCGTCGTTATTTACATGTAAATCCTCCGTCTCCATGCGCCCTTACACAGGGCAGGGAGAGGGCGCATGAAATAATGAGGATTTGCGTGCAGGGTTCACCACAGCATATTTAATATAGAAGGACAGACAATTCCCAAAAAGGTGAAGACTTACAAAAAACACACAGAAACACAAACAGTAGGCTTTTGGGGCCGACGTCGCCCAGCAAACATGGAAAGGAGACATATTAACCACAGGTGCGCCCCAGAGCCAACATCGCTTCAAGGACGCACAAGAACCACGACGAAAATGGAGTGACTAACACGTCGTGAGAGTGCTGAAAATACTGGCAGACTTAACAGCACAGATGACAATACTATGGACCACAAGTGCGTTAATGACAAACGGCCGCCAAAATGCACCCGCACTGCTGGTGATTTTGTGATGAGAAGCACCTGGGTGAGGACCGGGAAACATGATCAGCGGGAGTTTGAATCAGCTGTTGATAATGAGAGAGGGGACATGTCCGGACCAGTGAGATGTAAGCATGCGATCACAGAAAGTAGGTCAAAGCTGCGTGTAAATCCATTAATCTTTCCCCTCCTCTGTGCGCTCTTCCTGCATAAAGGCACAGGAGAAGCACACCAGGAGACTTATGAAAGTTGGAGCTGAAGCGTGTGATGTGGTCTTGCTGTTTATCTAAGCCTGCGACACAACGTGAAGGCATAGCCGTAGAATTAAAACAAGAAACCAGAGAAACTGTGAGCTACAAAACTGCTGTCATTCTAGTTAACAACACTGGAGTCCGTTCTGTCAATTACATCATTGGGGTGCCGCCCTTAATTCGGTGGGTGGCACCACAGTCCAGTCAGCGGCTGCGATTTTTTTGATGATTTATGCAGACACTGTTGTAAATATTATATTGATCATAGACAATGACTTTTGGTTTTACACAACATGCTAAAAAATGTCAAAAACATGTCATCAGCACTTTAAGGGTGTGCATATTTATGCAAACAAGTTTTTTATTTTTCCCCTTAAAAGGTTTCAGTTTGTTTTTCAATTGGTTGTACAGGTTATAGGTCACATTAATGGTGGTAAAAGTTTTGAAATTATTTATCTTGGTCTCACTTTTTTACATCACAAAAACCTGGCATTTGAACAGGGGTGTGTAGACTTTTTATATCCACTGTATGTATGTATAGCCAATTTTCCACTCGCACCTACTCAGCTCAACTCTACTTGGCCTGACACGGTTTAGGTTGTTTTCCATTACAACAGAGTACCACCTCAAGGTGAGTGGGTTCATTACAGTAAGGCAGCCCGTTATCCTGTTATGTTGTTGACATGCTGACGTTTTGCTGTCAGAAGTGAATACTTAATACAGCAAGCGCAAAATACAAGCAAAGCATGGAGTTAGCATTGATGGCTAGCTAGCTCATTGTCTGCATACAGAAGACAATGGCGATATCCTTGTTTGTTCAAAGTGAGCTTGCCACCAACGGCATTAATAACGTAAAAGATGCTTAAAATCATAAAACACTCACCATCTTCCCTGTGAACAGCCATCAGCTCAGAGACCTCAAGGTATTTCATTTTGGGTCACTCTGCTGGCAATGGGGCTGAAAAGTTCATACGATGAAAAGTTCATAGTGGTCAAATTTGACCAAATGTGGTTCATTTTTCAATCGCAGTGATACAAGCACTGCAACACCGATGGAAGAAGTGTGTGGACCAAAGGGGAGACTGTTGAAAAATAACCTTATTTGGTCAAATTTGATTACTATGAACTTTTCAGCCCTGTAGCTCCCTCTGGATTCTCTTGCCAGTCACCAAGCACAGAAAAGTCCACACCTCATCTTTGGATCACTGTTGATTTGTGTGTAGCCATTTATCTCACTGATTATCACAGAAATAATAAAAACTCATGGCCAAATTTACAAATGGCGGTTTTGAATCTTGTGAAGATGTCGCTCTCATCCACTGATGTTACACCCTGGCCAATCAGTGACCTGCGATCTGTTGATGTCACATTTTCAGTTCGACTCAGTACCTAGTGGGTACTAATGGAAAACCATGCAAACCGAGTACAGCTGAAGAGAGTCAGGCTGAGTAGGTGGTAGTGGAATAGGACCATATCTATCTATCTATCTATCTATCTATATCTATAAGACAGCTCAGAGAGGGAAAGATGAGACAGAAGAGAGAAGCCAAAGACAGGAAAGTGTTCACGCAGAGGGTGCAAGAGAGGTGAGAGCAGAGGATGCAGAGAAGGATAACACCAGTAAAAAGTCCAAACACAGGATGTCTGGGTGGGACCCAAACTGGCCCAATGTTCCAAGATTAAAGCCTTGGTTGTACAATACTTCAAATGGTAAGTACCAAATGCAAAGTTACTGTGGAATTTTTATTTTTTTTTTAAAGAAATATACAGTATAAAATTAACATATTCCAGTTACAATCATGTCATGTGTTCTAATGCCTCCACCACGCCAAGGTCTTTAAGTCAGAGGAAACACTGGAAAAGATGCAATGGTGCAATGGTCATGAAAAAGATGCTACACAACCACAGAAAAAGATGCTAGCTGCTGCGCAACCAGAGAAAGAGGACGCTACGCAACCAAAGAAAAGGATACTACACAACCAGAGAAATGGGATGCTATGTACTAAGAGAAAAGGATGCTACACAACCAGAGACAAAGATGCTACACAACCATGAAAACAACAGACCCAGAACACATCATTGCAAAAATGATGTTTACCACAAAAAAAGATGCTAAATGGGCATTACAAAAACGATGCATACAACTACAGTTACAAAAACACGTTAAATGGTCATGATAATCACACTAAACAACTACAAGAAAAACATGCTACATAACCAGGACAAGAGATGCCATATGACCATGAAAAGATGCTACACAATGATGCAAATACAGAGAAACAAAACCACTGATGGAGACCTTTGATGAAGCTTTTAAATCAAAAATAGTCAAAACTTATGAGACAAGTTTAATGTTTACGAGGAAATAATTTCATTTTAAGTTCATCTTAAAGTTCATATCCATTTTGTAGCTCAGAGGGTTTTGTTTTTTTTTTTAGTAAAACTGCTCAAATTGATCTTTCTATGGCAGAGTTCATCATCTTCTAAACCAGGGGTCTCCAACCTGGGGCTCCTTGAACTTTCAGGTTTCTGTGGGAAATTTTTACATTTCACTTCTTAATTGCTCCAGAGATCTGCAAATAATTTGCTGTTGTTGTGCATGGGTGCAAGGGTGCCTACAGAACAGTGCACAACAATGACAAATTATTTGCAAATCTTTGGACCAATTAAGAAGTAAAATTAGAAAATGTCCCACGGAAACCTGAACGTTCCAGGAGCCCCAGGTTGGAGACTCCTGTTCTAAACTAATCAAACCTCTTTATCACTTAAGGAAACTTAATCAGTTCTCCACCTCACAGACACTGATAGGTTGATAGAATTATAAACAATGATGAGATCAGTGCACTGATGGGAGTCAACATTAACCCCAAACTCTCCTCCTCCTCCTCCTGCTGCTGCTCCTCTCTGTGGGTCGGAGGATGGAACTTAATCTCATCTAAAAAAAGATGAGTCTGTAAATAGAGGCCGAGTGAAGAAAGGAGGCGACATCCTGAGCTCCGACTGGCCCGGGTGCTCGGTCGTAGCATCAACCAGGGGTCGTCACAGATGTTTTTCAGAGCGCTCGTACGGACGGACTCATTGTTGCACTCTGGCTCCTCGAGCGCGTGTGTGTGTGTGTGTGTGTGTGTGTGTTAATGTGGGATAACGACGTCTCAGAGGGAGGAAAACGGCTTTTAATTAGCCACTTCACATTTGTCCCCGTGGACGCTGAAGTCCCTCTGAAAGTCCCTATTAACTCCTCAGCCATTCACACCGTTTACACACACACACACACACACACACACACACACACACACAGAGAGCCGGTGTGTAGTCCTCAGACACATTACAGGCATTAATGACACAACACAGCGATGACACAATGCAGGTTTTCAGGTCAGTTATCAGCCTTTAAAAATGTAATTAGTTGTGCAGTTGCTTATGTTTTGTTGACTTCTTCAAAGACATTTTTGGAAAAATATAAAACTATGTAAACATGCAAGTAAAATACAGCTAGTAATAAAAGTTATAAATTACAAAAACAAACTAAAGAACTATCATTTTCAAGAAGGAAAATATGGCTTGAAACGGGCTGTACATGCAAGAAACCGCTCAAACATCTCACAGCTGAAAGAATTCTGCGTTGAGGAGTGGAGCAAACTTTCCTCAGACTGATGTCAGAGACTGGTAGATGGCTACAAGAAGCGTCTCACTGAAGTTATTTCAGCCAAAGGGCGTGACACTAGCTATTAGGCGGTAGGGTGTCCTAACTTTTTCCTCAGTTACAATACACATTTTTGTTATCTTTTGTTTAATGAGTAAAACAAAGGTATTTTTGTTATTTACCTGCAATTAAATCACCTTCTTTTCCAGAGAGAAATAAAAAGAACATTAGACATCAATATGTGAACATTTCTTAATAAAGAACTAAATATTAAATGAGGTGTTTTAATTTTTTCAGGACTGTACAGACACACACACACGAGCAGGGAAAATAAGTATTGAACACATCAACATTTTTCTCATTCAACACATTTCTGATGGAGCCATTGACCTGAAATTTTCACCAGATATCAGTAACAACCCAAGTAATCCATACATACAAAGAAATCAAAGCAACCGTGTTCACAAAACAAGTTAGATTTAATAAAGTGAAATGACACAGGGAATAAGTATTAAACACATAAAGAGGAAGAGGTGCAAAAAGGCATAGAAAGCCAAGAAATCAGCTGAAATCCATCAGAATTTAGGAAGCCATCCCATCCCCCATCAGTGTAAATTAATTTCAGCTGGTTAAGCCCTGACTGATAGCCTTTAAAAAGGTCTGTGAATATCAGATTGTCATACCACAAAGAACTCATGATGAGTAGAAACAAAGAGCTCTCTCTAGACCTTTGCAACCTTATTGTTGCAAAACATAATGATGGCATTGGTTACAGGCACATTTCTAAACTGCTGAATGTTCCAGTGAGCACTGTTGGAGCCATCGTTCAGAAGTGGAAAGAACATCATTTTACCATAAACCGGCCATGACCAAGAGCTCCTCGCAAGATTTCTGACAGAGGAGTCAAAAGAATTATCAGAAGACTTATCCATGAGCCAAAGACCACTCGTGGAGAGCTCCAGAAAGACCTGGAGTTAGCAGGTACTGCTGTTTCAAAGAAAACAGTAAGTAATGCACTCAACTGACATGGACTCTAGCCCGCTCACCTCGCAAGACTCCATCACTGAAGAAAAAGCATGTTGAAGCTCATTTAAAGTTTGCTGCACAACATTTGGGCAAGCCAGTAAATACTGGGAGAATATAGTCTGGTCAGATGAGAACAAAACTTAACTTTTTGGATGCCACAACATGCAACATGTTTGGAGGGGAAATGGCACTGCACATCCCATCATGGTGTGGGGGTGTTTTTCAGCATATGGTACAGGCAGACTTCACATAATTGAAGGAAAGATGAATGGACAAATGTACAGAGACATCCTTGATAAGAACCCGTTGCCATCTGCCAAGATGCTGAAGATGAAATGAGGGTAGACATTTCAGCAAGACAAAGATCCCAAACACACAGCCAAGGAAACTCTCAACTGGCTCCAGAGGAGGACAATAAAGCTGCTAGAATGGCCCAGTCAGTCACCTGACCTGAATCCAATTGAAAATCTATGGAACAAACTGAAGATCAGAGTTCATGTTTACGAGGGAATAATTTCATTTTAAGTTCATCTTAAGGTTCATATACATTTTGTGGCTCAGAGGGTGTTTTTTTTAGTAAAACTGCTCAAATTGATCTTTCTATGGCATACCACAAAGGGAATTCAGCAGTTTAGAAATGTGCCTGTAACCAATGGCATCATTTTGTTTTGCAACAATAAGGTTGCAAAGGTCTAGAGAGAGCTCTTTGTTTCTACTCATCATGAGTTCTTTGTGGTATGACAACGTCAGACACCCACGAAGCCTTCAAGATTTGAAGACGGTTTGTGTGAAAGAATGGGCTAAAATCACTCCTGAGCAATGCCTGTGCCTAATTTCTCCATACAGGAGGCGTCTGGAAGCTGTAATTACCAACAAAGGCTTTTCTATTAATATTACACTAATTTCACCAAGCATGTTCAACACTTATTCCCTGTGTCATTCCACTTTATTAAATATAACTTGTTTTGTCAACACAGTTGTCTTGATTTCTTTGTATGTATGGATTACTTGGGTTGTTACTGATACGTATCTGGTGAAAACCTCAGGTCAGTGGCTTCATCAGAAATATGTTGAATGAGAAAAATGTTGATGTGTTCAAGACTTATTTTCCCCGCTGTATATATGGTATTGCAATCTTTAGGGAATCATAATATCATGACCCAAGTATCGTGATATGCATCATATCGTGAGGTACCCTTGTGATTCCTACCCCTGCCAGCCAATGTTTTTTCTATGTTGTGAGTTGAGGCCAACGCTACAAAACTGAGCTTTACGGTGCAACATGACACATAACTTAACGTGAGAATGCTTTTATGATTTTATAAATGTATTACAAAATTTAAAATGCAGCTCTTCTTCACGGTACAAAAGGGATAAAAATGCAAGAGACCAAGATAAAATAAATAAAAGATGATGGTCGATGCAGGTTTCTTCAATACAAAAATATCAAGATTATTCGATGAACTGATCGATTACAGTGGAAAATTATTCTATTAGTAAAATAATCAGTAGCTAGTCATATAAAATGTGTTCATGTTCACTGACATATTTTTATAAATATTTTTAAATTTGACCTCTTAAAATTTCGGTGTTCCCCCAGCGGGATGTTTCAAATTTTCTACTGCCACTCGGTGAAGGAAGACTTTTGATTTTCTTTGCGTATGCTAAATTTAGGGAAACTGGCTGGAATGCTAAGGGGTTAAATAATCATTCATGTGTAAATCCATCACACACATTAAGTTATAAAATACCAATAAAAACATGACTTGTGCTCTGGCGCTCATGTGATGTAGAGGAGCAACAATAACCGAAGAGACGCCCGGCTAAAGGCGCCATCGTGGCGATGAAAAAGAGATAAAGTGGAGTCACAGCCGGTTGGTTTCACTCCCTCACCTGTACGCAGGCCGGGAAAAAACAGGCATCCTCCCATCATGCCGCGTCATGTCTTTACATGACTGACTGCAGGCTGTGTGTGCATGTGTGTGATGCAATTCACACAGTGGAGGACTCCCGTTGCACACCAACACAACACGCTCTTTGTGTGCGAGCGGGGACACATCACCGACTACATCATCGACCGTCAGCATTTCAAATGGTCCACCAACTTACAGTACATCCAGAGTATGAGAGAAAAAGTTCTTAATATGTTTAAGATGATTACGAGTAGGGCTGCAACTAAATTATTTTGGTACTTGACTAATCTAACGACTATTTTTTCGATCAGTCGACTAATCACGATTATTTTTCTCATGTCCACCATCTCTGCTTCTTGTTGGGGCTCTTGTGCATATTTTAGCTCACCCACTGTTTAAGCCTGCACACCTGTGAAAATCATCATGTTGCCAGTCCCTGCTTTAACAGAACATTTTATCAGTAGTTTCCAGAGCTAAATACAAAAAACAAGGAAGCTGCATTAATTATCACAAGTTTAAGGTTATATATCAGTTTATCACAGACAGCATAATGTCAAATGTCAATTAAACCATTGATTAAATATCTTACAACTGAATTACTGATCTGCTCCAACCCACAAACTAACATTAGGTGGAAGTTTTCTGTAAGTGCATGTTTAAGAGTATAATTCAGAAAGGTAAACCTTCATCTTCAGTAATCACTGCACTTTAGAGTGAGATCTCAAGCAGTTTTGATTTAATTTTGATGATTATGGTTGTAGGTTTTTAGTTATCAAATTACAAATTTGGATATTCTAATTAACCCAGATGCACTAATATTCAGGATGAGGGCTAATATTAACCCTTTAACTGCCCAGATTAAATGGATGGGTTGCGCAGCCCCAGTGGCACAGCACAGCAACTGCAAGTGTCAACTTATTGATGTCCCCCGGCTATACTGAGAATTTGTACTAATCTCTATTGACCTGACAGTCTAGAAGGTGGCAGATATGCGCTGAAGGAATCATGGCTGACATGAAATATAGCAAAGAAGAAGAAATTCTCATTATTATTCTTCCTTTTTCCTGCTTTGAGCTCACACACCAATGTGGATGCCATCATGTTTGGTCATCGCTGCCACGATGATGACTGAAACTGCATGAAACGGGAAAAACAGCTGCATAATACAAACGAAATTCATGCGGGATAATCATAAGAGTTTGTAGATGTGGAGGGTGGGTGTAAATTACTAAGTAAACGCGATACATTGACCACGATGGATGAAAAACTGAGCTACCAGTACCAAGATGGCAGCGCCCAGGATCGTCATGCATTCTCACAGGAAAACTGCATTTTACAGGAAAAGTAGCCTTGTAATACAAACGAAGTTCACGTGGGGTAGTCGTAAGAGTTTGTAGATGTGATACACGGTGTAAATGGCTGAGCAAATGCACAAACGTCGACTACAATGGACGAAAACGGACTGGTCACGTGGGCGGACGAGCCCCCCTCCCGGTAACAGGTAAGAGAAATATATGTTTTTGTGACATTTTATTGATTTTCTGGTTCATATACTTTGAAGATTAGATAAAAAACATACCCCTGTAGACAAATCGGCATCAAAAAACAGACCATTCTTTATGTAAATGTGTCCAAAGTCCACTTTTGACTGAGTTATGTAATTTATATAGCTGCCATGACATTATGCAAATTAGACGCATAAATTTATTCCTATCTGAAACTTTGGATCAAATTCTACATCTTTCTAACTGACTGTAAGCCATTGTCTCTTGTAACATTCAAGTTATAGCCTTGGAAATCTGAACCATTTTATTGAGAAATTTTTTTACCACTCTTGACCACTGGGGGGGGGGGGGGGCTTGAGTTGCCTTGCGTTTCCCCAGGCGCCACATGGCACCTAGAGCAGTTAAAGGGTTAACGACGATGAAAAAGACACAGCCACTCCTGTAATTCAGTCATTTACTGCATTCAACACGTCAGCCATGACAGCTCAGCCCTCAGCAACCAAAGAGCTGACTGTCAAACAGCTAAGCTAACATCCACAGCAGAGCTAACTTTATTGTCATTCTTCTAAAGCAGGGGTCACCAACCTTTTTGAAACCAAGAGCTACTTCATGGGTATCGAGTCATGTGAAGGGCACCAGCTTGACACACTCCTCTAAAATAACAAATTGTGTGTGTGTGTGTGTGTGTGTATATATATATATACATACATACATATATACTGTATATACTGTATATATATATACACACACATAAATAAATAATTATCAATAACTTAGAGTGGGTAACAGACAAGATCAATATTCAACACTTTATTTTTATTAATCTCAGCAATTGTTCAGATGATCCCTTCTACATTTCATAAAAAAATGTCCAGTTTTCACCAGTCCCTTTTAACCATAAAAAACTAAACCCTTTTAATTCATGAACTATGTTGAACCATGTTTGAAAAAGTTATGCAACATTTAAGAAAAATCAACTTTCATATTAAATAAATCTTATCACATTTTTAACTGAACAAATCTGCTGCAATTCTGCTCAAAATCTGTTACATTTAATAAACACACTTTTGTGTGTTCTTCTTCACTGGAATTATATCCATACAGTTCTTGCCAAGAATCATGCTTGAGCAACCAGCACTGTCCTTTCATGAGAAGAAGCTAAACAAGCACTGAGAGTGCTTATATGCATGGTGGCGCAGTGGTTAGCACCGCGGCAGCAGTTTACCCTCGGCCGGGGGATCGCAGGGATCGTGGGTTCGATCCCTGCCCCCAGCCAACAGTGATCTGTGTGGAGTTTGTATGTTCTGGTGGTGCATGTTCTCGTTTTTCATGCAAAAACATGCAGGTTAGGGAGTTAAGGGGCGCTTGCGCGCGCAGCGGCTGGTGGCTTGTTACCGGACTGCAGAACAAATCTGCCTACGGGTACAAGATAAGTCAAAAAAAAAAAAAAAGAGTGGGTAGTGAAGTGGCGCTTCGCCATCGCCCCGCAAATTAACTACACGCAGCTTCCTTTCACGGTAGTAAAAAAGAACTCTTCCTCCCGCTCACTTTGAAAATGATAAATTTTCTGTCTTTTTTTTTGCCATGTTTTTGGGCTTGGAAACCGCACTGCGCCCACCATCTTAACTGCCCGCTAGCTAAGCTTACGCTCCACAAGCGCGAAGGTTTTGTCATGCGCACAATACTGACCTTTGAACTAGGTCAGAGTTCACCTTAACTTTACGTATAATAAACATATTTTCATTTTTTTTATTTTTAAGACATTGTCATTTTAAAATCTATATAAATGCAAGTGTGATTTTAAAAAATATAAAATAAAAAATAGCGGCAGAAAAAATTACATCTGCAGCTCACTTGCGAGTTGTGCTATTTTTAGAACAGGCCTGCGGGCGACACATGTGGTCCCTGCGGGCGACATGGTGCCCGCGGGCACCGCGTTGGTGACCCCTGTTCTAAAGCTTGAAACAGTTGGCCAGTGAAAATAAGCAGCTCTAACTTTCTTTACTTTCCTTCTTTAGTCGCTGAAACTCACCAAGCAGAAGCAGCTCGTTTCAGATGCTCACGCATCACTGTAGTGCTGCCATGATGGGAAATGTCTGCCTTGCAAAGTGTGCATTTTACTTGTTTTGTTTTTTTTTTTCTGTGAAATGTTGCCGAAAGGTTGGATCTGCCTTTTTGTAGCTCCACTTGGACTTGTTTACCCTTCCTATAGACACATATAGCGTGATTGTCTGCGAGTGTGAGTGACCTGTTCCATGAGCAAACGTACGTTTTTTGGTCTGTGGCTGCTTACATCGGCCAGGATACTTTGTGCGCCGATGGGCCGTAGGGATCCCGTATTTTACATCCGGAAAAAAACAGTGAAACTGGAACAGCAGGAAGAGCCATAGTACCATTGTCTAATCGTTTTATAACACATTTAGCAACTAATAATAGTAACATTTCCTCAAAAAATGTGCTATATTAACATGATCGCATTTTGCACACGGCTCGCTCTCCGCCGGCGGCCCCGAGAAATAAACAAATGCAGGGACGCTTGAATTCTTTCGTCCCGAAAATATCATTTTTGAATATTAATTACAGCTAAACGGGAGCAGTTTCGATGCCGAAATTTCACATACAAACCCTAATATACGTGTTCTATACACCATCGGCATTTGGGTATCCGACTACCTCGCTTTAAACACCACCAATTTAAAGCAACAAAAATAAGGAGCCTAGTAACACCGACGCAAAAAAAAAAAAAAGATTAAAAATGGCAAAACAGAAAACAAACATCCGTTATATAGCAGCAAAATGACTTTGAAACATAAAACAGTCATGAAGTAACCGTGGCTGTGACATACAGTTCAATGCAAAAATTTCAAATAGCATATCAATAATTTCCTAACTGATGTTTTTAATTAATTCAGTTTTGACTTTTGCACTTTTGTTTATGTTACAGCTGTTCATGTTATGAGATGAAAATTAAATATGCATTACTGTTTGATGGTAATAATGTCCCTTTTCCCCATATCCAAGTGAAAAAGAGACCATGATGGAAGGGAAAAAAAAGAAAAAAATAGACATGAATACAAAGACGGAAGACTGCTCCAACCACATCATCATAAAACCACCTTAATTAATTACTATGGAAATAATTAAGAATAGAAAAAAACTGTAAAATTAAAGCTACACAACCGACAAGAAAACCCATAAAAAATAACCATACAATATACTGTATACTTGCATTGTTAATTAAGTTCTAATAGCTGCCTGTGGATATAACAGATAATTTAACACTCCAACTCCTCTTCAAAATTACTTTTCAAACTAAATACTGATGCTTCAAAATTAAATTAATCAATGGAAACTCCAGGTATAAGTCTAAACATGATTATATGGTTGATGAAGTGACTTTAACATCTTTGGGGTTTAAAAGATACTCAAAAAAGTGGATGTTTGAAGAGGTAACTCTTACTCATCTTTTAAATATTTCGACACACAAAAATCAAAGATAAAAACACCAAATGAGCTCTCTAGTAACAGCGGCTCACACCAGGAATTTGCATCTACTTTGATGTTTTGATGAAGCAGCCCTCCCACCCGCCGAACATCTCCATTTAAAA
Source organism: Pholidichthys leucotaenia (assembly GCA_020510985.1). Taxonomy (NCBI): domain Eukaryota; kingdom Metazoa; phylum Chordata; class Actinopteri; order Cichliformes; family Pholidichthyidae; genus Pholidichthys; species Pholidichthys leucotaenia. The sequence goes on from CM035844.1 coordinate 242,646,006, forward strand.
CACGGCTGCTGCTCCACCAAAGAGGAGGTAAAATTTCCCCCTCAGCAAGAAGAGCCGGTCTGTGAGAGACAGCCAGAGAGAAAGAGAGAGAGATCAGCGCCTGTCGCCGAGGGCCCAGCGCGGCCTCAGTGTTGAATTTCGTAATGGAATGCTAACTGCTCATCCGGATCTCTCTTCCTCCTCCTCCTCCTGAGAGGAGCAGAGGAGGAGAGGAGGACCAAACTCAGCCGGAATGTAGCAGTTATCATCACAGGAAAAACTCCGTTTAAAAAGCAAAGGCTTCTTTTTTATATGCCAGTACGCAGCCATTTAACAACTTGAACAGTATCACAAATCCACTACTGACAGAAACAACCAAGTTATATCTGAATGTATAAAACTGAGATTAGAAAGAAAAAAAGAAATCCTATAAACCTTCAGTGAACAACAGATAAACTCACTGACTGCATATGTGGTAAAACTATCATAAAAGCAATATAAAGTCAGCTAAATATTATATATATAAAATATTAATACTTTCCTTTGTTTCTTATATATTGCACACGCCACTAAGAGAGGGAGAGAAACAGCATTTCAATTCTCCTGTATGTCCTGTACGTATAGAAGTATTGACAAATAAAAATCTCTGAATCTTTAATATCGTGACTCAAAGACTGAGAAAAGAAGCAAAACTACAACAAAGAGATGCAAACAAAGACCATAAAAAGATCCAAAGGAAAATGTGAACATTATCAAAGACCACAAAAAAAACCCTCAAAACATTATCAATAACCAGGGAAGGATGTAAAATGGCCACAAAAAGATGCACAACTACCAGGAAAAGATGTACAATGTACCCCTTTTTGTCTCCAATCAATAGTTTTATAGGTCCCCAATCACTCGCAAAGTTCATCAACCATTCCTGTACTTTCTGACTTGCAGAACCCAAGTTGAAAAGGGTTGTAGACAGGCGGGAGACACCCACAACAACTCTGTGACCCTTTAGAGTGAAAATTTGTTGCACAAATTTTTTTTAACGTGTTCAAAATTCCTGTGACACGAGAGCGAGGCCCTGTGACTTACAATAGGAAACTGTGAACCCCGTGAAGTTTTGGAGAGATTTGGGAAACCCCTACAGGAATGCCATTCTCCCAACTAGTCACCAGTTGTTGCACCCTAGTAGTGAGATACTCAGAATGGGACCTCATCACGATGCAATACTATCATAATACTACAACTCCTTCAGTATTGTGATACCATATACTATATATGTAATAATCAATAAAAGATGGGTTTCGTGCTTTTTGGGATCGATGCATCATCGCCAGTGTCAAGCACTGCAATACTATGCTGAATCATTCTTTGGCCCCACCCCGGCACCATCTAATGGACTGAAAATTCAAATGGTTTTTCCTCAAACAGCACACATATGCCAGCAAGTTTACATTGGGAATGCATCTTATAGCAGATGGTTGCTCTTTGACAAGACGCCGACGTCTTGCCAACACTGATGCGACGTAGGTGTGCTGTTGGGGCTATTACTCTGGTACTTAAAAAGGCAAGTTCTTCACATTTATTAATAAATTTTATTAAAGTATCACAATACCATGTCTCTGAATCGATACAGTATCACCACCACAAAGTTTAACCCTGATCCTACCGAGTGGGGTCCCAATTGACCCCACACATATGTTCTTACGCACAACACGGACATATTATCGATCACAGCTATCATGCTTTCTGACTTTGTTTGTCATCATCTGTGAATCACAAAAAATAAATCTGATTTAAAATAGTTTTCTTCTGTACTGTCAGTTCAGACTTTTCATTGGGGTCCGATCGGACCCCAGGGAAAAATATGTTAATGATATTAAATGTATGAATTTTGTGTTATATTTCAGTGAATGATGGCTCAACGAGGTAGACTTTGCCATGCAAATACTTTGCCATTGTAGCAAAGTAGCATTGTATACTAGCATGTAGCATGCCACATGCTAGTATGTACTACATGCTACATACATGTAGTACATGTAGCATGCTGCATGTAGCATTGTATTCTGTAGGCCCTACAGAACACATGCACAACAATGGCAAAGTATTTGCATTTCTTGTACCAATTAAGAAGTGAAATTAGATAATTTCCCACAAAAACCTGAATGCACCAGGGCACACTGGTTGAAAAACACATTACAACCGGGCTACTCGTGCTGAAAGGCAGGCAACCGACAAACTAGCCCCATTCCGGGATTTTTGGATCATGTTTCAAGCACAACTCTTTGTTTTAACCAAATAAAACATTTTAAGTGAAAAAAATACTTTGGTATTGCTTAATAATCCAATTAACAGTTAAATTTTGTGTGGGGTCCAAACGGACCCCAGTTGGTACTATTTGTATGTAAAATATGTTGGTAGGATGAGGGTTAATGATACTATGATGCATCAATTTTCCCCCCACCCCTATAAGGTACTACCTTAAAAAAAGTAAAATGTTCACAAAAGATGCAAAACTACAATGAAAGATGCAATATTCCCACAAAAACACTATGAAAAGATGCAGAAACCAGTATGAAATGATACGCAACAATGATGAAAAACAATCCTAAAAAGATTCAAGAGAAGACAAAACCAGGCCAAAGACCAGGAAAAGAAAAAAATACCATAAAAGCTCCAAAAACACAAAATGAAACAGAAGCAAAACTCCTCCAAAAAGTTGATCAAATGACTTCCAGCAGGATCTCCTCCAACATGGGTGCCGTTTGTTTACTTATGAAATGGAGCAAAAAAGTGTCAAAATGGCCAAAACTTAAAGGGAAACTCCTGTGTTACGATGACAAGTTAGCTTTAATTGAAAAGCAGGACCCTGACTTGGAGAGTGTTTGGGGGCGCAAAACCCTCTTGATGAAACTGTTCGGCTCTTTTGCCTTATCAATGGAACATTTTGTTTTGAGGAAGTAGGGATGTGAACTGAAGTGTTCCTGTGGTGTGGAGGGTATGGCACTGGTCTAGTTTCCTGGAAATCCAGGTTTCAGATCTTCCCAAGAAAGTCTGAGCAACAACTGAAGTCCAGCATTCCTTCTCTTTGCATTTTAAACCTAAGTGTATCACACCTTAGGCTTTAAAGGCACAGTGTGTAATATTCAGCTCCATCTAAGGGTACTTTCACTCCTAAATTGGTTTAATTTGGTCCGAATCAGTTGACAAGTTTGTTATTTTGTATCATTTTTTCTTTGGTTCGGTTCCCTTTCACACAGGCAAAAATTCAACCGGATGAAACTGTGTCACGTTAAATCCCACAAGACTTATGTCAGAACGTTCTCTGTTCTTATTGGTCAGATTTTTTTGCCACGAGAACAGGAAAGGTATAAATACAGGAAGTAGGATAACTACTGTGTATTTATGGATTTCTGTGGAGAAAAATAATACAAATTGTAGCATAATCTACGGGGGTTTTCATCACCCTGGTTATTGTTCATTGCATACATACATATACCACTTTTGGCAAATCGCACAGTTTGAAAAAGAAGCGTGGCTACGGATGGAAAAATAACATGTTAACGTTTATTAATCCTCCAGAACCGTGACATGCTCAGCCACAGATATTTTTGAAGATCCATCAGGTATGTAGAGTGGTATAAAATGTTTTACAGTTTGCTGCTGGTCCTGTTTTAGTATGGTCCTTTTCTCACCTACAGGACCGCACCAGAGTTCGCCAGTTGATTTGAATCGAGACCACCTCCTTCCACAGCATATACTCAGACCTGCAGAATCCTTTTTGTGTAATTAAAGTTTGACATTAAAAACCTGGACAGAATTATGGTGATCCAAGATGGCCGCCTACATGAAGACAAACCCTTTCTGTGTACAAAAAGACTGTTCCTAAGGTACAGAAAATGAAAGCAATTTTACTCTAGAGTGATTACATAGCAATGAAGTCAGGGTTAATACTGTATGGTGCATTAAATTTCAGAATTCAGATTACCCAAAATTTTACACACTGTACCTTTAAAATGCTGTTAATAGCCAGTACAGAACCTTAACCCTTTAACTGGCCAGATTAAATGGATGGGTTGCGCAGCCCCAGTGGCACAGCGCAGCAACTGCACGTGTCAACTTATTGCTGTCCCCCGGCTATACTGAGAATTTGTACTAATCTCTATTGATCTGACAGTTTAGAAGATGGCAGACACGCGCTGAAGGAATCATGGCTGACATGGTATATAGCAAAGAAGAAGAAATCCTCATTATTATTCTTCCTTTTTCCGCTTTGAGCTCACACACCAATGTGGATGCCGCCATGTTTGGTCATCGCTGCTGTGATGACAATTGAAACTGCATGAAATGGGAAAAACAGCCATGTAATACAAACGAAATTCAAGTGGGATAATCATAACAGTTTGTAGATGTGATACACGATGTAAATGGCTGAGCAAACACACAAACGTCAACTACGATGGACGAAAACGGACTGGTCACGTGGGCAGGCGAGCCCCCCCACCCGGCAACAGGTAAGAGAAATATACGTTTTTTTGACATTTTATTGATTTTCTGGTTCATACACTTTGAAGATTAGATAAAAACATACCCCTGTAGACAAATCGGTGTAAAAAAAAAAACAACCAAAAAAAACACCAGACCATTCTTTATGTAAATGTGTCCAAAGTCCACTTTCGACTGATTTATGTAATTTATATAGCTGTCATGACATTATGCAAATTAGATGCATAAATTTATTCCTATCTGAAACTTTGGATCATATTCTACATCTTTCTAATTGACAGTAAGCCATTATCTCTTGTAACTTTGAAGTTATAGCCTCGGAAATCTGAACTATTTTACTGAGAACATTTTTTTTTACCACTCTTGACCACTGGGGGGGCCTTGAGTTGCCTTGCGTTTCCCCAGGCGCCACATGGCACCTAGGGCAGTTAAAGGGTTAAAGTCCACAGCTGTTTGGAACCTGTTGATCACTAAAGACGGTTCTGATGCTATAACCACCAGAGTGGTGGCCTAGAGGTAGAGCATCTGCCACACTGTCATCTCTGCTGGAGTCCGAGTCCCACCCTATGCAGGACATACTGAACGCACTGAGGAGCTCATTTAGCAGCAGACTACATCATCCTAGGTGCGCAACCGTGAGGTTTCGCAGGTCCTTCCTACCTACGGCTGTCAGACTGTATAACCTAAGCAGGGCTGCTCGTAGAGATAGCAAAAATTTAAAAAAAAAGTGACGACCTAATAGTATTGAATGCAAAAGACGCAATAGACTTACACAATGGTCCCCTCCAGTATACAACTAGGACATTATCGGTCGCTATGGAGGGTGCCAATATGTATGGGTACATATTCATACTATGTAGGATAACTAAGTAGATGGTTATGCTGTTTATTCAATCTTGCTACAATGCTCTGCACTCTGTATATATATTTATATATTATGTGTATGTATGTATATCCACTGCTCTTATTTATATCTTCCGTATCTTCTTAATTATTGCTCTGAGTGTTGCTATCCCTGTGCTGTTGCAATCCTGGAATTTCCCCATTGTGGGACTAATAAAGGCTTATCTTATCTTACACAACTGGGAGGTCGGGGTTCAAGTCCTGGCCCGGGTCATGCCAAAGACCATGTAAAAGTGGAACTTCCTGCCAACCAGCTTGGTGCTCACCAAAAATGGAACAGAGGAGGGAAATGTGGGTGGCAGTGGCTCAGGAGGTAGAGTGGGTTGTCCAATAACCAGAGTGTTGGCAGTCTGAATCCTGCTCTCCCCAACTATCCTGCTGTTGTGTCCCTGGGCAAGACATTTTATCCACCTTGCCTCCAGAGTCCATGACAATGGGTATAAATGTTTGGTAGTAGTCGGAGAGGTTGTTGGCATGGATTGGCAGCCACGTTTCTGTCATTCTGCCCCAGGGCAGCTGTGGCTACAGTAGTAGCTTACCACTACCAATGTCTGTCTGGAGTGAATGAATAATGGAGTGCTATATAAAATCTATTCCATATAAGTCTTATAGCAACTTAAGCGCAAGTTATGCACCTGCGTCAACATGACACAGCTGCGACAGCATCAACATAGCAGCGATGTGCTGCACGGTGGCGCAGTGGTTTAGCACTGTGGCAGCACAGTTTTACCCTCGGCCGGGGGACCGCGGGGATCATGAGATCGTGGGTTCGATCCCAGCCCCCGACCAACAGTGAGCTGTGTGGAGTTTGCATGTTCTCCCCGTGTTGCGCGGGTTTACTCCGGGATTTCTCCGGTTTCCTCCCGCACACCAAAAACATGTAGGTTTAGGGCGCTCGCGCACGCAGCGACCAGCAGCCGGTGGCTTGTCACCAGACTGCAAACCAAGTCTACCTACGGGTACAAATAAGTAACAAAAAAAAAAAAAAAAAAAAAAATGTGCGCTCCTACTTCCCAGCCTGGGATCAATAAAGTACATTATCGATTGCGTCGTGATTGGTCCGCTTTGTCTCCTCCTTCACATTTCCTGGTTCTCGTCACTGCTCTGCACTGCCTGTTCGTGGAGGCACAACTTCCAAAGCAAGTCGGTTAAACAACGGTCCAAATTCAAAAGAATACTGAGGACGCACATGCAGAGCATTTTGAGGCTCATCATAACCCTGGTAATTAACGCCAGTGCTGGAGGTCACACGCACCGTTTCTCCGACTTTTCTTTTTCTCTGTGCATCGACCGTATGAAAAGGTATTTTATCTTAACATTCATTAGCTCCAACTCCATCACAATCTGCTCTTGTCCGTCATGATTTCATACCCAACACAGAAGAAAAAACTGCCGATCACTGCGTCTGCGCTGGACGTCAGTAATGGTGTCGTCATGATACGGGTGCATACGGTCGATGAACAAAGGTTCCTGTTAGAAAAGCAAAATTACCCCCCCCCACACACACACACACACACACACAAAAAAAAAAAAAAAAAAAAAAAAGATGCTTAACAATTGTTTTTAATTCGTAAAATCAGAGGATGATAAAGTTTTAATGATGGTGTGACTGTGTGATTCAGGACAACTACAGTAGCAGCAGAGGTGTTAAAATGGAGTCAAAGTTCCTGAGCAGGGAGGTGGAGAGACACAGGGCGGACACGGAGAGAGAGAGACTCCCCTAGCAACCCTTATCTCCGCCGTGCAACGCTGAGACGAGGAGGACAGAAACAGCCCCGTCCACCTAGCTCCCTGCCACACCAAAGTCCACCAAGCGCCGACCCGGATCAGCGACCAGAACGCGGCTGCGACCCAGTAAAAGCGCCTCGTTGGAGTTGCTGAAGAGCCGGGACAGCATCCTCCTCCAACACGGAAAGACGGGGGGGGGGGGGGGGAACAGACGACGGCCGAGGCTAATGGCGAACAACTGCGCTCAAAAAAGTTCACAAAGTCGACGGAGAGAGTCGAGCGGGGGTTAAAGAGCAGCAATGAGTGACTGTTTAACGTTTAAAATGGAAGATAAAGCTGGGTGATGTCGAAAGGGAACAGGAGGAGGAGGAGGAGGAGGAGAAGGTGGATGCAACAGGCGTCATGTCGATGCTGCTGCTCACAGGAGCCCAAGACGGGCCAAACGCGGCCAAAAAGTCCACAAACAGCCGCTAAAGTGACCCAAACGGGGGCACGCCGTGCCGCCTACCGAGCCCCCACCGCCTGAAGCCAGTTTTCAAATGAATTAAGGCCGTTTTAGGGGTAAATATGTCGGGACAAGGTCACAGCCGCGGCGACAAGCTAGCGGCGGTTAGCATGGAGGACACCGGAAGTGGGGGCGCCAGCTCCTCCACAAATTAAAACGAGCATCATCTTTACATCAAAATCCAGACTCAACTTCATTTTAAGTCAGCCACGCACTTCTAACTTTTTACATTTAGCAGCAGATGTTATCAGCTGTGACAGAAGCACAAACAGCCGCTCAGAACAGGATTTCTGCTCCAACATTACAAATAAAACAGCTCACTGTCGCTGCACCAAAACACCAAATATTCAAGGTTTTTAGCTTTAAACTGGCAAGGAAACGCATCAGCACACCAGAACAGCCTCTGCGGGTCAGAGGTCACAAGATCCATACATCCAACACAGTCTGACCAAAAACAAATGCGGTAAAGCAATGCTAAGCTAGCATTTTATAAAGTCACAGTACACCTTAAGTCCCTAATTTATGAGGAAAAGTTAATTCATAAGAAAAAAAAATCATATCTTCAATGAAGGGAAAATACCCCCCACCAAAAAACTCCCAGATTTACAGTAAAAAGTGTACAAATTTACAAAAACAAAAGGACACAGTAGCACATTTTTCCTCATAAATTTCCCATTTTCTTGCCAATTTTTGAGTTCTTTCCTGCAAACTTGTAGCATTTTTCAGATAAATTTGCAACATTTTCTTTGCCAATTTAGGACATTATGAAGGCATTTACAACCTTTTTTTTTTCCAGAAATTTGTCATTTTTGTTAAACATTACCGTTCCCCCAAAGGCAAACTCACAACTATACACTCATAACTGTGCATTTATTTCCTTTTTTTTAATTGAGCCTTTATTTCCACATTCAGACCAGGAAGCTGCCTAGTAAAACCAGACTGACCAGTGGCCACTGAGCAGCTCCAGTGGAGCAGCTGGGCTCTGATTTCATTCAGTTCCTATTAAATTAGCAACTTTTATCTCAGACATCTGCAGCAACTCTCATCCACACATTCAGCTGTCCTGTTTAAGCCATCCTCAACCCCTGATGGGGGGTGGGAGATGGCAGCCCACCCCACCCCACCCCCATCCGGCCTACTGCTGATGGCTGATAAAAGGTGCTGGTTTTGAAGCGTAAACACATCCTTTGTTCTGCCTCTCTCACCAACAACACCAGCAGAAACCAGGAGACCAACTTCCACCGAGGCCCGTTTGGCCTTTGCACATGTTTGCAACAATTTCTGCGGAAGAAACGCACACCGGAGCCGGCGCAGAGCCATATGTTGCACACCCGAAACCAGAGCATCTTTGGTGCAAAACTTGAAGCAGCCTTCACCTCCAGACCAGATCCTGGTGGAGCATGAGGATCCTGAGCTCTGGTCGCCCACATCAGTACTCATTAACCAGCAGTAACCACTGACTCAGCCCATGATGCCCCCCCCCAAAAAAAAACTAAACCCAACAATCTGGATGAGCAATACAGCGAGTAAAAGCAGCAGCACTCACATTTCCAGCCCTCACGTCCTCGCAGCATCAACAGGTGGTTTTAATTTGGAGACCCCGGACCGGAAGCGCATCCTCGCGTGCCGCGGCCACCTTCGCCGAGCTCCTCTATAGCTGCTGGCTGTCTCACGCGCGTGGCCAACCGGAGCAGCGAGGCTGCGGCCAAAGTGCAGCCGAGATATGGATGCTGGAGTCCGGGCCGAGCGCAGGACTTTGACCCCCGCCCGCTCCCCCCCCACCCCCCGCCTCCGCCCTCCCCTCGGGGCAAACAAAACAACCCAGAAAAGGTGAAATAAAAGTTTGGCTGTGCGGAGGAAAAGTGGAGGAAAGGTGGAGTAATGAGGCGAAAGTTGAATGAGGAAGGAGGCGCAAAGCCTCGGTGAATTCCACCGCTTGGATGCGCATCAAACTCGGAAGAGGAGAAAAAGCGCCCCCCACCCCCCACCCCCACCCCCACCCAGCAACGCCACCTTCCTCCTCCTTCCTCCCACATCAAGCGCTTTTTAAAACGAAAAAAACTTTGAGCCAACAAGTTTGCAGGCGCGGCGCGCGTGACGGCCAGCGGCGCGGCAGCGATGGAGAGGAAGAGGAAAAGACTTACGCTTCACTTTGTTCGGGTTGGGCTGCTTACGCCGAGACATCGTGGCGAGGATGATGATGATGGTGATGTCGGCGGCGGCGGGAGGGGAGGTGGGCGACGATGAGGATGGCGCGGCGACCGGGGCCGCGGATGATGAAGATGAGGGGGGAGGCTGCACAAAGTTGCTCCGCCGAGAGGAGAGGAATCAAAATGGCGTTTCCGAAGGGATGTGCAAACTTGGACAAACTTTACTCCGGCTTCTCCTCCTCCCTCCTCCCTCCTCCTCCCTCCCCCACAGCAACAACCTCCTCCTCCTCTGTCGTTTCTCTTCCTCTCCTCAACTCAACCACGCGGAAAAAAGATGGAAATAAGTTGGTCGGAGGATGTTTTCTGCTCCCACACTCCGCGCTCCTCCTCCGGTCTTCACTCCGGCGCCGCTCTCGTGTCTCCGTCCCCCCTCGTCCTCCTCTAAACCTGATCAGTAAAGCTCATCACGTGTTTGTCTCTCCGGTCTCCAAGGGGACGTGGCCACCAAAGCATCTCTGCGCCTTTTTACGCACACTCGATCCAAACGTTACGCACACGCAATCCGGCCGTCCCCCCCCACCCCCCAAGATAAACTCCAACAAACACACACGCGCACACACTTGTTGCCTGTTAAGCTCCTCTCTCTTCCTGCGACATCAGATAAAACTCGCTCACTTTCAGTCACTTTTTCCACACTGCAGCTCCACGCGTCCGCCGTTTTTAACCCCGAATGTTGCTTTTATCGTTTCACGGTTGAGTTTAAGGGGCTGAAAGATAAGAAACCATCCCCACACACACACACGGCAACAGCAGCAACTATCGCGAGAGAACAGAGACGGGGAAGAGAGAGGAGAAAGCTGTGAGATCTCGCGGGATTTGGCGCAACAGGGAGAACGCCAACTGTCAGGGGTGAGGGGTGGCGGGGGGGTGGAAGCGCTCCTGTTTTCAAGGAGGTGTGGCTGAAGCAATCAGCTCCTCCGCGTGAAGCTTTTGTGTTTCTGATCAGTTTAGGTGTTTAAAAGCGGGGGGGGGGGGGGGGAGTAACAAATGAGCACGAGCACGAATTCATCCAGGATCAAACCACGTGGTTCAACTTTCATGTCAGTTTGATGCAAGAGATACACAAAATTGGAGGCAGCATCCTTGTCAACACTGCAAATTTACAAGAAAAGTGAGAAATTAACAAGGAGCAGAAATTTATGAGTGCTATAACACCATTTATCATGAAAAAAGTTGAAAATTTATGAAAAACTAGAGAAAGCAGGTGTAAGCAAGCACGTCAGCACTCATTCAGTGATGCCTGCCTTTGATCTTTGATGATGTCATAGCGAGTCCTATGCTTGTGAGTGATTGTCTATATGACATCATATAGGCATCATGTACACACCATAGGACATCGTGTAGAGATCATAGGAACATCATAGGCGATCCTATGATCTTTTAGCGAGTCCTATGGTCGTGAAGAAGACGACACAGGCACACAGAGATTTCTTGAATTAATAGAGTAACTAGTACATACCGGTGTATACCCGCCCATGCCCGTTGAAACCAAGTATAAGCAAATATTTCTGCATGCCCGTTGCTGAAGGGTCTCCTCCTGTCAGACGGCTGTGTTGTTCAGTCATGCCTGCGGCGTACTGCTGGAAGCTGAGGTGTTTCATCTTCATGGCGTCTTTTCTGACGTGCAGCCGTTCTCCTCACGCTATTGCTCTCCATCTGGTGGGTCTTTTTGTTCTTCTTCTTCATTCAGACCACTGGTTGAGGCTGATAGGTGCGTTGAAATTCCAGTTCATGGACAGGATCATGAAAATAGATCTGAGCGAAAAGTGGCTTTCGACCCTGTTCAGGAAGACCCGTGCATGCCCGTCAAACCCCAGAAACTGGAGCACCCGGAGAAAATCAGTGCTTTGCTTGGCATTTTACACATTTGTAGTGTAGACTGGCATTCTTCATGGGTACTGCTTCGAATGGGTGTGGTTTAAAGTAGGGTGTCCTATTCTTAATCGGGTGATAGACTGACACACTGACAGAGATTTCTTGAATTTATCGAGTGTCTTCTGCCTTCCTGAGTGAGATTTCCAGATTTACTGCTTCAATCGGGTGTGGTTTAAAGTAGTGTGTCCTATTCGGTCTCAGCTTCTCTGTGCCTTGCCTGGCATGCAGCGTTGCTCGCTTTGTGGGCATTTTGGGCTCAAGTGACTCGGCACGTGCATGGTGCACTGCCACACGTTTCCTGTCTGTCTGTGCATCCCTTGTCTGTCGTACCCTATGCTGGTGAATGTCTCCTCTTGTGGCAGGCGTCATAGGACACTACATCATAGGTAGCCAGTCCTATTGTCTATATGATGGCATCGCCTCTATGACGGCATCACCTGTGATGGTCTATATGACATCATAAAGAGATCCAAGGAGGCATCGTAGGACGCTACATCATAGGTAGCCAGTCCTATTGTCTATATGACGGCATCGCCTATATGATGGCATCGCGAGTCCTATGTAGCCTGAGATCATAGGATCATCATAGGACATCAGGCAGACATCATAGGACGGCCTATGATGTCCTATGATCGTGACAGACACACAGACAGACACACAGAGACACACACAGATTCCTTGAATTTATAGAGTGATAAGCAGAAAATTTTCAACAAAAAGTTGCATATTAACAAGGAAAATGTAGTAAATTTATCAGGAAAAGGCTGTGAGTTTACAAGAAAAAAACTTACAAATTTACAGGTAAAAATGACCCAAAAAAGTCACAAATGTACAGGCAAAAATTTAAAAACGTACAAAAAAAAAGCCCCAAATTTACAAAAAAGTAACAAATTTAAAGGTAAAAAGTGAAAATTTACATATAAAAAAAGTCACCAATTTACAAAAAAATCCAAAATCTATGAGAAAAACCAACAAATTTACAGGTAAAAATCAAAAATTTTGGAGGACATCTTATTAATTGAACATTTAAGTCCATATGTATATTTGGACACTGACGAGTTGTTTACCAAAACATATTCAAGATGCAGTTATATAATCAATGTAGGCTTAAAGTTCAGACCATCATCTTTAATTTGAGGGTATTTGTAATGTAGTTATTTACTGTTCATGTGTTGTATTATGATTGGAGCTTTTATTTGTATGTCACGGGGTGGTGGCTCCATATTCCAGTTCCACCAACCCTGTGCGTATAAGAAGGGCTGCAGGTAGGGGGCGGTCTCTTCCGCCTTTACCTCTGCCAGCGGCTGTATGTGTGGTTAGGTGCACTGCGCCCTGTATTATAATAAATGTGTGTTCAGCTCCACTGTTCCTCTCCTCCTTGACTCCAACTTCAGACATAACATTTTGGCGACGAGAAGAAAAACCATGGAAGCGTGTGGGGCACCAATTTGGCCATTCTTGGAGCTCCCAGGTGAGCCGCCTGTGTCGTGGCCTCGGTGGTATGAAGCCTTTAACGTGTATATGGTGGTGTTGGACCTGGGAAGGATGGAGAAGCTGAGGACACATGCGTTGCTTGTGCACAACCTGGGGATGTAGGGTCCAGAGGATTCTGTGCACGCTTGGTGATGCCGACAATTATGAAGAAGTGGTCGAGCTAATGGCGCGCCATTTCAGGGTGCCGGGCAACATCATTGTCTGGCAGATTAAATTCCGAAAGCATCGCCAACAGGTTGGTGAACCCATCCAGCAGTTTGTATCGAACTTGAGGCAGCTAGCCGCTGAGTGTCGGTTTGTACTGTTGGTGGAAGAAATGGTTCGCAACCAGTTGGCGGAACACACCAACTGTGCTGCGGTCCGGTCTAAGCTGCTCACATTTCTGGGTGAATTGGCGCTGACCAAGGCCGTCAAGTTGGCTTAGGAGCTACGTGAGTGTCTGTCACCACGAGAGTTGGGATCCTCCATGGCTACACAGGTAGTGGACCTGGACAGCGATGGGAGTATTGATGATGACGCCGAAGGTGCCAACGCTGTACGGATGAGGTCTGCCCCGGGGAAGCCCGGGCGTATGGGCTGCAGGTCCACGAACCACCGCTACACGGCCAGAGAGTGTGCAGCAAGAGGAAAGCACTGCGACAATTGTGGCCGTCTGCATCATTTCGCGAGGGTGTGCCAGTCAGCGGAACAAGATAGCCCGTGCAAGAGCTCGACTCTTCCCGTCCCAACGGTGATTCACACTGTGTCCCCGAGTACCAGTGGGTGCCCACATTGCACGGTAGAGTTGGACAGAGTACCGGTACCGATGCTGATCGATACGGGGGTGGAGAGTTCGCTGTTGAACTGGGCTACAGTTAGACAATGTTTTCGCCACTACAGAATTCAAGGTGACTCAGCGCCGCTTTGCGGCTATGGAGGAGGACGGTTGGCCACAGTGGGTACTGTCAGACTGACGGCTCGGTACAAGTCGGCGGAGATGGCTGATGTGGAGCTCGTGGTGACGGCCTGCGGCATGAACATCATGGGCTGCAACCTGTTCTATGGCCTCGGGTTTTCCATCAGGAGCAGCGCTGGGGAAGAGTGGTTGGGCTGCGGACTGTGGGACTGACTGGTTCCGAGAGTTCGGGACGACGCTGTGTGGGACGAACAGTGGCTGGGCACTCCAGAAGGTGGACAGGCCTTGTTGCACTCAGGGTCGTTGCGGGAAGGCCCCAGTGCCAGTGTCCGAATTGCCCTGGACGTGTGTACCAGGCGGCACAGGGGAGAGCCTGCGGCGGCGAGCGATGCCCAAAAAATGGTCCCAGGTGCTACTGGAGCACGGCTGTGGTGGGCCGGTGAACACAGAGCCACATCAGCAGGGTCTGCAGCGGGTTTACAAGCAGTCGGGGCAGGACCAAGTGGCAATGGGAGAGCGAGTGCCAGGCGGAGACACCGCAGGCCATGCAGGGCCCCACTTGGAATCACGGACTGGGTTCGGGCTCAGGCGGAGGCGAGGTCCAGGCGGGTGAAAGACAAGTGGAAGATGGAGCAGTACCAGGGCCGGCTTCAGGTGACGGGCGAGTGGCAGGATGGTTACCTTCTGCTGTCAGATGGCTCGTGCTGTCATCCTAATGAGTTACGTCGTGCCCCGAAGAAGGCAGTTGGGCATGGCCCCAGACGATCGGATCGTTCGGAGATGTGGAGGAGAAGGCACATCAGGATTGAGGTGGCCAGCTGTGGCCCGGGAAGCGAGCTACCTCCAGGGGCGGACTGAATGGTGAAGGGTCTGGGGGGGCCACGGGTCAGCCTCACCGAGCCATGGATGTGTTTCTGTTGTTGGTTGTGTTATGTCTGTAAAACGTGGGACAATGATGAGGCGAGTGGTGAACTACACAGGACTTTATTATAGACTCACAGTATACGTACAGACGCTCCTGTAGGTTGAGAGGTGGTCGAAGAGACCGCCCCTCTGCCGCGCAGCCCTCTTATACCACGGGTGGCAGCGGAACCGTAAAGGCAGAGCCGTCACCCGTGTCACACAATAATATGTCCCATTAATAACATAATAAAAAAAACAGGCAAACACACACACCATTGAGACCCATTGGGACCCTCCCCAATTTGGAACCCGAATCACACATTAACGTGAACAGAAAATCATTAGGGCCTGCCTCATTCACACAAAACAACTAAGGCTGGGGGGGGACAGGTGGACTACCATCCCATCCCCACACAGCTAGAGGGATTATTCTGCCGTTTTTGTTAAACGCAGTCTCTCAAACACAAAATTGCTGTGCTCCTAAAATAAATGATTCAAAACAATCCTTTTTCCGAACATATATACAGATTATTTCTTATCACTGTAACACCAAACATCACTCATATTAACACCATGCATAATTCTTTAACCTGGGCAATTTATATATCAACAACAGATATTAAACACATTGCCCCCCCATTATCAGTCAGTCACAGTGGAGAACCCACCCCCTGGAGACCCGTCAGGTGGGTCCCGACCAGAGCATCGTCTTCTCTTGGTGTCCAGAGGTGGCCCACGTTGGCGCCGAGACGCCTTTCCCTCATCAGTGACATGCTGCAGCTTGTTGGGGTGTCTCCATGTACCATCAGACCACTGAAGGTAGCTGTCCTCCCGAACAGCTGCCACCTGCAGCCACCCCTGGTCCTCCTGTCGTTTCCACTTCCTGCAAACCCCTCTGGACCGGGCCTCCTCTCTGGGCCAGACCACATCAGCGACCCCGAGAGGAGCCCAACTCGGCTTCAAGTGTTCCTGAGTGGCACGTTGTCTCACCGTGCCAGCCTGTCCTGCCCCACTCGCTTTCACTTCAGATGCTGGTGAAGCCGTTGTGACCCCCTGCTTCTCTGTACCTCCCAGCCGAACTCCAGAGGCAGGTTAGGCCAGCCACTCGGCTCCACCCGCCGTCACGAGTATCCCACCGCGCCGCCCAGTTCCCTCAGCTAGGGCAACTGCAGGAGAGTTCTGGCGCCAACTCTGGCACCAGAACTCTCCCGCAATGGCCCTGGGTGGGGTTGGTCCTGGTCATCTCCCAGAATACTAGGCCAAGGTTCGTCCCATATTGTGCCATCCATCACTCGCGGAACCGGCCGGTCCCACAAGCCACAGCCCGACCACTCCTCTCCACTACCACTGGTGATCCTGAAGCCAAGTCTGTAGAAAAGGTTGCAGCCCATCACATTCGCTCCACTGGCGGTCACCACAAACTGCAGATTGGATACCTCCACTGCCTTGTATCTAGCCGTCAGTTCCAGTGAACCCACAATGGGCAGGCTATTCCCACCATATCCACAAAATGGCGTTGAAAGACCTGTCACTCGGTGATATGAAAAAACTCCTCACAGTAGGCCAGATCAGCGTGGACCCCACCGTGCCTGTATCCACCAGTAACGACACCTCCTCGCTGTCCAACTTCACCATACAGTATGTACGGCTATCTGTGCTCGGGGAGACGGTGTGAATCACCATAGGAGTTGGAGCAGGGGTATCCGCTTTGTGTCGCCATTCCCCTCGCTCGAACCTATTACAGGCCCTGGCAAAATGATGCAGGAGTCCGCACTTGCCACAGCGTTTACCTCTCGCTGGACACTCTCTAGCCTTGTACCAGTGATTATTGGACCCACAACTCAAACACCTGGGCGATCCCAGGGCGGACCTCATCTTCACAGCTGCAGTGCATTCCTCTTGTTCATCATTGTCGCTGTCCAGGTCCACAGCCTGCGCCGCTGATTGTGAGTCAGAGTGGTGTAGCGTAGCTCTCTCGCCAAGGTCGCGTGATAATTTGTCCACTGCTTTGCATTGCTGAGCTATCTCCACAGCTGTGGCTAACGTCAGTTCGCCAGAGTACGTTAGAAGTCTCAACCGTGCTGACTAGCAAGGTGCGTGTTCCGCCAACTGGTCGCGGAGCATTTTTCCTCCAAATCGCCAAACTGGCAGTCTCCAGCCAGCTGCTGCAGGTCCGCAGCATAATGTTGTATCGACTCGCCGATCCACTGGAGGCGCTGCCGAAACTGGATCCTCCGGACGATGACATTTGCAGGCGCGCGAAAATGTTGCGCCATTAGCTCAACCACGTCCTCGAAGCTATCGCCAGCACCCAAGGTAGCAAGGATACGCTGTCCTTCCATACCTAAATTGTGGACCAGAATTGCCCGTACCTTCTTCAGTTCACCAAGGTTTAATGCCACCAAGTAATTTTTAAAAGCGGAGAACCATCTTGCTCAAGGCATTGGATGCTCTCCCGGAGACTCCATAAGCAGCTGAATTGAAGACACGCCAGCATCCATAACTTTATCCTCGTCGCCAAATGTTATGTCCGTAAAACGTGGGAGAATGATGAGGCGAATGGTGAACTACACAGGACTTTATTATAGATTCACAGCATATGTACAGACGCTCCCACTAGGTTGAGAGGTGGTCGAAGAGACCGCCCCTCTGCTGCGCAGCCCTCTTATACCCCAGGTGGTGGCGGAACCGGAAAGGCAGAACCGTCACCCGTGTCACACAATAATATGTCCCATTAACTACACAACAGGTTGTTAATTTGTAGTTATAGTTCTGGGATTATTTTGGTGTTCTATTTTAAGTATGAGACGCGACAGTAATTTTTTTTTTCTAGTTTATATCATAGGCAGCAGAATAACCCACCTATGATATATAAAAGGGGGGGCAGGACGGCTGTCTCCCCGTCCCCCCTAATGTGAATGCCATAGGTCCCTTTTGTAACTTTTAGTACAGTTATGTTTAGCGGATGATTTGGGTTCCAAATTGGGGTGGGTTTTAACCGTATGTGTGTGTTTTGGACCTTTTCTATGGGGGCGGGGGAATGTAGTTATTTACTGTTCATATGTTGTATTATGACTGGAGCTTTTATTTGTGTGGCACGGGGTGGTGGCTCCATATTCTGGTTCGGCCAACCCCGTGTGTATAAGAAGAGCTGCAGGTAGGGGGGGCGGTCTCTCCCTTTACCTCTGCCAGCGGCCGTATGTGTGGTTTAGGTGCACTGTGCCCTGTATTGTTCAGCTCCACTGTTGCTCTCCTCCTTGACCCCAGCTTCAGACATAACAGTCTTCATATCCAAACTGGAGTTACGGTTTAGGAATTACAACCACTTTTATACAAAATCTCCTAATTCCAGGGGCTCAAAAGTAATTGGATTCACAGTACAGATGGACAATTACCCAAAACATACTGAGAAAGCAACCCAGGAGGTTTTTAGGGTGAAGAAGTGGAATAAAAATGTCCGAGTCCATCACCAGATCTCAGCCTGATCCAGCAGCGTTTGACTTGTTGAGGACGAAACTGAAGGCAGGAAGACAAAGACCTGAAGACAGCAGCAGCAAAGGCCTGGAAAAGCATCACACAGGAGGAAACCCAGCGTCTGGTCATGTTCATGGGTTCCAGACTTCAGGTAGTCATTGTCTGCAAAGGATTCTCAACAAACTATTAAAAATGAACTTTTTATTTATGGTCATGTTAATTTGGCCAATTACTTATGAGCTCTTCCAATGAGGAGATTTTGTACAAAAATGATCGTAATTCCTAAACCGTAAGTCCAATTTGGATGTGAATACCCTCAAATTAAAGCTGAGAGTCTGAACTTTAAGCTCATTTTGATTATATAACTGTACCCTGAATATACTTTCTTCTTCCTTTTTCTTCTTCCAGCTGCTATCTTCAGGGGTCTCCACAGATGATCATCTGCCTCCATCTCTCCTATCCCTTCATCTTCCTCTGGAACACCAACCCTCTCCATGTCCTCCTTCATTACATCCATGAATCTTCTCTGTGGTCTTCCTCTTTTCCTACTGCCTGGCAGCTCCATCCTCAACATCCTTTGTCCAATATCTCCACTCTCCCTCCTCTGCATATGTCCAAACCATCTCAGCCTTGCCTCTCTTACTTTGTCTCCAAACCATACATCATAGCAGGTCTCACTACCGTCTTGTAAATCTTCCCTTTCACTCTTGCTGCTACCTTTCTGCCACAAATCACCCCTGATTCCCGTCTCCACCCACTCCACCCTGCCTGCACTCTCTTCTTTACCTCTCTTGTGCATGAATGTGTTATCTTGAATATGTTTTGGTAAACAACTAAAATAACAATATACATATATGGACCTAACTGTAAAACCTTAAAATAGTCAAAAAACCTACAATGTAAGCCAGTATTACTTACAGAACAAGTGAAAAATGAAAATCAAATCAAATCAAATCAAATCAAACTTTATTGTCATATTGCTGTACATACAACTGTAGTGCAGGCAAGATGAAATTGCGTTTCTCTCAGCATCCATATAAATAGAAGCAGCATGATTTAAGACACATTCCCACATAGCTCCACCCCCACCCCCACCCCACCCCCCCATCCATTCACACATCCCTAAGACATACTTGGGAAAAAAAAAAAAAAACTAACTAACTATAATATACAATAATATACAAAATGTCCGTAGGTGCAGTAGTGTGTATGAGAGATTCCGGGTCAACTGTTCAGCATCCTGACAGCTTGTGGAAGGAAGCTGTTGATCAGTCTGGTGGTTCTGCCTCTGATGCTCCGGAATCGTTTACCAGATGGAAGAAGTTCAAAGTGTTTATGCAGAGGGTGAGAACGGTCCTTGACAATGTTCAGTGCCCTGCTCCTACAACGGTTCTGAAAAAGTTCTTGGACAGAGGGGAGGGAGACTCCACTTACCCTCTCAGCCCCCTTGACTATCCTCTGCAGGGCTTTTTTGTCTGACATACTGCTGCTGGAGTACCATGTAGCAATGCAGTATGTCAGAACACTCTCCACCACACCTCTGTAGAAGGTCCTGAGGATGCAGATGGGGAGAGAGGCCTGTTTGAGTTTCCTCAAGAAGTACAGTCTCTGCTGAGCCCGCTTCCTGATCTCCAAGGAATTCTTGCTCCAGGTCAGGTCCTGCGAGATCTGCACTCCGAGGAACTTGATGTTCTCTACTCTCTCCACTAAACGGCCGCCGATGCTGAGGGGGACGTGCTCAGGCTGTGACCGCCGGAAGTCGATAATCATCTCCTTCGTTTTGTCCACGTTGAGCACCAGGTTGTTCTCCCTGCACCAGCCCTCCAGGTCTCTCACTTCTTCCCTGTACACTGATTCCTCATCCCTCTGAATAAGTCCCACCACCGTGGTGTCGTCTGCAAACTTAATAATCTGGTTCCCCTCGTGTCTGGATACACAGTCATGTGTTAGAAGTGTAAACAACAGTGGACTGAGTACACAGCCTTGAGGGGATCCGGTGCTCAGCGTGACAGAGTTGGAGATGTTGTTTCCAACCCGGACAGACTGAGGTCTCTCAGTCAGGAAATCCAGGATCCAGAGACATGTGGCGGTGTTCAGACCGAGAAGGAGTAATTTCTCCATCAGTCTCTGGGGAATAATGGTGTTGAATGCTGAACTGAAATCAATGTACAGGAATGTAAATTAAAATTAAAAATGTAAATTAATCCAGTATTAAAGTAAAGTGTAAAATTATATTTCATTTGCAAAATTAAGAAAAATGAGATAAAGTAATTCCACAATAAAACTATTGTTTAAAATGAATATTTTTAAAGTACTAAGCCCATATTATTTCAATTCCATTAGTACACTGTGGAGGAACAAAATAAGTTCAGGCTAGACATGGCGAGCTGAAGGTTTAAGAGTTTTATTCCTCCATCATCATGAGACACACTGCAGCGCTGTGTGCTAGATAGATAGATTAGTTTATTTGACAGGGACAGTGCAATAAACATAGACAATTAATCAATGACAATCAATCTGATGTGTTGCACAGAGTGTATAGCTATTAGCTAATTTGCAACTCTTGTCCCTGGATGGGCTTTAGAAAGGAGAAACAAGTAAAAAAAAAAAAAAAAAGGAAACAAAAGGAATACACAATAACCACATACATCAATGCAAAAAACATAAATACATTATAAATACACAATTATAAATATTATAAATACACAAATATAACAACCTGACACACATTTGCCTATTTTAGGCCTCCCTCCCTTCGTCACTCACTATAAACAAACACATTCATTCCTTCCCTTCATTCACTCTCACCCTGCAATCATTTCATACATGGGTACATTCTTGTTTATTTTTCAGCCAGTTTTTAACCTTTTTAGTGAATGTTTTAAAGTCCGTTATTATTTTAATTTCATTTGGCATTGTGTTCCAGATGTGACTGCCCTTTATAGAGAAAGCTGTTTGTCTAAATGTGGTTCTGCGGTGGGATATTTTACAGTTATTGTTAACAGAACTCCTGGTGGCTCTGCTGCTGTCCTGTCTTTGGATGAAACCAGCAAGTGGCTCAGGTGCTGATTTATGGAAACATTTGAAAGTTAATTTCAGTAAACAGAGGTCAATGAAACTCTCAAAACTCAATAGGTTGTATTTTTTTAAAATATTACAGAGATGCCACCTAATGGGCTTTTTGTCCAAGATTTTTAGGGTTTGATTATATAATGAACCTATATGTCTTATTGTGGAAGGGGCTGCTTGAGCCCAGACTGTCAAACAGTATGATATATGAGAAAAAACCATAGAATGCATATACAGTACAGCAGGTTCGTAAGGTATGTAATATCTAATTAATTTAAAGCAGTTCAGATTTTTTTTAACTGTTTTTGAAATTTTCTTTATATGAAGATTAAATTTGAGTTGAGGATCTAGTACAACGCCAAGGTATTTGAATTCTGTAACTAAACTGATGTCATGATCATTTATATTAACTTTAAAACATTGCAGGTTATATTTTTTGATTGAAAAGCACATTGAAACTGTTTTCTGAAGGTTCAGCAATAGATGGTTCTGGAGGAGCCACTCTTGGACATCAACCATACTTGTAGACAGTACATCTGCAGCCTGTGCTGGAGTCTTGGCAGCTGTGTAAATAACTGCATCATCTGCATAAAGTTGGCATGTTGCAGCAGAGCAGTGTAGCGGCAAGTCATTAATAAAAATGCTGAAAAGTAAAGGACCAAGAATGGACCCTTGTGGGATACCCATACGGTTATTTAAAAGTGAGGATTTATCCTGGTGAACTTTTACACACAGTTCTCTATTCTGGAGATAAGATGCAAACCAGTCTAATGTATCTGGGGAGAAGTTAAAAGATACCATTTTGGATAAAAGCAAACTGTGGTTTACAGTATCGAAAGCCTTTTTGAGATCTAGAAAAACAGCTCCTACCACATTACCCCTGTCCAAGGACTGTTTGACATTTTCAATAAGGCAACAGTTTGCTGTTTCTGTTGAGTATCCTGGTCTAAAACCAAATTGATGTGGATGAAGAAGTTGACTGTCTTGTAAGTAGTCTATCATCTGTGTAGCTACAACTTTTTCAAGAACCTTAGACAGGACTGGTAAAATAGAGATTGGGCAGTAATTGCATATATCGTCTTTACTGCCTGATTTATGAACTGGTATGACAACAGCTTTTTTCCAGCCAGATGGAAATGTACTAGATCTAATGGAGAGATTAATGAGATGAATCAGTGGTTTGATTAATATTTTGCTGTGCGTTTTGAGAAAGGAGGTGCTCATGTTGTAGATATCATTAGTTTTTGAGTTTGACAGTGTTTTAACAATACCAGCAATTAACTCCTCATTTACCTCATCGATGTGAAAAGAATCTGTTGGAAGTATTGAATTTGTGTTGTTGAGCACATTTGGCGGCACAAAGTTTTTTGTCAAGTCTTCCACAGAGCCCACAAAATATGAATTAAATTCATTTGCCAATGTAGCCTTGTCACTGATGGTCTTGCCATTGATTCTAAGTTCCTTTACCCCCTTCTGAACATTTTTTTTTATTAGTTAAGTTATTTAAATGCCTCCATAGGGAACTGTTGTTACCCTTTGCGTGATCTATCAGTTTATTGTAATAAGATACTTTTGATTTTCGCAGCTCTTGTACCACTTTATTTCTTAAACTTTTGTACACAAGGTGATCATTTTGCAGTTTAGAGGTTAATGATGTTTTCAATGCAGAGGCTCGCCTCTTCATAAGTTTTCTTATTTCATTATTTAACCATGGTAGGTTAATCTTCTGTTGTCTACTTTTAATTTGCTTTGTAAATTTTTCTATGGACTTAGTAATTGTTGCAGTTATAAAGTTACAACAATCATCTACTTCGTTTATTGACATGAGCTGCTCCCAATTTTGATTCTCTAAGAAATGTTCAAACTCCTCATTTTTTGATTTGGGAATAATAAAATTTGGTTTGTCAATATCGACTCCTCCAAAATACTGTAGTCGCTTTTTAGTGAGTTTTCTGACAGCAAGAACCATGTTATGATCTGAGAGACCAGTTACAAGATTATAGGTTCTGGTTATTCGTTCTGGTTTATTAGCAAATACCATGTCAATAAGTGTTCTCGATTGTTTGGTTATCCTGGTGGGTCCTTTGATCATTTGTTTGTAATTAAATTTAGTCATGAGGCTTTTCAGTTTCTGTTTTTCCTTATTATCAGACCAGTTGATATTGAAATCACCATAAAATATGGTTTCTCTGCTCCTCTCAAGTTGTTTAACCAGATCACTTAATTCATTATAAAAAGAAGAATTGTGTGAGGGTGGGTTGTACAATACTGCGATGTTGAAATTCATTACCGGTGAGAGACATACATTAACTGCTAAACATTCAAGTGAAGTATTCAAATCAACCAATTGACATTTAAATTTCTCTTTGATGTAAATTAAAACACCTCCTCCCCTCCCTGGCTGCCTGTCTTTTCTAAAACACTGATAGCCCACAATATCGATCATATTGGTGTCAATGTTACTGTGTAGCCAGCTTTCTGAGAGACAAAGATAGTCCAGATTTGAGTCAGACAGCAACACCGAAATCTCATCTCTTTTGGGGATTATGCTTCGTATGTTTAGATGTCCGCCGAGGATCCCCTTTGGTTTAGCCTTTGCGTCCCAAAGAACTCGTGCATGATTAACAGTTTGGAAAAATAGATGTTGTTTTTGCTTTTGAACAGCACGGTTTTCGGATCTCGCCTCATTTGTAATTTGTTTAACCGCTCCTGTTTCCAAAAGTTTGGACGTAGCGCAGCTGTTTACAGCAGGATCAGACATATGAGTCTGTTCAGTGCAATTCGACTCACCCGACTCACTATGAAGGGCCGTAGATAGAAACAACCAATTCGCCAGCTCAGATGTTTGTGCTAACCCAGTGGTCTGCTGTTTAATAGTGGCAGGTCCAGGGTTAAGGTGAATATCCCCTGCCAGAAGTAGCAGTGCTAACAGTACTTTAACTGTAAAGCCTCTGCCATATTGTGATATTTGCTTACCCGTCATGTTTGCCTTGTTTTGGGAGCTTTTTCTCAGTGCTTTTGCAGACCAGATAGAGTACAGGGTGAAATGTCCATGTCCAAATCCATATAAATAAAACTTTTTAGCTTCACCTTTAGTTGAGTTGGTCGGAAAACCCTTCTTGTTGCAGTTACAGAGACACAAAGACAGTAATAAGAATAAGTATATAGGCAGAAAGTGTCCCATCAGACCACTCCTCACTCCGGTGGCAGCCATCTTTTTTTTTTTTGAAGTCATACACTCTCATAGAGACCATACATACATTCCCAAAGTGCCCAAGATAAGAGACTACCCCACAATAAATATTATATATAGCATGAATATCCTGAAAAAGCACATAAGGGAAAGAAGCAATATAATTCTTTCAACCAGAGTCACTTCCTGCGCTACAAGAGGAAAAACCTGATGAGTGTCTTCAATCGAGCGTGATGCATTCAGTGACTGTCCGGCCAGGAACTCCCACTAACATCCTCCTTAGCCTGGAAGTTAAGCACCGAACTGCTGTGTGTGCACTGTTGTGAGTGCGCTGATGAGGCATGTAAAGTCAGCTCTTTTATACAGACAAGAGAGAATGCATGGCACATTTACATGCTGATATACATATCGGACATTACATATCAGTCGCGTGATTAACTGGCACCAGACTTCCTCTCCTTACTCTGGGGATGAATAACAATAGTCATTGTTCTGGTTGTCCCCCTAGGGCTCTCTGTTCATATGCAATCCCTGCTGAGTGTGATATTATCAGTCTGCATTGTGCTGGGTGCCCACACGTGTGCTGGGTTCCCACAACATCAATATTTTATTTACGTGTTTTTTTGAAACATGTATGGTAAAGTAATTCATTGTAAAAGTAATGGCCAAATCAAAAATAATAAATTAAAACATAATTAAATGACAAAGAAATAATAGGGAAAAATGCAAGAATCACTGTATTTATGTGATGTGTGTCATTTGATGATTTAAGCAATTCAAATGTTAAAAGCATAGATAAATAAAAGTAAATTGTGAAATCCTTTATCTGTCCAGGAAGGATGGAGTAAAAAGATGAGAAGACAAGGAGATGTGTAAAGAGAAGAGAGAAGGGACAAAATAAGGACAAAAGAGGATATGGGAGTGTTATGTCTGTAAACCTGGCACGAAGGGAGGCAGACGAGAGGTTGCACTAGAACAGAACTTTATTATATATATATAAGATAAGATAGATAAGATAAGATAAGATAAACTTTATTGTCCCTCAAGGGGAAATTTGTCTTGGGCTTTTCACCCGTGCTGCAACCACACAATCCACACACACAATGGATGTAGTACATAATAAAGGACATAAAACCCAATAAATAATACAAGTACATACATACATAAATATATAACAGCAGTCATTAAGAACAGGAGTTATCAGTGTCCCTGACCTATTTATCTGAGTTTAAAAGTTTTACTGACGTCGGGATAAATGAGTTCTTGTATCTATTGAAGCTGCACTTGGGGACTCTGTATCTCCTCCCTGAGGGCAGCCGCACATATTCATTGTTTAGTACATGGCTCATGTCACTGATTATTTTTTGAGCTTGTCTACAGGCTGCCTGGTCGTGTAAGATCTGCATGGGTAAATACTCTTTAACTCCAATAATTTTCCATGCTGTATGAATTAAATGCAACACGCTGTTCTTTAGTTTCACAGAGAGGTTGCCAAACCAAGCTGTAATGCTGTATCTAATACAGCTCTCCAACACAGCCTGGTAAAATATTAACATTGTGGTTTATATTAATCATATTTCCCATAACCTACACTACTGTTCAAAAGTTTGGGGTCACCCAGACAATTATTTTGTGTTTTCCATGAAAAGTCACACTTATTTACCACCATGAGTTGTAAAATGAAGAGAAAATATAGTCAAGACATTGACAAGGTTAGAAATAATGATTTGGATTTGAAATAATATTTTTTTCCAGATACTCAACCTGCTCAAAGGAAGGTCAGTTTTATAGCTTCTCTAACCAGCTAAACTGTTTTCAGCTGTGCTAACATGATTGCACAAGGGTTTTCTAATCATCCATTAGCCTTCTGACGCAATGAGCAAACACATTGTACCATTAGAACACTGGAGTGATAGTTGCTGGAAATGGGCCTCTATACACCTATGTAGATATTGCACCAAAAACCAGACATTTGCAGCTAGAATAGTCATTTACCACATTAGCAATGTATATTAGATATTAGAGTGTATTTCTGATTAGTTTAAAGTTATCTTCATTGAAAAAAACAGTGCTTTTCTTTCAAAAATAAGGACATTTCTAAGTGACCCCAAACTTTTGAACGGTAGTGTACATATGAATAAGCATGTTAGAATGTTTGGGGATTACATATGTACAACGACCTCATGCCTCAGAATAGGACAAGAGGTCTCAACCGCCAGCGAAGATCAAAGAGCATCCGAGGCGCTGCGGTGGAGACCGGATCGATCGCCCTGACTTCCCAGGGCCAGGTGGAAGAGACAGAGGACAATGAAGGAGATCGATCGCCCTGACCACCCAGGGTCAGGTGGAGGAGTAGGAAGACAAAGGAGGGGGGATTAAGCTAATGCGGGATGTCAGCTTTGATATGCAATGTCTTTTGTTATGTGTGGGTTTAAATATGTAGGTCTGAATGTGTTCGACCTCTTATTCTGCTTCTGCACTGAGATGAGACTTGTTAGAGGAGCGAAGCTGATAATAAACTTTGGTTTATAAATCACATTGCCTCGTTATTCCAAGCTCTTCTACACTGGTGACCCTGACGCGAGGATGGAACAGAGGCGTTCTCCCGCGATTGACTCATCGGAGGCGACCCAGGCAAGCGCCGGCGCCCTTGCAGACAGGGGAACGGATGGAAGACGTTCCCCCAGGGCAGAAGAGAGGGCTCAACCGAGCACCATCCCCAGCCCCGCCGTGAGAGGAGAAGAAAGGCGCTCTCACCCGGCGGACACATCAAGGACGGCCCACACAAGCGCCGTCACCGTCAAGCTGCCAGAATTCTGGCAAGAAGATCCGAGCTCGTGGTTCCAGCAAGCTGAGGCTCAGTTTGCACTGGCGGGCATAACGGCGGACGAGACGAAGTTTTATCACATCGTCGCCAAACTCGACGCTGCCACGTCAAGATGCGCGCGGAGCATAATCCGACAGCCGCCCGCCCATGACAAATACAGAGAGCTGAAGGCGACCATTGTCGAGAACTTCGTCCCCTCAGCCGAGGAGAGAGCAGAGAAGATCCTGGCGATCTACGGCCACAGAGGATGCAGACCCAAGGCCCTCATGGAGGACATGCTGCAGCTCAAGGAGGAGGACAACGACAACTTCCTCTTCCAACACATCTTCCTCAGCACTCTGCCTCCACACATGAGAGGGACGCTGATCAACATGCGGTGCAGCACCCAGCAGGACTTCTGCGCGCTGGCCCGAGAAGCGCAGCGACTCACCAACGCCTGCGGGGAACAGGTGGCCACAGCAGCATCCGCAGATACCCAGAGCAGCGGAGAACCACAGACAACCGAGCAGAGCCCGCCCACCATGGCGGCAACACGACCAAGACGCAGCAGGCGGAACGACATCTGCTATTACCACCACCGTTTCGCCGAGGGGGCGTACAAATGCGTTCCCCCCTGCAAGTTCAAAAGTTCGGGAAAACGCCAAAACCAAGAACCGTTAACGGCTGCGGTTCTCGGCGAAAAAACCAAGCTTCTCTATGTAACTGACGGACACACCGGCAAACAGTTCCTAATTGACACCGGAGCTCAACTGAGTTTTATCATGCCCTCCCACGCAGACCGGGCCATGGGCCCCCGGGGCAATGGAGCTATGGCAGCCAACGGCTCCATCATCGACACTTACGGTGAAAGGAGACTGCCCCTCTGCATTCATGGCCGCAACTACAGATGGACATTTATTGTAGCGGCGGTGAGTTTTAACATGTTAGGTGCTGATTTTTTGTGTGCACATGGGCTGTTAGTCGATCTAGCAAATAGACGCTTGGTTAATGCACTGTCGTTTTCTTCTATTCCCTGCTCAGCTCGAGTTTCTCCACCACCCGTGCAGGCCAACATCACTACAGCAGGAGGTAAGTTTGATCAACTCCTCACCCAATTTCCAGCACTCACAGTTCCCAAATTCTCAGCTACAGTGGCTAAGCACGGAGTTGAACACTTTATTCCCACAACAGGCCCACCCGTATTCGCCAAAGCTCGGCGTTTAGACGTGACCAAGCTCGCCATAGCTCGGGACGAGTTTACCACCCTTGAAAAACTAGGCATTATCAGACGCTCAAAAAGCCCCTGGGCGTCGCCACTACACATGGTCCCGAAATCCAACGGTTCTTGGAGACCGTGGCAATTACCGCAGATTAAACAATGTGACAGCGCATGACTGCTACCCAGTTCCTCACATCCAGGATTGTTCACTACATCTGGCGGGTGCGCGCATTTTTTCTAAAATAGACCTGGTCCGCGGCTACCACCAAGTCCCCGTTCGAGTGGAAGACATTCCTAAAACAGCTGTAATAACCCCCTTCGGTCTTTTCGAATTTTTGCGGATGCCTTTTGGCCTTAAAGGCGCTGCTCAAACCTTTCAGCGGATGATGGACGCGGTATTACGCGACCTCCCTTTCGTGTTCGTCTACCTCGACGATATGCTGGTAGCCAGCTCGTCGGAGGAAGAACACGAACAACATCTCACTATGGTTTTTCAAAGACTAGAAGAGCACGGGTTAATAATCAGTCCAGCCAAATGCAAATTCGGCGTGTCACAAATTGATTTTTTGGGACACAGAGTTTCACCGAAGGGGGCAGTCCCACTGCCAGACAAAGTTCGCGCAATAAAAAATTTTCCACGGCCACAAACGGTCAAATCGCTGCAAGAATTTTTGGGAATGGTTAATTTTTACAACCGTTTCCTCCCCCGTGCAGCTCAACTCATGCAGCCCCTATATGACGCGCTCAAGAAACAAAAGCCTTCCAACGCGGTCGAATGGACCCCGGAGCGTGAACGCGCCTTCGCGGAAGTAAAAAGTGCTCTAGCTAACGCCACATTGTTGGTTCACCCTGATCCCTCAGTCCGCATTGCGCTAACCACAGACGCTTCAGACCTGGCCATAGGGGCAGTTGTGGAACAACACGTTGGCGGAACCTGGCAACCTTTGGCATTTTTCAGCAAATCGTTAAACCAAACTGAGCGTAAATACAGCACTTTTGACAGGGAGCTGCTAGCGCTTCATTTATCCATCCGCCACTTCCAGTTCTGGTTAGAAGGGCGGCGTTTCACGGCTTTTGTAGACCACAAACCGCTCACCTTTGCGATGGCTAAAATTTCAGAACCATGGTCAGGCAGGCAACAAAGACAGCTAGCTGCAATTTCAGAGTTCACCACAGACATTCGACATGTGGCAGGCAAACTTAATGTGGTAGCAGACTGCCTCTCTCGCGCTGTGACATCGCCAGAGCGCGAGGACACAGATTATACTACCTCAGCCGCAGAACTTTTCGCCAACGCGGACGCGTACGCGGCCCCTATTCACGTAGGGATAGATTACGCAGCCATGGCGGAGGAACAAAGCAGTGACGCAGACGTGCGCGCACTCCTGTCTGGACCAACAGGGTTAAGGCTGGAGGAAAGGGGTTTACGCGACGGTGAACCCCCCCTAATATGCGACATCTCAACCGGCCGACCTCGCCCGGTAGTCCCAGCTGCATGGCGCCGCCGTATTTTCGACTCAATTCACTCCCTCGCGCACCCGGGTGTGCGCGCTTCGGTTAAAATGGTCGCCGAAAAGTTTGTGTGGCCGGGTCTGCGCAAAAACGTAAAGGAATGGGCAAAGACTTGCATTTCTTGTCAGCGCGCCAAAATACACAAACACACAAAAGCCCCTCTAGAGCCTTTTCGAATCCCAGCTAGAAGGTTCGACCACGTTCATGTCAACCTCGTGGGACCACTACCTTCCTCCCAAGGTTTCACACATCTGTTAACAATGATAGACCGTACTACGCGCTGGCCTGAGGCGGTCCCTCTGGCGTCAACCACAGCGGAGGAAGTCGCTCGCGTTTTTTTGACAAACTGGGTGGCACGTTTCGGCGTCCCATCGGACATCACGTCTGATAGGGGGCCTCAATTTGTCTCAGAGCTTTGGTCAGCCATGGCCAGCAGCTTAGGGGCGACAATTCACCGCACCACCGCTTATCACCCTCAGGCTAATGGGTTATGCGAGCGCTTTCACAGATCTTTAAAGGCCGTCCTCAGAGCCTCACTAACGGATACAAATTGGGTAAATAAACTCCCCTGGGTTTTATTAGGGTTGCGTGCTGCGCCTAAAGAGGATCTAGACGCCTCCCCAGCAGAATTAGTTTTTGCACAACCTCTCAGACTCCCAGGTGAATTTTTACCAGAGAACCCAGAGCCTGGGCATCTTCCAGCCCTGAGGCTTTTAGGCAACAACAGACCGGACACTCTCCCCGGACCGGCACATCACTCTTTTCCACGGGTTTTTGTCCCCCAAGCTTTAAAAAACGCTGAATTCGTTTTTGTTAGGCATGAAGCTTTAAAACCAACCCTCCGTCCACCATACGATGGACCATTCAGAGTGCCGGAACCTGGTGATAAGCATTTTGTGCTTGATTTAGGGGAAAAGAAACAGTCAGCATTGACAGACTTAAACCTGCCTTCTTGTTGAGAGACGAACCTGCACGGTTGGCGAGAGCACCTCGGCGGGGTAGACCCCCCAAGAAAAAAGACTCAGCCCCCCTGCAGGGAACAAATAACCACTCTCCTCCCCAAGCTGCAGATTCCTTACAGGAAGGTCCCACCAGGACACCCAAGCGGACCCACAGCAGATTCAGGAGAAGATTAAAACCCAGACAGCACAAGGACTGATGCAAACTAACCAAAAGTTGTTGACTATTTTATCAGATGGTGCTGTGACAGTTTTAAGACTGACTTGTGATATTACTACGCTGTTATGATTACCACTGAATTCTCTACAGGAGCATAGCTGCTGGAAAGTTTCTTCCTTGTCAAGAGGTTTAACAGTTAGTATGTCATAGTAATTATCTTAAACTGTGGACTTTCTTTAATTGTCCTTTTCTTAGTCGTTTGGGGGGGGGGGGCTGTGGTTTATATTAATCATATTTCCCATAACCTACATATGTATAAGCATGTTAGAATGTTTGGGGATTACATATGTACAACGACCTCACGCCTCAGAAAAGGACAAGAGGTCTCAACCGCCAGCGAAGATCAAAGAGCATCCGAGGCGCTGCGGTGGAGACCGGATCGATCGCCCTGACTTCCCAGGGCCAGGTGGAAGAGGCAGAGAACAATGACGGAGATCGATCGCCCTGACCACCCAGGGTCAGGTGGAGGAGTAGGAAGACAAAGGAGGGGGGATTAAGCTAATGCGGGATGTCAGCTTTGATATGCAATGTCTTTTGTTATGTGTGGGTTTAAATATGTCGGTCTGAATGTGTTCGACCTCTTATTCTGCTTCTGCACTGAGATGAGACTTGTTAGAGGAGCAAAGCTGATAATAAACTTTGGTTTATAAATCACATCGCCTCGTTATTCCAAGCTCTTCTACAAACATAATCCTTTTATCAACGCCATGTATTCTTAATCTACGCAAGAACAGCAGCCGCTGTTGTAGTCTACTGCAGAGGTAATCAATATGTGTGCTCCAGGTTAATGAATTGTCAATAAATACTCCCAAATATTTATAGGAACTAACCTGTGTTATAGTGTGGTTGTGGATGACCACAGGCCTGTGGTCACCAACTCCCCGAGGGTCAAACACCATCTCCTTTGTTTTATCAGTATTCACAATGAGATGACTGTCATCACACCAATTGACAAACCTCTGAATTTCTATAAAATAGCTTGACAGACTATGAGTCATATATATATATATATATATATATATAATATTTATATATATAATTAAATATATATATATAATTAAAAATATATATTTATATAATTTATATATATAAATTATATAATTATATATATAATTTATATAATTATATATATAATTATATATATATATATATTTATATATATATAATTAAAAAATATATATAATTAAAAATATATATTTATATAATTTATATATATATATACAGTATACGTGTATATATATATATATATATATATATATATATATATATATATATATATATATATATATAATTAAAAATATAATTTTTATATAGAATTGAGGAGACTGGATGATTTTTCCAGTATCTGCTTTAATTCTCATTCATCCTACGTCCTCTCTCGATCGGAGTGAAAAGAGACAGGACGTAGTTACACACATACATTCATACACTCATCTCTAACAATACATCACACAAAAGTCTCAGTACTCAGCTACATCCTTTCATCTGTAATAGAACACCCAGAGTCCTTCTGTTCTCCTCTCTGACCCCCAAAGGTCAGGCCGGGTAATCTTCTCCTCTCTCCTGAGTCCCCAGGGGGTGCAGACACATCTTCCTCTTGAGGTGTGAAGTCAATACACATGGCTAGCTCAAAGTCTCTCTTGGCTGAATTCATCCAGCCACATGTGAGTCACATAGGTTATAACTATGGGCTCCACATCACTCCCCCCTTCCACGCGAAAGACTGGGCACCCACATACAGTCATACAACAGTCATACAGCACGTCACACCCACAACAGAATCTCACAGCAACCTAAACAACCTGACCAAAAAACACATCATTCTGCATGCAGCTTAGGTTTCAATCTTCTCCCGAATCTGCTGTATGCAGGTCTCCTGCTCTGTGTTGGGCCGTCCTGCTGTGCATCTGTGGAGTGAGGGGGAAAAGGGTTATTTGCCCCTCGTGGGGGGTCCCGGGGCCGCCCCTTTGGAGGCCTGCCGCGTTGAGGTGCGCCCGCCGGCCGTACAGACTCGTTATGCAACACAAAAGCAGGTTTTAATCTATCGGTACTGATCGTCTCCCTCCTGCCCTCCAAATCTAGCACAAAATATTTCTCCCCGGTTTCCAGCACTCGAAATGGACCGTCGTAAGGTGGGCGGAGGCTATGCCGCTGCGCATCGTGCCTGACAAAAACAAACTCTGCGTCTCGTAAAGCCTGGGGCACGAACACACGTGGGGAAGAGTGATGAGCGGGGCCCGGGAGCATTTCTGCTCCCGTGTTACTCAGAGACCCCCGGATCGGGGGGGGGGGGGGGCCCTGGTGCCGTGTGGTCGGGTAAAAACTCGCCTGGCAGCCTGAGCGGTTGTGCGAAGACCAATTCTGCTGGTGAGGCATCTAGATCCTCTTTGGGTGCCGAACGCAACCCCAATAAAACCCATGGTAGTTTGTTTACCCAATCTGTGTCCGTCAGTGACGCTCTGAGGGCTGCCTTCAAAGACCTGTGAAAACGCTCGGATAAACCGTTGGCCTGGGGATGGTAAGCGGTCGTGCAATGTTCCGCCGCTCCTAAGCCGCTGGCCACTGCTGACCACAGTTCCGACGCAAATTGAGGTCCCCTATCAGACGTAATATCTGACGGGACCCCGAACCGCGCTACCCAGGCTGTTAAAAAAGCGCGTGCCACCTCTGCCGCTGTGGTCGATGTTAACGGGACCACTTCCGGCCAACGAGTGGTTCGGTCCACCATCGTCAAGAGATGCGTGAACCCTTGTGAAGTGGTCAGGGGGCCCACGAGGTCCACGTGCACATGATCGAACCTTTTAGCCGGAATGTGGAACGGTTCTAAGGGCGCCTTAGTGTGCCTGTGAATTTTAGCCCGCTGGCAAGCCATGCAGGTTTTAGCCCACTCCTTCACGTGCTTGCGTAGGCTCGGCCAAACAAACTTCTCCGCCACCATTTTCACCGAAGCGCACACCCCTGGGTGCGCTAGGGAGTGCACGGCGTCAAAAACGTGACGGTGCCACGCGGCTGGCACCACCGGGTGCGGTCGCTCTGTGGATACATCGCAGATAAGCGGGGGGAAACCGGTTTGTAGATTTCTGCGTTCCAGCCTTAACCCTGTTGGTCCAGACAGGAGCGCGCGCACGTCCGCGTCCTCGCTCTGCTCTGCTGCCATGGCTGTATAATCTATTCCCACATGGACCGGAGCCGCGCGCGTGTCCGCGCTGTTACCGCGCTCTGGGTAAGCGGTCGCGCAATCCTTTTCCGCGCGGACGGGTGCTGTTACTGCGCGTGACAGACAGTCTGCCACCACATTGATTTTACCGGCTACGTGCTGAATATCGGTAGTAAATTCAGAAATTGCGGCCAGCTGTCTCTGTTGCCACCCTGACCACGGTTCTGAAGTTTTGGACATCGCAAAAGTGAGCGGTTTGTGGTTGACAAACGCGGTGAAATGCCGCCCTTCCAGCCAGAACTGGAAATGGCGAATAGCCAAGTGGAGCGCCAGCAGCTCCCTGTCAAACGCGCTGTATTTTCGCTCAGTCTCGCGTAGGGATCTGCTGAAGAATGCGAGTGGTTGCCAAACCCCGGCAACCTGCTGTTCTACCACGGCCCCTATGGCCACATCTGACGCGTTTGTGGTTAGCGCTATGCGGGCTGCCGGGTCTGGGTGGGCCAACAGTGCCGTGTTTGCCAGTGCTCGTTTAACCTCTGTGAATGCGCGCTCCCACTCCGGGGACCATTCAATCACACGGGAGGGCTTCTGCTTTTTAAGCGCGGTGTACAAGGGCTGCATAAGCTGCGCTGCGTGGGGTATGAAACGGTTATAAAAATTTACCATCCCCCAAAATTCTTGCAACGCTTTTACCGTTCGAGGCTGGGGAAAATCTGCCACTGCGTGTACTTTGGCTGGCAGAGGAACTGCTCCCTCCGAGGAAACGCGGTGCCCTAAAAAATCGATTTGTGCCACGCCAAAATGGCACTTGGCCGGGTTGATTATCAACCCATGCTCTCCTAACCTCTGAAAAACTGTCGTGAGGTGTTTTGCGTGCTCCTCCTCGGAGGTGCTGGCCACCAAAATGTCGTCTAAATAGACAAAAACGAAAGAAAGGTCGCGCAACACTGCATCCATCACCCGTTAGAAGGTTTGTGCGGCGCCTTTAAGGCCAAAAGGCATTCATAAAAACTCAAAAAGCCTGAACGGGGTTATTACGGCTGTTTTGGGGATGTCCTCTGGTCGGACCGGGACTTGGTGATAACCGTGGACCAGGTCTATTTTAGAAAAAATGCGCGCCTTCGCCAAGTGCACTGAAAAGTCCTGGATATGCGGAATCGGGTACCGGTCCTGCGCTGTGGCATTGTTCAACCTGCGGTAATCGCCACAAGGTCTCCATGAGCCGTCAGCTTTAGGTACCATGTGGAGGGGGGAGGCCCAGGCGCTCTTCGAGCGGCGAATTATGCCCAACCTTTCCACGTTGGCGAACTCCTCGCGCGCAATGGAGAGTTTAGCTGCATCCAAGCGCCGAGCCTTCGCAAAAACGGGTGGGCCACTCGTGGTAATAAAGTGCTCCACCCCGTGCTTCGCCACCTTAGCTGAAAAAGTGGGAACTGTGAGTGCTGGGAACTGGTGTAGAAGGCTGTGAAACTTACCACCTGCTGTGGCGACGTTGGTCTGTACTGGCGGCGGGCACACCCAAGCTGCACAAGGGATAGAACAGAAAGAGAGTGCATTTACTAGGCGTTTGTTGGCCAGGTCAACTAACAAACCATGTGAACACAGAAAATCAGCACCTAACATATTGAAGCTCACTGCCGCTACGATGAAGTTCCACTCATAGGCGCGGCTGTGGAAGGACAGAGACAAGGTTCTCCGTACGTCTTGATGCTGGAGCCGTTGGCCGCTGTCGCTCCGTCTCCGCAGGGTCCCGCGACCCGATCAGCATAGGTGGCAGTGATGAAGCTCCTCTGGGCTCCGGTGTCCACTAGGAATTGCCGCCCGGAGCCCGCGTCTGTCAGATAAAGCAGCTTGTTCCGTTCGCCAAGAGTGGAAGCTGCTAACGGCTCCCGGCCCGGTCGTTTCCCTGCTTTTTGAACTTGCAGGGTGGGATGCATTTGTGCACCTTCCCAGCAAAACGTCGATGGTAAAAACAGAGGCCGTCATCTCCCCTGCCACGGAATCTTGCCGCTGCTGTCGCCGCTGAGGTGGTCACTGCTGTCTCTGGCTCCACACTGCCCCCGGCCACCGCGCCGAGGTCTGCCGCTGCCACGGAAGCCTCTTATTCCTCGCAGGTGTTGAGGAGCCGCTCCGCCTCTTGGGCCAGGTCGCGGAAGTCCTGCTGGGTCACACATCGCCTGCTGGACAGGGAACCTCTCGTGTGCGCTGGGAGGGTTCTCAGGAAAATATGCTTGAAAAGGAACGCGTCGTTGTCCGTCCCGATCATTTGTAGCATGTCCTCCATGAGGACAGTCGGCCTGTGTCCACCTATGTCGCGCAGGTCCAGTAGCTGCCTGGTTCTTGCCTCAGACGACGGCACGAAGCTCCTGATGAGGGTGGCTTTCAGCGCGTCGTATTTGCCGGCAGCGGGTGGTTGCTGCACCAGGCTCCGCACACACCAAGCCGTGCGGCTGTCAAGCATCGCGATGACATTATGGAATTTAATGTCATCCGCTGAAACTCCCCCAAGCAGGAACCGCGACTCCACATGCTGGAACCACGAGTGCGGGTCTTTTTGCCAGAACTCGGGGAGCTTAATTAGTCTTGTGCCCCTGCTGGCATTCCCCGGTGAATCCGGGTCTGAGCGGCTGTCTCCCAGCTCTTCCATATCGATCACGAGGCTGTCCTCCAGCCTCGGCGTGCTCAGATTCATGCATAGGTCACCAATTGTAGGAGTCAAGAATTGAGGAGACTGGATGATTTTTCCAGTATCTGCTTTAATTCTCATTCATCCTACGTCCTCTCTCGATCGGAGTGAAAAGAGACAGGACGCAGTCACACACATACATTTATACACTCATCTCTAACAATACATCACACAAAAGTCTCAATACTCAGCTACATCCTTTCATCTGTAATAGAACACCCAGAGTCCTTCTGTTCTCCTCTCTGACCCCCAAAGGTCAGGCCGGGTAACCTTCTCCTCTCTCCTGAGTCCCCAGGGGGTGCAGACACATCTTCCTCTTGAGGTGTGAAGTCAATACACATGGCTAGCTCGAAGTCTCTCTTGGCTGAATTCATCCAGCCACATGTGAGTCACATAGGTTATAACTATGGGCTCCACACACATATACTGTATATATACAGTATATATATATATATATATATATAAAATATATTTTTTATATATTGCAATGCAGCAGGTGCTTCACAATGTGGGGCGTCCGGACAAGAGGAAGCCCAAAATGGTGGACGTTCCTATTTCTACGGCTGTGTGGTGGCACACCTGGAAGGTGGCGTCATCACACTGTACTTCACAATAAAACCCACCATTACAGGGAGGTCTCTTTTTTTAATTTTTTTTTTTTCAAATTTTGCACCTTTTTTCTCATAAATTTCTGACTTGTTTTTGTAGATTTGCATTTTTTTCCCTTGTAAATTCGTTGTATTACAGCTGTAACCGTCCTCCATGTCACTTCATGTCATTATCTATCCAACCACTAGAGGTTACTAAATGTTAAATGTACTTATAGGCCACAAATGCTGGTAAAACTGACCACAGCAGGCACAGGTGTCCATATCAAGGCCTGGGAACCAGTTATGATACTCCGCTATATCCCCCCCCCCACACACACACACACGTAGCAAATTTACAACCTTTACCTCCAGTCTTCTGACTTTTTAGCCTCTCTTGCAAACTTCTCATAAACTTGTGACTTTTTCCCTTTTGAATAAATATGCATCTTTCCCTTCAAATAACTATTTGTCAGGGCGGGGGTTGGGCCCATGTCCTCGCTTTGGTCTCTGGCTTATATTTTCTTGTGATCAGGACATGGACTCAGCCCACAGCTTCGCTTTAAGGTTATCGTTATGATTTTCTGTTTATTCTGATTATGATCTTGGCTCTATTCTTGCTTTGTGTTATCGTTGCTTTAGTTCTCCATTTATCATTATCATAGTCATGTTTATGTTCTATTATCCTTGCCTTAGTTCTTCATTGTCCTGCTTTTAGTGTTATGATTATCACAATGTATTATTATTCCTGTCATTAACTGCAGTTTGTTTTGGGGCTTTTATGTTGACAATGTTTTCAATTATTTCCATCAGCGCAGTTTGATTTCTCCTCCATCACCTGTTCCTGAGGTCAGCGCGCTGCAACCATCAGCTCCTAAGATCAGCATGCTCCAACCATCAGCTTCTGAGGCCAGCTTGCCTCAGTCATCCACTCCAGAGGTTGGTGCACCTCTGCCGTGTGTTCCAGAGGCTATGCACCTTCGCCGTTTGTTCCAGTGGCCAGTGTGCCTCCGACATGTGTTCCTGAGGCTGGTGCACCTCCGCCATGTGTTCCTGAGACTGGTGCCCCTTGGCCATGTGTTCCTGTGGCTAGTGCTCCTCCGCTGTGTGTTTCAGAGGCCGGTGCACCTCTGCCATTTGTTCTAGAGGCTGGCGCGCCTCTGCCGTTTGTTCCGGAGGCTGGTGCACCTCCATCATGTGTTCCTGACACCGGTGTGCCTCCAACGTGTGTTCCTGAGGCTGCTGCGCCTCCACCATGTGTTCCTGAGGCTGGTGCGCCTCCACCATGTGTTCCTGAGACTGGTGTGCCTCGGCCATGTGTTCCTGAGGCTGGTGCTCCTCCACCATGTGTTCCTGTGGCCAGTGCTCCTCCACCATGTGTTCCAGAGGATGGTGCACCTCTGCCATTTGTTCCAGAGACTGGTGCACTTTTGGCATTTGTTCTGGAGGCCGGTGAGCCTCCTTTATGTGTTCCTGAGGCTGGTGCGCCGCCGCCGTCCGTTGCTGAGGCCGGGGCACCTCAGTCTTCAGCCTTGGAGGTCAGTGTGCTCCAACCGTCAGCTTCTGAGGTCTGTATGCTTTAACCGTCAGCTCCGGAGGTCGGCGCACACCCATCATCAGTTCCTGAGGTTAGCGAGCACCAACTGTCTGTTCCGGAGGTCAGCATGCATCTGTTGTCTGCTTCAGTGGTTAGTGCACCCCAATCATCTGTTTCAGAGCAAAAAGCTCCATTTATTGCTATTTCCAGAGCTAAAAGCCTCCTTGTTACTGTTCCCTGAGCTCTACACCCCTGCACTGTCTTGTTCTCCGGTCTGGTGGCCCAGGGACTCTGGTGGGCCACCTATCCCGCCTTGTTCTTTGAGTTGGGGGTCTGTGGACTTGGGTAGACCCCCTGAACCTTCTTGTTCCATGATCTGGTGGCCTAAGGACTCTGGGAGGCTGCCAGATTCACCCTGTTCTTCAGTCTGAGGCCGTATGGACTTGGGTAGGCCTCCTGACCTGCCTTGTTGTCTAGTCCGGTGGTCCTGAGACTCTGGGAGACCAGCTGACCTGCCATATTTTCTGTTCTGGGGGCCTGTGAACCTTGGAAGGTCACCTGACCTGTCTTGGTTTGGTTTGGGGCCTTGGACTTTGTTTAGACCCCACAAATTGGGTTTTTGTTTTGGAGTCTTTGTGAAGGGCAAGACTTGTTTTGGCCCACCGAGCCTTGTGCCCCTACCACCCACCCTGTGAGGGTCATTTTTTGTTGTTCTTTTTGGGATGTCTGGTCTCTGCACCTTAAGAGGGGGGTACTGTCAGTACGTGGGTTGGGCCAATGTCCCCGCTTTAGTCTCTGGCTTATATTTTCTTGCGATCAGGACATGGACTCCTCCCACATCCTTGCTTTAAATTTATTATGATTCTCTGTTCATTTTGATTATGACCTTGGCTCTGTTCTTGCTTTGTGTTATCCTTGCCTCAGTTCTCCATTTATCATTGTCATAGTCATGTTTATGTCCTATTATCCTTGCCTTAGTTCTTCATTGTCATGCTTTTAGTGTTATGATTATCACGATGTATTATTATTCCTGTCATTATCTGTAGTTTGGGTTGGGGCTTTTATGTTGATGGTGTTTTCAATTATTTCTGTCTTAGCGTAGTTTGGTTTCTGTTCTGTTAATTTCCTAATTAGTCATGACTGTTTGTGTTTTGGTAATCAAGTCCTGCGTTATTTAAGGAATGCCATCCCTTACCTGGGCGCGGTGTCCTTTAGTCATTTTGGTGTTTCCAGACGCTTCTGCCTGTCCTGTTTTGCTATAGCCTGTATCCTGGCCTGTGTGTTTGTCTGTCCTGTCTTGTCTTAGTGTTTGTTTTGATTTCCAGCCAACAAGCTGTGAGTTATTTTCTGTTTATTAGAACAGTGCCTAGCACTTGAGTCCTGTTATCTGTCCCGTCGGGGCCCCATCCGTGACACTATTTACACTCTTGGAAATTTTTGACTTTTAGCTCCTTTCACAAATTTGTAAGTTTTATATCCTGTCCTTGTAAATTTGGGATTTTCTTGCCTATAATAAATCTGCAACTTTTTCCTCTCCTGATAAATTCAACCTTCTCCTAAATTTGCAATGTGCGACACAACGTGCATTGTGTGATCTTCTTTCCCGTCTCTTAAATTTGGCTTTTTTCTAACCTCATATTTGTCTTTTTTTCCTCTTGTAAATACACATTTATATTGTGGAAGGAGGAATAATTAGGTGGAGAGGTCCAGGGCAGAACAGGGTTTATTCATCTCTCTCTCCTACATTATCAATCAATCAATCAATCAATCAATCAATCAATCAATCAATCAATCAATCAATCAATCAATCTTTATTTTGGATAGATTAAAAGTACAGATTAAAAGAAACAGAATAATATAACAAAGGGGGAAAGAAAATCCAACAAGGTCAAATTAGACAATAACTCCTCTGATTATACAGTTCAACATAAGTTATCCGAAATGGGTGATGGCTGAAGCCGCAGCTTATATTACCCACCCATATTCCATCCAAGAATTCAAAAGAAAAACAAACAAGAGCGATTACAGTTCAGAACAAAGCTAAGACAAAATGTGACAAAAAAATAAAACAAAAAACTAAGCAACAACACAACGCAGACTGGATATGACAATCCTTATGTGATTTTACATGCCATCTTGTATATATGTTTGGAGTATTTCTTCCTTTAGTTTTTGTTTAAATTGTCCAAGCGTTGTACGTGATTTTAATTCAGGTCCAAAATCGTTCCATAATCTGACTCCTTGCACTGAAACACAGTGTTGCTTGGTGGTAGTTCTCACTGAAGGTTTTTGAAATATACATGTTCCTCTGAAATGATATTGTTTCTCCTTTATTTGGAACAACTTTTGGATATTTGCGGGCAGTGATAGATTCTTCACTTTAAACATTATTACTGCAGTTTTAAAGTCAACCAGATCTTTCAACTTGAGAGCTTTTAATTTAAGAAAAAGTGGGTTTGTTGGTCCCCTGTAAGCAGCTTTGTTTATTATTCTAATAGCTCTCTTCTGAAGCATAAAGACTGGATATATGTTTGTTTTATATGTATTTCCCCATACTTCAGTACAATATGTCATGTATGGGAGTATTAATGAATGATACAAGGTATATAGTGTGGGTTGATTCAGCAAATATTTCACTCTGTGTAGTATTGCAATTGATTTGGATATTTTACCTTTAATAACATTCTCTAGAATCACGAGCATCAAAAGAGTAACAGGTCACAGACACTTCTGCTCTTATAGCAATACCACTTGGTCAGCCTTCTGTGGTGCTACATTAACATCAAAGCCTTTGCAATTCCCATTCTCTTTGTCACTGTTTGCATCAACCCACAAACACCCATGACGATTCCCCTTGTCCTTCCGTCTGAGTGTAAACATACTGAGGTGGATTCCCACACCGCCCCAACCCCCAGAACTCAGACTGAGCCTTGACCCTCATGTCCTTTGGGCTTCAGCCTACGTCCATAGTGGCTATAACAGGGGTCTGCGGCTTCG
This sequence comes from Pholidichthys leucotaenia, assembly GCA_020510985.1. Lineage (NCBI taxonomy): Eukaryota > Metazoa > Chordata > Actinopteri > Cichliformes > Pholidichthyidae > Pholidichthys > Pholidichthys leucotaenia. Next base: position 242,688,411 of record CM035844.1, read on the forward strand.
AGGCGCTGCTGTGCCGGGGGGTGGGGGGGGGCTCTTGCGGGTGCGTCCGTCTGTGGGGGGGACATTGGGAGGGGGGAAACATCTTTAGCATGCCATTGCGACTGACCTGAAAAGTCATTTTCCTGGGGAGTTCTCAGTGGCGGTCATCCACGCCGAGGAGCTCGGGCCAACACCACCTGCTCGTCTGCTAAAACGAAAGTGGGCTTAAGCCTGTCTATACAGACTGTTTCCCTGTGTCCCCCCAAGTCTAACACAAAATGTTTCTCCCCGGGTTCCAGCACTCTGAACAGGCCAACGTAGGGCGGGCGCAAGGGGGTCCGGTGGGCATCGTACCTGACAAATACGAACGCCGCGTCCTTCAAGGCCTTTGGCACAAAAGTGCGTGGAAAACAGTGGTGGACCGGACTGGGTACCGTCCCTGCCACTGCGCTATGCGGTGAAAGCGGGGATGGATCGGTGTTCGGTGCAGGGCTGTCCAGCAAAAATTCCCCTGGGAGCCGTAGCGGCTGGGAAAAAAACAGCCCTGCTGGGGAGGCTGCCAAATCCTCCTTAGGTGCCGAATGCAACCCTAATAGAACCCACAGCAACTGGTCCACCCAATTTGCATCTGTAAGCGAAGCCCTGAGCGCTACTTTAAGCGATCTATGGAAACGCTCGCATAACCCATTTGCCTGGGGGTTGTATGCGGTCGTGTGATAAATTGTGATGCCCAGGCTCTGGGCCATGGTGGACCAGAGGTCGGAAACAAACTGGGGGCCCCGATCGGATGTGATATCCAAAGGGGCGCCAAAACGTGCCACCCATGTCGTCAAAAAAGCGCGTGCAACTTCTGCGGACACAGTGGAAGCTAGCGGGACTGGTTCAGACCAGCGCATAGTGCGGTCCACCACTGTCAGAAAGTGCGTGAACCCCTGCGATGGCGGGAGGGGGCCCACGAGGTCCACGTGAACATGGTTGAACTGCTTAGCCAGGATATGGAACGGCTCCAAGGGGGCCTTTGTGTGCCTGTGCACTTTGGCTTGTTGGCACGCTACGCAGGCTGCTGCCCACTGTTTCACCTGTTTGTGCAAGCTTGGGCAGACGAACTTCGCTCCCACCATTTTGACTGATGCGCGCACTCCTGGGTGCGCCAGGGAGTGAACCGACTCAAAAACGCGGTGGCGCCAAGCACGTGGGACCACCGGGTGCGGGCGGCCCATGGAGACATCACAGACTGGGCCCCCCCCTTCCCCCCCCGTCCTGCAGTACTCTGCTCTCCAGCCTTAACCCTGTTGGTTCAGACTGGAGCGCGCAAACGTCCGCATCGCCGATCTGCTCTGCGGCCATGTCTGTGTAATCTATACCCACGTACAGTAGGCTGGGGCCACTAATGTGCGCAAGAGGCAGTCCCCCACCACGTTGAGTTTACCGGCCACATGCTGAATGTCGGTCGTAAACTCCGAGATCGCAGCCAGCTGCCTCTGCTGCCGGTCCGACCATGGTTCCGAAACCTTGGCCATCGCGTACATTAGCGGCTTGTGGTCCACGAACGCTGTGAAGGTCCGTCTTTCCAGCCAGAACTGGAAGTGGCATATGGCCAGGTGGAGAGCCAGTAACTCTCTGTTGAACACACTGTATTTACGCTCACTGTTGCGCAAAGACCTGCTAAAAAAGGCGAGTGGCTGCCAAGAACCGGCGACGTGCTGCTCCACAATGGCCCCTATGGCCACGTCCGAGGAGTCAGTAGTGAGCGCTATCCGAGCTGCCAGGTCTGGGTGCGTCAGCAGTGCGGCGTTCGCCAGGGCTGTTTTAACCTCGGAAAACACCTGCTCTCGCACAGGAGTCCAGTCGACTCTGTCCACCAGTTTCCATTTCTTAAGCGCGGCGTACAACGGCTGCATGAGCTGGGCTGTGTGGGGGAGGAAACGGTTGTAAAAGTTAACCATCCCCAAAAACTCCTGCAGCGCCCTGACCGTCTGAGGCCAGGGAAAATCTGCCACCGCACGCACTTTGTCTGGTAAGGGTATCGCGCCCTCCGGTGAGATGCGGTGGCCCAAAAAATCGATTCCCGTCACCCCGAACTGGCACTTCGCCAGGTTGATTATTAATCTGTTCCCCTCCAACCTCTGGAAAACTGTCCTGAGGTGGGCTACGTGCTCGTCCTGGGACGCGCTGGCCACCAGGATGTTGTCCAGGTAGATGAACACAAATGGCAGATTGCGCAACACTGCATCCATCATGCGTTAGAATGTCTGTGCCATGCCTTTTAACCCCGAAAGGCATGCGTAAAAACTCAAACAGACCAAACGGGGTTATTACTGCCGTTTTAGGTATGTCCTCAGCATGCACCGGGACCTGGTGGTAACCGCGGACCAGGTCTATCTCGGAAAAAATGTGTGCCCCAGTGAGGTGAATGGAAAGATCCTGAATATGGCGGATCGGGTAGCAGTCGTGCGCTGTGGCGTTGTTCAATCTGCGGAAATCTCCGCACGGTCGCCACGATCCCTTGGCTTTAGGAACCATATGTAGTGGGGATGCCAATGGGCTATTTGATCGTCTGATGATGCCCAGCTTTTCCAAGTTGGCAAACTCCTCGCACGCTATGGCCAGTTTAGTTGCGTCCAGACAGCGAGGTCGTGCGAAAATGGGTGGCCCCGCCGTGGTAATGAAGTGCTCCACCCCGTGTTTAGTGACAGTCGCCGAAAAGGTTGGGACCGTGAGTGCTGGGAACTGGGTGAGTAGTGTGTGGAACTTACCCCCTGGAGCTGTGACGTTGGCTAGTGTTGTGGGCCCGGCTCCTCGAGCTGTACAGGGGAGAGAATCAAAAGACATTGTGTTAATCAGGCGACTGTTAGCCACATTGACTAGTAGACCGTGTGCACACAAAAAATCAGTGCCCAAAATGTGGACGCTGCATGCCACTATGACGAATGTCCATTGGTATGTATGGCCGTGCAAGGATACAATCAGTGTCCTCTCACCAAAAGTCTTAATGTCTGAGCCGTTTGCGGCCGTCAGCTCGGGGCCGCTAGTTCATGTCAGCTGGTCAGCGTACGATGGAAGGATGAGACTCTTTTGGGAGCCAGAGTCCACGAGCAACCGTCTCCCTGAGCGTGACTCTGTCACATAGAGCAGCTTGCTTGCTTCACTGGCAGTCGCAGCTGCTACCAACTGCTGGCCCTGGCATTTCCTGAGCGCTTGAATTGGCACGGTGGCACGCATCGGAGTGCGTCCTCTCCAAAACGGCGGTGGTAGAAGTAGAGTGTGTCTCTCCGGTGCTTCTTGGCTTCCGTTGCAGCCACCGTTGTCGACTCCTCGCCCCCCTGGACGTCTCGCTGGGTTCCGACACCGCTGCATTCACTGCAAGGGCTCTGGTGACAAGGATAATCCGATCTGCCTCTTGCACTAGCGCCCGGTAGTTGCTCGCGGCCAGCAGTGGTGAATTGGCAAGGACCGCCCTGGCCGCTGTCGGGAGGTTCCGGAGGAAAAGATGGACAAAGAGGAAATGGCCATCATCTGTGCCCATCAACGCCAACATCTTCTCCATTAACTCGACCGCTGACCCGTCTCCCAACTCGGAGCACGTCAGGAGCCTTTCCGCTCTCTCGCAGTCTGAGAGTGTATAGCACTGGGTCAGCGTGGTCTTGAGAGCTTCGTATTTGTCGTGGGCTGGGGGCTGTTGGAGCAGGCTCACCACCTGCTGAGATGTGCGTGCGTCCAGTGCTGCAACCACATAATAATATATGGTGTCATCCGCCGTCATTCCCCGGAGCGCGAACTGGGCCTCGGTGTGGAGGAACCAAGACTTCGGGTCGTGTAGCCAAAAGTCAGGGAGTCTGACCGAAACGGTGCATGCTTTGCTGGCACCTCCCATCCGGGTCATCTCCGGGGTGTTCGCCTTGAATTCCACTGTGTATCAAGGGTCACCAGTGTGGAGGGAGGAATAATCAGGCGGAGAGGTCAAGGGCAGAAAAGGCTTTATTCATTTCTCGCTCCTACATTCTCTAGAATCACGAGCATCAAAAGAGTAACAGGTCACAGACACCTCTGCTCTTATAGCAATACCACTCGGTCAGCCTTCTGTGGTGCTGCATTAACATCAAAGCCTTTGCAATTCCCATTCTCTTTGTCACTGTTCGCATCAACCCACAAACCTCCATGACGATTCCCCTTGTCCTTCCGTCTGAGTGTAAACATACTGAGGTGGATTCCCACAATATATTTTTTTCATTTAAATTACAATACTTTTTGAATAAAAAAGGAGAAAATAAAAATACTTGGTCCCTGCCTTTATTCCTTACCGTCTGGCTGTCCTCCAGTAAAAGTGAATTTGACACGCCTATAAGGTGATACGTCGAGCAGCATCTGTCTCCACGTTTGTGACCCTCAACTTTCCTTTCCCCTGTTCTATTTATGGTGGTGAGCGCCAAGCTAGAAGGCAGAATGAACCAATTTTTATCTGTGATTGGTGTGACCACATCTGGGTGTGGGATGCTCCACTCTGGTTAACAAACGGGTCATATTACAGGGTCAGAAACTCTCCCGTTACCAGTGATTACAGACATGTTTATTCTAAATACTCAGCTGTTTATGTCCATTTTACAGCTCATGTGGCTCCGTGCACATTTTTATTCTAGAGTAGCTCCTGTTGCCTTCAGAACTGCTTTAATTCTTCATGGTGTAGTTTCAGTATTCCACAGAGAAAATGCTCCATGTTGATATGCCTGCATCGGCATCAGGCGTGTTCACCCTGGATCCACAGGTGGCTCTTTTACCCAGTGAGACCTTACAATAAATTCAAAACCCTCTGTAAAAAGATGACAGATTTGTGGGGGAGAAATAGTAAATTTACGAGACAAATAAAAAAATTATAAGAAAAACTGAAAATTTATGTCAAAATTCTCACAATAACAACTTTGTATTTTTCGAATAATTTATGTTAAAAGTGCTGCAGATTTACCTGAAAAAGGCGACACATTTACTATGAATTTTCTTTATTATATTAAATATGACAAGTTTGGGGGAAAAGTTGCATTGTGATGAGAAATGTCACTTGCAAATTTGCAGTAAAAAAAAAAAATCACAAAATTTCAGGGAAAAAAAATCCACAAACTTACTTGGAAATATTGCATTTAAAAAAAGTCACAAATTTTGTGAAAAATGCTACAACTTTACTTGAAAAAGCAAAAAAAAAAATTCTAAGAAAATATGACAAATTTTTGTAGAAACAAACTCACAAATTCTGGGAAGAAAGTTGTAAATTTATGAGGAAAGACTTCTTCATATTGGTGGATTCAGGCCAGTTTGCACCAGTAATGTTGGTGTTTTCCCTTAGTTTTAAGGTTCAGATATGTTCAGGGCTCCATGCAGATTTTGCTGATCAAAAATATCTGAAAAGTGGCTCTTTGCATAGCAGAGGTTGCCGACCTCTGATCTAGATAACAGCCTGAGTTTATTTATTTTTTAATGCTTTTGCTGGGATGAGAGATATTTTTTTTTCCATGTTAAAGAATTTGAACTGTTCTCCATTACAAAAATACCCCCTCCCCCAATACAGTCTTGCATAGGGCCCACAAAAGGCGAGAAACAGCTCTGTCAGGCTCAGAGACTTACCCTGGAAATTTTCTCTTTTTCAGGCCATTCTACAGATGTGTGTGTGTGTGTGTGTGTGTGTGTGGGGGGGGGGGGTTGGAGCAGATCAGCAGTTTCTGAAACAGACTACATTCAAAGTTTAAATCCCCTTTCTTCTCCATTCTGATGCTTCAACAGCTCGTCTTCACCGTGCCTACACGCCTAAATACACTGAGCTGCTGTCATGTGATTGGCTGAATAGATGTTTGCATCAACAAACAGTTAAATAAGTGTACCTAATAAGTGGCTGGTGAATGTATCTCTTTCCATGGTAGAGGCTGACGACCACAGTAATAAGCCACACACACACACACACACACACACACACACACACATACACACACACACACACACACACAGGGCTCTGTGATGCATCTTCCCTTCAGGATCTAAGGGCAGTATCTCACTGGGCTTAGACAGCTCGCAATTAGTTGGAGATGTAAAAAAAATGTAAAAGATTTGAGAATTTGTGGCACTTTTCACTTGGAATCACTTGGGCAGCTCAGTGGCGCAGTGGTTAGCACTGTGGCAGCACAGTAAGAAGGTCACGGGATCAATTCCACCCCTGAGCATTGTGGGTTTGATCCCACCTCCTTACCATCAGTGACCCTTCTGTGTGAAGTTTGCATGTTCTCCCCGTGTCTGCGTGGGCTTACCCTGGGTATTCCAGTTTCCTCCCACAGGCAAAAAACATGCAGGTTAGGTTAATTGGCCCTCGGGGTGAATGTGTGTGTGAATGGTGAAGGGATTAACGCTGCACCGTGGCTACCTCATCCATCCAGGTGGATGCCCTGAATTTCCCTCTGGGATTAATAATATACCAAAAGAATCACACTGTCTCACAAATGTTGCAATAATGTTTCACAAACTCCCAGCAACTTTTTGGTCGAAGTTCTCCAGGTGTTTGCATACATGTCATGCAAGTGTTGTAGGACATTCTCACAACATGCATGAGGCAAAATTGAGGGTTTTTTGCACTCACAACAATCCTGCAACAGGCCAATACTGGAGACAAGGTCGAGATGGGTTTGAGACACCTGCAATGACTCTGAGACTATTTTGAGAGAAAAGCTGTCACACAAATTTTTTGAACTTGTTCAAAATTCCAGCGAGATGAATGCGAGACCCTATAACTCAGGAGAGGAAAATGAAAACTGCGGAGAATGTTTGTGCCATGGAATGTGCCCCTTCGTAGCGCACAAACAGGAACAGACTGGATCCAAATGCTGGAGGTGTAGTTTGCAGTGATTTAATTGAGGCAAAAAACAAAACATGAGGAGATATAAGCTTGGCATGACATGAAAACAGTAGCTCGCCATGCTGAGGGCAGTGTGTGGCATGTGTATCTAGTGCAGCAAATTAACAACACCCATGGACAATCAGTAATCAAAAACCTCAACACAACTGTGCACATTGAATAACAGAAGGCACTGTCAACATAAAAACCCAGTGTCAATGCTGAGTGCCCCTCCAGGGCAGAATTCAGGACCCAAACACTGAACATAAAGTTTTAAAGTTTTATTTTGAGCTGGTCAACCCTGACACAGCTCGAGGGCTCAAAAACAAGGCTTGACAGGAATCCAAATAATATTAATCTTGGCAGGAATACAGACGAGGCAAGGCAACAACAAAATACATGAAGCATGTACTTACGCAAAATGACAGTCAAGGACACCAGACAGAACAAAGGCAGACATGGGTTAAATAAGGCAAAGGGTGATCAATGAATATTGAACAGGTGAGGACGCTAATTAAGACTAACATCTGACACACAGGTAGAACAGTGATGACAGATACGGGAAAACAGGATGGGCGGGGCAACACATACAATCACTGACAGGGAACTCACCAAAATATGAACAGAGGATAAGGGAGGAAAGATCAAGACAATCATAATAATAATGGTGGTCCCTCATCTTGAGGATGACATGCATGTGCAGCAATCTATGAACACGTAGATGGCTCTGCAGACCACGTGTGGACTTGCAGAGCCTGGAACAGGTAGGGCATAGGAATTCCGCTGTTGTTGCAGGGACAGACGCTGTGTTATGTCGACAAATAAAGCAGGCAGCGAATGTCTGGGCGAACATACATCTGAACTTTATTTGGCAGACATTACTATTTATACTCCCCGCCGTAGCCCGCCTGACATCATCCTGTTCCCCACCCCGCCAGAGCTACGGCAAACCCCAAAGGCCAATTTCCATACACAACATCTCCCCCCTCCCCCACAAGGTCGAACTATAACACAGCAAACAACAAAATATTATTTCTTGAACATCACAACACCAAATTACACAAAACAAAATCGTCCTATATACATATATACAAGTCCATCAGTGGGCGAACAGGTGCACTACCAATATGCCCAACTGAAACTGTCAATAACAGTTCTTTCTACGTAGTCCTCCAAATAAGCAGGCCTCCGACATACTCTAGCTGGGTGTGCCCCCCCCCCTCCCCCAGGGGATTCTGCCCCAGGCACCATCAGGACGGCTCGTGAGTCCAGACCTGGCGTGGCCAACCAGTCTAAAGACCTGTCAAAATCTCCGACAGCGTCTGAACCCCTGCCAGGTGTTGTATGCTTCAACCTGCTGGCGTGCCACTTGGATCTGTCATCCAGTTCAAATGTGTCAGGGCCCCACCGACTCCTAATCTCCCACGGTCCTGCCCACAAAGGCTGAAGTTTGTGGGCCCTGACAGGGTGCCTAATTCACACCCGATCCCTCTCCTTCAGGCCGTGGCTCCTCGCCCGGTGCCTCCTATCGAACTGTCCCTTCATCCTCCGCTGCTGGTCCGTGACTCTTCTCCTCAGTGCCACATCACCCGTTCGGGACACTGACCTCGGCGGCTCCAACCAATTAACTAGCAGCAACAGCTCCCGCCTCAACATGAGCTTTGCTGGGGAACACCCCGTTGTCGTGTGGACCGACGCCCTGTAGTGGAGCAGCGTGTTCTGGAGTGCCTCCAGGAACAAGAACCCATCAGCCAGATGAGCTCTCAGCCCGTTCTTCAGGGTCCTGTTAAATCTCTCGACCCCTCCGTTGGCTTGGGGGTGATAGAATGCTGTCCTAATATGTTTCACCCCTTTCCTGGTCAAAAAGTCCTCAAAAGACACAAACTGGGGCCCATTGCCTGTCATGATGGTGTCTGGGATTTCCCACCATGCAAATAAGGACGACAGGAATCCTGTGACCACCTACGTCATCACTGAACCGGTGGGCAGCACCTCTGACCATTTGGAGAACAGATCATACGCCACCACCAGAAACCGACTGTTGTATGGCGCTGTATGAAATTCACCACAAATGTCTAGTTCAACATGCTTCCATGGCCCCCCAGGAAACTAAACAGGCCAGAGCGGTGGCGGTCTGCCCATCTTTCCGCTCTCCAAACATGGCACGCAGTTCTTAACCATGGCCTCAATGTCGCCATCAATGCCAATCCACCAGACCGACCTCCTACTCCTCTGCTTCACCCATACCACTCCCAAATGACCATCATGTAGCATGTCCAGGGCCCGCGCCCTCAATGCAGCAGGGATCAGGGTGCACTGGCCCCTGGCCACACAAACCTCATTCCAACAGCTCAGATCGTCCTGGAAATGGTGAAAAAGGGCTAGCTCGCTTGGCACCTTCACTGGCAAACCCTCACAAATTGCCAAGCGCAACTGTACCATAACCGGGTCCTGTTCTGACTCAACCTTGAGATCTTGCGGGGAGACTACACCCTGAAGAGATCTGCACAGGGCGTTCACCAGTTACTCCCCAGCAGCGCTAATGTCATCCCCGACCACTTCCAACTTGCCCACTGTAGCTCATGAGAGAAGATCCGCAACAATGTTCTCTCTGCCCTGGGTAAAATTAGTGGAAAAGTCATAAGTCCTTAGACGCTCTGACCATGTATGAAGCCTTAGCGGCCTATGTCCCAATCTCGACGTCTCCAGCAGCATGGTGAGTGCCCGGTGGTCCGTCCTCAGGGTGAAGCGGCGTCCGTAGAGGTATATATGCCACCTCTCGCACACCCAGATGCAGGCCAGCACCTCCCTCTCGCACACCGTGTACTTCTGCTCCGCCGGTGAGAGGGATCTGGAAGCAAATGCCACCAGCCTTTCCACTCCACCCTGTATTTGGGACATGACTGCACCCAGCGCAGTCCCAGATGCATCGCAGGTCACCACCGTCTCCAACTCAGGATCAAAATGTGCCAGCACTGGTGGAGAGGTAAGCTGCTGCTTCAGCTTCAAAATAGCTGCCAAGCACACCGGGGTCCACTCCCGCAGCGCATCCTGCTTCAGCAGAGCCTTCAGGGGCCTGATTGTCTCCGAGTAGTGCGGGATAAACTGGCTGTAGAAATTCACCATACCGAGAAAAGATTAAATCTGCACGGCGTGGTGGGCTCTGGGATGCAAAGCACTGCCTCCACCTTGGAATGTAGTGGCTGTAGACCCTCACCTGTCAGCCGGAATCCCATCATTGAGTGTGACCCTGTGCTCCTGCATCCGTCTCAACACCTTCTCCAGTCTCTCATCATGTATCTCGTTCGTTGCACCGTGCACCACGATGTCATCCTGGTAAGCTTCAACCACTTTTAGCCTTGCCAACATCGTGACCATCACTTTTTGGAAACAGCTGGGGGTGGAGCTCAACCCGAATGGCATTCGGGTATACCTAAAGACCCCCATATGGATCATGAATGCTGTCAGGTTCCTGCTATCTGGATGTAGTGGTACCTGCAGATACCCCTGCTGAAGGTTGAGCTTGGTGAACACCATGGACCCGCTGAACGTCGCTGTGAGCTCCTCCATGGTCGGGAGGGGGTATTTATCTGGAACATTCGCCTTATTCACCATGCATAGGTTGATGCATGGCCTGATCCCTCCATCCTTCTTCTTCGCCACCACCGGGATCAAGATCCAAGGCGAAGCATCCACCTTCTGGATGATCCCTGCATCCAACAGCTTTGATAACTCCGCCGACACATCATCACGCAACACCAGCGGTAAGCAACCGAAGCGGTTGGATCCTGGGTGTCACCGACTCATTCACCAACGGGTGGTGGCAAAAGGTCTCAAGCTGACCAAGGCCAATGAACAGCGCCAGCCAACGGAGCTGCCAGTCCAAGAACGCCGTCAGCACCACCGAGCCCTGGGGGTCCCGAATGGAAAACCCCAACTGTGCCAGTAAAGGCTCTTTTCCACTAGCCTCACTTAGCCCTACACCGCACCACTCAGCCCGCTTTAGGTGCTTTTCCATCAGCCCCAGCACCGGTTAGCAGGTATTTTTTTCGTACCTGATCCAGGGCAGGGTCTAACCGGGCTGAGTAGGGCTGAGTAGGGCTGTGATATGACTTTAAGAGACTGGTCGCCGCTGATTGGTCAGGTCGTAACGTCATGAAAGCGACTTTTTCTGCTGAATTTACTCCACGACCGCCATTTGTAATTGTTCAGCCAGTGAACACAGTGCGCCCCTTTAATACGGTATATTATATTAATATACTGTATAATATACTTATATAATAATATACTCCTAATATTATATATTAGGAGGTGCGCAATTTTCTTTCTATATTAGGTGATGATCGCATCCAGTGCGAGGTGGACGGATCTACTCGAAATGCAGGTGTCCGAGCAGATGGCTTCCCAAGGGCACATCCATACTGCCAAACAGTGTCGGGAGAAGCTGAAAAAGCTGAAAAGCGATTACCGAGCAGTGAAGGACCACAATGCTCGAAGTTGAGCGGATCGGAAGGAGTGGAAGTGGTTCGCTGAGAGACATTGGGCTCGACACGTCACTGTCACTGTCACGGTCACAGCCTTGGAAACCGTGGATGGTGAGCGTTGTTTTGATATTGCGCATCTTTTCGCCACTTGATCCTTTCTGTGCCAAGCTCACTGTTTTTAAGAAATAGAAAGGTTGTTAGATTGTGGGTAATGGTTGTTACTGAGGCTTGCGTATTGTTTTGCAGCCAACTGCAGATTCACGCTTGCTTTGTGTTAAGTATTAGCGCGAACAAAACGCTGAATTACGCTTATTGTATTCCGGTTAAAAACTTGAGAGTGTTGTGTACATGTTGCGCTTTGGTGTTAAGTTTTAAATTGCGTGCATTTTCTTTCTAGAATCGCACTTCATATCACAGGGGTCCACCTCAGTGGACAGACACAGCGGACTCTCCTGGCGCTACGTCTGCGTCTGGCGGAGCGCCAGCTGGATCGACTCCCATGTCAGCCACATCACCAGCTCCATCTGGATCACGTTCAAGTGCCGGTAAGGCACAATAACCACGATTTTTTTTTTTGGTTGAAACAGGTCCAGCAGCGGAAACCAGGGTCGAAAATCCATCCATTCATCCATCCATCTTCTACCGCTTAATCCTTTACAGGTCGCGGGGGGGCTGGAGCCTAACAAGTTATGTACCAAATTGATTAATGCAATTTCCTGTAGCTGCATATTAATTAATTGAAAATGTCTTTTTAAATGTACAAAAAGGTTATTCTTTGGTCTTCACTTATCGGTGTTCCACAACCATTTTTAGGTGTGGTGATTGAAGTGCTGTTGGAACTCCTGTTTTATAAAAACAAATAAAGCTGATGAACTGCCGTTGAAATCAACATGCTTCATTGAAATGCTTCGCGTCAGCTGACTGTATTAACCCATTCAGATTTCTGAGGCCACACTACAAGCAACTAGTTTAAACATTACCCATCCATCCATCCATCTTCTTAATCCTTTTTAGTTTTGCAGGGGGGCTGCAGCCGAAGACAGCACCCTGCGTGTTGCAAAATCTGCTCTACTGAGGGGCAGCAACATGACAGTTCAGCTTATATACAGCAATGAAGCATAATATAATAGTGACATTCCACCACAGACTTTCACCTGTGTAATTCCATAATATATGTAGTGATCCAGCTTTAACGACCATGCCTTTCTGTCTTTCCATCTAGGCAAGACGAAAACAGACAACTCCCATCGCTGACCTTACATTAGCGATGGTCAACATGCATGACAGAGAGATGCGGCTCTTGGAACGGCAACATGACCAGCGGCAAGAATCAGGAGTACATGCAGCATTTGCGACAGGTGGCCGCAGATGTGCGGGCAGATGCGCGTGAAGCCCTGGAGCAGGACGCTGCGTTACGAAGGGAAGAGCTCGCAGAGATGTCATTGCCCAGTCTGTTTTTTTGTTTGTAAATTTTGCTTCTGGAATAAAATTGTATTGTTTGCATCAAAAGTCTGGTTTATCTGTTATGACACCGTATGAGAAAAGCCAATAATTACATACACATTCCATTCTCTGTTCACTCCACATGCTGCTGTTCATCAGGTCAGGTGTATAGCCTTCTAATGGTAATTTAATTTTTAACAACACAACGAAACGTAATGTCTTGGTAGTTTTTTTTTTATTTTAAACAAATTTGCAATGCTGAGTCCATTTCTCTTGAACGGGTACATTTTTTAGGTTATAAGCAGTTGTACAGGTGTGCTTGAACTTGTAGACACTGATAAAGGTAAGTACGTGTAAGTTGAATGTTGCATCACCAGTCAAAATTTAATAAATTAAGAAGGAATCTAGCAAAAATTTGGCAGTAATAACAGTAGACAAATCGGACAAGGATACACAACTGTGTTTTTGTTGCACACAACTGTTGTTACCAACAAGTGCAAAATTTATATTCCCTTTTCCCAAAAATTAAAAATCAATTTGTAAGTAAAAGTGGGAGACCTTTACATGGGAAAATATGACATGTATCAGCACATGATTTATAGTTCAATTTGCATTTCCACCTAAGCAAAAGTGGCTTGTTGAGCTGGATTTTTGTGAAGATAGCCTGTGCGGTGTTTCTGCATGTAATTACATACCTGTCAAGTGATACGGTTTCGCCGTATTTTAATACGGGGAAAATGCAGTTTTAGCAAATACGGGCGTATTGCCATTTCTGTATGCCAAAGAGAAAAATATACGGGAAAAAAAATTGAGAGTGTGGGGGGGAACACGTCGTGTGTGATCCCCACAGCGTACGGGGCTGTCAGAGCGCTCAGCGTGAGCAATTATCACAACAGAAGTGTGGACTCATCATTAGGCTGATGGCTTCGCACCTTCTTAACAGATAAGCGTTATGAACAAGAGGACAGGTAGATGGACCATGCACAACATTTTATTTACAAAAAACATTTTTGAAATATGTATGCACATAAATGTGGACAAAATAGACAAGTATTGCATCACAGCATCTCGTGTTATATTGCAATGTGCAGCTCGACATGGCAACATCCCACCGGGAGGTTTGAACTCACGGCTCCTGTTCCAGAGTCCCGCACTCTACCTGTGTTGCCAATAGGGTCAACCTACTTGTCAAGCCAAGTAGGGTGCTTATATTAGATAGATTACTTTATTTGACAGGGACAGTGCAATAAACATAGACAATTAATCAATGACAATCAATCTGATGTGTTGCACATAGAGTGTATAGCTATTAGCTAATTTGCAACTCTCGTCCCTGGATGGGCTTTAGAAAAGAGAATCAAGTAAAGAAAGGAAAAGAAATAAAAAAATACACAATAACCACATACATCAATGCAAAAGGATTATAAATACACAATTATAAATATTATAAATATTATAAATACACAAATATAACAACCTGACTCACATTTGCCTATTTCAGGCCTCCCTCCCTTCGTCACTCACTATAAACAAACACATTCATTCCTTCCCTTCATTCACTCTCACCTTGTAGACAATCAATTCATACATGAGTACATTCTTGTTTATTTTTCAGCCAGTTTTTAACCTTTTTAGTGAATGTTTTAAAGTCCGTTATTATTTTAATTTCATTTGGCATTGTGCTCCAGATGTGACTGCCCTTTATAGAGAAAGGTGTTTGTCCAAATGTGGTTCTGCGGTGGAATATTTTACAGTTATTGTTAACAGAACTCCTGGTGGCTCTGCTGCTGTCCTGTCTTTGGATGAAACCAGCAAGTGGCTCGGGTGCTGATTTATGGAAACATTTGAACGTTAATTTCAGAAAACAGAGGTCAATGAAACTCTCAAAACTCAATAGGTTGTATTTTTTTAAAACATTACAGTGATGCCACCTAATGGGCTTTTTGTCCAAGATTTTTAGGGTTTGATTATATAATGAACCTATATGTCTTATTGTGGAAGGGGCTGCTTGAGCCCAGACTGTCAAACAGTATGATATATGAGAAAAAACCATAGAATGCATATACAGTACAGCTGCTTCGTAAGGTATGTAATATCTAATTAATTTATAGCAGTTCAGATTTTTTTTTACTGTTTTTGAAATTTTCTTTATATGAAGATTAAATTTGAGTTGAGGATCTAGTACAGGGGTGTCAAACTCAAATTCACAGTGGGCCAAAATTAAGCAGTGAAGTAAAGTCACGGGCCAAACTCAATATTTATTGAAAAATTAACTGCAACTGATATGTAATGTTTAACCTTTTCATATGGAAACAAACTTTAGTTTTGCTTAAACACAGAATCTGGAACAACCAAAGCTTGATATTACAAACACATGAGAAATTAAATTTGAAATAAAAGACACATCAGTGGTATTCATTTCTTATTTAAATAAATAAATAAATAAGTATGTCTCTCCCCGTATCCTTTCAAGTTCCTTTTTAAAGTAAATCTTTTTCAAAGCCAACAACAAAAGAACCAAAAATAATAATGTCATTCAATAAAAATCCAACATTTCAACTATTTTTTGAATGAAAAAGATGCAATAGACTTACACAATGGTCCTCTCCGGCATACAACTAGGAACATACCGGTCGCTATGGAGGGTGAGAATATGTATGGGCACATAATCATACCATGTAGGATAACTAAATAGACGGTTATGCTGTTTCATCCCACCTAGCAACAATGCTCTGCACTGTGTGTGTTTATATATTTACATATTTATTCCATCTAGCTACAATGCTCTGCACTGGGTGTGTTTATATTTATATATCTATATATTTATTCCATCTAGCTACAATGCTCCGCACTGTGTTTTTATATATCTACATATTATTCCATCTAGCTACATTTCTCCGCACTGTGTGTGTTTATATACTTGCATATTTATTCCACCTAGCTGCAATGCTCCATACTGTGGGTGTTTATATATTTACATATTTATTCCATCTAGCTACAATGCTCTGCACTGTGTGTTCATATATTCATATATTTATTCCATCCAGCTACAATGCTCTGCACTGTGTGTCTGTGTGTGTGTGTGTGTATATATATATTTTATAGTAATATGTACATATGTATATTAGCTGCTCTTGCTTGCTTGTTTTTTCTTGCCTTCTGATTGTTGCTCTGAGTGTTGCTATCCCTGTGCTGTTGCAATCCTGGAATTTCCCCGTTGTGGGACTAATAAAGGCTTATCTTATCTTATCTTATCTTATCTTATCTTATCTTATTAACAGACCATGCCTTGCAGTAGAAAAAGTGCATAAATAACAGATATATTCAAGCTCAGTTTGCTACACTCTGATTTACTCTGCACATTGGTCTAAGCCAGATACCTGGCATCTTTTCTTAGCTGCAAGTTCATCAATGTCTGGGGTCAGGCTCTGAGCTGAGGAAAACCTCAGGACGGAGTGAAGGTGTTCATCAGTGAGTCGACTTCTGTGAGGTGTTTTGTTCACCTTCATCATAGAGAACAGTTGTTCACATAGATATGTGCTGCCGAACATTGAGAGCATCTGAGCAGCTTGGGTGCGTAATTGAGGCATTGTGTCGGGGAGGAAACATGGAAACCGCGCAGCACCAACAGAGTCATATTTTGATTTGAGCATGTCATTACATTGGAGTTCAATTAGCTCCATTTGGAGGCTGGTTGGTGCGCTTTCCACGTCGATCGCAAACGGGTTACTGAGCAGTTCAAATCTCCCTTTCTGAGCCTCAAAGTCGGCAAATCGCCGGGAAAACTCGGCGCTGAGCGCGTTGATTTTTTCAGCAAACTGTGCGCTAGGCAGCACGGCAGGAGAAATTTGCTCTGCCATGGTTTGGCAGCACGGAAAATGACCCAAGTTTCCTTGCAGCATCTGAGTCTTCCACAGACACAACTTAGTTTTAAAGGCCCTCACTGCTGCGTACATGTCTGTGATGATGTGGCCCCGCCCCTGAAGCTGCAGGTTAAGCACATCGAGATGGCTCACAATGTCAGACAGAAATGCAAGCTCACACAGAAACTTTTTATCTCTCAGCTCTGTTGTGTCCTTCCCTTTGTTTTCCATAAACTGACAGATTTCCTCACGTAGCTCAAAACATCTGTTCAGTACTTTTCCTCTGCTTAGCCATCTCACCTCTGTGTGATAGGGCACATCTCTGTATTCCGAATCCAACTCCTCCAGAAAAGACTTGAACTGCCGGTGATTCAAACCTTTTGCTCTTATGAAGTTGACTACTCGTTTTATAGAGCTCATAACATGTTCCATTTGCAGAGCTTTGCCACAGAGCGCTTCCTGATGTATGATACAGTGATAAACTGTAAGTTCACCTGCATCTTCCTCCCGCATCTTCTCCTGAATCCTGCCGACCAATCCACTCTTTTGACCGCACATTGCGGGCGCACCATCTGTCGTCAGTCCCACAAGTTTATCCCAAGGCAGGCTCATTTCAGTTATACATTTGGATACCTCTTCAAAGATATCTTTTCCTGTGGTGGTGCCATGTATTGATTTTAATCCTAAAAGTTCCTCTGTGACGCACAGGCTCGAGTCTACTCCACGGATGAAGATTGACAGCTGGGCAGTATCAGACGTGTCGCTGCTCTCATCCACAGCAAGGGAGTATGCAATAAAATCTTTTCCCTTTTTTATTAGTTGTTCATGTAGATTAGTGGAAAGCTCACACACGCGCTCAGCCACGGTGTTTCTGCTCAGGCTCACATTTAAAAATTCTTGCTTTTTATCTGGGCACACGATGTCGCAAACTTTGACCATGCACTTTTTGACAAACTCTCCCTCATTAAAGGGCCGGGCTGATTTTGCTATCTCTGCTGCCACAATAAAACTGGCCTTTACAGCAGCTTCACTTTTTGATTTTGCTTTCATGAACATAGTCTGCCGGCAAACCAGACTTCTTTTCATCTCCTCCACCTTCTGCAGCTTCTGCTTTACGTCCAGGTCCTTGTACTTTTCATAATGTTTTGTTTCATAGTGTCTTCTTATGTTATATTCTTTCATTACAGCCACGTTCGCTCCGCACACAAGACAAACAGGTCTGTCCTTTATATTCGTGAACAGATAATCTGCCTCCCACCTGTCTTGAAAGCTCCTGTTGTCCATCTTTCGTTTGGCCATTTTTGTGGAGGGTGAAATTAATTTGTCCGATGTGACTGGAGCATGGTTGTCAATGACTGTCAACAGAAAAAAGGAGCGCTTGCCGGTTTCGACTGCGCGCCAACATACTAGCAAAGCATTGTGGGATTTGTAGTATTAGCGGTACAGTATATACCGCGGGCCAGCTCTAATGCACATTTGATATGATCTCGCGGGCCAATTATAATTACACTGCGGGCCAAATTTGGCCCGCGGGCCTGAGTTTGACACATGTGATCTAGTACAATGCCAAGGTATTTGAATTCTGTAGCTAAACTGATGTCATGATCATGTATATTAACTTTAAAACGTTGCAGGTTACATTTTTTGATTGAAAAGCACATTGAGACTGTTTTCTGAAGGTTCAGCAATAGATGGTTCTGGAGGAGCCACTCTTGGACATCAACCATACTTGTAGACAGTACATCTGCAGCCTGTGCTGGAGTCTTGGCAGCTGTGTAAATAACTGCATCATCTGCATAAAGTTGGCATGTTGCAGCTGAGCAGTGTAACGGCAAGTCATTAATAAAAATGCTGAAAAGTAAAGGACCAAGAATGGACCCTTGTGGGATACCCATACGGTTGTTTAAAAATGAGGATTTATCCTGGTGAACTTTTACACACTGTTCTCTATTCTGGAGATAAGATGCAAATCATTCTAATGTATCTGGGGAGAAGTTAAAAGATACCACTTTGGATAAAAGTAAACTGTGGTTTACAGTATCAAAAGCCTTTTTGAGATCTAGAAAAACAGCTCCTACCACATTACCCCTGTCCAAGGACTGTTTGACGTTTTCAATAAGGCAACAATTTGCTGTTTCTGTTGAGTATCCTGGTCTAAAACCAAATTGATGCGGATGAAGAAGTTGACTGTCTTGTAAGTAGTCTATCAGCTGTGTAGCTACAACTTTTTCAAGAACCTTAGACAGGACTGGTAAGATAGAGATTGGGCGG
Source organism: Pholidichthys leucotaenia (assembly GCA_020510985.1). Classification (NCBI taxonomy): domain Eukaryota; kingdom Metazoa; phylum Chordata; class Actinopteri; order Cichliformes; family Pholidichthyidae; genus Pholidichthys; species Pholidichthys leucotaenia. Next base: position 242,707,319 of record CM035844.1, read on the forward strand.
TAATTGCATATATTGTCTTTACTGCCTGATTTATGAACTGGTATGACGACAGCTTTTTTCCAGCCAGATGGAAATGTACTAGACCTAATGGAGAGATTAATGAGATGAGTCAGTGGTTTGATTAATATTTTGCTGTGCATTTTGAGAAAGGAAGTGCTCATATTGTAGATATCATTAGTTTTTGAGTTTGACAGTGTTTTAACAATACCAGCAATTAACTCCTCATTTACCTCATCGATGTGAAAAGAATCTGTTGGAAGTATTGAATTTGTATTGTTGAGCACATTTGGCAGCACAAAAATTTTTGTTAGGTCTTCCACAGAGTCCATAAAGTATGAATTAAATTCATTTGCCAAAGTAGCCTTGTCACTGACGGTCTTGCCATTGATTCTAAGTTCCTTTACCCCCTTCTGATCGTTTTTTTTATTAGTTAAGTTATTTAAATGCCTCCATAGGGAACTGTTGTTACCCTTTGCATGATCTATCAGTTTATTGTAATAAGATACTTTTGATTTTCGCAGCTCTTGTACCACTTTATTTCTTAAACTTTTGTACACAAGGTGATCATTTTGTAGTTTAGAGGTTAATGATGTTTTCAATGCAGAGTCTCGCCTCTTCATAAGTTTTCTTATTTCATTATTTAACCATGGTAGGTTAATCTTCTGTTGTCTGCTATTAATTTGCTTTGTAAATTTTTCTATGGACTTTGTAATTGTTGCAGTTATAAAATTACAGCAATCATCTACTTCATTTATTGACATGAGCTGCTCCCAATTTTGATTCTCTAAGTGATGTTCAAACTCCTCATTTTTTGATTTGGGAATAATAAAATTTGATTTGTCAATATCGATTCCCCCAAAATACTGTAGTCGCTTTTTAGTGAGTTTTCTGACAGCAAGAACCATGTTATGATCTGAGAGGCCAGTTACAAGATTATAGGTTCTGGTTATTCGTTCTGGTTTATTAGCGAATACCATGTCAATAAGTGTTCTCGATTGTTTGGTTATCCTGGTGGGTCCTTTGATCATTTGTTGGTAATTAAATTTAGTCATGAGGCTTTTCAGTTTCTGTTTTTCCTTATTATCAGACCAGTTGATATTGAAATCACCATAAAATATGGTTTCTCTGCTCCTCTCAAGTTGTTTAACCAGAGCACTTAATTCATTATAAAAAATTTTATTTAAATATTTAAATATTGAGTTCGCTACAATATCACCACCCTGCTCCTCTGCTCTCTGTGCCGCTGCCACCACTGGTTCATCTACTGCATCATCCAATGTAGTGTCAAACGTCTCTCCATGACTCTCACACAGATTGTGCAGAGCACAACAAGTCAGCACCATAGATTTAACCAGTTTCATGTCACAGTCATTCCTCTCTCCTTCCTTCTTCCTTCTCTCCTCGTCATCAGCCATTTTGTTTGTTGTGGAGGATTCGGTCGCGTGTTTCACGTCACAAGGGTGTGGCGTCGCCTGCTGTTCAACAAATCCCACCCACAGCAGGTGTGCCAGCAGGTGTGCCAGCAGTAGTTGAAAAGCAACTGAGGCTGAACTGAACCGAAGTGAGTAGAGCCGGGTTTTCAATCGGGGCTGAGCGGGGCTAGTGGAAAAGCGCCTTAAGTCAATTCCAAGTAGGTCTGTTCCGTGCCACCTGGAAAACAAACTTTGGTGCTCTCTGCTGTCCGCACACCACATCAAACTCGACTGTGCCAACCATGTCAATCTCGGCGTGGCCATAGCCAAACATCCTTATGGCTCCTGGATTAATAACCTTTCCCGGGAGTAACCACTTCAACGTTGCCAGGCTCAAAATAGACCTGCCAGCACCCGAGTCCAGCATGAGAGACACCTCAACGCCGTCCAGCTGCACCACGTACCATTTTAGGCACCCCCTTCCCCCTTGCACCACACACGTGGCCAGCATCACGCGGGTCCTCGCCAACTTGATCCGCAAACCTAACATGGGTTTTAGGATGCGCCACGGGCTGTTTTCTCAACTTCATCTTCTTCTTCTTTTTCGAGTGGTCCCGAGGCCTAGCTAGCACATTAGCCGACACCTGTGGTGCCGAGGCCCGGTCCTCCGGTGTCTCACCCATGAAGGCTCCCAGCCCCCACAGGGCTGCGGACTCCCTTAGCTTAATCAAGTCCACCACTTCAATCAGAGAAAAAGTATGTCGAGTCACCTGCAGCGTGGCTCCTAGCCACTTGCTAGTCATGCCATGCGCCAGTCTATCACAAACTAGCTCGTCTGTTAGCAGCCCAAACTTGCACTCTCCCGTTAAATCACGCAGTCCCATTATAAAAGATTAAATGGACTCACCAGTTTGCTGCACATGGTTAAAAAATCTGCACCTCCTCTCGGTGACCGTGCCACTGTCCCCAAACAGGTCGTCTATCTCTGATGACTCCTCTAGCGAGTCATCACCACACAGTGTGAGGAACAGGCGTTGTCCCTCTGCGCCCAGATGATGAAACAACGGGCTCCTCCGCTTGTCGTCAAAATCCCCGTCAAAGCCGGCTGCTGTCAAAAAAACCTGAAACAGGTTTTTCCAGCATGCCCAAGGGATAACCAGTGCACCCTGGTCCTGCAGGAACGGAGGCAGTTCCACAACTCACGCAGGTTTTCTTCGTTGCAAAGTGTTATGTCGAGAAATAAAGCAGGCAGAGTGTCTGGGCGAACATACATCTGAACTTTATTTGGCACACATTACTATTTACACTCCCCGCCATAGCCCGCCTGACATCATCCCATTCCCCACCCCGGCAGAGCTACGGCAAACCCCAAAGGCCAATTTCCATACACAACACGCTGCTCTGTGGCGATGTTCTCTGGCAGCCTGTGCCGGGTTGCGGCACTCCTCCTCTAGTGAGGCTGGCGCTCTTTTTATGAGAGCACGCCAGCACTGCCTATCTTGTGCTATGTGAACAAGTTCAGCGGGGGAGATATCACATCACTTCAGGCTGTCTTTTAAGGCATCCTTGTAGCATTTGCAAGGGCAATCTCGTTTTCTGTGCCCCTGCAGAAGCTCACCAAACAGCAGCTGCTTTGGGATGCGGTGGTCCTCCATCCTGATGACATGGCCTGACCAGCGGAGCTCTGTCTTCAGAAGCATTGATTCAATGGGGACAGACCTGGCTCTGTCAAAAAACTTCTGTGTTGGTGACCCTGTCCTGCCATCGTATGCCAAGGATGGAGCGTAAAGCACATTGATGGAACTTCTCCAGCTGTTTCAGATGCCACCAATAAACCGTCCATGTCTCACAGCCATATAGAAGTGAGATAAGGACAGCAGCATTGTACACTTGAGTTTTGTAGCCAGGGTAACATTGTGATGGGTCAGCACTCTGTTGCAAAGTCATTTGAGAGCTTGGCTTGCTTTGCTGATTCTGGCTGAGATCTCTTTGTGCAGAGATCCATCACTGGATATTGTGCTTCCAAGGTATGTGAAGCTGTCAACAGATTTCAGCTCTGTGTTGTCAGTCACGATAGTGGGCTGGTGAGCATTTGAGTTTGGTGCAGGCTGGAATAGCACCTCAGTTTTTCTCAGGCTAATGGTGAGACCAAACTGCTTTGAAGCCTCAGAGAACTTACTCAGCATAGTCTGCAGATCCTCTGGCTTGTGAGCCATCAGTGCACAGTCATCTGCAAAGAGAGCTTCCTGGATGAGACTGGTGAGCGTCTTTGTTTTAGCAGTCAGTCTGCGCAGGTCGAACATGGACCCGTCATAATGGTAGCGAATGTACATGCCCTCTTCTAGGTCCTGCACTGCTTGGCTGATTACACAGGTGAAGAACAGATTGAACAGGACTGGTGCAAGAATGCAGCCTTGTTTCACCCTGGTGGAAATGTTAAAGGGTTCTGAATGTTCACCACTGAAGAGCACCTGCCCAGTCATACCATCGTGGAAGAGCCTGATGATCTGGATGATCTTGCGCGGACAACTAAAGCGAGTGAGCACTGACCAAAGGGCCTCCCTACTGATAGAATCAAACGCCTTGGTCAGATCGATGAAGAGAGAGTAGAGGTTGAGATTTTGCTCTTGGCATTTCTCTTGAACCTACCTCACTGCAAATATCATATCGACTGTGCTGCGACCCGGGCGGAATCCACACTGAGCCTCTGGTAGGTTCGTCTCTGACAGCATGATGAGTCTGTTCAGGATGATCTGAACGAAGATCTTGCCTGCAGCTGACAGGAGTGAGATGCCCCTGTAGTTTCCACATTCGGCTTTGCTGTTCTTGTACAGTAATACAATCAAGGCATAACGGAAGTCTTCTGGCATCTTCTCTTGCTCCCAGATAAGCTGTATTACATCATGGAAGACTTCAACAGCTCCTGGACCAGCAACTTTGTAGATCTCTGCTGGAATGCTATCCTTTCCAGGTGCCCGGTCGGAGTTCATCTGATTGATGGCCTTGGTAAGCTCCTCAACTGTGGTCGAGTTCTTCCCTGACTGGCTGTTGAGGGATTTGGTTCAGAGCTGTAGGACTAACTGTTGATGGCCTGTTTAGCAGAGTTTTGAAGTGCTTGGCCCATCGATTCCTCAGGCCAACCTTGTCCTTGATCAGCATGGACCCGTCTACTGACAGCAAGGGGGTGAGTCCTGACTTGGAAGGCACATAGATGGTTTTCAGGGCACTAAAGAACTGTTTGGAATTGTAGGCATCAGCATAGTTCTGAACCTCTTCTTCTTTCTTATCCCACCATCTGTCCTGCATTTCACACAGCTGTTTCTGGGCCCGCCCTTTCAGGTGTTTTTTACCTATCGGCCTTGGAGGTGGAACTGGGGTCATTCTGCCAGGCCACATAGGCACTGTTTTTCTCTTGTAGGAGCTGGGTGATCTGTTCATCATTCTCATTCCTGGTGCATGCACTGTTTTGGACCAAGGATAGTCTTGGTAGTCTCTGTGACAATGTTCTTGAACTCTTGCCACTTCTCCGTGCTGTCCTCAGCAGATAGTGCTCTTGCCTTGAGGTTCTCATCTAGCACTGCCTGGAACTGCTGATGAAGTAGGTCATGTCTCAGTCTCGCAGTGTTAAACACAGCCCTAATGGTCTTGGGACGCCGTTGCTGCATGGGTGCGATATGTAGCTGCAGGATTGCTCGTACAAGTCTGTGGTTGGTCCAGCATTCAGTGTCTGTCATTGCGCATGTGATCTGTACATCTTATATGTCTCTCTGCCTGACGATGATGTTGTCTATCAGGTGCCACTGCTTAGATCTTGGGTGCATCCAAGTGGTCTTGAACTTGTCGGCTTGATGAAAGAGGGTGTTGGTGATGCACACTGCATGTTCCGCGTATTTGCTAAGGAGGAGCAGGCCATTGCTATTCTTGCTTCCCACGCCATGGGGGCCTAATACACCTCTCCAGTTGTCTTCTGTCCTTTCCGACTCTAGCACTGAAGTCACCCAGAATCAGCAGCTTGTCATTGGCAGGGGTGGACTTTATGAGCTGGTCAAGGTCTTCATAGAATTGCTCCTTGGCTTCATCAGTGCTGGTAAGTGTAGGGGCGTAGGCACTGATGATGGTTATATGGCGCGATTTGTCCAGTGGGAAGCAAAGCTTCATAAGGTGCTCATTGATCCCAACAGGTAGAGAGGGAATAGACTTTGTCAGACTAGTTCTGACAGCAAGCCCCACTCCATGTATTCTGGCTTCAGTCTCGAGCTTTCCTCACCAAAAGAAGGTGTAACCACCCCCAGTTTCTTTCAGCATTCCCTCATCAGCAAGCCTTGTTTCACTCAATGCAGCGATGCCAATCCGGTAACGCCCTAACTCCTTTGCAACCAAGGCTATTCTTCTCTCTGGTCTTGCAGTGTTGTTCCTGTCTAACAAGGTGCGGACATTCCATGCTCCAACTAGAAGCTGTTTATATTTGAGTTTCTTTGTTGTTTGACCACTTGGAGGATGATCCGTCAGCTGCGGTAAGCTGACTGGATAGTGTAGGGCAAGCAATTTTTGGGGTACCTTTTCTAACCCCCTCCCTCATTCGAGGGTGGGCAATGCCATCCTAAATAGGCTGCCCAGTCACCCTGGATGCTGCTGAATGTCTCTTTTGCTCAGGTGTTAAAGACAAGCGACCACTGGTCCAAGGGCCACCTATGTGCAGGTTTGTGGCTACGACTGCCAGTGATCATCTCCACCTGTCGCTTTGCCACTCTCCCATCGCCGCAGGACTTTTGAAGAAAGATATAGGCTGCACATAGAACCTGTGCGGGAGGGTTTTTAAAAGTGGTAGAGCCATTGTACAGGGACAATCCCACTCTCTCAGCCGCAGAAGTCAGATTCCAGTGGCATCGTCACAACTGGAGGCTTTGTTGGCTGCAGTGGATGACCATAACGTCTTCGGTGCTCTGTCACACTCTTTGTACTCCACAGTGCACTGCTGCATTGCCTTCTAAGTCATTGAATCATTAAGATTTCTTCTGCCTGGTCCGCCGAAGCAGTCTTTGCTTATCATTCAGGTGAGCAAGTCCCTAGATGGATGCCAGCCAAGACTATCGGGCTCCATCAACCCGAATTATTAGAAGTAGTACAGGAGTAAAGCAGATAGGAGCATGGGAGTCAGAATTCACATGCCTACTCCTGTACCACAGTACAGGGTTATGCCATTCCCGCCAGCAAGGGGGTCAGAAGCCTCCTCATCAGCACTGGTGAAGTTTTGGCTATTCCTGGGGGCAGGCGCTTTAACCCTACCTACCCCCAATCGTCTAACCCTAGCAGACAGGGAATTCATTGAAAAGAAGGGAAGAGCACAACTGAAAGTATGAAGACAGAGAGGAATTAGCTGAGACTTCCAGTGGTGACTTCAGGGGACTTCCAGTGTCTCTGGGCAACCAGACCAAAGAGCATGATGTGTCTGGTGGCCTCCCAGCATTCCTGGGCCACCAGACCATACAGCGTGATGTGTTGGGTGGCCTCCCAGAGTTCCTGGGCCACCAGAACAAGGAGCGTGATGCATCGGGTGGCCTCCCAGAGTCCCTGGGCCACCAGACAGGAGAGTAGGACAAAGCAAAAAAAACCCACTTTAGGGACGCTTTAACCTCAAGAAGTGAAGACAGGGGCACGCAGACTTCAGGGACTGACGGTTGGAGTGCACTGATCTCAGGAACAGCAGGTGGAGGTGCACTGGCCTCAGGAACACATGGCGGAAATGCACCGACCTCAGGTGCGGATGATGGAACTGCACTAAACCCAGGTGCGGATGATGGGAGTGCAGAGGAGTCAAGTGCGGATGATGGTTGATCAGTGGTGAACCCAGATGATGACTGCTGACCAATGACAAAACCAGATGATGACTGCTGACTAGTGGTGAAACCAGATGATAAAAGCTGATCAGCAAAAGCGCAGGCGACTCAGGCTAGGGAACCTTAAACCCCGCTGTCTGGGGATCCATCCCCAACACGGCCACCTCGGACAGGGGGAAAGAGACAAGCACTGACTCACTATAACTGGCGGCAGTGGAAACTGGCAAGGACAGCTCAGGAGCAGATGGCAGCTGCAACTGAGTAAGGCAAGACCGCTCTAAAACTGATGTAGTGAATACAAAAAAGGGGACTTGCCTTAGCTCTTGCTTCACCACTGACGAGAACCCCGGTGACTCTGCTGCTGCAGTTCAAGCAGCAGGCGTGGTGACAGGTGAAACCTCAGACATGGCGAGAGATGAAGGTGCAGGCATGGTGGCAGGCGAAGCTTCAGGCGGCAGAGACACACCAGCCTCTGGATGCGATGACTGAGGCGTGCTGGTCATGTGATGTGATGACTGAGGCATGCTGACACCTGAATGCAATGACTGGGCACACCGACCCTGGATGCGATGACTGAGGCATGCTGACCCGTGGATACGATGACTGAGGCGGGCCGACCACTGGATGCGATGACTGAGGCACACCGGCCTCTGGAATGACCGGTGGAGCTGGTGTTGATAGCATAGAGGGGAGGTGGAGAGCCCTGGCTGAAGAGAAGGATCCTATCTCCAAGGAGCCGGGAGCTGATGGTCCGTCCACCTCTGGCATGGACGAGAACTTGTCGGAGAGCATGAACTCCCTGAAGAGGGCCGGAATGTCCTCCCAGAGGTGGGGCTTGAATACTGTGAGCTGACGAGCCTCCCACTGCACCTAGTTCTGCCACCTATTCCTCTTATGGTAGAGTCTGAAGCACTTCCCCGGCTCCTCGATGATGACCAGCAGCTCCTTGCGGCAGGCAAGGTCCTTGGGCATGAAGACAGGAGCTGGAGGAACCCTGGACATGGTGCTTGGGAGAGAGGGAGAAGAAGAGGCAGGTGAGGGAGCGGCAGCAGATTTTACAGCGCAGACAGATGATGAAGACTCAGCAGCTATGGCTGGTTGCTGCCAACTGTCCCCACTGGGAGCAAGACAAGCCCTTTCATTAATAGGGGTTAATAAGTGAAGAGGTACTTGCCTTGTTCTGCTGTCGCTGAAACGCCAAATGACTCCTTCTGAGGAGCTGCGGAGATCATCTGGTGGGGGGCTGCGGGTGCTGGCTTGGCGTGACAAGAGGAGTGGCATCAGCGTTGGTCACTCTGTCACCTCCTCTGCCTCTCCTCACTGGTCTGAGATGGAGAGGTGGCTGGCTCCCGGGAGAAGGCGATGGACGAGGAGAGAAAAATGGGCAGTTCCTGTACCCATGGAAGCACCCGCAGACCCGGGATGTGCTACAAACACCCGCATCGCAGATCCCCAGAGGTCGAGCCCCTCCTTGCCATTTGTGCAGCTGCAAGCCATGGCAATCAGGTTCCGCAGTTCCCTTGTGGCCCACAGCTGCTCCTCACTCAGGCACCAGTCCCCCATACCTGTGCAAACACTGTTCACTGTGTTTAAACTGGTGGCGATCTTCTGTCATGGAATGTGCCCCTTCGTGGCACACAAACAGAAAGAGACTGGACTCAAATGCTGGAGCTGTAGTTTGCAGAGATTTAATTGAGGCACAAAATAAAACATGACGTGACATAAGCTTGGCAAAACGAAACATAACCTTGGCATGACATGGCATAAAAACTGAAGATTGCCACGCTGACGGCAGTGCATGGCATGTGTAAACAGTGCAGCAAATTAACACCACCCGTGGACAGTCAGTAATAAAAAACCTCAAAGCAGCTGTGCACACTGAATAACAGAAGGTGCTGTCAACATAAAAACCCAGCCAAAAATAAAGACAGGCGTAAACATGACAACATACGTAACTACGAGAATCAAAACCAAACATAACTGTTATTATGATGTTCTTAAGGCATTTGTTTAGTTTTTAGTTACGTATTTTTCTTTAACTGATCTTATGTCACTTATTTTGGTTAATTTGTTTGCAAAGGTAATTTTTTTCTGAAATGAGCCATCAGTTGACATCACATCCTCTTAACCTACTTCCTGTCTTTTTGTTGGCTCTCCTGAGAACATATACTAAAATTGAAATGATTCAGAGAAGATTAGCATGGCTTAGGCGCAAGGATGACACGCAAATTCGCGAAGCATTCCTCATTCTTCAGCTCCTCACCAGATACAGTGATGATATAGAGTGAAGTACGTGGTGGTAATGCACCTGTAAGCTCGTTGCCAAGAGCCAATCAAATCTAAAAGAAGAAGAAGAAGAAAAGTGATGATATAGAGTGAAGTACGTGGTGGTAATGCACCTGTAAGCTCATTGCCAACCGCCATTCAAATCTAAAAGAAGAAGAAGAAGTATGGCAGCCATGTTGTGCATGCTCTATTATTTAATCTTTCGCCATCCACTGTCAAACATCAGAGGCAATGCCGTAAGTTCATTGATTTAATGCTAAGTATGTTAAAGACTATACTAAATAGTGATGTTTTGTTAAAAACTGTAACTTAGAGATTTAAAAGGAAGTTTATTTACAGCTAAAAACATGCCAAAAATGTATGAAAACGGCTACATGATGCTAATTAAGAACATATAGTAACGTGAAGTTGTAGAGGATTGACAAGACGAGCCATGAGCATTGTAGACACAGACTTTATTCCTCTATCATCAAGTCAGACTGAACTCCGGGTGCCAAAGTGAACCTTTTATACAGCTTACACTCTTCCTTGGCACCAGGAGCACATACATTACAACAGAGCACATCACAACACATTACATTCACACCTGGCATCCCAGGTGTGAAGGCACATCTTCACATTGTTTTCTCCCCCCCGGTGCTCTGGCTCCTACCTTTGCATCTCCTACTTTCTTCTCCCGCATTACCATTTCTCACCCCCTTCCTCCTATTCCCCAAGCCACTGGGTGGGTGTAAGACCTCCCATTGTGTCACCACAAAGTCATGGTTAACGACTATGTACAGAGAAATCTTTGTTAAAAGCACAGAGACTAAATATTTTGTGTTATTTTGTTTACAGTTTTCACCAACTGTTAATGAAGAAGTGTGGAAGTAAATGGTCAAGCTCACAACTCTGTCTTCATTGACTACGGTTTAACTTTGTGTTTAGTCAGCATTTCGACACACTGCACGAGAACACTGAAGTGACCATGATAATAAAACCCAAACAAAACCTAAAACATGATAAAGTATACACATCTATACACGCAGGTTAGGTTAATTGGAGACTCTAAAGTGGCCCTAGGTGTGAGTGTGTGTGTGAGTGGTTAAGGGATAGCGTTGTATCGTGGCTGCTTCATCCATCCAGGTGGTGGATGCCCTCAATTTCCCCTCTGGGGATCAATAAAGTATACTAAATCTAAAAAAAAAAAAAAAAAAATTATCTATAGATTCACAAAGTCTGTGTGTGTGTGTGTGTGTGTGTGTGTGTGTGTGTGTGTCTGTCTGTTCCATGCATATCTCTTGAACGGTTCCTCAGACTGACCTAAGGTTTTATACATGTTTTCCTGAAGTTATGAGGGTGTGCATCCAGAGTATGGAGTCGCTCAGTCAAAATATATATATATGTACAGGGCATACAGGAGAATTGAAATGGTGTTGATCTCTCTCTTTAGTGGTGTGCACAATATAAAAAAGAAAATAAATAAGGCTGGAAAAACAACAACAGCAGTCTATGTACAGCAATGCTACCGGTAATGCAAATAGCGACAAAAGACATACTTAAGGTTTAATGCTTAAAAAAATTATACCATAAAGTTGCCGTGATTGCGTAGGTCTAATGGATGATTCGGCATCAAGAACATGAGGTGTGCGGGGGTGGGGTGGTGGGGTGTTTAGGCAGCAGCTGAACCAGTGGATCACAGCTCTTCGGAGGCACACGGGTAAAGCAGCAGCCAGCGGGTCTCTAATATTTATAAACATGTCCTGTTATAGTACTGCATGAGTTTATTGACGATACACGGAAGAAATTCAATATTACACTGAACTCCATCACTGAACAGTGATATAATCGCTCTTCACTCAATAAAAGCAAGAAATCTCTGTGTGTCTGTCACGTTCATAGGACATCATAGGACGGCCTATGAACTCAGGCATCATAGGACGACTCCCGATGCCTATATGACGGCACATAGACAAATGTGTCTTTATGATGTCAAATACATCAAGCCCACGGCACATAGACAAATGTGTCATTATGATGTCATATACATCAAGCCTGCCTTCATGTCTTTATGATGTCATATACAGTGACAGACATCAAGCAACATGTCTTTATGATGTCATATACAGAGAATCCATGCTGGAAAGCCTCTTGTTGCTCAGATCTGTTTTCATGATCCTGTCCATGAACTGGAATTACAACGCACCTATCCCTCAACCAGTGGTCTCAACGAAGAAGAAGAAGAAGACCCACCAGATGAAGAGCAATAGAATGAGGAGAACTGCTGCACATCAGAAAAGATGCTGTAAACATGAAACACCTTAGGTTCCACCAGTACGCCACAGGCATGACTGTGAACAACACAGCCGTCTGACACAGGAGGAGACCCTTCAGCAACGGGCATGCAGAAATGCTTGCTTATAGTTGGTTTCTAGGGGCATGGATGGGTATGCACGGGCATGTCCTAGGTATGATGAAAACTGAACAACTCCCATTCCCCAAAGTGCAAGATACACTATTATCTTGAATAAGTGATAAAAGATCACACAGATAAGTGATCTGACAAACAAACAAGGGATCTGAAACAGTCGCCAATGTTGGATGTCCCATTCATTTTCAATATTTAGGTATTCTGTAATTAACATTCACACAATCAAATAAATCTTAATGCCATTTACTCCCTTTTATATTTGTCAAAGTCTAACATGTGATTGCCTACATATAGGCTACACCTCTTTGTAGTCCACTTTAAAACAGCCTACATTTGGGATACCTGTTTCAGACAGGAATACTTGGTTCTACGGCAAAACACTAGTCATATTATAATGCAGGATTGTGTGTGTCATTGGTTGTCATTCTGTCTGTTCCGTGCATATATCTCGAACCGTTTGTCAGACTGACCTCAGATTTGATATGTGCTTTGCTGAGGTTACGAGTGTGTACATCCCTCAATTTCAGCCTTCTTGGAAATGTGGAAGTTTAAGAGGGGAAATCTTTGATGAATGTCCATAGGGGAGCTATGGATGTTCATAGCTGTGACATGATCGTGAAAATAGACACAATAACCAAACCGAGCTGAGGTGGGGAAAATACAGAGAATAACAAAAATCAGTGGCGCGGTGGTGGAGTGGTTAGCACTGCGGCAGCACAGCAACTCACCCTTGGCCGGGGGATCCTGGGTTTGATCCCAGCCCCCGACCAACAGTGATCTGTGTGGAGTTTGCATGTTCTCCACGTGTCTGCATGGGTTTACTCCGGGATTTCTCCGGTTTCCTCCCACATGCCAAAAACATGCAAGTTAGGTTAATTGGCATCAGACTGGGGATTCTAAATTGTCCTTTGGTATGACTGTGAGAGTGAATGGTTGTCTGTCTCTCTGTGTTGGCCCTGTGATGGACTGGCGATCTGTCCAGGGTGTACCCTGCCTCTTGCCCAAAGATGCTGGGATAGGCTCCAGCCCCCCCGCGACCCGAAAAGGATTAAGCGGAAGAAGATGAATGAATGAATGAATGAATGAACTTCAAAATTCAAAGATTTTATTTGTCAATATACTATACATACAGGACATACTGGAGAACTGAAATGGTGTTTCTCTCTTTCTTCAGTGGTGCGCACAATATAAAAAAACAAAAGGAATAAGGCTGAAAAAAGAAAACAACAACAACAACAGCAGTCTATGTACAGTAATACTACCCGTAGTGCAAATGGCGACAAAAGATTGACCCAGACCTGCCATAGTGCAAATAAAGATAAACGATTAACGATTAACAAACGTGAGCACGGTTCCTCGACCATGCCCTGATCCTGACAGTTTGGAGAAGTTCTGGAAACACATTTGAGAATGCCATTCTCCAACTAGTCTCAAGCTGTCTCCATCCAATGATATACTGCTCTAAACAGTCAAAACACTGGAAAAAAGGGAACAAAGGAAAAAGCTGTAAATTTATGAGGGAAAAATACATTCCAGCATTTGCACAAATAGGGTACAAGAAACGTTTTACATTTGTGTAAATTTGTGACTTTTATCTGTCATTCAAAAAGGCCACAGCTCACACAATTTTAAACTTAGCAGCATGTATTACAGCGATTTTGTTTTCTTAATTCAGTTTAAACAGTTGACTTGTAAAGTATTAATGTTTGTATAACTGTTATAAGGGACATCAAATCAAATCAAACTTTATTGTCATATTGCTGTACATACAACTGTAGTGCAGGCAAGATGAAATTGCGTTTCTCTCGGCATCCATATAAATAGAAGCAGTGTGGCCCATATATTTGAGATGCTTAAGCTGCATATGTATATTACTTTTGAGATGCTTAGGCTGCATATGTATATCACTGTTACCTCACGTCTTAGAAGGAACAATAAGTCTGGACCTCCTGGGGATGACAGGAGGATGTGAAATGTGTCTTTAGAAATGGCTCTGAGAAGACTTCCTGACCACCAGGGTTTAGGTGGAGAAGAGAGGACCTGGGGGGGTGATGTATTGTCTCTGGGGAGTGAATGACAATGTGATTCTGTACTCTGATGTCCCGGGTATAAAAAGGGGAGATGTGGGAAGTTAGTTCTCTTTCTGTTTGAGAAGATGTTGGAGACACGTGATTGTTAATAAACCTGAATTGAGAAATAAATTCAGCCTCTTCATTTCACACTCTCCACAGCAGCATGATTTAAGACACACTCCCACATAGCTTCACCCCCCACCCCCACCCCCCCATCCATTCACACATCCCTGAGACATACTTGGGAAAAAAAACTAACTAACTATAATATACAGATAATATACAAAATGTCCGTAGGTGCAGTAGTGTGTATGAGAGATTCCGGGTCAACTGTTCAGCATCCTAACAGCTTGTGGAAGGAAGCTGTTGATCAGTCTGGTGGTTCTGCCTCTGATGCTCCGGAATCGTTTACCAGATGGAAGAAGTTCAAAGTGTTTATGCAGAGGGTGAGAACGGTCCTTGACAATGTTCAGTGCCCTGCTCCTACAGCGGTTCTGAAAAAGTTCTTGGACAGAGGGGAGGGAGACTCCAATTACCCTCTCAGCCCCCTTGACTATCCTCTGCAGGGCTTTTTTTGTCTGACATACTGCAGCTGGAGTACCATGTAGCAATGCAGTACGTCAGAACACTCTCCACCACACCTCTGTAGAAGGTCCTGAGGACGCAGATGGGGAGAGAGGCCTGTTTGAGTTTCCTCAAGAAGTGCAGTCTCTGCTGAGCCCGCTTCCTGATCTCCAAGGAATTCTTGCTCCAGGTCAGGTCCTGCGAGATCTGCACTCTGAGGAACTTGATGTTCCCGAGTACATGAGTCTGTTTTTATGCTCGGCTGTAAGCTGGTTGTTTATTTCTGCAGGAGAGTTTAAGGCTGGGTGTCCAAACTGTTTTTTCTACTGTGGGTGACTATTTTCTATTCATTCTCTGTGTAGTCCAGCGTCTACAGCACTGAGTGCCCTCGGCGCTGAAACACTGTTGGCGGTGGCTGCTTTTTGTTGCAGCGCTCAGGATGCTCAGGGCTGAAAAAGTTCAACTTTTCAGACTACAGCTGAGCTCGTCAATGTCAGACCTTTCTAAGCAGCCAATCAGAATTAAGGAAGGGTGGGACATAGGACGCTGGTACAGTCTGTACCCAGACTTTTGTTTTCTTTTCCATGTCATCATATTTTACACCAAGAGCTGCTACCAATGCCAGAATATGTTTCCTGTTCATTGTTATTTAGAGACTGATATTAAAAAATAAGCAGAAAGTCTGACCACAGGAAAAGCAGAAGTGCTGAGCTGTGAGTGACAAGCTGTTGCTAGGATACAGGGCACAGACTTTTTTTTTTTTTCAAAGCACAGTGCACAATCGCTGAAAAAAAAAAAGACGTTCAGGATGGTTGGGTGACAAAAAGGCATTTGGTGGACACGCAGCTTAACATGGGAGTCTATAGGGGATGACTCACTAATGGGACATGCTCCGGTGGACAGGAGTGGAACTGCAGTTTGTGATATTCAGTTCCTTAACACACACCATCAATTCCCAAGTGGGACTGCCGAGAGCCAGCTCACTTTCACAAGGGTCGGCAGTGGATGGGGTGCCATGCCCACTGGCTTGCTTCCTTCACTCCTAGACGGGGGAGACTCAGAGCTAGCTGGGGAGACCGGCGGAGAGCCCTCCAGTCTCCACACAGGGCCGGGCAGCGACTCTCCGCCGAGAATGATACTTCCGCAGGTTCACCTACGGAAACCTTGTTACGATTTTTACTTCCTCTAGATCACATGTGTCAAACTCAGGCCCGCGGGCCAAATTTGGCCCGCAGTGTAATTATAATTGGCCCGCGAGATCATATCAAATGTGCATTAGAGCTGGCCCGCGGTATATACTGTACCGCTAATACTACAAATCCCACAATGCTTTGCTAGTATGTTGGCGCGCAGTCGAAACCGGCAAGCGCTCCTTTTTTCTGTTGACAGTCATTGACAACCATGCTCCAGTCACATCGGACAAATTAATTTCACCCTCCACAAAAATGGCCAAACGAAAGATGGACAACAGGAGCTTTCAAGACAGGTGGGAGGCAGATTATCTGTTCACGAATATAAAGGACAGACCTGTTTGTCTTGTGTGCGGAGCGAACGTGGCTGTAATGAAAGAATATAACATAAGAAGACACTATGAAACAAAACATTATGAAAAGTACAAGGACCTGGACGTAAAGCAGAAGCTGCAGAAGGTGGAGGAGATGAAAAGAAGTCTGGTTTGCCGGCAGACTATGTTCATGAAAGCAAAATCAAAAAGTGAAGCTGCTGTAAAGGCCAGTTTTATTGTGGCAGCAGAGATAGCAAAATCAGCCCGGCCCTTTAATGAGGGAGAGTTTGTCAAAAAGTGCATGGTCAAAGTTTGCGACATCGTGTGCCCAGATAAAAAGCAAGAATTTTTAAATGTGAGCCTGAGCAGAAACACCGTGGCTGAGCGCGTGTGTGAGCTTTCCACTAATCTACATGAACAACTAATAAAAAAGGGAAAAGATTTTATTGCATACTCCCTTGCTGTGGATGAGAGCAGCGACACGTCTGATACTGCCCAGCTGTCAATCTTCATCCGTGGAGTAGACTCGAGCCTGTGCGTCACAGAGGAACTTTTAGGATTAAAATCAATACATGGCACCACCACAGGAAAAGATATCTTTGAAGAGGTATCCAAATGTATAACTGAAATGAGCCTGCCTTGGGATAAACTTGTGGGACTGACGACAGATGGTGCGCCCGCAATGTGCGGTCAAAAGAGTGGATTGGTCGGCAGGATTCAGGAGAAGATGCGGGAGGAAGATGCAGGTGAACTTACAGTTTATCACTGTATCATACATCAGGAAGCGCTCTGTGGCAAAGCTCTGCAAATGGAACATGTTATGAGCTCTATAAAACGAGTAGTCAACTTCATAAGAGCAAAAGGTTTGAATCACCGGCAGTTCAAGTCTTTTCTGGAGGAGTTGGATTCGGAATACAGAGATGTGCCCTATCACACAGAGGTGAGATGGCTAAGCAGAGGAAAAGTACTGAACAGATGTTTTGAGCTACGTGAGGAAATCTGTCAGTTTATGGAAAACAAAGGAAGGACACAACAGAGCTGAGAGATAAAAAGTTTCTGTGTGAGCTTGCATTTCTGTCTGACATTGTGAGCCATCTCGATGTGCTTAACCTGCAGCTTCAGGGGCGGGGCCACATCATCACAGACATGTACGCAGCAGTGAGGGCCTTTAAAACTAAGTTGTGTCTGTGGAAGACTCAGATGCTGCAAGGAAACTTGGGTCATTTTCCGTGCTGCCAAACCATGGTAGAGCAAATTTCTCCTGCCGTGCTGCCTAGCGCACAGTTTGCTGAAAAAATCAACGCGCTCAGCGCCGAGTTTTCCCGGCGATTTGCCGACTTTGAGGCTCAGAAAGGGAGATTTGAACTGCTCAGTAACCCGTTTGCGATCGACGTGGAAAGCGCACCAACCAGCCTCCAAATGGAGCTAATTGAACTCCAATGTAATGAACATGCTCAAATCAAAATATGACTCTGTTGGTGCTGCGCGGTTTCCATGTTTCCTCCCCGACACAATGCCTCAATTACGCACCCAAGCTGCTCAGATGCTCTCAATGTTCGGCAGCACATATCTATGTGAACAACTGTTCTCTATGATGAAGGTGAACAAAACACCTCACAGAAGTCGACTCACTGATGAACACCTTCACTCCGTCCTGAGGTTTTCCTCAGCTCAGAGCCTGGACCCCAGACATTGATGAACTTGCAGCTAAGAAAAGATGCCAGGTATCTGGCTTAGACCAATGTGCAGAGTAAATCAGAGTGTAGCAAACTGGAGCTTGAATATATCTGTTATTTATGCACTTTTTCTACTGCAAGGCATGGTCTGTTAATAGTTGAAATGTTGGATTTTTATTGAATGACATTATTATTTTTGGTTCTTTTGTTGTTGGCTTTGAAAAAAGATTTACTTTAAAAAGGAACTTGAAAGGATACGGGGAGAGACATACTTATTTATTTATTTAAATAAGAAATGAATACACTGATGTGTCTTTTATTTCAAATTTAATTTCTCATGTGTTTGTAATATCAAGCTTTGGTTGTTCCAGATTCTGTGTTAAGCAAAACTAAAGTTTGTTTCCATATGAAAAGGTTAAACATTACATATCAGTTGCAGTTAATTTTTCAATAAATATTGAGTTTGGCCCGTGACTTTACTTCACTGCTTAATTTTGGCCCACTGTGAATTTGAGTTTGACACCCCTGCTCTAGATAGTCATGTTGGATCGCCTTCTCGGAGCCTTGGACAATGTCCTCTTCTTCCTGTTCATCTTGTGAGTCGCTCTCAAGTTCAAACATGTACGGCTGAACCACTCCGATGTTTTGACTAGCCATTGTTTAGAGAGGCAGTTTTTGGTGTTCTCAGGTCAGAGGAGAGGGGAGGGCTGGCCTTGCAGAATCCACTACTGGTGGGCAGGAGTATGGGTGGAGCTAATCAGAATATTCATAGATCCACACATGCTTAAGCAGGTGGAAGGTGTAAAAGCCAGTCAGGCCGGCCGGCTGGCTGACAGCTGCTGGCGCTTCCGAGGACACAGTCCAAGGATGGATAATTTTTTTCACACATAGGGAGTTGTTCAGAACTCCTTATAAGAACTCCTGATACAAAGATATACAGTGATGATATAGAGTGAAGTATGTGGCGGTAATGCACCTGTAAGCTGGTTGCCAACTGCCAATCAAATCTAAAAGAAGAAGAAGAAGAAGAAAAGATATTTCCAAGCAATTATAAGGCAATGAAGGTTTTTTGTGGATAAAAAGCTACGATATAGTATTTGGGGCAATACACATTTGTTTTTGAGGTGGTTTTAGAGCCGCCAGGGTGCGTCTTTAAAGGGAAAACTGCAACTATAGTGTGGGTCCTAAACAAAAACCTGTGAATGAGGGTAAGTGTGAATGTTGAATGTTTTTGCTGACATGTTCAGTATTTATATGTTAAATGAGAAAATCACATCAATTAACATGCAACTTTTCAGTGTTTTTTTTGTGTGATAATTCTTCATAATTAAACAGTAAGACAATAGTCTGATGTCTTGTTTTCATTATGAAGTTATGATTTGAAATGCACTTCTTTTCATTTTGATTTTCCAAACACATGAAGTTTTTGTTGGATCAGTATCGTCGAGCCTGAATTTTACTTGGTATCAGATTGAAAAGGAAATTAGTGGTATCGCACATCACTAGCTAGAATGCTACGTTGAAGGTCCCTGTTTCAAATTCCAGGAACGTCTCATTCTACACAACAAATCTTTCCTGTGCATTTAAAACCTAACGTGTAGCAGACCTTAGGTGTTAAATTCTGTTGGTAAACAGTGCAAAACCTTGAAGTCTACATCTGCTTGGAACCCGATGGTTGCTGTTTGCTGCTGTGTTTAACCTGGTTTTGTTTTTAGAGGGGAACAGAAGACGAGTAAAGTTTAACTCCTGTCCTGCATCCCATCCTGAAACCAGGAGACCGGGAAGAGGAGGAGGGAGTGTGATGTTATTTACTGGACTGTAACCATGGAGCCGTTGCCAAGGAACGGACCATCAGCCAACAAAAGGGTGGATTCATCCATTCATCCAGCAGGAGCAGGAGAAGGAGGAGGAGGAGGAGAGGCATCCCTGAAGTCAGCCGGAGAGACGAAGAAGAGTTGACACAGTTGTTGTTGATGAAACTTTACACACTCCTCCTCCTCCTCCTCCTCCTCCTCCTCATTGGAGCGTTGTCTGGACAGGCAGTCAGTCACATGAAGCCAACACCTGTCGGCAGTGTGGGGGGATGACAAGCACATGCTGCTCCTGCTCACTGTTCCACACCGACATGTTCCTCACAGTCACCTCCACTCTCTGTTTTACTCTCCGTTCTTATGCACCGTATGTGTTGTAGGAAAGATGGCTGCAGCCTTCACCAACAAAAGTGCACTGAGATGCAGCTCAGACATGTGCTCCGAGGGAGGGAGGGAGGGAGGGAGGGAGGATGGGTGGTGAAAAACCGGTTTCCAATAGTGACGGATGATTTGTAGGTAACAGTTGTGTTTTTGCCCTGCAGGCCTGAGGCCTCAGCCGGAGAGTTCTGGAGCGCGCAGCTGCAGTGGAGCAGAAATGGGGGTGGGGGTCCAGCTTCAGGCCTGGATGCAAAAAAAGTTAGAACACTGAGATCAATGCCAGAACCCACAAACAACAGTTTTGACTCATAAATGTGTAACTTTTTTTTTCTTGCAAACAGCCAGCATGTCCATGTGGGCCCCATGATAAATTTACACTGGGCTGTCCTGCGGGTCCATGTGGGTTTGTCCATTGTGCCACATCTGTGGTTGCCAGTTCACTAAAATGTCCTGAATCACTTTGGTTTGTTCACTAAAAAAATCTGTTTTAAAGATTCGTGCACTGAGTGCTGTACTGGAGCTCTAACTGCCTGACAGGCATTGAACTGAAAAACTCAGCTGAACCAGTGTTGCCAGATCTTGTGAGAGAAACAAGCAACCAGCTCTATGGAAACAAGCCCAAAAAAGCCCAACAGGCAACCTACCACACTGTGTAAAAGAGAGGCTGCTTGATAACAGTGTAGACCAGGGTGTTATGTCTGGAAATGAGGTGCTGATAGCGGACATGAACCAAACTCTCTTTTATTCAACTCACAACTGACTATATACAGAAGGGTGTCGCCGCATCGCACCACGGCCAGTTCACCACATGATGACATCATCTACGGCGAGCCACCACATCCAAAACGCCACGTTTATCCCCCCCTCCCCCACCACCAAAAAAAAAAAAAAAAAATCCAAAGAACTTTGTACAACTACCCGGGCACCTGGGTAGAGTACCGGTGTAACAGGCCACAGTACACCCCCAGTCCAGACTATACCCGAGGTTAAAGCAGCCGAGGCTAGGTTATACCCTGAGTATATTATGGCCAAGCCCAATTTACACCCCCCAGGATTATGCAAAAACTGCTAGACGGATTTTGATGAAAATTTCACCAGAGGTAGACCTTGGGCCAAGGATGAACCTGTTAAATCTTGGTGATGATCTGAGAGTGCATACCTCTACCAAGGACCTTGTTTTTATTTGTGCAGCAGGATTCTACAAAAACTACTGGCTGGATTTGGATGAAATTTTCGTCAGCTCCTCCGTTGTGGATAGGGGGTATTTGTTGGGGATCACAATTCTGAGGTTGATACACGGTCACAGGCTGCCTGTCTTCTTCTTTACCACCACCAAGTTTGAGATCCAGGAAGATGCGTCGACCCGCTCAATGATGCCGGTGTCCAGCAGCTTCTGCAGCTCTGCTATGACATTGTCCCGTAGTACATGGGATAGCCGGCGCAGAGGCTGAATTTTTGGGTCACCGTCAGGTCAATGAGCCGTTGGTGGTTGAAAGAGGTGAAGCAGCCCAGCCCAAGTGCTGGCCAGCGGTGTTGCCAGGATGAGGCGACTGCCAGAACAGTGGCGCCCATTGGGTTGGTGATGGAGAAACCCAGCTTGATGATCAGGTGGATGCCCAGCTCCCTGGCGTATCACTTGGAAAGTGAACGATGGAACGGCTTTAGAGCCGTACCGCACAGAAAAACTGACCATCCCTACCATACCGATTCTGCCGTGGCCGTAATAGAATAAGTCCTCCACATTAGCTGCGATATTAGCTGGTCAGCCATTTCCATTTGGGACGCCATTCTCACAACCTCCTCTAGTTTTAGCCCATCTTCTGCCCAAAATAGCTTATCCCGCTGCCACTTGTTAGTATTCTCTGCTAACTTGTTGTGTATTAGTTCATCTTCTAAATTACCAAAAGCACACCTGCTCACTAGGGCCCGGAGTGCTATAGCAAACTGCCAGATCGTCTCGTCTGCTCATTGACGGCATTGGCTGAAAACTGCTCGACATGCCGTTACGCTGCATTTGTCAGCAAAAAACCTGTCCATCACTGCCACACAGTCCTCGTATGTGTCTGCAGAGCCCAAGGATCGGACCACATGCAGCCCCTTGTTGTCGAGCTTGTATTCTAGCAACCCCTTAGCCTCTTGTCGTTAGCATCATCTAGACCAGCAGCGGTGATAAAATTCTGAAATATCCCGTGCCAGTGGGTCCAAGGGACAGGTGGCTCACCTGATAGAGTGAGAAATGGCTGTAGGGGTACCAAGCATGCTTTCATGTTGACGTTATAAGGGTTTATCCTCGTCGCCATTTGTTATGTCTGGAAATGAGGCACTGACAACAAACGTGAGCTGACCTCTCTTTTGTTCAACACACAACTGACTATATACAGAAGGGTGGTGCCGCATCATGCTACAGCCAGTTCGCCATGTAATGACGTCACGTACAGTGAGCCACCATATCCAAAACACCACACAGTGGTCTACAACCTTTGCCAGACGAAGAGCTATTTTGCCCATCTCCAACTTAAACAGAAGTGGCCGAGGGTCGCAATGGCAATTTGACCTTTAAAATACAGATTATGCTGCTTATAAAGTTTATTATATACTGTACATAGCTCTGAATATTATGTGGCATTAATGAATTCATACTACAACAGTGGAAAAAACTGTCAAGCTTTATATATAGCTTCTGTCACGAGCGTGCGCTTTTACACATGCATGAATGGCGAGAGATGAGTCCACTTGCAGGTGAAGAGTGTGTTTTATTAACAGAGAGTAAATAATACAAAGTGTCCAACAAAAGTAATCAATTAAGCAACACAGCAGATGAGCACAGTTCAGAGAGTCGGGTTGGCTATGGGGGAGAAAGTTCACGTCACGCCCCAGGGAAAGCTGACCGCTGGGGGAAACAAAAATGTGATCGGGAATAATAAACTGATAGGGAATAAATACACGGTGAACTAATGACAGAGTGAATACCGGTGGGAAACTGCAGCAGGTGTACTGATTACAGACTGCTCACTGCAGCGGCAGGCTGAACAGCCAATGGGGAGCGCCTGGAGGAAGAGGGAGAGGCAGAGCGGAACACAGAATCAGTCTATACAATAAGTGGACAAAACAAGGAACCAAAGTACAACAACAGTCTGTGTCTGGGTTCTGGAGTGGCATAAGCCCCCAGACACATGACAAGGTTCATTCAGGAAATAAAAGTATTAGAAATATATTACAAACTGTTTTGTGTGAAAAAAAAATTCTGATTTATTTTTTTATTCTAATTTTCTATTTTTTTGTATAATTTTTAAATTATCATCACATTCATAAATTGTTTAAATCTGAAAAATATCATCCATCTCCTACTTTCAGCAGTGATCACACAGCTTTACTTCCTGATATATTAACAAATTAGAGAGGGAACGTTTTATTTAGAAGAAGCTATTTTTCATTGTTTTCATGCTCCTTATTCAGATGTATTAATATAATATAAATCTGGATCCTTCACCTGTTCTCCACACTCTCAGTTTGACCACTAGTGGATCTGTTGTCTGATATTCTTCTTTATTTATTTTGGAATAAAACAAAAATAATTCTAAACAACTTTCTAAATAATATAACTTTAAAAATCATTTGGTGCAAATTAAGTCAATTAGAAATAATTACAGCAAAGTGGAAAAAAGTTTTAAAAATATTTTCTTCTGCTGAGCTAAATATTGATTCAAGATTCAAAGGCTTCATTATCATGTGCACAGTTAAGAAATGCAATATTTCATGAGCAATGAAATTCTTACTCTGCTGTCCGAACAAATGCCAGGTAATAAATACACATCAATACTAATAGAGGTAATAAACACACCTTAACACTACATACTAATACTAATAAATACTAATAAATACACATTAAAAGCAATGAGGACAGTTAAAGCAGTTTAAACTAGTGCAAACAAAAAGAATGAAAATTGAAAATTCACTGGATGACTATGACATGACCCTGATACCCAACAGACTGTACAATGGTAATTTTAATGTCAGAGATGAGATGAAGCTGAGATGGCGTGAGACTGCGGGCATGACACATGACTGGCACGAGACACTAAATATTGGTTATAATTTAAATAACACACGACATTGGTGGACAATCTGCACTTATAATTCAATGTCCAAAACCCCATGAAAACATCAGGTAACAAAATGGCTGTCAGAGGATCTTCTCTCTTCACTCATTACCTCCGCCAGGAGGTTATGTTTTTGCCGGGGTTTGTCTGTTTGTCTGTCTGTCTGTCTGTCTGTTTGTCTGTTTGTCTGTCTGTTGGTTAGCAAGATAACTCAAAAAGTTTTGGACGGATTTCCATGAAACTTTCAGGCATTGTTGGAAATGGTACAAGGAAGAAATGATTAAATTTTGGGGATGATCCGGATCACCGTCCAGAAGAAAACCGCCATTACGGAAAATGCCATTTTCGTGAATAACCACTGAACCACTAATCCTATCATTGTCAATCCAATTGCTAGTCATATGTTTTCGTGGTCAAGGAATCTGAAAACGTACACACAAACACTGTATGGGCGGAACTGTGGCCGCCATTTTGGAAAATGTCATTTTCGTGAATAACTACTCAACCACTAATCCTATCATTGTCAATCCAATTGCTAGTCATATGTTTTCATGGTCAAGGAATCTAAAAACGTACACACAAACACTGTATGGGGGGAACTGTGGCCGCCATTACGGAAAATGTCATTTTCGTGAATAACTACTCAACCACTAATCCTATCATTGTCAATCCAATTGCTAGTCATATGTTTTCATGGTCAAGGAATCTAAAAATGTACACACAAACACTGTATGGGGGAACTGTAGCGCTTGGCGGAGATCTGCGCTCTCCGAGTGCTTTTCTAGTTTGAACTCCTTTTACTAGCGGTCGGCTGGATGTTGCTGATTTCAGACAAGTATATCCGGTTGATGATGTTTCATAATAAAAGCACATAACAGAAACAACCACTCTGAAAATTGAAAAGCTGTAGAAGCTTTTATTGTTATGAACTCAGGAAGTATTGAGCTGTGATGGTGATAAATTCTTAATAATTCAGACTTCTGTCATGTCTGGTGAATCCAGCATTTATAGCACAGGTGACAATAAATGGAAAATAGCATTCACAAATATAACGCTTTTTTCCTCATCTCTAGATGACCAAAGCGCCACTTCACAGATCCTGCGATCCACACATTTACATACGCACTCACACAGTGATGGCGGCGGAGCCGCCGTGCCTGGCGCTGGCCTGACCCACCAGGAGCAACTGGGGGTTCAGTGTATTGCTCAAGGACTATAAGGTTACTGAGCAGGAACTCAAGGATTGTTTCTCGTTTTTAAGGATAATTAAGGTGTTGATTTTAGAAAATCACATTTAAGAATTTTTATGGACCTGAAGGCACTAATGAGGCGGCTGTTTTTCTCCTTGTTGTGTTCTCATAGAGAAATTCCCTCCACAACAACCATGCATGAACCAAATGAATCTGTCCACACAGAATTAGACTCTCTATTGTTCTCTGTGATTTTACTTTCCCTGGATTTGTTCAGGTCTTACCGAGGGTGGCAGGAAGCAGCTGCTGTCCGTGCTTCTCCACATACACTGACGGAGGACGGAGAGGCTGAGCGGCTCTGCAGCCTCCGCCAGATGTGACGCCGTCGTATGGTTGACAACATAATAATTAATTAAAAAAAATATACAGTGGTGTGAAAAAGTGTTTGCCCCTTCCTAATTTCTCATTTTTTTTGTATGTTTGTCACACTTTAATGTTTCAGATCATCAAACAAATTTAAATATTTGATAAAGATAACACAAGTAAACACAAAATGCAGTTTTAAATGGAGATGTTTATTATTAAGATTTTAAAAAAAATCCAAACCTACATGGCCCTCTATGAAAAAGTGATCCCCCTCCCCTTAAAACATAAATTAACTGTGGTTTATCACATCTTTGGAAAGCTGAGTTCAATTTCTCTAACCTCACCTAGACCTGATTATTGCCACACCTGTTCTCAATCAAGAAATCACTTAAATAGGACCTGCCTGACAAAGTGAAGTAGACCAACAGATCCTCAAAAGCTAGACATCATGCTGCGATCCAAAGAAATTCAGGAACAAATGAGAAACAAAGTAATGGTTATAAAGCCATTTCTAAAGCTTTGGGACTCCAGCGAACCGCAGTGAGAGCCATTATCCACAAATGGCAAAAACATGGAACAGTGGTGGACCTTCCAAAAGTACCCCAAGAGCGCAGCGACGACTCATCCAAGAGGTCACAAAAGACCCAAACAGTTTTTCACACCACTGTATATATTTTACATTCATAAAAGCATGCATTTCCATTGAGAAATGCATCCAATTGCAATAAATAATAATTAAAAAATAAAAATAATTAACATGAACTTCATTAATTTCCATGTGCTTTGAGATATAGCTGCAGGGAGCTGCAGCATGGGTGCTGAAGGGCCGCATGTGACCCTGGGATTTCTCCGGTTTCCTCCCACAGGCCAAAAACATGCAGGTTAGGTTAACTGGAGACTCTAAAGTGGCCCTTGGTGTGAATGTGTGTGTGAATGGTTAAGGGATAGCGCCGTTCCGTGGCTGCTTCATCCATCCAGGTGGATGCCCTCAATTTCCCCTCTGGGGATCAATAAAGTATACAAAATTTTTTTAAAAAATAGCCTATGTGTTTTGGTTTTTTTTACATATTTGGATATATGGATATTTAATATCAATGAATGCATTGCCCGTAGAACCAAGTATTCCTGTGTGAAACAACTATCCCAATCAGGCTTTCCAGGCCCAAATATAGGCTGTGTTTAAAAGTGGAATACAAAGAGGTGTAGCCTACGCTTGCCAAAAAAATACAGGATAAGATCCCAATAGGTTCTATTGTGGCCGCACATGGCCAAAACATAATGAGCAGCATCTTTGATAAGAACAAAGGGCAGAGTTTCCTTGGAGATAACAGGAAGCTGTGAAATGTGATCTTTTGTATGTCAGAGATGGCTTGGAGGATGCTTTGTGTGCCAGAGTCTGTGAGGGGGATGTTAAAGGATTAAGGAAGTGCATGCAGTGTGATCTTTTATGTGAATGCAATGTGACCTTTTGATATGTAGAAGGACCTGAGTATATAAGTGAAGAGTTCTGTGTGAGATGCCCTCTTTTCTACTATGCTCATGAGAGAGAATGTGTAATAAACTGCTTGAGACCAACTTGCCTCATCATTTACACATTCTACACTACGAAATATCAAAGACTGATCCCGATCTTGCAAAAAATCCAGATACTGTGATCCAGAACAAGAAATAATAGGGGATCTTTGGAATTTTCATCACTGTAAGGTAACAAATTTAGATATAACTAGAAAACCACTCGGAGAGCGCAGACCTCCGCCAAGCGGCACAGTTCCCCCCATACAGTGTTTGTGTGTACGTTTTCAGATTCCCTGAGCATGCAAAGATATGACTAGCAATTGGATTCAGAATGATTATTTGTTTATTTGACATGGACAGTGCAATAAACAGACAATTAATGAATGACAATCAATGTGATAGTGATAGGATTAGTGGTTGAGTAGTGTGAAATGGGGCTATAAGGGACGGCGGGTTAATAAGGGACACTTTTGTGGGAAATGTTTTAAATGTAATTCTGCTTTTTTATTTTGAGCAGGACGCTGAGTTGTGTTGTTATTGTCAAATATCCATGAATCCTTCATCAAACCTAGGCGGAAGCAAAATTAAAAAAGCAGAATTACATTTAGAAAAGTGTCCCATATTACCCCGCCGTCCCTTATAGCCCCGTTTTACGGTTGTAAAAGCATTGGCTCCTTGGCGGAGGTAATAAACTGAAGTGTTGGTGTGTCCATCTCCTCCACTGACGGATGCAGATTGGTCGTGGGTTTTATATTATATTGGGGTTGCGCTCAGCGGCAAAACAGAATTTAGTCTTCCCCGGCAGAGAGGTCGTTTTTTACGCAGCGCCTATAGCTGGGCGGGGAATTTGTGGCAAATAATGGGGCGGCGGACAGGTGTCCGTGTCAGGTTTTGCAGCGTGTCGCCAAAGCAGCCACGCTGGCGGGCCCAGAGCAGCAGTGTTTTCCGCGTGCTTTTGTGCGTAAAACGTTGAAGAACGCGGAGTTTGTGTTGGTCAGACACGACGACCAGCGCAATGTGCGCAGCGCCTATGGCTGGCACAGGTACGCTGGGGGTCCGAGGCCAGCAGTGTTTTCCGCATGCTTTTGTGGCTAAAACGTTGAAGAAGGCGGAGTTTGTGTTGGTCAGACACGACAGCGGCCTCCATTGCGCCTGCGCACATGTTGAAAATGGCCCTATGTCACAGTGTTGAAAAAAATGCTTTAAAAAAATTCCTGTATCCAGACGGTGAACCGGATCACCCCCAAAATGTAATCAGTTCTTCCTTGTACCATTTGCAACAACGCCTGAAAGTTTCATGCAAATCTGTCCAAGACTTTTTGAGTTATCTTGCTAACCAACAGACAAACAGACAGACAGACAGACAGACAAACAGACAAACCCTGGCAAAAACATAACCTCCTCCTGGCCTTTTCGGCCTGGCGGAGGTAAACATACAACAAACACCAAAATATAGCCAAGACACTGAGGAATCGGTAGTGTGCCGATGGATTTGTTATATCTTCAAAAGCTATGGAGCTATATCCAGAAGAAAACTGCCATTACCGAAAAAGTGATTTTTCTCAGTAACTACTGAACTAACTGGAAAAGCACTCGGAGAGCGCAGACCTCCGCCAAGCGCTACAGTTCCCCCCCATACAGTGTTTGTGTGTACGTTTTTAGATTCCTTGACCATGAAAACATATGACTAGCAATTGGATTGACAATGATAGGATTAGTGGTTGAGTAGTTATTCACGAAAATGACATTTTCCGTAATGGCGGCCACAGTTCCCCCCATACAGTGTTTGTGTGTACGTTTTTAGATTCCTTGACCATGAAAACATATGACTAGCAATTGGATTGACAATGATAGGATTAGTGGTTGAGTAGTTATTCACGAAAATGACATTTTCCATAATGGCGGCCACAGTTCCGCCCACACAGTGTTTGTGTGTACGTTTTCAGATTCCTTGACCACGAAAACATATGACTAGCAATTGGATTGACAATGATAGGATTAGTGGTTCAGTAGTTATTCACGAAAATGGCATTTTCCGTAATGGCGGTTTTCTTCTGGACGGTGATCCGGATCATCCCCAAAATTTAATCAGTTCTTCCTTATACCATTTCCAACAATGCCTGAAAATTTCATGGAAATCCGTCCAAAACTTTTTGAGTTATCTTGCTAACCAACAGACAGACAGACAGACAGACAGACAGACAGACAGACAAACCCCGGCAAAAACATAACCTCCTGGCGGAGGTAATAAAGATATCAATGTGAATCCAATTGCTAAAGGTATGTTTTGATGGTCACGGAATCTGAAAATATAGATAAAATAAATGTAGGACTGTGGCCACACGTGTGACCTACTTTGTGACTTATATAAGGCCTCACATTTTAGATAAGAACAAAGACAGAGTTTCCTTGGAGATAACAGGAAGCTGTGAAGGTGTTAGCTTTGGTATGCAGGGCCTGAGACTGTGGGGGTGATATTAGGGGATTAAGAGGAGCTGCATTGTTACTGGTGATTATAATGCAATGTGACTTGTGATGCAATGTGACTTGTGAGCTGTGAGAGTCCTGGGTATTTAAGGGACGAGAGTTTCCTGTGATGTCCTCTTTTTCTACTTTGAGATGATGGCGAATATGTAATAAAGCTGCCTTGAGACAAAGCTGCCTCATCAATTGCACATTCCCACACTGGTGACCCAAGACGTAGCATGCAGCAAGAGGAGAATTCCCCGGGGCCAGCCTCGTCAGGAGCCCCCAGCCAAGCGAATGCCGCTACGGTCCAGCTACCGGACTTTTGGCACAACAATCCGCGCTCCTGGTTCCACTCGGTTGAGGCACAGTTCAGCCTCCGGGGGATATCGGTAGATGACACAAAATTCTACCATGTGGTCGCAAAACTTGATAACCACACGTCCCAGCATGTGGAGAGCCTTCTGGAGCAGCCGCCGGCCAGCGACAAATACGGCGCGTTGAAGGCTGCACTCATCCAGCACTTCACTCTCTCGGTTGAAGAGAGAGCAGACAGACTCCTGGCGCTGACCGAGTTGGGAGATGGCACGCCCGTTGACCTGATGGAGCAGATGTTGAGGTTGAAAGGCTCGGACGATGACCACTTCATCTTTACCCACCTCTTCCTCAGGACCCTACCGTCAGCGATGAGAGCGACCCTGGCCAGTTCGCCGTTGTTGGCCCAGCGGGACTACCGCACGCTGGCCCGGGAGGCGCATCGAATTGTCAACGCCAGCAGACAGCGCGCGGCCACGGCTGCAGCAGCGGAACTCGGCACGATGGCCGGAGATGGCAGGGGGCCAGGGGCAGCGGTAGCAGAACCACCAACGACGGCGGCGGCGGGGGCCAGGGAATGCGGAGGAGACACCCTTTGTTTCTACCACCGCCGCTTCGCAGAGAGGGCACGCAAATGTGTACCACCGTGCCAGTTCAAGCGTCCGGGAAATGCCAAGACCGGGGGTCGGTAGCAGCTGCGACCCTCGGGGAGGAGAACAAGCTGCTCTACTTGTTGGACGCACGCTCGGGGAGGAATTTCCTCGTGGACACAGGCTCCCAGTTGAGTTTCATCACACCTTCCTACGCGGACAGGCTAGCAGGATCCAGAGGTCCCGGGGTGGCAGCAGCGAACGGCTCGGAGATTAAGACCTTTGGTGAGAAGACTCTACTTCTGTCTCTACACGGCCGTACATTTGAGTGGACTTTTGTTATAGCAGCAGTGAATTTCAATATGTTGGGGGCTGATTTTTTGTGCTCACATGGTTTGTTGGTTGATCTCGCTAACAGGCGCCTGGTTAATGCACTTTCTTTTGATTCTATTCCCTGTACAGCGTGAGTGGCCCCGCCGACAGCACAAGCCAACGTCACAGCTGCAAGCGGTAAGTTCCACACACTGCTCACTCAGTTCCCAGCACTCACGGTCCCCACATTTTCGGCAACTGTCACTAAACACGGGGTGGAACATTTTATTACCACTACCGGACCGCCCGTTTTTGCAAAAGCTCGGCGCTTGGACGCAGCTAAACTGGCCATAGCGCGCGAGGAGTTCGCCAACCTGGAAAGGTTGGGCATCATCAGGCGTTCGAATAGCCCATGGGCTTCCCCGCTACACATGGTCCCGAAGGCTGACGGCTCGTGGCGACCTTGCGGGGATTTTCGCAGGTTAAACAACGCCACAGCGCATGACCACTACCCAATCCCGCATATCCAAGATTTTTCTGTTCATTTGGCAGGGGCGCGTGTTTTTTCTAAGATAGATTTGGTCCGCGGTTACCACCAAGTCCCAGTGCGCGCTGAGGACATACCCAAAACAGCGGTAATAACTCCATTTGGCCTATTCGAGTTTTTGCGCATGCCATTCGGGCTTAAAGGGGCTGCACAGACGTTCCAACGCATGATGGATGCGGTGCTGCGCGATCTCCCTTTCGTGTTCGTCTACTTGGACGATATTTTGGTAGCCAGCGTGTCTGAAGACGAACACGAAAACCACCTAGCGACAGTTTTCCGGAGGTTGGGAGATCACGGGTTAATAATCAACCCAGCGAAGTGTCAGTTCGGGGTGGCGCAGATCGATTTTTTAGGACACCGCGTCTACCCCGAAGGAGCGGTTCCGCTTCCTGACAAAGTGCGCGCGGTAGCAAATTTCCCCCGGCCGCAGACGGTCAGGGCGTTACAGGAGTTTTTGGGAATGGTGAATTTTTATAACCGTTTCCTCCCCCACGCAGCGCAACTCATGCAACTGCTTTATGCCGCGCTCTAAAAACAGAAACCCGTGAATAAGGTCGAGTGGTCCCCGGAGCGGGAGCGAGCGTTCTCGGAGGTAAAAACAGCCTTGGCAAATGCTGCGTTGTTGGCACACCCAGACCCAACGGCCCACATAGCGCTCACTACTGACGCGTCAGATGTGGCCATAGGGGCGGTCATGGAGCAGCATGTAGCCGGGGTTTGGCAGCCCCTCGCCTTTTTCAGCAGGACCTTGCGCGATAGTGAACGTAAATACAGCGCGTTCGACAGGGAGCTGCTGGCTCTCCATTTGGCCATCCGCCACTTTCAGTTCTGGCTGGAAGGACGCTGTTTCACCGTGTTCGTTGACCACAAGCCGCTAACATTCACGATGGCCAAGGTTTCCGAGCTGTGGTCAGGCCGGCAGCAGAGACAGCTGGCCGCGATCTCAGAGTTTACCACTGATGTTCAGCATGTGGCGGGCAAACTGAATGTAGTGGCAGACTGCCTCTCGCGCGCCGTGGCGGCCCCAGTCAGCGTAGGAATAGATTACGCAGCCATGGCCGCGGAGCAGGTTAGTGGTGCGGATGTGCGCGTGCTCCAGTCTGGACCAACAGGGTTAAGGCTGGAGAACAGGGTGCTGCAAGACGGTATGCCCCCCCTAATCTGCGATGTCTCCACTGGACGACCGTGTCCGGTAGTACTGGCCGTGTGGCGCTGCCGCGTTTTTGACTCGATTCATTCTTTGGCGCACCCGGGAGTGCGCGCGTCGGTCAAAATGGTAGGAGAGAAATTTGTGTGGCCGAACCTTCGCAAACAAGTTAAAGAGTGGGCAGCAGCCTGCGTGGCGTGTCAACGAGCCAAAGTACACAGGCACACGAGAGCTCCCTTGGAGCCGTTTCACATCCCGGCCAAGAGGTTCGATCACGTTCACATGGACCTCGTGGGCCCCCTTCCGCCGTCACAGGGGTGCACACACCTTCTGACAATGGTGGACCGCACCACGCGCTGGCCGGAAGTGGTTCCGCTGGCGTCAACCACGGCCAAGGAGGTGGCGCGCGCGTTTTTAACAGCATGGGTGGCGCATTTTGGAGTCCCATCGGACATTACATCCGACAGAGGCCCGCAATTTGTTTCTGAACTTTGGTCAACAATGGCCCGCAGCCTAGGTGTCACAATTCACCGTACAACCGCGTACAATCCGCAGGCTAATGGGTTGTGCGAACGTTTTCACAGGTCATTGAAAGCAGCGCTTAGAGCGTCACTGACGGATGCAAATTGGGTGGACAAGCTTCCGTGGGTTTTATTAGGGTTGCATTCTGCGCCTAAAGAAGACTTAGAGGCTTCCCCAGCTGAACTCGTTTTCGCGCAGCCACTTCGGCTACCCGGGGAGTTTCTCCCGGATAATCCTGCGCCAAGCAGCTCCCCGTCTCAGCTGTTGCAGCATAGCGTTGACGCAGGCAGGCTGCTGGGCCCCGTCCATCACAGTTTTCCGCGCGTTTTTGTGCCTAAAGCTTTGAAAAACGCAGAGTTTGTTTTTATCAGACATGACGCGCATCGCACACCACTGCGACCACCTTATGATGGGCCGTTCAGAGTGTTGGAAACAGGGGACAAGCATTTTTTTGCTAGATTTGGGGGTAGGAGGGAAAAGGTTGGCATAAACAGACTCAAACCCGCTTTTGTGGTGGCGGACGAGCAAGTGCTGTTGGCAAGGGCCCCTCGACGCGGCAGACCACCACGGGGTGTTTCCCAGAGTAATATTTCCCCAGATCACCCGCAGAGACTGTCAAAAGTTTTGCACCCCCAGACAGCAGCTCCCCAGCATGACGGCGCCGCGGAGGCGGTGGAACCTGGTTACAGCAGATACGGAAGAAGACTGAAGCCCAAGCAGCATGTGGATTGATGTGCAATGATGTTATCACAGCATGCAAACTGTTATTCTGTGTTCGATCTAAATGTTTGGGGGGGGGTAGTGTGGCCACACGTGTGACCTACTTTGTGACTTATATAAGGCCTCACATTTTAGATAAGAACAAAGACAGAGTTTCCTTGGAGATAACAGGAAGCTGTGAAGGTGTTAGCTTTGGTATGCAGGGCCTGAGACTGTGGGGGGTGATATTAGGGGATTAAGAGGAGCTGCATTGTTACTGGTGATTATAATGCAATGTGACTTGTGAGCTGTGAGAGTCCTGGTTATTTAAGGGACGAGAGTTTCCTGTGATGTCCTCTTTTTCTACTTTGAGATGATGGCGAATGTGTAATAAAGCTGCCTTGAGACAAACCTGCCTCATCAATTGCACATTCCCACAGGACTATTATATTTGGGGAAAATACCAATATTGGGGGAACTGAGGTACTTGGCGGAGATCTGCGCTCTCTGAGTGCTTTT
The DNA here is from genome assembly GCA_020510985.1 of Pholidichthys leucotaenia. Lineage (NCBI taxonomy): Eukaryota > Metazoa > Chordata > Actinopteri > Cichliformes > Pholidichthyidae > Pholidichthys > Pholidichthys leucotaenia. Next base: position 242,741,557 of record CM035844.1, read on the forward strand.
CTAGTTTTAATTTATATCACTGTTCAATAACTGAATGTTTAATGGGGTGTCCTAATTTTTTCACATGACTGTAGCTATATAGATTTAATTTTGTTTGCATTGAATTGACTGCAAACACAGTCAGCATTGAATAACTGAATTTTATAAACTCTAAAGGAAAATGTATCTGCATTTTGCATAAACAGCAGCACATTTATAGTAAACACAGTCAACATAAAAACTTTGAATAAATTAATTTTTTAAACTGATCAAAAGAAAATACATTCTGCATAACTAACAGCACAAAGCACAATTACAGTTCAGTGATGTGGCTGATGGGAGTTGTTGTCCACTAGTCCGTTTAAACAAAAAATTGAAAATTATTCTGTTATTATACGACAGCCGACAACTTTAGTTATGTGAAAATTGTCTTTTAATCTGACAAACATCATATGTGTAACTCGTGGCAAAATTTGATTGGGATCAAAATATAATTTTGCTCTTGCCACCCATTTCAATGGAGAATTTTTCGATTTAAGGTCCCATACACCGATCTCTATAGAAAAACCGGACGCTCATTGGCCGTCAGAAATGAAGCCACCTGGGCCGCCACACCCAGCACACCCAAACACTCCAGGAAGCCAACGTGAGAAGGAATGGGCCCAAGCAGCAAATGCGCCTCCCCCACCTCAGCAACCTCCCAAAAAACCAACAGATCCTGAACTTCTTTGCACGAAGACACAGCCCACAATCCTGCGCAACTGTGAACTGCCAAAATCCATTTCTATAGTTGGTAGATTTCTATAGTTTCCCACAGTTGTGCCAGACTACAAGCCACGCCTGCCAAGAGCCCAAAAATTCAAAAAAAAAAAGAAAAAAAAAGCCTAAGCCAACTAACTTAACCCTTTAAAAACTGGGCGGTGCGGTGGAGCAGTGGTTAGCACTGCACCAGCACAGCAACTCACCCTTGGCCATGGGATCCCTGGTTTGACCCAGCCCCTGACCAACAGTGATCTGTGTGGAGTTTGCATGTTCTCCCCGTATCTGCGTGAGTTTACTCCGGGATTTCTCCAGTTTCCTCCCACAGGCCAAAAACATACAGATTAGGTTAATTGGAGACTCTAAAGTGGCCCTAGGTGTGAATGTGTGTGTGAATGGTTAAGGGATAGCGCCGTACCGTGGCTGCTTCATCCATCCAGGTGGATGCCCTCAATTTCCCCTCTGGGGATCAATAAAGTATACAAAATCAAAATAAAAAAAAAAATCTGCCAATTCCCAGGGAAGCCACCGAGGCAAAAGTGGCACCATCCACCATCAAACCCACCCACTCCCGACCGACTCACCGAGTGTCCCGGGTGCACCAACACAGCGGCCAGGTGGTCTCACTCGGCTCTGTACTCGCTAATGGGGCGTGAGCCATCTAGTTTTTCTATAGAGATTAGTGTTCCATATGTGGAAGTAGAAGGGGCGTGACTTAGGCTGGGAGCTGGGAGAGCTGTCACACAGACAGCAAAGCAGGCCAAAATTGTTAAAAAAACAAACCCCAAAACCCACAACCTGCTACTAACGAAGTTTGCAAGCAACTTTTGAGAAAAATAAGCCCAAAGTCACTTCTAATAAGCAGACTTGGCAACACTGGGCTGAACTCAGTAGGTGGGGCTCGCTCCTACACTGCTCTTCTGTACCCTCACTGACTGAACTGGTGAGAATGTGACAAAAAAAGTTCAAATATGGCTGAAAGAAAACCATTCTTGGTTTCTTTTTTCCCGCTCCAGCGCTCCGCATTCATTGTCTATGTGGAAATATCTCAAACAGGTTCATTTTGTCTTGTTAATGATAAAACTAGTCTTGTTCTTCTATTAGGTCAAAGGAAAGGGATGCGTCATACCTTTGACATGTTTCGACTGTCATCTGCAGTCTTCTTCTGAAAGTGTTGTCTGACGTCCGTGACGTGTCACATCAGCTGGTTAATCCTTTCTGTAGGTGTGACCGACCTGACAGATTCATGCTCTCACACACCTGGGACTCTCTCCTCCAGAGACCATTGCACGGTGGGGGCGTGACCAACCTGGTAGATCTGTCAAATCTGTCAGGCTGGTTACAAGAAAAATTGAGCAAATTTACAAGAAAAGTCACATCTATGAGGAAAAAAATAGAAGAAATTAGAAAAAGTTCCAAATTAACAAAAAAAGTAGCAAATATATGGAGACCCATCTGGCTGCAGTGGCAATATGGCCACCAAGTCGTCTGTGTACTGGATCTGGGGACCGGAAGTGACACAAAGTTTCATGGAAACGTTCCGTGAGCTGGAGACAGGAAGTTGCCGATATAACAGCCAGGAAAGAAAAATGTAACATTATAATTGGCTAAAAAGCATTAAAATACAACATTTAAAAATGACTTGAAAAGGTTTTTTTTTTTTTTAAATAAATCTATTGCTAAGAAAGAAAAAGAAATGCCTTAAAACTTTCAGATGTTCTTGCCATATACATGAATTAAGCCCCGCAGAGTAATCTTTTTTAAGGTATTTATTTATTTTACTTTTCTCTCTCTCTTTCTTTGCTCCTTCTTTTTTATATACTGCTTAGATTGTTGATGGATACCTGTTTTTGACAAGCAGTGCCTGTTTATTGTAATGTGTTAATCTGTGTTCTTTGTTTGTTAATATGTGTTCTTCTGGAACTTTGTGTCCCTTCCGGTCCCCAGATCCGGTACACAGACGCCTTGGCGGCCATATTGCTGCTGCATCCAGGTAGTCTTGGATATATGAGTAAATAAATTTAATTTACGAGAAAAAAGTTAGACATTTATCAGGAAAAAAGTCCCAAATTTATAAGAAAAGGCTGTAAGTTTACAGTAAAAGTCAAAATTTTTTTTTTTTTTTTTTTTTTTTTTTTTAAGGTGTTTTTTTTTTTTTATTTAAGTTTTTGTAAAGGGTATACAGGTCGTTACAGCAATGCAGTGTTTACATTTTCATCACATGTTCCCTTATTTTCTGATATCTGACAACATTGGAAGATTAATTCTTACAACACCCCTTATTTTTTTTTTTTTTTTAAAGTGAAAGAAAAAGTGAAATTAAAGAGAAAAAAACAAAAAAAACAAAAAACAAATAAAAAAAACAAACAAACCAGTAAAAAACAAACAAAAAGAAAAAGTAAGTAAATAAAGATAAAAGAGCATCTGAGTAGCATTGGAACAAAGAGCAGAACCATTATTGAAATGGTATTTGTCAAAGATTAGATCTAATGGAAGACACATATGCGGTCCAGGGTTGCCAAAAGTTCATGAACCCATCCATGTCCTGTCTCAGTGCGAATGTCAACTTTTCCATCGAGTAAATGTCTTGGATCACGTTAGTCCAATCTTCAGGTGTAGGACAGTCCTTCAACATCCATTTTTTAGTTAGAGCTTTTTTGCTTGCCAATATTAAAACATTGAATAAGTATTTTTCTCCTCGTCTTTCCAGTGAGTCCGGTAGTAAACCCAAATACAAAGTTACAAAAGAAAAGGGAACTGTAATTTTGAATATTTTCCCCAATATTGTCTGTACATTGGTCCAATATTGGTGGATAACTGGGCATGACCAAAACACATGAAAATGATTTGCAGTCTTTTCACCACACAAGCGCCAACAGTTCAATCCCTTATGGGTAAATTTGATTTGTGCAGGTGTTCTGAAAAATCTTGCCAAGTTTTTCCATCCAAATTCTCTCCACTGCAGGGATGAGGTACTTTTCCATTGCTGTTTATTTAGCTTTTCCCATATTTCCAGATGTAAAGTGAAATTCCCCTCTTTTTCCCATCTCTCTTTTATATAAGATGTGTTGTCTCCTTTTAAGTCTTGAAGACCTTGGTATATTTTAGAAATGTATCTGATCCCTGGGATCCCTTTATATGCCATTAAGAAGACCTTCAGAACACCTGACTGGGCCCTTTCCAAAACCTCCTTTTTAAGTATATTGTTTATGTGGTGTCTAAGCTGGAAGAACCTGTAAAGGTCTTGATTTATTAGGCCTTGTTTTTTCAAATCTTCAAAACTTCTTAAGATTTGCCCTTTAAAAAAATCGTAATATTTTATCAGCCCCTTCTCCTTCCACTTTTTAAATCTGGTGTCTGTTTTATTAGGAGTAAAGTCCTGATCATAGGCGATCCATTGCAGAAGTCGATAGGGCTCTTTAGTTTGATTCTCTCTGACTATCTTAAACCAAATTTTTAGCGGGGTCTCTATCCACGGGTTAGTGTTATTCAAAAGCTTAGGTAAGACATTGTTCCCTATTATCGCCTGTAGGGGGATGTCACTTGTTATTTGGCATTCCATCTCCTTCCATTGTGCAGAGTAGACTGGGTTACATATCTCTACTAAAGTTTTAATTTGTGCGGCTTTAAAGTAGTCCCTGATATTTGGCAGCGCGAGCCCACCTTTGTCTTTGTTTAGCTGTAGGGTTCTATATCTGATTCTAGGTCTCTTGCCCTGCCATATGAATCTTGAGATCCTTCTGTCCAGCTCCTGCCATGTTTTTTTGGGAGGTTCTACCGGTATTGTTTGGAAAAGGTATAGAAGACGTGGAAGTATATTCATTTTGACTGCTTCAATTCTTTGTGCAATACCCAAGAATGGTATCATATTCCATCTTGCTAGGTCAGATTTTATTTTTGTCACCAGTGGATCATAGTTTAGTGATATAATTTTGTTGAGTTGTTTCGGGATATTGACCCCCAGATATTTCATAGATTCCGACTCCCAGTTAGTTTTGAGTTTGCTTAGTGAATAATGATTTGGGTCATAGTTGAATGTTAAAACTTGGGTTTTATGCATATTTAATTTGTACCCCGATAAATCTCCATACTCTGAAAAAACTGAGGTTAGTTCTGGTAAAGAAGTGTCCGGCTGCCCTAGGTATATTAAAATGTCATCAGCAAAGAGTGCTATTTTATGTTCCTTCTGACCAAGTGTAATACCTTGAATTTTTTGGTTTTGTCTTATCCATTGGCTCAGAGGTTCTATGAAGATTGCAAAGAGCAGTGGAGACAGGGGGCAGCCCTGACGACATCCTCTTTCCAGTTCAAAAGATGATGATAAATTACCGTTAATCCTTATTTTAGCTGTTGGTTTTTTATATAATGCCTGTATAGTTCTAATGAAGTTGTTATGAAAATTGAAACTGGATAAGATTCTGTATAGAAAAGACCAGTCAACCGAATCGAATGCTTTTTCAGCATCTAATCCTAATATGACTGCATTTAAGTTATATTTTTTTATATGATGAATTATGTGTAAAGTGCGTCGAATGTTGTCTTGTGTCTGTCTTTGTCTTATAAAACCTGTTTGGTCTAAATGAATTAGGTCTGTCAGTATATTCTCTAACCTTTTGGCAAGGATAATGGTAAAAAGCTTATAGTCCTGATTTAGTGCACTGATTGGTCTGTAGTTGGAGCACTCTAGTTTATCCTTTTCAGGTTTAGGTATAACTGCAATGACCCCTTCTCTCCAGGAGGGGGGGATTTCCCCTGTGTGGAGGACATAATTAAATGTTTTCAGGAGGAGAGGAGATAGTTGCTGTTTAAAGGTTTTGTACCACTCTGCTGTATAGCCATCAGCTCCTGGGGATTTGTTAGCTTTAAGTTTCATAATTGCTTTTTCCAATTCTTTAGGATGTATTTCTGACAGTAGTGTTTTATTTTGTGACTCCGTAAGTTGGGGAAGGTTTAATGTGTTTAGGAATGCCTCGGATGCGTTTTTATGTTTTTTGTGGGAGTATAAGTTCTTATAGTAATTCTCGAAGTTTTTAAGAATATCCTGAATTCTGAATTTTATTTCCTTTGATACTGGGTCTCTGATTTTGTAGATTGCTCTTTCTGTTTGATGTTTCCTCAATTTATAGGCTAGCAATTTTGCCGATTTACTGCCTGCTTCATAGTATTTTTGTTTCAGAAATGTAAGTTTCTTCTGGATTTCTATTGTGTAGATCTCATTTATTTGGTTTTTAATTTCCTTAATCTTGAGCGAGTCAGTAGAATGAGTGTTGCCTTTGTGTTCTTTTTCTAGGTTCCTAAGTTCTGACTCTAATGTGGATAGTTTTTCTTGTCTTAGTTTCTTTTGGGTTGCCAGTTTTGCAATAATCTTTCCTCTTATTACAGCTTTACATGCATCCCACAGTATTAAAGGGGATACTTCTCCATTATCGTTATCTTCCAAATATCTGAGAATATCTGACTCCAATTCATCTTTCAATGGTCCTTTCAGGACATTTGAATTTAACCTCCAAGAAAATGTATTATTTGTGTATTTTTGGATATTTAAGTCCATGTAGATCGGACTGTGGTCGGAGAGATCCATCAGTCCTATTTTACATGTTTTTACTCTACCAATGTCTCTATTAAACATAAAAAAATAGTCAATCCTTGAGTAAGATGAATGTGGAGTTGAGTAAAATGTATAGTCTTTTACACTGGGGTTGAGTTCCCTCCACACATCACAGATTCCCATTTCTTTTAGTAGCATCCGAGTCTTCCTGTTTTGGGTGTTATTTTGATGTGGGGAATTACCAGAAGCATCCCAGTATGGATTCAGTCTAAGATTGAAGTCCCCACCACATATCACTAAACCTTGAGCTTTAGTTATCATTAGGTCGAATACATTTTTATAAAATTTCCAGTTAGCCCCTGGGGGAGCATACACATTCAGCAGGGTGATATCTTCTCCCTCTAGCCGCCCAGTTACCAAACTGTATCTCCCTTCTTTATCTTTGTGTTCTGATTTTTTTTCAAATGTAATTTTGGTTGATATCAATGTCGCTACTCCCCTCCTCCTCCCTGATTTATATGAAGATGAAGAGATCATTTTAAACCCTTGTCTACTGAGTTTATTGTGTTCCACGTCTGTTAGGTGGGTTTCTTGTAAAAGTATTATTCCTGCTTTGTCTTTTTTCATTTTGCCTAGAATCTTGGATCTTTTAACTGGATTCAGGATCCCTTTTACATTATATGAAATTATTTTGGTTACACCCTGTTTCTCCATTGTGTTGTTTTGTTTAGTATAACTGTGTGGTGGCCCTCTTTTGTGCTACTCAGAAACTGAAAGAACATTAAAAACAAGAAAAACATTAAGAACATAGTGTAAAAAACTTTAAAACAAAAAACTGTCAAAAGAACTTCCTGAGCTGAGGTCTTTTTAAAGACCCTGTAAGAGCCTTGATGGAGTGAAGGCTCTGAGGGAAATTCCTCAAACTCTGTTACGTGTTGAGGGCCCTCTCTTACCACTGAAAGTAGTCCCATGCTTTTAACGTGAGTTTCAGAACCCAATCCAAACTTGTAATGATTTTTTTTTTTTTTTCCTTTTATGCCTAAACCCTGTGAAATTGTGTGCACCCTCCCACCCCCATCACATCAAACATTCACGCAAAAACAGTATTTGTTAGTATGAGGAGAACATGTGGATTATTGTCACATTTCTATTTTAACAAGTTTTTTTTTTTTTTTTATTACAAAGACTTATTTGTTTCAAATAATATGATTGTTCCATGAAATGTTTTACCACATGCTGAATATGCATCTCCTTTAATGTTTGTTACCTTGTATGAGGGGGGTTGGATGTGCGGATTGATTCAAGAGAAAGGAAAAGAAAAAAAAAAAAAAAAAGGTCGCTATTCCAACCTGAAAACGGATAGTTTATCCGCGACGCTCTGGTGCTGGGTTTCCCGCTGCTGGTCCGTGGATTTTGAGGGTCTTTGTGTTGTCCATGTTTGCGCTTTGATCTTCTCACTCGGGTCTGCTGCGGGTTTAAACACCGTTACCGGGAGCCCTCTTCTCGCCATGTCAGCTGTTGCTTCTTCCGCCGAATTATAGAGACACGTTTCATCGCCGTAGAAGACCCTTAACTTCGCAGGAAATGGTGTCTGAAAGCGCAATTTCTTCTCTCTTAACACCTTTTTCGCGTCATTGTATTCCCTGCGCTTTTTAAGGACCTCCGGGGCGTAATCGTGTTCCACGTAGACTTTTCTCTCCTGGTGCATAAATCCTTTTTTCTGCCAGGCCAGTCTTACAACCTCTTGTTTTATTTTGAAATTGGAAAATCTTACCAACACCGAACGTGGGGGCGCTTCCGCCGCCGGCCTAGCGGCTAATGAACGATGTGCCTTTTCTATCTTCAAGTTGGTGGTTTGTGGAATATCCAATTTCTCTCTTAGTAAGGATTCCACGCATTCTGCCATTGAGTTAAAACCATTTTCGGTTCCTTCTATCAGACCATGAATTCTTATGTTGTCTCTTCTTTGTTTTCCTTCTTGGTCGGTTAGCTTAGCCTCTATAGCTGCTTGTCTTTTGCGTAGGTCCAGCACAGAATCTTCGAGCACTTTTATTCGATCCTCTGTTTCCAAGATTCGGTTCTCGGCCTGGTCCACTCTGCTGTTTGTCCTTTTCAATTCTTCTCTGAATTCCCGAAATTCGGCCGTAACATCTCGGCGAAATCGTCGTAGTTCCTCAAATAGTGATTTCAGGCTAACCCTTTTGTTAGCTATCACCAGCTCCTCGTCTTCTGAACGGGGATCTTCCAGTTCAGATTCTCCGGCCGATACGTGTCCTAGCCTGGAGAATTTCAGTTTCTTCTGTTTTCCTTTAGACATGATGATTTTGTCTTTTGATTTTCACTCCTCCAAAAATCCGTTAAGTTTGATTTTCAAGGTGTTATCCTGGATTGAGTCTGAGAGCTTCAGTGTTAAGCTGCAGTCGCCATGGCGTCCAGACCGGAAGTCAAAAGTCAAAATTTTTTGAGAAAGTTCTGTATTTACAAGAAAAATGGCACAAATTTATGGGAAAAAAGTCACAAATTTAAAAGAACATTAGTGCATGCTTATAGAAAGCAAGCGTTCTTGTGTGGAAACAGGTATCCCAGTTAGGCTTTCCAGGCCCATATGTAGGCTGTTTGAAAGTGGAATACAGAGGTGTAGTGACAATATAAAAGGACTGAACACTAAGATTTATTTGATTGTGTGAATATTAATTACAGAATTATTGAAAATGAATGGGACATCCAATATTAGCAACTGTTTTCTGCTTGAAACAGGTTCAAGAAAAGTGTATCGAACGGAACATGCCGCTTTATGTAGTCTTCATCGACTTCAGTAAAGCCTTCAATACTGTTTTGCAACAAGGACTTTGGCAGGTACTCAAGAAATATGGCTGTACAGAGAAGTTTGTCAGCCTGATCGAGGCACTCCATATAGGTATGCAAGCAAACGTGGCAATGAGTGGTTCAGTATCTAAAGACTTTTCAGTAAGCAACGGGGTGAAACAAGGGTGTGTGCCGGCACCTACACTCTTCTCGCTGTATCTGGCAGCCATGCTTGAGGTGGCCTTCAAAGACACTTCAGAAGGAGTATACATTCAAACAAGGAAAGAAGCAGACTTGTTCAATGTGGCACAGTTTAAAGCCAAGAGTAAGACATCGATAAAGGTAATAAGAGAAATGCTCTTTGCCAACGACAGTGTTCTAGTTGCACACAGTGCGGAAGGTATGCAATCTTTAGTGGAGAAATTTGCAAGAGCAGCTAACCAATTCAGCCTCCAAATCAACATCAAGAAGACAGAGTGCCTTTATCAACCACCAAAGTTCCCGTTATCAACATCACTACCAGAAGAGATCAGCATTGGTACAGAGTCACTAGTCAAGTGCAAGACTTTCAAGTATCTAGGGAGTACTGTTTCAGAGAATGCTAGGCTGGAGGATGAACTATCTCTCAGAATGGGAAGAGCAAACGCTGTGTTTGGAAACTTGAGGGAGAGACTGTGGAACAATCGACATGTATCTATCCGTGTGAAATACAAAGTGTACAGAGCGACAGTACTGGCTACTCTATTGTACGGTGCTGAAACTTGGACTGTCTACAGAGTGCAGGTGAAGAAACTCCATGCGTATATGATGAGACACCTTCGAGCCATAATGAACATCTCATGGAAAGACAAGATAACCAACATAGAAGTGTTGAAACGAGCTGGTCTTACCATCAATGGAGGACATGCTAATACAGATGAACCTGAGATGGCTCGGACATGTTGAGAGGATGGACCACCAGCGTCCCCCTCGGCAGTTACTCTACTCACAGTTATGCGAGGGCAAACGCAGTCAGGGTAGACCAAGGCTCAGATATAAAGACACTGTAAAAAGAAACTTGAAGAAGTTGGACATAGACAGGAGTTCCTGGCAGCGGAAGGCTAAGGACAGAACTGTGTGGAGGAATCTGATCAGACCTAAATGAAACAGCCATTGTTGCCCACGACAGACTGCAGTGATGATGATGATGAAGAACCCTTGTTTATTTGTTTGTACGACTTATTTGTCTGATCTTTTATGACTGATATTCATGTGTTGCATCTTGCACTTTGGGGAATGGGAGTTGTTCAGTCACCATTATAATTGTTCTAGTTTATATGTGTAGTTTATAGTCTATCGTCACTAAACTCATGCAGTACTATAACAGGACACATTTATAAATATTTCAGACCCATTGTAGTGCATCCTTTTATATTTTAGCAATATTATAAGTACAAAACACCCAACATTATTATACTCAGCAGAATGACCCGTTTGGCTGCAACTGTTGCATCAATGTTGCCCATTTGTCTGTAAATAAGAAATTATTTATTTCATTATTTGGGTGTTTTTTGTCACGGTTGTCATTTAGTCAAAGCGTGCATATGTGTCTGCATGTGATATGCAGTTGATCTGGCCATTCCACTCCACAGTCAAGGTGGTATTAATATTAACTTTTAATCTTTAGATAGCCGTGCACCGGAGTGGTGGCCTAGTTGGTAGAGCATCCACCTCACAACGGGGAGGCCGAGGTTCAAATTCTGGCTGGGTCATGCCAAAGACCAGCTAAAAATGGTACTTTCTACCTTCTATCATGGTACTCAGCGTAATAAAATGAGGATAGGAAAGTTAACACTCACAGTTACCAGAGGACTGACCCCACATTGTAGCTTTCACTGCTTACAAGCTGTGTGTCCTAGGGTCATGAAATGGAGATAGGTGCCTGCCCTACGCCATTAGCATGGGAATAACTTAATGTGCACTGGGAGGAGTGCCATGTTGAACCCATAGTGCACAAAGGACAGCAGTGGCACATGGTGGGAAAACAGCAGCTAAGACTCCCATTTAACTGGGCAGGCGGGGCTTGGCTGCTGCCACCCTCCCTCACCCCAGCACACCGCGCACCTCGTGTTCTCCACATATGCCGAATTATCTTATGGAGCCCTCTGGTGACTGGTCATGATACTGCGTATTATCCAATCAGGACGGAGTCAATCCAAAACCCGCCCACACTTCTAGAAGCAGAGCCTGAGGAAAATAGAGTGATGGCTAAACTTTTATTGGTAACAATTTCATATTTTGACTGAGCAACTCCATACTCGGGGATGCACACCCTCGTAAGCTCAGCAAAACATGTATAAAAATCTGAGGCCAGTCTGACGAATAGTTTGAGAGATATGTGAGGAACACAACACACACACCTGTTGCATTTATAGATAGTAAATTTACAAGGAAAAAAGTCACAAAATTTACCAGAAAAAAAGTGAAAATTTATAAGAAAAAAGTCACAAATTTATGAGAAAAGTTGCAAGAGTACAATAAAAAAGTGGCAACTTTATGAGAAAGTTCCAAAATTACAAGAAAATGTTTGCAAATTTGCAAGAAAAAAGTCACATTTTAGAAGAAAAACAAATTTATGAGAAAAAACTTGCAAATTTATAAAATAAAAAAACAATTTGAGCAAAAAATCGTAAATTCATGAGAAAGTAGCAAGTCTACAGTAAAAAAAAAAAAAGTGTCAATTTATGAGAAAGTTTGAAATTTTTCAAGAAACCCTTATCAAATTCGGGTAAAAAGGTCACAAATTTATGAGGAAATAAACTGAAAATCGTTTAAACAGGTGAATCCATGTGGGCCAACACAGACGGGCCAACACGGAAGCCAGGGACAAACCCACATGGACCCATAAGGCAGCCCAGCTTGTCCTTTGGTGGGGCCCACATGGACATGCTGGTTGGTTGTTGTAAATGACCTTCTTCTGATTTGGTAAATCAGAGTTTTTATTGGAACATCCTGTGATTTTTTTCTTTTTTTAACTCATAAATTTATCTCACAAACTTGAAACTTTTTCTGAGAAATTTATGACTTTTTATGTGTAGAATTTCCCACTTTTTAATCTTGTGAACACTCGATTAAACCTGCGCTGCTGCGCCTCATCAGGAGTTGTTGTGCTGGGAGAGGTCCAAGCACCTTCAGATGGTTTCTCAGATCACCAGTGTTTCAACCTTGACCTGGACGCTCTACTGGGATGGGTGGGGGGGAATGTTAGCCCCCACCTGCTGCACGTCATGATGGAGTGCGAGCCACCTGGAGGAGTTCTCTGCTGGCGACCCGTCGCTCCTCTTCTACTCCTTTCAGCTCTTCTGGTCTCCTCAGGGGTCTTGAACGGACTGACTGGCTCTGGTCTCCTCCGTCTCCTCACAGGCATAAATCAGACATGTCCACCCCCACCCTGGAGAAAACGGACAACCCCCCATTCATTATAAACCTTTTCATATCATCTTACAGAACAGAATAAAATGCTTCTGAAGCACCAATTTTAAATCTGCAATTTTTTCCTCATACTTTTGCAACCTTTTTCTCATAAACTTGCAACTTTTTCCCTTTAATTCTGCAACTTTTTTCCTGTAAATTTGCAACTTTTCTCATATTTTTAAATTTTTTTTCTCATAAATTTGTCACATTTTATTGTAAATTTGCAACTTTTTTCTCGTAAATTTGCAACTTTTTCCTCATATATTTAAAACTTTTTTTTTTCCATACATTTGCAGTGTTTTTATTCTAAATTTGCTACTTTTTTCTCATAATTTAATTTTTTTTTCTGATACATTTGTTGCGTCCATAATTGTTAAAAATGAGGAGGCCAGAGATACAATGAACGTGATCTTTATTATAATATTCAGTGTGTATACGGCGCCCTGCGCTGGGCAAGTGGGTCAACGGCGAAAGAGACCCGACCCTTCCGCCCTGGCTCTTTATAACCCAGGTGACGCCACCACCGCAAAGGCGGGCCGTCACCTTCTTACTACACCCGGAGTGCCCCAGCCGCCATAATGCCTCAACCACAACATTGGCATCTTTTTTTAACATAATTTTCAATTTCCTTCTAGTAAATTTTCATCTTTTTTCCTGTAAATTTGCAACTTGTTTCTCAAACTTTTAAGTTTTTCCTCATAAATGTACCACATTTTACTGTAAATTTGCAACTTTTTTCTAGTAAATTTATAACTTTTGCTCTTATACATTCACAACTTTTTCATAAATTTGCAGTGTTTTTATTCTAAATTTGTTACTTTTTTCTCATAAATTTAAATTTTTTATCATAAATTGCAACTTTTTTTCTAGTAATTTATAACTTTTGTTCTCATACATTTAAAACGTTTTTCTTAAATTTTGCTGTGTCCTTATTCTGAATTGGCTAATTTTTTCTCATAAATTTAAATTTTTTTTTGATACATTTACAATTTTTTAATCATAAATTTTCAATTTTCTTCTAGTAAATTGTCATCTTTTTTCCTGTAAATTTGCAACTTGTTTCTCATACTTTTAAAAGTTTTTCCTCATAAACGTGCCACATTTTACTATAAATTTACATTTTTCTTGTAAATTTGCAACATTTTTCCTCATGAATTTTGCTATTTTTTCTTCATAAATTAACTACTTTTTTGTCATAAAACTATCACCTTCTTTTCTTGTAATGAGACTTTTTTCTTCTAAATTTCCAACATTCTAATGGTGTCAGTCTTTCTATTCTGTGTAATTGATAAAATTTTCTTTGTTCATCACTCTATACTAGTGCATACCTGTGCATGCCCGTGCATACCCGTAGAAACCAAGTGTAAGCATTTCTGCATGCCCACAGAAAGCAGGTGTAAGCAAGGGTGTAAGCAAGCACGTCAGCACTCGTTCAGTGATGCCTGCCTTTGATCTTTGTGTCATAACGAGTCCTATGGTCTTTGATGATGTCATAGTGAGTCCTATGACCGTGAGTGATGACTGCCTTTGATCTTTTTGTATGCCTTTTCCAGACGTGCACGGTGCATTTGCTGATGGTGCAAGGCATCCCTGGCCAGCCAACTATTCCGCATCTCCTGGGTTCTCAGCTTGTCTGTGCCTTACCTGGCGTGCAGTGTTGCTCACTTTGCGGGCATTTTGGGCTTCAAGTGACTCAGCACATGCATGGTGCACTGCCACACGTTTTCTGTCTGTCTGTGCGTTCCTTGTCTGTCGTACCCTATTCTGATGAAGGGTCTCCTCCTATCTCAGACGGGTGTGTTGTTCACAGTCATGCCTGCGACGTACTGCTCGAACCTCAAGTGTTTCATCTTCACGGCATCTTTCCTGACGTGCAGCACTTCTCACTCTATTGCTCTCCATTCATTCTGGTTTAAATTAGTGTGTCCTATTCTTAATCAGGTGATGAGTATCTCTTCTTTCCTGTTTCTGGCAACTCCCATTCCACAGTTGCTGTGCTTTTGAATGTCATAAAGATGTCTTCCTGTATTTATTGAGTCCCAATGTTCTTGCCACTTTTCAACTACGAATGGGTCTGGTTTCAAGTAGCGTATATGAGTCCTATGTACCCTGAGGTAATAGGATCATCATAGGACATCATAGGATCATCATAGGCCGTCTCTTCTTCTTCTTTTAGATTGATTGGTGGCTGGCAACCAGCTTACAGGTGTGTTACTGTCACTGACTTGATTGTCATCGCTCTATATCTTTGTATAAGGAGTTGTAATAAGGAGTTCTGAACATCTCCTTATGTGTGAAAAAAAATTATCCGTCCTTGGACTGTGTCCTCGGGAGTGTCAATAGCTGTGCCAGCCAGCTGGCCCTCAAGGATTTCTTGTATTTATAGTCGATGATGATGATGATGGTGATGGTGATGATGATGTCCTATGATCGTGGACTGTGTGTCCACGGTATCGCCTGTGATGGTCTGTATGACATCATAAAGACATCCAGGCAGGCATCATAGGACACTACATCATAGGTAGCCAGTCCGATTGCCTATATGATGGCATCACCTATATGACATCAACGCGAGTCCTATGTAGCCTGAGATCATAGGATCATCATAGGACATCAGGCAGACATCATAGGACGTCCTGTGATGTCCTATGATCGTAACAGACACACAGTGACAGATTTCTTGTATTTATAGTGATATCGCTCTATAAATCCACAAAAGCTCTGTGTGTGTGTGTGTGTGTCTGTCACGATCATGGGACTCACTAAAAGCTCATAGGACTGCCTATGATGTCCTATGATGTCTACATGATGTCCTACGATGTTCCTATGATGTCTACATGATGTCTATATGACGTCATATAGACCATAGGACTTGCTGAAAGATCATAGGCAGCCTCACCTGTTGGTTGCAACATCTGTGATTGGTGTCAATGCTGGACGCACTCTCCTGATTCCACAAATCACACTCACACCATGACAACATGTTTCCATTCACCTTGTGATGTAAACAGTTTCCAGTAAGACCCTGCTTTGCCATGACTGTGAATGAGTCACAGGGCCAGTCTTTGCAGCGCGTTGGTGTTTTCTGCACAAGAGATTTCTTGAGCCATGGCCAATTCTACGTTGCCATGAGCAGAGTTGGCAGATCAAGCAGTCTTCGTATTCTTGCTCAAGATGAAGAAACTAAGCAAAAGTGCCACTTTCTGAGCAATGTTGTTTTTAAAGAGGTGCTGACAGTAAAAATGTGTAACCTTGAAGAATGGCAGTCTACGCTACAAATGTGTAAAATGCAAAGCAAAGCATAGATCTTCTCCTGGTGCTCCGGTTTCCTCCCACATTCCAAAAAATAGTCAGGACGTCCATTCACCATTGAACGGGTGGTGACATGCTTGCTTACACCTGCTTTCTATGGGCATGGAGAAATGCTTATACTTGGTTTCTACGGGCATGCACAGGTATGCACTAGTTTAGATAATGGATCAAGTTTTTATAATGTTTTGGCTTTTAATGGCTTGAACTCTTCTCTATTACAAATATAGAGGCCCCAAACATTAACACTGGCCCCAATGACAGTAACACCTCTGGTGTCCCCCTCAATCTTTATTCTTGAGAAAATGATCTGTTTATTGTCCCCCCAACAGTGAAATGAAATATCCCCCTGTGGGCACCCAGCACACATGTGGGCACCCAGCACAATGCAGACTGATAATATTCACGCTCAGCAGGGATTTGCATACGACCAAAAGAACCACAGGAGACAGTCAGACGGGACTGAATGCATACATCTTTGTGCCAACCATTGTCATGCTAATCAGGTGTATTGACCAATGGTAGTAAATGACTATTGTTATACATCCCAGGAGCAAGCAGAGGAAGTCTGGTGCCAGTTAATCATGCGATTGATATGTATTGTCTGATATGTATATCGATATGTAAATGTGCCATGCATTCTCTCTTGTCTGTATAAAAGAGCTGACTTTACATGCCTCACTAACGCACTCAGAGCGCACTCGCAACAGCACATACACAGCACACAGTGCTGCAGTGTGTCTCATGATGATGGAGGAATAAAACCCTTAAACCTTCAGTTCGCCGTGTCTCGCCTGAACTTATTTTGTTCCTCCACACCCCATGCTCCCAGAAAAAAAGATGGCTGCCATCCATTCTGTTGAGCTTTGACTAACAAGTCCTGGTACTTTGCGATCTTCTGGAGATCTGCTGCCTCCATTCTCTCCTCCTATGGCACTGTCAGCTCTATGAGGACAACTGCCTTGTGCATCTTTATATGATCTGGTCTAAAGGAGGTTATTGCCACTTCTTGAGGAAACACTCCTCTAATGTTCAAATCAACCTGGAGCTCCCAAGACGTTTTTTTCTTCTAAAATTGTGACTTCTGGAAAATTTGTGTCCTTGTTCTCATAAATTTGTGATTTGTAAATTTGTTTGCTGAAGATGCCTTCTTTATACATCAGTGTTACTAGTAAATAACCTGTGCATACCCATCCTTGCCCGTAGAAACCAAGTATAAGCAAGTATTTCTGCATTCCTGTTGCTGAAGGGTCTCCTCCTGTCTCAGATGGCTGTGTTGTTCACAGTCATGCCTGCGGCGTACTGCTGGAAGCCGAGGTGTTTCATGTTCACGGCATCTTTTCTGACGTGCAGCAGTTCTCCTCATTCTATTGCTCTCCTTCTGGTGGGTCTTCTTCGTTCAGACCACTAGTTGACAGATAGGTGCGTCGTAATTCCAGTTCATGGGCAGGATCATGAAAACAGATCTGAGCAAAAAGTGGCTTTCGACTCTGTTCAGGAAGGCCCGTGCATGCCCGTAGAAACCAAGAAACTGGAGCACCTAGAGAAAATCAGCGCTTTGCTTGGCATTTTGCACATTTGTAGTGTAGACTGGCATTCTTCAAGGTTACACATTTTTACTGTGTCAGCACCTCTTTAAAAACGACATTGCTGAGAAACCGAGATTTTTGCTTAGTTTCTTCATTTTGAGCAAGAATACGAAGACTGTTTGATCTGGCAGCTCTGCTCGTGGCAACGTAGAATTGGCCATGGCTGCAGAAATCTGTTGTGCAGAAAACAGGAACGGGCTGTAAAGACTGGCCCTGAGACTTATTCACCTTGCCAATTTTGAGCTAGGCATTGTGAGTGATGGTCTATATGACATCATAAAGACACATTTATCGTGATGACGGCATTGCGAGTCCAATGTTGCCTGATATCGTCGGATCATCATAGGACATCATGCAGATGTCATAGGGCGTTGTATGATGTGCAGTCTATATCACGTGCTCTGTCTATGTGCAGTCATATAGACATATCTTTATGACGGCATTGTGAGTCCTCAGAGTGTTGTATGATGTGCTATGTCGCTCTGTGGTCTATATGACATCATAAAGACACATTTGTCGTGATGATGGCATCTCGAGTCCTATGTTGCCTGATATCATCGGCTCCTCGTAGGACATCATGCAGACATCATAGGGCGTTGTATGATGTGCTATGTCTATATCATGTGCTCATCGGATCATCATAGGACATCATGGAGACGTCATAGGGCATTGTATGATGCGTTATGTCTATATTATGTGGTTTGTCCCCAACCCAGAGAGGACAGTCCACCTTTTTCAGAAGTTTCTAATGACTTTGAAATAGAAAATGGTGTTCCTCAGAGGAGTGTGATAAGTCCAGTTTTATTCAACATAATGATTAATGACATGCTTGAGGATCAAGAGGGATCCATCAAAACAGCACTATATGCAGATGATGGAGCCATATGGACAAGGGGAAGAAATGAGAAATTTGTGTTCAAAAACATCAGGAAAGCAATGGAGAAAGTGGAAAAGTGGTCACATGAGTGGGGATTTAAATTTTCAAACAGTAAAATCTGCTATATGATTTTCACAAATAAAAAAAAAATAAAAAAAAATGCAGAACTGGTACAGAACCATTAACATTATATAATCAACCAAGAGAAAAAGTGAGTGAGTTCAAATATCTAGGATTGTGGTTTGATAGTGCATACACATGGAGAGTTCATGTTGAAAATCTGGAGACAAAGTGCAAAAAAAGTCATTAATCTCATAAAAGCTGCACCTGGACATGAATGGGGTACAGATAAACAGGCTTTAATTCACATTTACAGAGCACTAATGAGATCAACAACAGACTATGGATGCATTATTTATGGAGCAGCAGCAAAGACGACTCTGGAAAAAATAGAATGTAGCAAAGAGCGCTTCGCCTGTGCATTGGAGCCATCAAAACACCAAACAATGCAGTTTTAGTAAAAGCAGGAGAAATGCAAATGGATTTGAGAAGAGATAAGCTCGTATTGTCATACTGGGTCAAGCTGAAAGGAAGTGACGAAGTGAATATTTCAAAAACAACACTACAAGACTGCTGGGAATATTCTAACTTCCAGGGACACGGGTTTGGGTGGACAATTGAAAGGAAAGCCAGAATGTATGGACTAGACACTATTGATATAGCTAACACCAGTCCAGTGAGTAATGTTCCCCCTTGGCTGTTTCCGGGAAAAGAAGTAGACATTAGTCTGCTAATGAGGAAAAAGGATTAGCATACTATGAGTGAAGTTGGTGTTAAAACAAGCATTTACCTCAGGAACAATGACTATAACTACTTACAGCTCTATACTGACGGTTCAAAGAACAAAGAGGACTCTGTTCGAGTTGGAGTATACATTCCAGAGTTTAAAGTGACCATCTCAAAAAGACTCTCCAACAATACATCTGTGTTTACAGCAGAGACAGTGGCAATAATTATTGGTTTGCAATGGGTGGAGGAGGTCAGACTGGACTGGGTGGTGGTGTGCACAGATTCACTTGCAGCTTTAAAATCCATACAGACACTAAAATCTACAAGGGAAGACTTGGTGATTGAGCTATATCAGTTTATTTAGGGTACGCAGGGGTGGTGGAGAAGTTTAGTTTTGTTGGGTTCCTGCACATGAAGGGCTGAAAGGGAATGACTGTGCAGACAAATTAGCAAAAAGTGCTCTTGGGAAAGAAATAACTATACCATTGTCTCTTGGAAAAGGTGAAGGAAAAGTAGTAATCAAGAAAAAAGGAATTGAGCTATGGCAAAAATGATGGGATGAAAATCATAAAGGTAGATCGTATTACAAAATACAAAAATCTATTGCAATAAATAATTATAAAACAACAAACAGGAGGGAAGACATCATTATGGCAAGACTCAGACTGGATCATACAGGTTTAAACGGCACTTTATTCACCATGGGGAAAAGCGAAAGTGACAAATGTAGAGAATGTGGAGTAAAAGAAAATGTCGAGCATGACATAATGGCTGACCCAGGGAACAGACGCAGACTCAAATGGATACAGTTATCTTTATTGAAACAGTGTTAGTGTGTGTGAGTGCGTGAATGTGTTGTGTTGTGTATGTGAGTGCGGGCTGGAGACTCCAAGCAGCTGGGAGGGAGCAGAGTGCTGTGCAGCCTGGCAACCTGTTCCAGGCAGATGGTGAGCACCCGTTGGCCAGGAAGACAGCGCCTGCTGTCCCAGCGTCGTAGCCGTGCAGAGGGCGGAGAGGAGAGAGCGGAGACCGTCGCCGAGAGGGACGATTCTGCCGCCGGGAGATTCCGCCTGTGCACAGGAGAGTAGCGGAGAACAGGTGAGTAAAGGTTAGGCTTACTTGGTTTGGAGAGGGTCTCATCCAAGCGTTGATGCCGAGGTGGATGATCGAGGTGAGGTTTGGCTAGGAAGACGTAGGAAGCGCTTCATGAAGTCAGGGAGACAGACGGCTCCGTGCAGGCCTGCAGGCAGAGTGAGGATATATAGTCCTGGCCTGATGAGGAGCCGGTGTGCGTGCAGCTGTGGATGATAACGGCCCAGAGCGAGTCATCACCGAGCACATCTTATTACACTGTCACAAGTATAGAAATGAAAGACAGATAATGAAAAATGAAGTTCGAGAGGCCGGTAGGGAATGGGATTTAACTGGCATTCTGAGAACAGATGGAGATGGAGAGGCAATAAGAATCACAAGAAGGGCTTTTTTCTCTTTTTTGAATAACACAGGATTAAGTCATAGAATTTAGGGGTCAAGTTCAAATGACATAATGTTACACACTCTTGTACAGTAGGTGGTGGTATGCACCTTTTAGTTGTTTGCTATCTATCCACCAGTAACCGAGAGAAGAAGAAGAAGAAGAAGAACACTGGCGGATGACAGAGTGAAGTAAGGATAGAGTGATGATATAAAGTACGTGGTGGTAATGCACCTGTAAGTTGGTTGCCAACCGCCAATCAAATCTAAAACAAGAAGAACAAGACACACAGACAGACAGATATATATAGAATGTGCGGCGGTAATGCACCTGTAAGGTGGGCTGGTTGCCGGCCGCCGATCGAGTCTAAAAGAAGAAGAAGATGATTGTTCAGAACTCCTTATACGAGTGATGATAATCAAGTCAGTGGAGATAGAGTGATGATATAGAGTGAAGTATGTGGCGGTAATGCACCTGTAAGCTGGTTGCCAACCGCCAATCAAATCTAAAAGAAGAAGAATGCACCTGTAAGCTGCCAATCAAATCTAAAAGATGAAGAATAATAATAATAGAGTGATAAGTCTGTGAGAAGACGGGAGATGGGTGAGCTGGCCGGCGATGACAGTGGAGGACACGGTCTAGTCCAAGGACGGATAATTTTTTCGTGCATGGAGAGTTGTTTGGAGCTCCTTGTACAAAGATATAGAGTGATGATAATCAAGGCAGTGGTGGTAATGCAGCTGTGAGCTGGTTGCCAACCACCAATCAAGTTTAAAAGAAGAAGAAGAAATATATATATATGTGGTCTATATTAATCATATATCCCATAACCTACATATGTATAAGCATGTGAGAATGTTTGGTGATTACATATGTAAAGCGACTTCACACCTCAGAACAGGACAAAGGGTCTCAACCGCCAGTGAATATCAAAGAGCATCCGAGGCACTGCGGTAGAGACCAGATAGGTCGCCCTGACCTCCCAGGGCCAGGTGGAGGGGTACCAAGACAAAGGAGGGGGATTAAGATAATGAGGGATGTCAGCTTTGATATGCATGTCTTTTGTATGTGTGAGTATAAGTACGTAGAGCCGAATGTGTTCACTCTCTTACTTCTTCTGCTGCTGCACTAGATGAGACTTGTTAGAGGAGCGAAGCTGATAATAAACTTTGGTTTATAAGTCACATCGCCTCATTATTCCAAGCTCTTCTACACTGGTGACCCTGACGCAAGGATGGACCAGAGGCATTCCCCCGCGATCGACTCATCTGTGGCGACCCAGGCAGACGCCGGCGCCCATGCAGACAGGGGAACAGATGGACGACGTTCCCCCACGGCAGAAGTGACAGAGAGGGCTCAACTGAGCACCAGCACCGCTGCGAGAGCCGAAGGAAGGTACTCTCACCCTGCGGACACATCAGGGACGGACCACACAAACGCCGTCACCGTCAAGCTGCCGGACTTCTGGCAGGAAGACCTGACCTCGTGGTTTCAGCAAGCTGAAGCACAGTTTGCACTTGCGGACATAACGGCTGACGATACAAAGTTTTATCACATCGTCGCCAAACTCGACGCCGCCACTTCGAGATGTGCGCGGAGCATAATCCAGCGGCCGCCAACCCAGGACAAATATAGAGAACTGAAAGCGACCATCGTGGCGAATTTCGTCCCCTCTGCCGAGGAGAGAGCCGAGAGGATCCTGGCGGTCTACGGCCACAGAGGATGCAGACCCAAGGCCCTCATGGAGGACTTGCTGCAGCTCAAAGAAGAGGACAATGACAACTTCCTCTTCCAATTTATATTCCTCAGTACGCTGCCGCCACACATGAGAGGGACGCTTGCCAACATGCGATGCAGCGCCCAGCAAGACTTCCGCACGCTGTCTCGCGAAGTGCAGCGACTTGTCAACGCCTGCAGGGAACAGACACCCACAGCAGCATCCGCAGACCTCAACGCCGATGTCCGGAGCCACGGGGAGCCACAAACCAATGAGCAGAATCCGCCCGCCATGGCAGCGACACGGCCAAGACGTAACAGACGGAGCGACATCTGTTATTACCACCACCGCTTCGCCGAGAAGGCTTACAAATACCTTCCCCCCTGCAAATTCACGATTTCGGGAAAATGCCAAAGCCGAGAACCGTTAACAGCGGCAGTTCTCAGGGAAAAAAGCAAGCTTCTATATGTGACGGATGGACACACCGGCAAGCAGTTCCTCATTGACACGGGAGCTCAACTGAGTTTTATCATGCCCTCCCAAGCAGACCGGGCCATGGGCCCCCGGGGCAATGGAGCGGTGGCAGCCAACGGCTCCATCATCGACACTTTTGGCGAAAGGAACCTGCCCCTCCGCATCCATGGCCGCAACTACAGATGGACATTTGTTGTAGCGGCGGTGAGTTTTAACTTGTTGGGCGCAGACTTTTTGTGTGCACATGGGTTATTGGTTGATCTAGCGAACAGACGCTTGGTTAATGCATTGTCCTTTGCTTCTATTCCCTGCTCAGCTCGAGTTTCTCCACCACCCGTGCAGCCAGCGTCACTACAGCAGGAGGTAAGTTTGATCAACTCCTCACCCAATTTCCAGCACTCACAATTCCCAAATTCTCAGCTACAGTGGCTAAGCACGGGGTCGAACACTTTATTCCCACAACGGGCCCACCCGCATTCGCCAAAGCTCGGCGCTTAGACGCGACCAAGCTCGCCATAGCTCGGGACGAGTTTACCACCCTTGAAAAACTAGGCATTATCAGGCGCTCAAAAAGCCCCTGGGCGTCACCGCTTCACATGGTCCCGAAATCCGACGGTTCTTGGAGACCGTGCGGCGATTACCGCAGATTAAACAATGCGACAGCGCATGACCGCTACCCAATTCCGCACATCCAAGATTTTTCATTACATCTGGCGGGTGTGTGCATTTTTTCAAAAATAGACCTGGTCCGCGGCTATCACCAAGTCCCCGTTCGAGCGGAAGACATTCCTAAAACAGCTGTAATAACCCCCTTCGGTCTTTTTGAATTTTTGCGGATGCCTTTTGGCCTCAAAGGCGCTGCCCAAACCTTTCAACGGATGATGGACGCGGTATTACGCGACCTCCCCTTGGTGTTCGTCTACCTCGACGATATGCTGGTAGCCAGCTCGTCTGAGGAAGAACACGAACAGCATCTCACTATGGTTTTTCGGAGACTAGAAGAGCACGGGTTAATAATCATTCCAGCCAAATGCAAATTCGGCGTGCCACAAATTGATTTTTTGGGACACAGAGTTTCCCTCATGGATCCCCCCCTCATGGATCGTCACCCCCTCATGGATCGTCACCTTATCGTGGTGGGGGGGTTTGCGTGCCCCAGTGATCCCAGGAGCTATGTTGTCCGGGGCAATTTGCCTCTGATAGGGTCTCCCAAGACAAACTGGTCCTGGGTGAAGGGCCAGACTAAGAACGATCCAACAGACTCTCATGATAAATTGTATATCAAGGATTCAGTGTACCCCGCCCGGTATGGGGTTACCGGGGCCCCACCCTGGAGCCAGGCCTGGGGGAGGGGCTCGAAGGCTAGCGTCTGGTGGCCAGGTTTCCACCCATGGGACCCGGCCGGGCTCAGCCCGAAGGAGTTACATGGGTCCGCCCTCCAGTAGGTTCACCACCTGCAGGAGGGATCATGGAAGTCCGGTGCTATGTGGATTAGGTAGCAGTCAAAGGCGGAGACCTTGGCGGACTGATCCCAAGCTTTCTAAACTGGCTTTTGGTACGTGGAATGTCACCTCTCTGGTGGGGAAGGAGCCTGAGCTGGTGTACGAGATTGAGCGATACCGGCTAGATATAGTGGGCCTCACCTCAACACACAGCTCCGGTTCCGGAACCAGTCTCCTGGAGAGGGGCTGGAGCTTGGCCTTTTCTGGAGTTGCCCCGGGCGAGAGGCGACGAGCAGGGGTAGGTATTCTTGTATCGCCCCACCTTGCTGCCTCTATATTGGAGTTTTCCCCGGTGGACGAAAGGGTTGCTTCCCTGCGCCTTCAGGTTGGGAAACGGGTCCTGACCATCATTTGTGCCTATGCACCAAATGATGTTTCAGAGTACCCACCCTTTTTGGAGTCTGTGACTGGGGTGCTGGAGGGTGCTCCTCCTGGAGACTCCATTGTCCTACTGGGGGACTTCAATGCGCACGTGGGCAACGACAGTGAAACCTGGAGGGGGGTGATTGGGAGGAACGGCCTGCCCGATCTGAACCCGAGTGGTGTTCAGTTATTGGACTTCTGTGCTAACCACAGTCTGTCCATAACGAACACCATGTTCAAGCATAAGGGTGTCCATATGTGCACCTGGCACCAGGACACCCTAGGCCGCAGGTCGATGATCGATTTTGTTATCGTATCATCAGACCTGCGACCGTATGTCTTGGACACCCGAGTAAAGAGAGGTGCAGAGCTGTCAACTGATCACCACCTGGTGGTGAGTTGGATCCGATGGCAGGGGAGGAAGCCATTCAGACCTGGTAGACCCAAACGTATAGTGAGGGTGTGCTGGGAGCGTCTGGCTGAGGCCCCTGTCCGGGAGGTCTTCAACTCCCACCTCCGGAAGAACTTCAACCACATTCCGAGGGAGTCTGGAGACATGGAGTCTGAATGGGCCATGTTCTCCACCTCTGTTGTTGAAGCGGCGGCCCAGAGCTGCGGCCGCAAGGTGGTCGGTGCATCTCGTGGTGGCAACCCCCGAACCAAGTGGTGGACACCAGTGGTGAGGGGGGCCATTAAGCTGAAGAAGGAGTCCTATCAAGCTTGGTTGGCTTGTGGGACTCCCGAAGCAGCTGAGGTGTACCGGCAGGCCAAGCGGAGTGCAGCTCGGGTGGTTGCTGAAGCAAAAACCCGGGTATGGGAGGAGTTCGGTGAGGCCATGGAACAAGACTTTCGGTCGGCTTCAAAGAGATTCTGGCAAACTGTTCGGCGGCTCAGGAGGGGAAAGCAGCTCCCCGTCCACACTGTGTATGGTGCGGATGGGACACTGTTGACTTCAACTGGGGATATCGTCGGGCGGTGGAAGGAATACTTCGAGGATCTCCTCAATCCCACTGATACGCCTTCCACAGAGGAAGCAGGGTTTGGGGACAAGGGGGATGACTCGCCTATCACAGGGGCTGAGGTCGCCAAGGTGGTAAAAAATCTCCTTGGTGGCCGGGCCCCGGGGGTGGACGAGATTCGCCCCGAGTACCTCAAGGCCCTGGATGTTGTTGGCCTGTCATGGTTGACACGCCTCTGCAACATTGCGTGGAGGTCGGGGGCAGTGCCTTTGGCATGGCAAACCGGGGTGGTGGTTCCTCTCTTCAAAAAAGGGGACCGGAGGGTGTGCTCCAACTTTAGAGGGATCACACTCCTCAGCCTCCCTGGGAAGGTCTATGCCAAGGTACTGGAGAGGAGAGTCCGGCCGTTGGTCGAACCTCGGATTCAGGAGGAGCAATGTGGTTTTCGTCCTGGCCGTGGCACATCGGACCAGCTCTTTACCCTCTCGAGAATTCTTGAGGGTTCGTGGGAGTTTGCCCAACCAGTTTACATGTGTTTTGTGGACTTGGAGAAGGCATTTGACCGCGTCCCTCGTGGATTTTTGTGGGGGGTGCTTCGGGAGTATGGGGTATCGGGCTTGTTGTTACGAGCTATTCGGTCTCTGTACGACCGTTGTGAGAGTTTAGTTCGTATTGCCAACACTCGGTCGGAGTCATTCCCAGTGAGAGTTGGACTCCGCCAGGGCTGCCCTTTGTCACCGGTCCTGTTCATAATTTTTATGGACAGGATTTCTAGGCGCAGCCAGGGAATGGAGGGTGTCATACTTGGTGACCACAGGATCTCATCTCTGTTGTTTGCAGATGATGTTGTCCTGTTGGCTTCATCCAGCAATGACCTACAGCTCTTGCTGGGACGGTTTGCCGCTGAGTGTGAAGCGGCTGGGATGAGAATCAGCACCTCCAAGTCCGAGTCCATGGTCCTCAGCCGGAAAAAGGTGGATTGTCCTCTCCGGGTTGGGGACAGGCTCCTGCCCCAAGTGGAGGAGTTTAAGTATCTTGGGGTCTTGTTCACGAGTGAGGGGAAAATGGAGCGAGAGATCGACAGACGGATTGGAGCAGCATCTGCAGTGATGCGGACGTTGTACCGGTCTGTTGTGGTGAAGAGGGAGCTTAGTTCTAAGGCAAAGCTGTCGATTTACCAGTCAATCTACGTTCCTACTCTCACCTATGGTCACGAGCTTTGGGTAATGACCGAAAGAACGAGATCGCGGATACAAGCGGCTGAAATGAGCTTTCTCCGTAGGATTGCTGGACTCACCCTCAGAGATAGGGTGAGGAGCTCAGTCATCCGGGAGAGGCTCAGAGTAGAACCGCTGCTCCTCCACATTGAAAGGAGTCAGTTGAGGTGGTATGGGCATCTGATTAGGATGCCTCCTGGACGTCTCCCACTTGAGGTGTTTCAGGCACGTCCCACTGGGAGGAGACCCCGGGGCAGACCCAGGACTCGGTGGAGAGACTATGTCTCCCAGCTAGTCTGGGAACGCCTTGGTATCCCCTCTGAAGAGCTGGAGCAGGTGGCTGGGGAGAGGGAAGTCTGGGCTTCTCTGCTTGAACTGCTGCCTCCGCGACCCGGACCTCCGGAAAAGCGGTAGAAGATGGATGGATGGATGGATGGAGTTTCACCGAAGGGGGCAGTCCCACTGCCAGACAAAGTTCGCGCAGTAAAAAGTTTCCCACGGCCACAAACGGTCAAATCGCTGCAGGAATTTTTGGGAATGGTTAATTTTTACAATCGTTTCCTCCCCCGCGCAGCTCAGCTCATGCAGCCCCTATATGACGTGCTCAGAAAACAAAAACCTTCCAACGCGGTCGAATGGACCCCGGAGCGCGAACGCGCCTTCGTGGAAGTAAAAAGTGCCCTAGCTAACGCCACATTGTTGGATTACCCTGATCCCTCGGCCCGCATTGCGCTAACCACAGACGCTTCGGACCTGGCCATAGGGGCGGTTGTAGAACAACACGTCGGCGGAATCTGGCAACCTTTGGCATTTTTCAGCAAATCGCTAAACCAAACTGAGCGTAAATACAGCACTTTTGACAGGGAGCTGCTAGCGCTTCATTTATCCATCCGCCACTTCCAGTTCTGGTTGGAGGGGCGGCGTTTGACGGCTTTTGTAGACCACAAACCGCTCACCTTTGCGATGGCTAAAATTTCCGAACCGTGGTCAGGCAGGCAACAAAGACAACTAGCTGCGATTTCAGAGTTCACCACAGACATTCGACATGTGGCAGGCAAACTTAACGTGGTAGCAGACTGCCTCTCTCGCGCTGTGACATCGCCAGAGCACGAGGAGACAGATTATACTACCTCAGCCGCAGAACTCTTTGCCAACGCGGACACATACGCAGCCCCAATCCACGTAGGGATAGATTACGCAGCCATGGCAGAGGAGCAAAGTAGTGACGCGGACGTGCGCGCACTCCTGTCTGGACCAACAGGGTTAAGGCTGGAGGAAAGGGGTTTACGCGACGGTGTGCCCCCCGTAATATGCGACATCTCAACCGGCCGACCTCGCCCGGTAGTCCCAGCTGCATGGCGCCGCCGTGTTTTCGACTCAATTCACTCCCTCGCGCACCCGGGTGTGCGCGCTTCGGTTAAAATGGTCGCCGAAAAGTTTGTGTGGCCGGGCCTGTGCAAAAACGTAAAAGAATGGGCAAAGACTTGCATTTCTTGTCAGCGCGCCAAAATACACAAACACACAAAAGCCCCTCTAGAGCCTTTTCGAATCCCAGCTAGAAGGTTCGACCACGTTCATGTCGACCTCGTGGGACCTCTACCTTCCTCCCAAGGTTTCACACATCTGTTAACAATGATAGATCATACTACGCGCTGGCCTGAGGCGGTCCCTCTGGCGTCAACCACAGCGGAGGAAGTCGCTCGCGTTTTTTTGACAAACTGGGTGGCACGTTTCGGCGTCCCATCGGACATCACGTCCGATAGGGGGCCTCAATTTGTCTCGGAGCTTTGGTCAGCCATGGCCAGCAGCTTAGGAGCAACAATTCACCGCACCACCGCTTATCACCCTCAGGCTACTGGGTTATGCGAGCGTTTTCACAGCTCTTTAAAGGCCGCTCTCGGAGCCTCACTAACGGATACAAATTGGGTAAATAAACTTCCCTGGTTTTTATTGGAGTTGCGTGCTGCACCTAAAGAGGATCTAGACGCCTCCCCAGCAGAATTAGTTTTTGCACAACCTCTCAGGCTTCCAGGTGAATTTTTACCAGAGAACCCAGAGCCAGGGCATCTTCCAGCCCTGAGTTTTTTAGGCAGCAATGGCCCTAACACTCTCCCCGGGCCGGCACATCATTCTTTTCCGCGGGTTTTTGTCCCCCAAGCTTTAAAAAACGCTGAATTCGTTTTTGTTAGGCATGAAGCTTTAAAACCAACCTTCCGCCCACCATACGATGGACCATTCAGAGTGCTGGAACCTGGTGATAAGCATTTTGTGCTTGATTTAGGGGACAGAAAAGAAACAGTCAGCATTGACAGACTTAAACCTGCCTTCTTGTTGAGAGACGAGCCTGCACAGTTGGCGAGAGCACCTCGGCGGGGTAGACCCCCCAAGAGAAAAGGCTCAGCCCCCCTGCAGGGAACGAATAATCACTCTCCTCCCCAAGCTGCAGATTCCTTACAGGAAGGTCCCACCAGGACGCCCAAGCGGACCCACAGCAGATTCGGGAGAAGATTTAAACCCAGACGGCACAGGGACTGATGCAAACTACTCAAAAGTTGTTCACTAATTGTGCTGTAACAGTTTAAGACTGACTTGTGATATTTACTACGCTGTTATGGTTACCACTGAATTCTCTACAAGAGCATAGCTGCTGGAAAGTTTCTTCCTTGTCAAGAGGTGTAGCAGTTAGTATGTCATTATGGCTGTGTTGTGAGACATGTATATGTTGGACACTGCATATGTGATTTAACCACGATGAAGGAGAGCCAGCCCCCTGCGGTGCGGAGCCACAGAGCCTGGACCCCCTGCGGAGGACAGGGGACAGAAGACTTCCTGACCACTGAGGCTCGGGAAGAGAGAAGGGGGAGTTATGTAAATAAAAGGCTAATGAATGTGAATAAAGAGACTTTGATATAGATGTGTGATTTCCCCCGCGAGGGAAATGGTTTGATGTGAGAAAGTTTAAATGAGAGAACTTTGGTGTGTTCACTCTCTTTGTTCGCTGCTCAAGAATAAGAGCAGACAGTGGAATGATTTCTTGAATAAACTGAAATGAAAGACAATTCGGTTTCGTTATTCAAGTCTCCCCACATTGGTGACTGACGACGTTGAGAATGAACGAAGAAATTCTCAGGGTCCCGGACTCACAGCGCTCAGAGCTGGCGAGCGCAGTGGCCGTTAAGCTGCCTGATTTCTGGCAGGATAACCCACGGTCGTGGTTTCTGCAAGCAGAGTCGCAGTTCGCGCTCGCAGGAGTAACGGTGGATGACACTAAGTTCCACCATGTCATCGCTAAACTGGACAACAGCACAGCTCGGTGCGTGCAAAGCTTGGTGGAGCAGCCACCCGCGACCGACAGGTACAGCAAGCTGAAATCCACCCTCATCAAGTTTTTCACCCCCTCGGCTGAAGTGAGGGCGAGGAGGATCCTGTCTTTGCTAGACCAAGGTGGACACAGGCCGAGCGCCCTGATGGAGGAGATGATACAGCTGAGAGGGTTGGACAACGATGATTTCATTTTTCAGTTCATCTTCCTCTCCAACCTCCCGGCGCATGCGAGAAGCACGCTGGCCGGCAAAAAGTGTCACACCCTGGAGGAGTTCCGGGAGCTGGCCCAGGAGGCAGACGGGATCCTGGACGCCTGCGGCGGGCAAGCAACCACAGCAGCGACCCGAGACAGCGGGGAGCCAGAGGCGGCAGAACCAGACTGGCCGACGATGGCGGCAACACGGCCGCGACGAGGGGGAGCCAATAGCCCGGCGACAGAGGCGCGGGCACGACACAGCGGAGGAGAAGATCTCTGCTTTTACCATCGGAGGTTCGCAGAGAAGGCACGCAGGTGTGTGCCGCCCTGCATCTTCAGGAGTTCGGGAAACGGCAAGACCGGGGGTCGCTAGCAGCTTCGACCCTCGGAGAACGCAACAAGCTGCTCTACATCACGGATGCGCGCTCCGGACGAGTGTTCCTCATTGACACCGGAGCACAAGTGAGCTTCATCACCCCAACATACGCGGACCGGGTAGCTGGACCCCACGGTGACGGAGCTACAGCGGCAAATGGCTCGAACATCAACACCTACGGGAGAAGGACCTTGCCTTTATGCTTACATGGCCGCACATATGAATGGACTTTTGTAGTAGCGGCGGTGAGTTTCAACATGTTGGGCGCGGATTTTTTGTGTTCACACAATCTGTTAGTTGATCTTGCTAATAGACGGCTGGTAAATGCACTCTCTTTTTACTCTCTCCCCTGTTCAGCTCGAGTGTCCCCGCCACCAGTACAGACCCACGTCGCTACAGCAGGTGGTAAGTTTCACACACTCCTCACCCAATTTCCAGCGCTCACTGTGCCCACTAT